>OY735198.1:70016493-70643993 GCA_963457665.1 Thysanoteuthis rhombus | reverse complement strand
GGTGGAGAGACGCGACCAGATACATATACCTCTCCAATTTCGTTGACAGAGGTGTATGAATAACATTTAAAATAAAACTGACAGGTCTCTTCCATTGAGCCAGCTGCTAATTTATTGATGCATGGCCTTATCGTAAGGGCTTGTGGAAAGTAGGCTAACACAAGATAGCGAAGAGAAGGGGTCAAATAGGTTCACTCGTATTTATGCAGGGGGGGGACACCTTCTAATTTATTCAGGCAAAAGTCTTTTATCATACTGAATTCACATTTCGCGTGCAAAACATTGAAGATCCCGATTAAACTATTTGTTTGTTTTTTTAATCTCAAGGATCATTAAAAATGTCAAGTTAACGACAAACGTTGCGTTTTATCTCGCTTTGGTTATCTACTTTAATAACGAACAGTACGATTTTCTTGCTTCCCCGGTCGTAACACTTGACAATTTCACGTAGTGTCAAAGTTTTGCTGTAGGAAAAAAATACTTCCTTCCTGCTGTTTAAATCTTAGCACTATTCCCGGCAAACGAACTCGGTATTTTTTTTTTTTTTTTTTTTTTTGATAATTGAAAAATTATCTCCTAACTACATACGTGGATTTTTTTCACTGGCATTAACGAGTAGACCATACAGAAAATCTTGCTGGCCGTTGTTAATGGGTTCAAACCTCATTGGATCTCCCAGTAATACGTGGTCTGATACCTATCCATACTAATTTACTATACTTATATCATGAACAGTGTGATATTTTTGGTCTACTGTCCGTATCACTTGACGCTCTCTTGGGAGTAAAAACTTTGCCGATAAAAGTACCCCCTTCCCACCATTTGAAACTCAGGTCTCTTCAACTGAGAGAATTTTGTTATTTTTTCTCATTTAGTTTCATAGAAATTCAAATATATCGGTGAATTTTTTTCACGGGTATCAACTATTTCTATTCATATTTTCTACATTTGTATGTCCGCTTGGGCGACCAGCAACTGAACAGCGTAGGGTTTTGCATGAAGCTTACTTAATGAGTCAGAATCATATACCAGAACAGACCGTTCAAAATCTGCGACGTTATTTCACACAATCTTGGCATTTGTTTCTGATATTTTTTGAGAAAATACAAAATTTCATTAAAAGTTTCAACATTTCAAAACTAATGAAATTGCATAACAATGTTAACAAATTTATAGAACTCGTGAGTTCAACTGAAATGAAATTAGCTCTGAAAGAAAGTGAATTTGGTTCTCATAGACCTGGCGACTTTCCTGCTTCTATACCATCCTTTTCTCCTCTCCCTACCTCTTCGCTACACAAGCAGTTCTTTTCCACTCTCTCATTACAATACCCAATACGTCTTAAGTCTCTCTCTTTCTCTCTCTGAATGCTTTCATCCTTTTTCAATTTGTTCTGAAAGAAAGATTAGCTCTCATAGACCTGGTGACCTTCGTCGTTTGTAATAAGCATTCACTAATCAAGCCATTTTGAAGGCACTGGTTCTCCTCTGGTAATCAAAGTTGGGCAACGTCGAACCTGATCAGCGTTTAGATGGGCGATTGTATGGGAACGCTAAGTACTAAAAGCAAATTGTGATCTTATGCCGGACAAACTAAAACCTGGTAAATAACTAGAACTTGGGTAGTGATGGCTTGCGAAATGAAGCTGTACTACTTCTGCATAGAAGCCCTGTTTAGTCTGGATGTTCCAGGAGCATAAAACTTGGCAAGCTAAACCCTCACTTTCTGTTCAATATATATGTGTGTGTATATGTATATATATATATATATATATATATATATATATATATATACATATACACAATAAAGATAAGGCTGATGCATCTACAATATTTTGGAGATATGGAAATCGTATGATACAAAAAAGCGAAGTTATAATCCAGCGTATATAAAGATTCTGAACAAAAAGTCAATTTTTCAAAAGCAGTTTCGAAATCTTCAATTTTCATATTTCAATGTCTGATGTATTAAACATTAGTTTTAGTAGTTTGTCTCATTAATTTTAAACATTTCTCGGAGTTTGCGACCTATCGACAATTGACCTCACAACAAATTGACCGGCGACCAAGTTAACGGATGTCATTTTCGTGCCCAGATAAAAGCCACGATCTAGGAAGCCGATACCAGAGACAAGTTGTTCTTGCTTGGAAGATTGCCACAACACAATCTTCCTCCTCATTTTTTTTTTTTTTTTTTGCGACAAAAGTAAGTATAAAGAATGAGCTGTGAATGAGTTATCTCCCATAGATTTATGTTGAAGCCAATTTGAGATTTAGTTGCTTTTATAAAATGCGTGACGATCCCAATGTACTCAAGTTAGTACATAAATACCTAAGATTGGTAGATAGTATCATCTCCCACCGCACATCATTTAACCGTAAAATGTGAGGCAAGGATCGAATTACATACTAAAAAAATAAAGTTCTTTGGTAACGGGAAACTTCAAACTGTCGAGTCATTGTCCTGTTCATTCAAAAAGAAGCGAAGGTGAATGTTTATCGTTGCACAATCAACGCATTAACTGTTCTGTGGATAACTCGATAAAATTTCCATTTTATTGTGATTAATGACTAGTAAGTCGTATCGGTGAGTCAGGGCTTTTATCTTGCAATGGATGATTAATACTCCTCGCCACCTGTTGCAGTTCATGTGTTTGAACTGAGATTTGTTCGTACAAAAAAAACCCAATAGAATGGTTCCCAAGTTAATTTCGTCATGGTACTGTGAATGAGCTTGACACGTAATGGAAGCTCCATAATTATGGCTTTGTGTTCACGGGTTTCGAGAGTAATTCTATGAAACGGTGCAAAGCTTATCTACACTCACGCCCTCATCGTTTAACCGGAAAACGTGGATCAAAAAGTTGATCAAACGAAACGGCGCTGAACTGTCCAATATTTCTAACCAGAGTACTAATATTTTCCAATGAGTAGCAAGTTTACTCAGTGTTGCAAAGAAAGAAAAAATTTTTTTCCTGTATTTGAACTTAAGTCATCGTGACGGCAAGTTAAAACCCAACCACTACACAACCGAGGTAGTGACTGAAATCATCTCAGTAATTTTGCCGCCATATGTCGAAATATTTTGTCAAATTTTCGGCAAATCATTTTAGTAAGTGCACCACTGTAATGCTTACCAAATTGTAGATAGTCGAATCATGTTTAAGCAATTGTTTCGTCAATGGCAAATTGCTACTAAGACCGAAGTTTTTGACTATTTAGAAAAATGAAAATCAGTCCACATTAAAATTTTGCTAAAACGGGTGTTTTAAACATTTTGAAGTTTCTAAAAATGGGATTCGGCTGTACTTGAGAATGTGAATTGCACCCATAAAAAGAACTACGTTTTTGAAGCCATCCTTTTTACATTTAAATTCATTGCCATGTTGGTCTAATTTTGGCCTCTCAACAGGGTGGAAGTTGATCACAACTTCGGCTCCATCTTGCAGCGATTCGGGGATCACGTAATCATAACAAATTTGATTCGTTGATTTCAGTTTCCGCACCGGTAATTTTTTTTTTTTTTTTTACATCGCCAGTACCTCTTTTCCTTGTTTTTCCGTAATCACTGGAGGTGTGACATGGCCGTGGTGGTAACAGCAATGAGAATAGACCCACCAAAAAGAGTTCAAACTCCGAATGGGACACTTTGCATCATTACCCCTGAGGGAGGAATGAGTTCATTTCTCCTACGAGCTATGAGTAGGATAGCAGGGGAATTGAGTAGCGCCACTTCGGGCGCTTGTGTATCGATTTCACAAACAGAAACGGCGTAAGTAGTAATGTTATACATGGAGCCTAAGCAGGAACAGCTGAAGACGTAGCCAGTGTAAGAACACTTCTTATGGTTCAACCTGTACAGAAGTTGTGCCAAAAGTCACAAGTACCAAATATCAGCTCGATCCGACCATCTGTAAGGATCCACCGTTGAAAAAAATGGTACACCTCCCTAAACTTTTGGGGTTGTCTGGAAGAAGATCTTTACTTCCTCACCTAAGCACTTCGTTCCATTTATATCAAACGGGGAGGGGGGGTCTGATTTGCATAAATCTAATTTCTAGCACCTATAATGAGTTTTTTAAACGAAATACTTTTTTTTTTTAACCATCTGCATATATTCAAATGTGTTTGCGTACTTAGAACCGGTTCAAAACGTTTTAGAGTATCTTCACTTAAAATAGTGGGGGATCAGTTTTCTAAGTAACTGAAGTCGTGGCCCAAAAGTCTCCAGTACCAAATTTCAGCTCAAACTGACGATCAATGAGGTTACTTCTTTGGAAACTGCAAATGGGACAGACCCTTTGTCAAATGAGTCCTGTGAGTAGATTTTCACTTCGCTTCGATAAAAAACAAAAACGAAAACATTTTGTCTAGACAAGGAATGAATGTTTAAATTTTCAGCCCTCCAAGTCCATTAATGTGGCCTATGCGCGCAACACATACATACGTACATAGCTGACCAGCCACATCAGTTTAAAGACTGAAGAAACTTATGTTGGAGTTGGCTATGCTGATGTTGACAATTTTGGTTGACTCTTTCTAAAAAAAAAAATAAAAAATAAGAGATAACATCTATAGAAACATTGGTTCCCATGAAATGAGTTCAAGAGACTTTTATTTTATATAGTAATTAGTAAAATCTCTGAACATTTTTTTTTTAAATTTTAGAAAAGTGCGATACAAAGCCAAATAATTTCGGGGTGGAGGTTGGTACTCTTCATCACTGACCTACTCTTAGTTTAGTCACATTCAGTGGGGCAAACTCACAACGCTAATCCTCTCAACCATGATATCGCATTTATTTGGAATACTACTTCCACACATCATTCAACATACCGTAAATTCTCTGAGAAAATATCTCATGCATACAATTTGTGTGGATAGAGCGACAAGAAAGATTTTCATTGTACAAATGAAATAAACCCAATAAAAGGTTGTAAGCAATATACAAAGTAAAGTTAGTTTGAGTTCGCAATCAACAACTTATCATGGCAGAATAATAAATCAGAATATCACTGTAAACTAACCCCAAATTTTTAAAAAACTCAACAAAATGATTGGCTCTCTCAAAACAGTATACCAGAGAGGATCGTGCCTAAAATCATAAAACAGAACAGGGGTCATAGATATGAAAACCCATCAGAAAACTCAAATGGCAATGGGCAGGCCATGTTGCAAATGTCAGACAACCGCTGGACATAACGACTCAACATGGATCACACGGCTGGTAAAAATAAGATGGCGTGACGGTTTAGATAAGAGCATAGAATATTGGCACCGAATTTTGGTAGTTATAGCACCGGTCTTAATGGCCAAAGTGAATAAAAGGACCGCGAAAAATTATCTAAAATAATTAGTTTGTTAGTAATAAATATCCGGTGAAAATCATGTATTAAAATTGAAATGTCAAAGATTTAAAAAAGTTTCGTGTATCCATCCAATCCAACACTATAAATCTGATTCAGTTACGCCCGGAAAATGTTAATACGTGATTTTCAGTCAATATTTATTGAACTATTTTTAGTTATGACATTTCTCGACTTGTGCCCCCTATTTTTACCTGGGCTATTATTACTGTACACCACTGGCACCACAACGCCCAGGACTGAGTAGTCTGGTGAATCTTGCGGAAGGTATATGCCCAACGACAGACGTTAAAAGCCTAGGTGATGAGAATTTAAGAGGAAATATTTCTCCCCAGTGAAGGTGCGTGCGTTTATGATTTCTTACACTGCATTATTTGGAATTTTACTCGGAGGCTTCAAGAAAACAATTTCTGACACACAATTCTTTTCAGGCGTAGTTTTCTACAGTTTTATAATTTTGAACTTGACCAACTTCGATGTGAAAATAAAGCCATGTTATACATCTGTGAATCTAGCATTCTAAGTGCAATCCAACAATAAAAGCTGCTGATAAGATAATTTTATTGATAGACGAATTGACCTTTCATTCAGAAATGCAGTTAAGAGGTAAGAAACTTATCTAGAGTGGTTTTCCAAGATTCAATTTTAAAACTATAACTATACCGAGCTATCTTTTGTAGTGAATTCTGCCCAATCAAAAACACGAATAGAATCAACTACAATTTATCATTTTTAAGTACACCATTTGTAAAGGTGGAAGTGCAGTATACTGAATCGGCGACCAGAGTTCGAGATTAGGTCGAGGTTGCTTAGTTAGGGGAGTCGACGTACGACCCATAGACTGACCAAATTTCCATAGCATAGCTTCTTCAGGCCATAGACTCGCCTGGATCTGAATAATTTTAGGTACGGCTAAACCAAGGATGGCTAGACACTGGAAATTCAATACATTCTTTTTGGATGAAGAGTATTTCCCGGAGCAACTAATGCTAAAGCGGTTTATTTTAGGCTGAGTGGTTGGGATCAACTTGATAGTAAGATTAGGTCATTCGCCGCCAATTATAGCAGAAGATAATGTAAAAATGTGCTGTCCAAAAGGAAGGTATGGTGAAATAGCCATATCCATTAGCTGACCATGCAAATAAAGAAAGATTAATCCGCAGTATTCCGGGCTAGATTAAATAGAAAGTCTTCTGAGCCAACAAATATTGTCGCTAATTTCGTGCAGAATTTCGGAAGACTATAAATCGGCATATCACTAGTTTTACATTACCGGGTGGACAACAGCTAATCACAAAAGAAAGCATATGTGGGGGGATTCCTTGATTACTTTGGGCTCTTCGTCTCTGCTCAGTCCGACGTCTTTTTGACCATCTTTCATCGCCTTGGGTCGACTGGAGCGGCTAGGTGCGATAGCCCCATAAATAACTATCTGAGCTTTCACCCCTCTACACCGAACAAGCTAGACTGGAAACAGTACTGTTCAAACTCCTTTGAGGTTTCATGGTCCCTAAAAGGTGTCGCAAGATCTATGATTACCTCAATTTTGAGGGCGGTTTAGTAATGTCAAGCAAAAAGATCCGTCGGCACGCCCTACAATTATTTTTGCTGGATCAGATATTTGCACAGTTTGATGAGATTGGCCAATCATGGAAAGAAAACGCCCCAAAGCCTTTCTGGTTTCTAGAAGTGTGCACTCAGGTAAGAGGTAGGTCTGTCGTCAGGGTTAGATTAAGCTCGTGCAGGACCGTTAACACATATTACAAAGGGGCCTTAAAAAAGATACGTATGAATATCAAAATACATAAGTTTCTTACACGCATTGCAACTGATCGAATTCTTTTATTCGCTATATAGCTAGGTGATGTCTTATCTGATGTTTTTGGTTTGATATTTGTGCAACGGCTATGATGATACTTTTGTATTAATGTGTGATAAATGTATCATATAGATATCATCATCATTATCAGTCTTTCAACGTCCGTCGTTGGACATAGACCTTCCCCAGGATTCGCCACTCTTCTCTATCATGGCTGTCGCAGAGCCAGTACTTTCTGACTTTGTCTAACTTGTCTCTCCATCTAACATTCTGCCGGCCTCGGTTCTGTATGTGATCTCGGGTGATCCATGTCGTGAGTCACGATGTCCATCGGTGGTCCGCCATTCGTGCAACATAGCCAGCCCACTGCCATTTGAGATTTTTAATGGATTCTATGATGTCCCTGACTCTTGTCTTTTCCCAGATCTACTGTACTGTATGGTGGTCTCTCCGTATGAGGCCCAGCATAATTTTTTCATGTGCACGTTACATGGTTCTCAATTTGCTGATCTGTGGATCTGTCTCTTGGTTAGGTGAATATAGATATCACACTCTCAATAATCCCTGTGCTGAGATAATAACCCCCATCAAAAGTGATAGTTCGCTTAAATTGCTAACCTTAAAGCCCTAGGAGTTCATAAAAATTGAAGGCAATATATTATGATGGTAATAGAGTAAATGCAGACTCACTGAATCGGAATAGGTAGCTTGCAAGTATTTAACGCAGGGCTTATGAAATTGCAGGGGCCCTAGCATATGCTACTTTTGCTACAAGGTTCTATTTTTTTAAAATTGTGATTTGAAAATCCATTCTTTTACTCATCTCGACATGAAATTGTATAGAAGGGGATGGAAATGATTTTCGTAGAAAAATTCTGTTTTTTAATGATTGCAGCGTGTAAGAAATTTTCCGAAGTAATATAATGAACGGAATAATGAAGAAAGTGTGGGTCAGTGAAAATCACTAGCTACAATAGTGGAGATCAAGACTAGAAACATACCTTATGATTTTTAATGGACGGGCTCAGACTTCTTATTTGCCGACAAAGTGTGGATGCTGGTCGAGTAAGGGGGGAAATTTGCCGACAAACTTGCCTCCCTCCGGTATGCCCCTGGATGAGATCTTTACCACTCCACAAATTTTGGCTGTGTGCCACATTTTTCATGATATAACTTTTAACTCATGAGAACATGTGCCCAATTTGGACACAGACAAAAACATAATTAGCATAGGTTTTTTTTCTCTCCAAATTCAGATAACATTTCACGAAGTGTTTGTTGTTTATTAAATTAGTAATTTCATCCTTACTTGCAGAATGTTTCTCTTCGTTTTGATATTTTTGTACATCTGCTGATTTCAAGTATTTTATTGACTAAGTATTTTATTTACGTTTGCTGAAGAATTTCAACAATTGAATTTCGAGAAACTCAAACAATCAATATATAATCTCGAGTTTGTTACTCTTATGTTTTTTGTTTTGTTTTTGTAGCCAGCTGTTTCTTTTCAGTTCATCGGTATATGATTGGCATTTGTCCAAATAAAATATTGAACACTCAATGCCTGTAAATTGTAAACAATTTTGCCTGAAATGCTGTAACAACTGTTTTATACATATAAAAAGAGAAAGGGTATGAGAAGGTAGCAATGGGAGGGATTCACAGGGAAGCAGCAGTCAACAACAGGACTGCCGAAGTTGGAACGTTCGGACAAAATTTATACTATTTGCCTTCAGTTGTACGCGTGATATTCGGCTCAATATTTTGGTACATTTTATGAATATTGCGTTAGTATTATTAAAGGCGCCCATCTTGGAACAATGTCATTCACCCCAGCCTCAAAGTGCAATAGAATTCAATTGTTGAACATGAATCTGCCTCTATCAGTTACAAGTTATATCATTCATTTCATTAAGCAATTCTTCATAGAAAAATATTATGACCTACACGATTAGCTAGTTAAATCATAATGAACTCAGTAGAAATATTTGACATAATTTTTTTTTTCATAAAGTATCAGAAATATGTTGCCATCGACCGGAAGGGCTGATTCCAGGACCAAATCTGACAGATTATCAAAGATATCCCAAAACATAACCTAAAATGACTTACCAAGGACCTGTTTGACACTTCCCCTTAGGTGGGAAGCCGATGTTCTCGTTAAAATTCGCCGTGGCCGCTATACCACATTAACTGCAGCCCCACCCTCCAACATAAGAATTACTGTACTATTTTGAAACATATTTGAGATGTCTATGTGTGTGTTTCCGTTTGTCACACAATGAAAAGCACGTAAACATAGGTGCAGTTCAACCAAATTTGGTATGTATACTCAATGAATATAGGGAACGTTCTAAATTTTAATAAGGTTTCCTGCAAGAAAAAAAACCTTCTTCAAAAAGATTTAGAAGAGATTCTATTTACTTGTAATCAAAATGCAATGAGGTTATTTTTATAAACTACAAAACAAGGAAAATTAGAATGGAAGTGAGAAGATTGGCTTCAAAGTGAGGGTCCAATCCACAACGTACGTCCGATGAAAAATTTGATCCTTAATTTTCCTTGCTCTTGTTTATAAAAATGACCCCATTGAATTCTGTTTACATTGTACATAGGACCCCTTCTACAACTTGGAAAAAAAGGTGTTTCTCCGGGAAAACCTTTTGATTTAAAACGTTCTGTAATGTTCAGTGAGTATGTATGCCAAAGTTGGTTGAACTGCTACCATGTTTAGGCACTTTTTATAGTGTGACAGACAGACAGACACACACACATGCAGACGGCGTGACACATCTCATATATACATATATATATATATTAAAGTGGTAGTGTAATTCCTATGTTATAAGGTAGGCTGTGGATCAGCTGTTGTGCTTGCAGTTGGCCAGTGGTCTAGTGCCTTATGTATAAGAAAATGCAAACAGCCACGACGAATATTAACGAGACCATGAGCTTTCCTCCAAAGTAAGGTATCAAAGAGGTCCTTGGTTAGGTACCTTAAATTGGTTTTTATGATCACTTTAACACTGTTTGAGATGGTTCTAGAATCAGCCCCATCGGTTGATGGCCTCTACTTTTGTTTTGATAGGACATTTCTGCTACGGTTTTTTTTTTGGTCTTTTGGGGTTTTTTTTTCATCTTTTAATATTCTTCCAAGACCTATGAGGTCAATAATCGTTTTTCATCTATGATGTGAAAAAAATATTTCAAAAAGTTTTTATTTTTTTTAGTTTATGGTGACTTAACTAGCTACACGTGTAGGTCATAGTGTCATTTTCTTTATGAAGAATTGTTTAATGAAGAGAATAATTTAACTTGCGACCAATCCAATCGTGGCAGATTCAAGTTTCACTTTAAGAATTCATTTTCAAGGCTAGGGTAAATGCCGTTGTTTTATTGTAGCACGATGGACGCCTATTCTTAATCAAATTAAACAATGCTGATGTCATCCTTAAAGTGACACAAAAATCCATCAATTTGCCTGTGTTCACTAAACTCTCTTGCAGGTGGTCCTGATTGGAATTCTGAGGGTGAAAATTTTCCATCGATGTTGAAAACGGCACAGAAATGAGAGATATGAAAGAATTCATGAAAGTGAGTACAGCGATAACTTGGGTAGTGCTGTTCTGGTGTAGTGCGGTTACGATATTACTGTACCAATTGATGTAACTAAGTATACGCTAGAAAAAAGAACGTTAAATCATAAGACCTTGAAAATTTTCGAACTAATGAACCGTGCAATTTAATGTATACCTGTACATAAATTATATTGTGATTGCTTTGAATGAATTATATTGCCGGGCTCTATGAATTTTCGACGGAGCGCATGTCTCTTTGACGTCAGCTGAATTCCAATCAGGACCACCTGTCCTATGTTGTGTGACCATTCTCGAAGAAAAAAAACTGTCTTCAACCTATCAACAATTCCTCAAATAATGAGATTTTCCCTGTATCTATGTATATAACTGTATTCAAGCAAATACTAGGCAGAATTGTTTCAGCTCCACAACTTCTGGGTGCTCTAAGCTAAAGGAGAACATAATTCCAGGTGATTTTCGCTCGTTACATAATGTTTTAGTAGGGTTGAGGGTTAATCTACCATACGATTACAATTCAAAACTGGACCCTGAATTTATGTCACATGTTTTTTGTGATAACGCTTGTTTGGGAAATTTCAGCTGAGCTCATATTGTGATAACACTATGTATTTGGGAGTTGATATCTACCTTAGCTCATATTCTGGGAACATTTTTAGGAAGTTGTTTTTATTTACCTTAGCTCATATTCTGAAAAGCACTATTTTGGGAAGTTCATTTTTCACCCAACTTAATATTATGATAACAATGATATTTCACCAACCCGACATCATATTCCGATAGCATATTTGTTAATTCTAATGACACTTTTTGGAAGTTATTAATTTTTAACTATTCTGATCGGTCATTTCTTTGCTAACCTCAATATTCTGATAACTTGTTCACTTTTTTTACTTAACCTACTATTCTGATAACGTTTTCACGTAATTTCTTTTTTTACCTAACCTCATATTCTTGTACCGCTTTTCGGGGAGGTCGCTTTTAACTAATAATACTTTTGGGGGAGTTGATTTTGACCTAATATCATATTATGATAACATTTTCAAGTTAGTTCTTACCTGAGCTCATATTCTGATAGCATTTTTTTATGGAAGGTCATCTTTTAGCTAACCTCATATTCTGATAACATTTTTATGTTGATTTTTTTTTTACATAACTTAATATTCTGATAACATTTTTTTGAGGTTTTTTTTCCAGCAATTTGTACCCAATATAAAATCTCCAAACGTTCTCTATGAATTTTGCAGAGGGGGGGGGGAATGTACAAGGGAATAAGTGTAAACATTTGGGGGTGGATCCAAGAATTTCCTACACTAACATCCTCTGCATCGTAGCTATCTGTACACAGCACAATATCTCCCAATGTTATCAACGAATTTCAATGAATTTTTTTTTGAAAGAGGGCAACGAGAGAGGGAAGAGGTGTTTACATTTTTGAGCGGATCCAGAATCTTTTTGACTCCGAATACTTAGAGTACTTATTTTTACATTTATTTATTTTTTTTTTTTTTTTGGAGGGTGGATGAGGACTTCTATTTTCGATGTATCATATTCTCTTTCTCTCTCTCTCTCTCTCTCTCTCTCTCTCTCTATATATATATATATATATATATATATATATATATATATATATATATATATATAATGTCAAAGACATTTATTATATTGGTTTGCATCCCAATATAGCCTAGTTATATAAGGGAAATGACTTTACACGAAGCTTAATGGCCGGTGAATTCGGCCTTTAGGCGAGTAAATTTAAAAACAGTCTAGATATTTCCAAGTAAATGGCTTTTACAAACAAGGTATTTGCAGTACTTTTTTCCTCCTTCGATTAAAAGTTTACGACACTGCAGGAAATGCTTCAATATTTCATTCTGTAATCAATACATGGTCATCGCTAGGCTTTTTTTTTTTTAATTTTATTTTTCTTAACATTCCTGCATGTCCGCTGGTAAAGTTTAGTTACTACTATTACTACCACCACCACTACTGCTAGTACTACTACCACCACCTTCAAGATGACTGAGCATTACTACACCGTGTCGTCATAAGAAAAAGGTTAAATTTTACATTACACAAGCTGCTTGTTCAACAAAAACAGCCAGGTATGTACGTCCCCCAATTCACACTACACTATTATTTACAACGTTTTTTTCAAAACTGGCTTAGGTAGATTGAGAATAACACTTCACTAGCTTGTCAAGATCGACATTATTCATATTTTTTTGAACGAAAACTCGATCGAGTAAGGGAAAAAGAACCACTTACCACTGAACTTGTGTATTGGACGTCCTTCTGTTCTGAATGCAATACTTGAATGGTATCTTCAATCTTTCAGGCGATTATCAATGTTCAATATAAATGGTGATAAGAGATAGATAGAACTCCGATTATTAGGTTATCATTACGTTGGAATCTCTCACAATGTGCGTTTACTGTGTTGCGTTTAAAACTACACCTTGTTATAACAAAACCTTGTATCCATTGACCCAGAACAAGTAAAGGAAAATTTATTTCAAAAACGAGGTCAACTGCTCTTCTTTGATAGTATGAAACGTTATAGATCCTTGTTTACTTCAGGTACAAAAAAAAAGCCGATCGATTTTCTCTGCTTTTAATTATTTTTTTTTTAAATATATTTTTATGTACATAGAAACTAAGCGTACTCAACCGAAAGTTGCTGCAGTAGAACTTTGATGTATCTCATCTGATAAAACGCTCAGTTTCATTGACCTATCGTATTTTCCGGCTTATAAGATGCGCTTTTTTTTCCCCAAGTTCTGTCCCAGGAGGCGAACGCGGTATTGGTTGTTAACTGTCGTTACTCGGCTATGTAAGCTGTAATCACGGAGGGATTTGAAAAGATAAGAGCAAAATGAAATAACTCGATAGTGTGGACGGGCTATGGAGATCGGGGGAAAAGAGGGGTGTGTTTGTTTTTTGAGAATATACCCACAAAGACTGAGGTGTGTCGCATGTGTTAGTGCCCCTCATATGCCGGAAAATTAGGTAACTTTGATCATTACAAGCAGAGATTACAGTGAAGTACCCATAAGACAAAGACCCAATCTTGTCGCTGGGCAATAGTCAACACGGTTTTGCAGATCGATATTACTGCAGTGAGTTCGTTATTCGTCTATTGCTCCACACTCAAGGCCTTGTGCGTACTAAGCTAAATGCGAATGCATCAGCTTTGCCGATTCAAAGGTTTTCATTTCATTTTATAGTTTTTATCTTTCGAATTTGTGTGTCCTATTTTGTTGATTTAGATTTGACAAATTTGAAAATAACCCTTCTAAATCGACAATACTAGACTCATGAATTCGAAAGATAAAAACAACAAAAATATCTGAATGCACGCACATACTCTAAGCTTGTTACGAACAAGGCCTCGAGTGTGGAGCATTCATTGAGGATAGAACCTCAATGGTCTGCGAAACTAGCTTGTTAACCATTGCTCTACAAGATTGATTCCTTGGCTATATCCCCGAAACCGGTTCATAGATAAACAGCTAATAATCCCCAGTATAGACTTGGGCGTATATCATTAGGATCCAAATTTAAATAAATCAAATTCTGTATAAACCAAGGAAGACACTAAACACAGTACATCAACAGAGATCGGAAAATAACTTGCATAACATTAGGATGGTTTGAGGTTATATAAGATAAATGAAATTTATTAAAGAAAAATTCTTTTTCAACAGAAACGTTTCGAAGACTATAGATACAAAACCTAACAGCAGTATGGCTTTGTTGTCGACACAGCTGGGTACTATCGCATTTCTACGGTCCCGTTTGGAAAGCACCTTGGGCAAACATTCAGTTTGCCTTAAAGTCAAAAGAAAAAAATTCATGATGTTCAAAATTGAAACTGTAAGTTGATGCAATGTTTCTGTTACATAGGGAGAACACGTACAACACTTTGAGCTTGAGCAAATGTCAAAGAAGCCGCATTCCAAATCAGACCGGATGAATGCAATTGTTCACATTGCTATTCTTTGAACCTTATGTATATGAAATTATTTATCCCATCGGAGCTGGTGGTCCATGTTCTAGCTGAGCTAAAAGCCAGGATTTCGAAAACTGATTTTCAAAGTAGAAACCAATCCTCTGAATTTGGGAGATTAACGTTAGTCAGTTTTGTCAACCCTGTGCCCTTATTTAGCCAAGTGTCTGAATGAGTCGTGTATGTATAGCAGTAAATGGTTATGTACATGATATGCCAGATTTATCGGAATTAAGAAAATTTCAACATTTTCAAATCTTACACATTTTGTAAACCTTACACAAACATACATACACACACACACACACACACACACACACATATATATATATATATATATATATATATATATATATATATATATATATATATATATATATATATATATATGGATGTCTATAAAGTTTTACAGCTTTAAACACTGAACATTAAAAAACTTTTTCAATAGATTTTTTTCTGTCACTTCAGTTACCTATTTCCCTGATATCTGTCAATGCAATTTAGGTAATTTTCTCTAGTATTTTTATTCTGTTTTCCCTTTACTTTGCTATTATAGTACAATGTATAAATTGTCTCTTGTTGAGATCAACAGTTGTTTACCATGTAACGGTTTCGGGGATTTTAAAAACAAAAGTTATATTAACATGGCAGCCCAACAGTATGGATCAGATACCACATCCCTTTATTGTGTAATTTATGCTATACACGTAGTTTGTCATTTCATTTAAGCTTTTGTGTATTGATATTATTTTGGACTACCTAGCTATTTTTTGAAACAAGACTTACATACACAGGTAACCAAAGAACCTTTTTTGAGGAAGAGAGATCGGTACGAATATCAACAGACATGAACGGCTCTTCATGTGATTTCCATTGAGTGTTCACCCATGCAGATATCAAAGTCGTTGTGTCAGTTTTAATGTCAGACTGCACACAAACAAATTTATAGATAACATCTTTGAAAATACAAACTAAGCAGAAAAAAATACTTCGAGCTAATTCTCGAGACACATATTCAACCAAAGAAGCAAGTTATTTTCAGCTAACCTTGAGAGAAATATTCGTGTCGTATGATATAAAACTTCAATCAAATCATTGATAACACTTTAAATTTAATTATATATATATGTGTGTGTGTGTATGCGTATACGTATATATATGTGTGCACATATGTGTGTGTGCACATGTGTGTGTGCACATGTGTGTGTGCACATATGTGTGTGTATGCATATATATACATATGTATGCATATATATATGTGTGTGTGTATATGCATATGAGTATGTATATGTGCAAATACATGTGTGTGTGCATATACATACATATGAGTGCATGTACATATATACATTTATATCTGTATGCGTATATATGTAAATAAATATGAATGGGTATATATATATATATATATATGTGTGTGTGTGTGCGTATATTTATGTATATCAGCATGTGTGTATGTATGTGCGTGCATATATATGTATGAATATGTGTGTAGGTATATACATATATATGTGTGTGTGTGCATGTATATATATATGTGTGTGTGCGTATATGTGTGTGTGCATATATTTATATGTATGTATATGTATATGCATATATGTATATATAGATATGTGCATGAATGCTTATATAAATACATGTGAGCGTATGGATATATGTATGAATATATATGTATGTGTTCATATATAAATACATATACATATGTGTGCATGTATAAATGTATGTGTATTATATATATATATACATAGGTCTTTTCATATACGTATATTTGGGTGCATGCCTATATATTTGTGTATGTGCACATATATATATGGATACATATCTATTTATACGTGTATGCATATATATGTATATCTATATACATGTCCATGAGTGCATATATATGTGCATTTATACATGTACATACGTATGTTCATATAACACGTATAAGTGTGTTCATATATATTTATGTGTATATATGTGTGAATGCGTAAATAGATGTGGATGCGCACATATATATGTGTGTGTGTGCAAACATATACGTATATGTGTGCATATGTACGCATGCATATATACATATGTGTGTGTGTGTGTGCATATATGTGTTTTTGTGCATATATATATATGTGTGTGTATATATATATATATATATATATGTATGTTTGTGTATATGTATATATGTTCGTATATTTAATTATTTATTAATAAGTGTGTATGCATATATCTATACCTATGTGTGTGTATATGTATATATATTTGTATGCGTATGTATATATATGTGTTCGTATACGCGGGTGTGTTTGCGTTTATTTGCATACATACATATATACGTAAATAGATATGCATTAGTGCGTGTATATAGATATATATATATATACATTAGCGAGTGCATATATATATGAGGGAATATATATATATATATATATATATATATATATATATATATGTGTGTGTGTTTGTGTGTATTTATGTGTGTATATACATATCTATGGGTATGTATGTGTGTATTCATGTTTTTATGTGTGTGTGCTTGTTTGTACATGTGTGTGTTTATATACATATACGTGTACGTGTGTATGTTTATATACATATATGTGCATGTATGTGTGTGTGTTTATATATATGTATGTGTGTGTGTTTATATACATATATGTGTATGTGTGTGTGTTTATATACATATATATGTATGTATGTGTGTTAATATACATATGTGCATGTATGTGTGTGTTTATATGCATATATATCTATGGGTATGTATGTGTGTATTCATGTTTTTATGTGTGTGTGCTTGTTTGTACATGTGTGTGTTTATATACATATACGTTTACGTGTGTGTGTTTATATATATGTATGTGTGTGTGTTTATATACATATATGTGTATGTGTGTGTGTTTATATACATATATATGTATGTATGTGTGTTAATATACATATGTGCATGTATGTGTGTGTTTATATGCATATATTTGTATGTGTGTTAATATACATATGTGTATGTGTTTATATACATATATGTGTATGTATATGTGTTTATATACATATATGTGTATGTATGTGTGTTTATATACATATATGTGTATGTATGTGTGTTTATATACATATGTGTAAGTATGTGTGTGTGTTAATATACATATGTGTAAGTATGTGTGTGCGTTAATATACATACGTGTAAGTAATTGTGTTCGTTAATATACATATGTGTAAGTATGTGTGTGCGTTAATATACATACGTGTAAGTAATTGTGTTCGTTAATATACATATGTTTAAGTATGTGTGTGCGTTAATATACATATGTGTAAGTATGTGTGTGCGTTAATATACATATGTGTAAGTATGTGTGTGCGTTAATATACATACGTGTAAGTATGTGTGTGCGTTAATATACATACGTGTAAGTATGTGTGTGCGTTAATATACATACGTGTAAGTATGTGTGTGCGTTAATATACATACGTGTAAGTATGTGTGTGCGTTAATATACATATGTGTAAGTATGTGTGCGTGTTTATATGTGTGTATATATGTGTGTGTATGTATGTGTGCGTATGTATATATGTGTGTATGTGTGTGTGTCTATATATACGTATGTATGTGTGCATGTTTATATGTATGTATGTGTGCGTGTTTATATATATGTGCGTGTGTATGTGTGTGTGTTTATGTATGCGTGTTTATTTATATGTGCATGTATGTGTATGTTCATATATATGTGTACGTATGTGTGTTTGTGTATGTGCGTTTGTATATATATGTGTGTGCATGTATGTGTGTATATATATATATATGTACTTGTGTGTGTGTGTATATATATATATGTGGTTGTACTTGGATGTCTATATATATAAATGTATATATGTGTGTATAAATGTATATGTGTATACGTGTGTGTATATATATATATATATATATATATATATATATATATATATATATATACGTACGTATATTTGTGCATATATATATATGAGTACGTATGAACATATTAAATACATTGACTTGTAATATGTACTTTCCCTTCATAGCATATTCAAGACCGAAGGTTTGCATACGTGTTATCATCATGTCATATCCGGGTATCTTCGTCGTGTGACTCCTGATGTCCATTCGGTTATCATTCCTCCTGATTTTTCAATGTGATGTTAGGCATGGTACTCTTTGGTGCATCTTCCATGTTGCCAACGTTTCAGGTTCCAACTTCATAGCTTACTATTGGAGGGTTGCATTGGTTGTAGACTTCCTTTTTTGAAACTGATGGCATCATTCGTTTACCGAATATTGAATTTTTAAAACTTTGTCAACCTTTAGTACTGTGGATTTCATTGAGATTTGTTAGTCTCTTCAAATGCAGTTATGAGTTTGATTTCTCTCTCATCTTCTTAAACCATCGGAATTTGCTCTATTTCTTTTGATATACCCATGATAGGGGATAAAGTTCATGTCGTATTTGTCCGATTAAAACCTACACATGATATCATGTTGCATAAATGGCTTGTCACTAATATTGATCTACGTATTGAATATAGGTTGGGCCTTGCCAAGAATACGTGGTGTTGGTAATAAAAATGTTAGTATGTATATAAACTCGCTTCGGAAGACGTCTCTTTACAATTAACCCCACGAAGCTACTGACAAGATATCTAGTGAGAAATAAACTCTCAGTCTTATGTTTTCTTACTCTGCAAGTAAATTGGATCATTATCATCAGTCTCTTAACGTATGTCGTTGGATTTAAGCTTTTCCCAGGATTCGCCACACTGCTCAATCGTTGGCATCACGGAACAAATACTTCCTGAATTAGCTCGTCCCTTCATCTGATACTCTGCCGGCCTCGGTTGCGCATGTGATCTCTGGGAATCCATGCTGTGGGACGTAATGTCCCTCGATTGCCTGCCATTCTTGCAACATAGCTCACCCATTGCCATGTGATTTTTCTAATGGATTCTCTGATGTCTCGGACTCCTGTTTTCTCCCAGATATATTGTGTCGTCTTGTGGTCTCTCTATGTGAGGCCCAGCATAACTTTTTCCATGTCCACTTAGCATGTTTTTCGGTTTGCAAGTCTTTCTCTTGGTTAGGCTCCATGTTTCCGCTCCATACGTAACTATTGGGAGGATGCATTGGTTGTATACTCATCTTTTTAGGATTAATGGGATTTTTTTTTATTAAGGTTAAGCTTGCTCTGCGAAAGGTTCGCCATCCTTGAGTGATTCTTCGCTTGATTTCATCTTCTTTTGATGTCTTCATAGAGATTCGCTTCCTTAGGTAGATTTGCTGGTCTGCTTTCTCCAGTTTTGCGTCTTCAGTTTTGATCTTTTTCTCATTTCCGAACTGATTGCTGCACGTGATCTTTGTTTTGCTGAAGTCCATGTATAGGCCGACTTTCTTGCTATCTTGCATTAGTCGGTCATGTAGGTTTTCTACAAAAGGGACGATGTCGTCTGCAAATCTGAGGTTGCTCGGATATTCGCCGTCTATTTTGATTCCTTCATTTTCCCAGCCTAGGTTTCTGATGATCGTCTTGAGTTAGGTTGTGAAGAGTTTGGATGAGCTGATATCACCTTGTCTTACCCCTTTTCGGGGCTGAAAGGGCTCTGAGTCTCTATGTAGCCTGATAAAGGAGCAGCTGTTGTTATATAAAAGCATAATGATTGCAGCGTTCCTATCATCTGAGACTCTACTCTGTTTTAGTCACAAGTTGAAAAGAACGGGCAGTTCCCTAATGATGATCTCACCAGCTTTTCGGAGTGGGTCGATGGTGATATTGTCCGGTCTTGGGTCATCCTTTTCTTCGTTTGTTTGATAGCTTGTTTCTCCTCCCACGGGGTTACTTTTGGGAAGTCCTCGAATTGATTGCTCGAGTCTTGCGTATCCTGTTCATTATTTTGTTGTCCTTGTTTTGACGAATAGAGTTTTTGGTGAAATTCTTTGTCACGTTCGACAATCCTGTCTCTGTCTGTCGTTAGGTTTCCATTTTCCTTGAGTATGCTGATTATTTGCTCCCGTCCAGGATTGAGGCCTTTGTTTATAGTTTTGAAGCCACAGCCTCTTTCGAGTGTCGATTCGATGACTGCCATCGTGTATCTTCTTCTGTCTTCCCTTCATTTTTTCCTGATTGATTTATTAAGTTCGGTCTGTTCAATTTTCTCTCTTGTTGTCGGTGGCTTGAGGTTTCCACGTTTTTCTATGAGATTCCTGGTTTAATTCCTAGTTTTCACTAATGGTTGTAGAACTTGACCATGCGTTATTTTGATAAAGAATTCTGCCATGTACTTCGACTATGTCCTGCTAGCTCTGAGGGCTTTGCTATTTTTATTCACTTCCCTAGATGTTTATCTACTTGTTGTTTTTTATGGTTACCTCCATCAGGAGAAGGGGACACTTTGATGGCATTGGATAGATTTTCTTTTTTTTCCAAGTACTGCTTGATCTTGTTTTTATCTATTTATCTATTTATTTTTTGTATTTTCCCTATTTATTTTCCTGAAATTTGACTCTAAACTCTGTGGGTAACGACCTTTTTCTGTCTTCCTTCGTCTTCTCTCTCTTTCTCTCTCTCTTAAGCATAAACCCAAAGAGATATTGGCAAGATTAAAACCTTGAAAATCTTATTGTATATCTGATTCGATTGTAATAATGCCACTAACTTGTAACTTCGAAAAAAAATTGTATAGTTATTGCTTAATAATCCATATATTTTTTTATGAAGGGATCGAAATCTATGGATATCCTGGGGACAAACAAGATATCTCGCAAATGGACGTCATACAAAAATATCCCGGACACGTGTAGTTAAAATTCAAAAAATAATTTTTGAAGAGAAAAATGCATTCTTCGGAAAATATTTGTGGTTCTATTCAGAACACGATATCAAAAGATTCAACGCGTTCAAGCAATAAGAAAAATAAAATGATTTGTATAATAAAAAATATATTATTATTACATTACGATAGACACCCGTAGTAGGGTATATAGATGGCATTCAAATGGGTATTTACCAAACGTTGTTCAGTTCTGGTAAAATGACATAGGAATGGTTCACCTAGTGAGAATTGAACTTTCCACCCTAGCGAATGGTCTGCGAGATGAGCTTGCTAACCATGGCGTTATGGTTGGCATCCTTCAAAAAAGAGATGTGGATATCATTAATAAACACTATATTTAAAAAGATTTTATACTGAGTTACTGGTGAGTTCAAACATGGAACTTGACCTAGAGATCGGCTTTCAAAAATAAGAACTTTGCAACGAGCACAGGATAAAATCTTGCTAAATATCACATTGAAAGATCACAAGTACCGCAGTGTATAAGAGAGCAAGCAGGTGTGATAGATTTCTGTGAAGCCTTAGGAATCTTAAATAACAATGTACGGGATATGTTATAAGAATATTAGTCAACCGCTGGAAATCGTGACTTACGAAGTAGATCCTCCCGGATCGTATGCGGAATTGTGCATGACAAAAAATAAGATCACGTGACGATTTAGACCAGTTCAAATTGAATTGACGCCGTGACGCTCAGGAACAATAAACACTAACAGGCCTTTGCCAAGTTCTATGTCCAACAACGGATTTCAAAATGCTGATTGATGTTGATGATGGATAAGCAAAACATTAAGGCAGATTTCTGCTTCAATAGGTTTCATTGAGACTACAAAAATAACGATTAGCAACTATCGGTATCAATCACTACGGCAACGGTCCATCATAATAATCCATCGTTACTATTTGAAATAGGTCACTGGCTTAAAAACACTTTGACAGGCCCAAAGTGGCTACCGGATTATAAAATACCTTTGACACACCTTAGGATTATGAGCCAACCTACAGGATGTCAACGATGAATATCAAATGAAATCTGATCTGATGTTTGAGTATGTACGCCCCAACCCCGATTAAAAAATATGGAACACCTGCAAAATCTCTTGTTTTTAGATATGCTGAAATCTCTCGGACCGATCGATGACTGACTGACTGACATATTGAAATTAAAGTAACGTCCCTTGTTAGATCTTCACGTAAAGATGTATTTGTTCTTGTACGATGCGATCCCAAATATGATTATCCCCCCCACACACACACACAATCACACACACTTTTTGTTGCAAAAAATCAGTAATCTACGTTTATCATCATTATTTTAATTCGTTTTTTTTTAAAACAGCTCCCGGGTGCGATTCCCAGATAATTCTTGCGGAAGGCCTAAATGAGGCCTTTAACACTAATTGCAGATGAAAACTGTGACGGATACCGTAATTCTACACCTCTGTTTGCAACGCACTATTTCGGCCACTCAAAGATCATATACAGATGAACAAAATCATACTTGTAGTACCATATGGATAGATACATGAGAATCAGATCATTATAAGAGCGAGAATGCAAATCCCACATAATTTTGTGGGTGTGTCTAAAGGCTAATATGCAGGGTCTCACTTGTAAGAACAGAAAAAATTGACGGCTAGAGCAATGACAGGGGTTCCTAAGTTTTGCTATGACCGACAGACAAGATAACACATATGAGGCACCCAATGAAAATCAAGCTTGTTACTCAATGGTAATAATGTGTGGGGCGAGCAAGGTACCCATTACCCTACAGCGGAGCGTCCATTAGACAAAGGCCACAAGTGTAGACACCTGGTGAGGATCGAACTCACTACCCAACAGTGATGATCCGTTAGATTAGCTTGTTGACTATTACCCCGGGAAACGCCCTTTAAGTGGGCCTTTACTGCTGAGTAGTGAATAAGGTCCTCGCTTGGTGCACCATAATTAGAGCGTTGTCTAAATCAAGCAAAGCCGAGTAAATAACTATAATTTCTTTCTGTCTGAATTTTTTCAGGTGAGGGATTATCATTATGCAAAGATCCTCCTCATTTTGGTTCATTTCTTGAACACAACGTCTCGGCCGTTTCACTCTACGGCCGTCTACATGTGATCGAAACGCCCTCTCACGCTCCATCTCAACGATCAGAAGAATAGCATGTGCAATGGGGTTTTCAGATTAAATGCGACGCATGCACAGCCGATCCTGCCCGTTATGCCGAGTAGGTACGGAAAGCAGCATGGGTCCTAGGTCGTAGGTTTGATGGGAGCTCCCTTCTCCTACCTCTGTGTGTGTGTGTGTGTGTGTGTGTGTGTGTGTGCGCGCGCGCGCGTGCCCGCGTGCAATTCTTTTCATTGAGTGCATAGATACCAGATTCTGATCTTAGGCAGAAGTGCCGATGGGTGATACCTTGATCCCAAGCAGAGCATACAGATACTTTGATCTCAGGAAGGTGCCGATCCGTACGAAAATGATCCCATCATTTTCGTCGGGTATTTTATTAGTATGCATATAAATTTGAATTTGTTTCTATATTTGCACATAGACATTTACTATGAATATTCTTTTTAAAGAATAAGTAATTCAACTATACTATTAATGCCTGAATATCATTATTCCATTAGTTTGAATCTGCCAATCTGTGGTCCAGTGGGAAGGCTGGTTGAGAAGCAACCCAATAGATTATATTGTTCATATGATAAAAAGCTGACGAAAGAGAATGGAATGGAATGCCATAATCCTCCCTAGACCCAGTATTGGCCTCTATTTATTTCGCAATTTCAAAATAGCCGACAATGGGTATCGGGGAAGAAGCTGGTATCGTGCTGACTATTCTACTCTTGGCTAGATCCATTCATGGCCCAGGCGTACATTATTCCTTACATCAAAAAAGCCATACATCAATGATATACTTTCTTAATCTTCGTAATAGGACCGAGCCATATCAGTCCCTTTTTGACAAAGCTAACCGAAGAAATCACGACCGTAACGTGATAAGACGAGAATCTCAACCATGGAGAATCTCCAGAGCTCTGCACAGAATTGAAATATTCTTGCTATCCTTGAACTCTTTTTTTAAAATCTCTCAAAATCTTACTGCTTACACCAGAAAAGAATAGTTGCCGATTAGACATCGTCAAATAATTTACCGAAGTTAAAAAAACAAAAACAGTATTAGCTATAGTATTTCGATGATGAAGCCCTCGAATCTAAACCAATCAGAATGTGTCGAAAAGGATCATACCAAGGCTGTCAAATTAGCCATTTTTCGGCTAGATATGGCTAATTGTTGTTGTTTTTTTTTCTTGTTGTTCTAAAAAAAATCTACAATAGACAAGAATCTGGCCAATTTGAAAAAAAAAAGAAATTAAAAAAATATTTAGCAAGTTTATAAAAATATTTGTACTGGTCTTTTGATTGAATGTATTGAGCGTAATCAAAGTAGTTCACCTGCAAAATATTACACGTTGCTTTAACAATGGGCGCATTGTGTTACATTTTACCCTGCATATATATATATATATATATATATATATATATATATATATATATATATATATATATATATATAATTGTGTCACCCACAGACAGCTGTTTCGTTGTATTACAACTGTTCAGTGTGGCTATAGACTATCCATTATCCCTTCCAGTACCACGAGGCAGGATTGAAACCTTCGCCAGTATCCTACATCTGTGCCAAGGAACTGGACGGTCAGTAAGATTGAATATAAGCGATATATTTATTTAGCATATATTCCCCATCCACCAGAATGTTCTATTCCCATGGAAGAGCATTGCATAAGTTTACAATGAACGAGTTACCTCACTTGAAGAGTGCTCAACCCTGAATAGGGTGTATGTGTGTGTTTTGCTCTTTATATAAAGTGCGTTTTCGTATGCTTATACAAACGCCTTGTCTGAAGCTTATGGTAAATTTCTGTTTTTGACCAAATGATTAAGATGTTTGACACGCGTTTTAAATCAGTCAATACTAAACTCTTATTTTTACTCTAATTTCGGTTCTCCTCTTTCCATGTTTCATCATCATCAGTCTTTCAATGTCCATCGCCACACTTCTCTATCATGGGCGATGCGGAGCCAGTACTTTCTGAATTCGTCTAGCTCGTCCCTCCATCTAATATTCTGCCGGCCTCGGTTGTGCATGTAATCTCAGGAGACACATGTCGTGAGTCGCGATGTACATCGGTTGTCCGCCATTCTTGCAACATGGTCACCCCATTGCTGTTCGAGTTTTTTGATGGATTACTCTACTGTCTTGTGGTCTCTCCATGTGAGGCCCAGCATAATTCTTTCATGTGCACGTTGCATGGTTCTCAATTTGCTGATCTGTCTCTTAGTTAGGTTCCATGTTTCAGCCCTATAAGTGATTATTGGGAGGATGCATTGGTTATACACCCTTAGTCTTCAAATTTGCCCTTGATATTGCTCGGAATAAAGCTAAGGGTTTATGATCGAAAAAAAAAACTTCCATCTACAACGTCTAGACTTCGATTAGAAATCTCCATGGTGGCCGGCGAAACTATTGGTTCGTCTAAAAACTTTGCCCTCTCCTTGTTAGATGGCTATGAGAACATATTGTTTTAATTAAATACATTGAAGAAGATCGGTTTCGATTGTATTGCAAATCTGTCGTATCAGCGAGCATTACTTTTTAATTTGTCAAAATTGTCGTAACTTCCTTTATTGATTTTGATATTGAAGATGGAGGAAGATGAGAAACGTTTCTGCCATGTGAATCAAGAAAGGTAAAAATGCAACTAAAACCAAAATAAAATATTTGTGCAGTTTATTGAGAATGTGCTGTGAATGATCGAACGTGTCAAAAGTGGTTTGCGAAGTCTCGTACTGGAGATTTCTCTCCGATTTCTCCCAGAACGATGCTCCAGCGCTTAAAAGAAGAAAACATCTTTATTTAAGCAAATAACATACCATTAAAAAAACATGTGCTCTATGAGGGGAGCGTAATCTTACCTGAAATGCATTCGCCCCCCCCCCCCCCGGTACTTACTAAATATATGAAACATTAAAAATATAAATGAAAAGAATTAAAATTATTACTTTTAAGTGAAAAGCAATTAGCTTCAGTCTATAGTACGAAGTTACACAACAAAAACATAAATTCACAAATAGCTCAATGAATGGCCCACTAATTTTGAAAAAAATAACCCACAACAGGAAGGTTTTGTTTTTTCCGTGCGATAGCTCGGGATTACGATCGACTTTGCGACAGAGAGCTCTATAAGACGTCTTCCATCTACGACGCCACGACTACGATAAAAAACGATGTACTTTTTGGCTTGAGATCAGCAGCAGCTGTCGTAGTTGATGATTTTAATAAATTGATAAATAATAGATTTTTAAAAATAGGATGTGAATCTAGTGAGTTATCATATCAACATTCTAATCAGAATTGAAAAGAAACACCACTGGTGTAATTATTACAAATTTCTCCGTTTTCGTTTAAATATGTACAGTGGGATATTGTTTCGTCTCAATTTCTTTAGAAAGTTAAGTTTTCTGCTCACAAAAATAAGATTAGATCAACTCCTTGATCTTGTCTTAGCAAATGGGAGGTCTTTGAAACGAGCTCTAGTGAAATGACTATGAGTTGCATAAGACCTAAGCGCCCTCCACAGAACAGTGGTTAGTTAACTTGGTCATATGGTAAAAAATAGTTTGCAAGCTGGTCTTGTTGATCATTACTACTGGGTACTCAGTTCGATCTGCATACTAGTGCCAAAACTAAATTACGTTAAGTAAATAATCAATAATTCTGTAAATAATAACCCAAGATCTGTGCAATACGTTTAGTACCATATATACTCATAGTTTTAACCTGATGTAGAACATTACACTTGGTATGCTTTTCATAAACATCGTGCACTCTGGGCGCGTTCGATTCCCTAATTGTAGGTTGAAAACTTGATGTCAGTGGTCACTTGGTTAATTAAATTATTAGTATCTGACTCCAATTAAATACCTTACTATTCAGTACGAAGGGTAAAATCAGTAAAATCTATACTGGAAAAGATGATTCTTCAAAGGCTGATTGCTGCTGATGTTGGTAGTCCGTTCAGGAAAATGAAGAAAGATGAAAGAAATATTGGTGAAAGAGAAAAGGAAGATTATACCCTTTCTTTTCGTAATAGCTGTAAGCAGAAAAAATAGGAAGCTACCTGGTTAGTGATGTCAAATAAGAATAGTAAGAAAAGCGTTAATTAAATAACAAATTCTACATCATAACAATAACGTACAGGTTTGATAGAGATGAGACCACAGAATAACAAAAGAGGTGTGTGTTGTTTTGTATGATAGTGAAATGACTGAAATGTAAAAGTCCTAGTATTTTGTGTTGTATGTTATCGATAGTGAAAAGGTCAATAGAGTTATGTGACTTAGGGAAGAAGTTCTTTGTAGTGTAAGGTTCGATTTTACGTGGGTGATTCTCGAAAGGAAAAGTTGAATAGCGTCTCTAGTCCCGCAGATCACGTTTAGCAGAGAATGAGTTATTTTTGTGTAGGAGGAAAACTGCGAATATTCATACATTGATTTGATGAGCGAGTTTGCAGAGAAGTGATCGAGTGAGTCTTTTTAGTCTTACTTATAGTTACGTGGAACAAATGGGAAATAAATCTTAATTACTAAATGGCCTATGGAAAGACCTCCTAGAATTTGTCGACCGATGTTTTTCTTGACTTATTGAAAATGTATGATTTCAGAAACTGGCCGAATTTAAGGATCTTTCAATAATACTGGTGGTCCTGTTGGGAATTCAGATTCTGCTATTTGTTTGAACGGCATTTCACCTGAACCATATCTTCTTATTCCTTCTGCTTATTTCTTCAGACTCTGAGAAATATCTATTCATTACTGTTTGTTTAAGAACACGTCACGCCTTGTCCACTTGGTTTATATTTTCATAAGGACTTCGCCTGTGTGGTCACTCCAGAAGTCGCTTGTTACACGAGAGTGTACGGTCCACTGCTTATGAGTTCATATTGCACAGAGTAATCAGCCGATGGTTATTTTTCCTAGAATTTTACGCATTACTTATCGCCAAAGTTGAAATGAACTATTTTTCATATCCACATTCTAAGTCATTGACATCGGATATGAAATTCGCTCTGCTCTGAATAAAATGAGACTGTTTAAAGACAGTCTTCATTTTGTACATTATGTAAAACATCAAAACAAGTTCTTACCTTTTGATTTGAGGCAATTAACATTCTAACAAAAAAAAGGCCAAAGAAAGACTTTAATTCATTAATATTATTAAATTTTTGTCTTGACTTTTTAAGCTAATTTCAGTGTTTATTGTATGTATTAGGGCTCATAAATTGATGATGGATATAATAACTTTATTCAATTATTACTGTCAGGACTGGACCCTAAGTACCGGCAGCACAGGCAGTCGCCCAGGGTGCCAAGTGCTAGTAAGTAAAGTTTGAAATATCTTAACCGAAGTCAAAGTCAAATTAGCTTACATACCGAAGGTATTATGAATAAAACACTCATCCAGCTTAGTCTTGGGTATCTATTGGGCTTTGATTAGTATGGCGCAAGGCCTGAATTGAAGGACAACTGAGAGAATCGACGTCCCTACACTGAAATACTAATGACCTGCTTGACTAACTTGCAAACCACTACTAAATGGCGTGACCCCAAATTTATGTATATCGATAATAGGAGGGAGATTTTTCTGCGAAAAGAGATAAAAGAAACGAACGGCCAGAGAAACGCTAGTGTCACACTTTTAGGGAGGCAACTAAATATTTGTACTTCTAAAGTTTTCTCCTTGTGATTTCTAATTCAGTTTCCAGTGACAATGGCTTTGACAAAAGGATGCGCTCTCCGAGTGTTATTTATTTATTTTATTTTATTTTTTAGTTATCGTTGTATTGAGTTCGATCCTTTATGGGTGACCCACATTTTAGGCTTTGCGCCAGACTAAGCTTAGAGTAGTGAATACCTATTGTGTCCTTTCTTTTTTTTCTCTCTTTCAGAAATATTGTCAAGTGTCGTTCAGTCGTGACTGAAATGTATCGCCAGACCGTAAGTATTATATCAATGTTTCTTAAACTAGCGAATCATTTGCCCAAGGACGAATTGAATTATTTTCGGGGTTAATGAAGGGGGACTGAAACATGAAGGGTGGAAAACTTAATTTACTCAGATATTCATATTTTTCTTTTCTTGAAAAAGTGATTTTTGTGATAAACCTGTTTAACAAGAAAACGTTATTTCTAAAAATTGGACGACCGTAGCCACCAAAGATGACTAAAGGATCAATCCTTTTTCTTATTAGAAAGAGCATGTGTTTGTTCTAGCGTTCCTGGCCATACTCTTCTGTTTAGACTTGGAAATTGGTATCAGTACTTCACAAGACACCCTTATGAAAATATTGTTAATTTTGGGGGGAGCGGGGGCTTTCTTGAACTTTTGGGGGCCTTATTTTGACGGGATTATTAGAAAACACATAGATTTTTACTCAATCTACATATTTCTGGATGTTTGTTTGTGTTTTTTGTTTTTTTTTTGTTGTTTTTTTGTTCGTTTTTGGTTTTGTTTTGTTTTTTTGTTTTTTTAAAACTCTATTTCAGATGTTATCCAGTGGGAAACACCAGTGATGTTTTAAATCGAATTTATTCTGACCTTCGATGGAATTTTTTTTCATGACATCAAGTTTTGACGCTACGATTGTTCAATTATTGACAGTGAAATATGATCTAAGATCTAAGACATTCTGATAACCTTGTGTAAACTAAAAAATCTAACAAATTTTTGTGTTCATTTTTTTATCACTCTTAGTTTTCTTTACATATTATTTAGGATATTCAACGACATGAATAAGATAAACACTCAAAAAATGAGTTGACTTGTGTTTCTTGTTCATGGTATAAAATGAATTTTGCATAGAATTAGACACAAAGGAAAATAAGATGAAAATAATCAAAAACATGGGGAAATTTAGTCATGGGTGAACAAGATTTTGTAATAAATACAAGAGGCTGAATGACACTGAAATAGCAATAAGATCACTTCCCTTCTCCTATTTAACAAGGTTGCCAAAATTAGCTCTTTCGGGACTAGATCTAGCCTCACTTTGGTGTTTTTAGCTTGTATATATCTGCATAAAGGTCATAACTCCAAATTTAGCTCTTTTTCAATTTATATAGCTTTTTTCAGATTTTTTTTATGAAGTTATTGATGATTATTGAGTAAAATTGAAATTATGTGTATAACTGCATGTAATTAGATGTTAATCGCTTGCAAATTTAAGAAATTTTATTTTCTAGCCATTTCAGATCTTGTTCCTAAATCGATATTTCAGTTAGCAATTCAGCTGTCTATCTCTCGTTGTAGTTCGGATCTGCTCGATTTAAGTTCATACAGAAAGTCAAGTGATTTGACGCTTGTTGACCTTTCGTAACAATCACTTTGTAAATGCCCCCTCTTCTGATTTTGTCCGTGTACTTGCTTTTTGGACGTTGCATCGGATGTATGCAGCCTAATGATGATAAAAGCCCTTATTTTACAAAATAAATATTTTTCACATAATATCCTTCCAATGCCCTCTCCTTTGAACATTATGATGGAATTTTCATATCAAGATTTAGCCTGTAACTAGGTGTTGAGATACGGACTTATTGATGCACTCTCGTATATACTACCGATGTAACCTGTGATATCACGGATTGCATGTGTATATATGTTATATATAAGATTACACTGAGGTTTCAATATTGGCTATTATTTTTTTTTTAAACTGCTAGCCTAGGGTGAAATGTATGAACTTAACGAAACGCTCCAGCCCCTAAAAAGCTTTCGACTTTGTCAGCTTTCAGTCCCGGCAGCTAAAATGTTAGTCTTGAATCCCGTGGTAAAAGTGTCTTGCTTATTTTGTGCACAGGAAGAAAGTGGGAAGGAATAGAAAAGAGTGCAGTAAATCTTTTGTTCCTACTTTGCAAAACATCCGCACTTGATGTGTTTTTTTTTTTGTGGAAAATTTAACAGCCGTGGATAAAACAATCAATTGATGGAGTATTTCAATAGCAACAATCATCTGTGGCAAGACAAAGATCAGACTATAGATGTATTAGTTCGATTTCATAGATCGCCACCCAAGAAGGTTGTAAAATTAATCCATCTAAATAACCTGACGGAAACAGGCGGATATCTTGATATATCTCGATAAGATATCTTGTGTGAAGATCCAGCGAAAGAAGTTACTCTCAAAAACAAAGTTCACTAGATCTGTCGCTTGCATTTTCAGACGTTTATAGAAAGAGGTGGGGACAAAAGGTGATGGGAATTCTCTTATATGTCAGCCAGTCTATAACGATCATCGGTACTAATGATGCTCGCACACCTAAAAAGCTGGTCACGAAACCATCTGTTAACAAATGTGTTCGAAAAGGTTGATCAACGATGTTGAGCTGAATTTTCATTTTAGAAGTTTGGAACACTCGAAGTGTAGGATACGAAAGTGAGTAAATCGGTTAAAATACATGTAATGTAATCTCTGAAGAAGAAAACGATCACTGATGAATGATTATCTATGAATATGGGCTGACTAAGAAAATGGATTTTGAAGGGCTGTAAACGATGTTTTTAGGGGACTTATCTAGCTTCTTATTGATAAAAGTGAATGACGTAATACAAATGCGTTGACCCATTTTTGCAAAGGATTTATGCTTGAAATCATGATAGCGTTATGTTGTCTGCTACAAATATTATTAATGAGCCTGATAACAGCCAATATATACATATCACTTTTTGAAGAAAAAAAAGCTCCAACGATACATAAAGTTAGACGGAGTTTTGGGTCGTGTGCATATTACGTTATAAGAATGTGTAGACTTGTGTATTTTACGTGAAAAACTCTGATAGCCAACAACAAATCTCCCTCTATCAAACACTAACAATATATTGCTGTTTCTCTGAAATTTTTATGTTTCCTGTTGGTTTTTCCCTAAACGTTTCTATTATGGTTGTTGTTAATGTTTCCTGAGACTTTTCTATTCATTTTCCTCTTATGTTTTTCTTATATTGTTGCTGTTGTCTCTCTAACATTTTTCTGCTTGATGTCACCCTGAAGTTCTTTCTGATTATCATTACTGTTTCCTTGACTTTTTTTGTATTGTTACTGTTGTTTCACAAATATCTTTCTGTTTTGTTGTTATTGTTAACTCGAGATTTTTGTTTGTTTCTGTGGGGTTTTTCTCCAAGATTTTTCCATTTGTTGTTTCCCGAATATTTATATATTTTATGTTCATCATTTCGTTACTGTTTTGCTGGGATTTTGCAGTTTTTTTGTTTGTTTGTTTGTTTTTATTGTTATTGTTACTGTATCCCCGAGACTTTTCGGCTTTTCATAATCAAGACATTTCTGTTATTGTTAGTTTTTCTAAGACTATCTTGTTTTTTTCGGGGGGGGGGGGTAATAGTTTTTATCTTAAGACCTATCCGTTTTTTGGTATTGTTACCCCCCCCCCATTTTTCTGTTTTTTGTTTATATTACTGTTTCTGAAAAAAATTCTAATTTTCTGTTGTTTCTTTATTATTATTATTTTTTGTTATTATTATTTTCCTAAGATTTTCCTGTTTTGGGTTTTTTTTGTTTGTTTTTTTGTTTTTTTTTGTTGGTTCTACAAGATTATTCTGTTTTTGTAGCTGTTACCCTAATTGTTTTTCTTTGCAGTTGTTATTGTTTCCTGTTTTATTATTTGTTGCTTTCTTGAGATTTTTCTCTTTTCTGTTGCATCAAGACTGTCTATATGACAAAAAAAACGATTCAAGATACACTTGTAACATACTTGTTCTCGACTCTTTCATTTCTGCATTGTTTAATTATTATCACTGTTGTTATTTCTGTAAGGTTTTTCTATTTGGTGATGATTCCATTGGATTTTTCTGTTTCTTGTTGTGGGTTCCCTAGAAAAGCTTAGTTCGTTATTTTTTCTGTTTTTGTTGTTACTTCCTTAATTTTTTTCTGTTTGTTCTCTCTAGCATTCGACATTGTTGTTTCCCACATTTTTTTCATTCAGTTGTCACCCTGACTTCTTTTTTTTTTGGGGGGGGGTCTTTTGTTGTTTCTTAGTTTTTTCTTTCTGTTTGTTTTCCCCAAAAGATTCACTGTATTTCTTTTACTTTTATTATAGTTGTTACCAGTTTCTTTGTCGTTTCTCTTATTCTTCTATTTTTGTGATGTTCCCTTAATTGTTATTGTTGTTATTATTTCTCATATAATCACACAAAGAATGTATTTGCATCGTGGCACACGTGCAGATCCGATGAGAAACTATTGTAAAATAAAGTTTCGTTGAAGTTACAAGTGCAGCTTCCGAAAAGTGAAGGCAAAAAGAATAGCCGGACAAAGATTTGACGTGGGAAAAGAAAGGTTCAAATTGGACAACAATGAAAGAATTTCCAACCTCAAAATTCTTACTTATACGTAGTCGAGTAAGTAACTAGTTAACTTCTTTCGCTAGGAAAGAAACGCTGAACAGAATAGGTCCTTCATATGAAAAACTTCATAGATCTTCCAGTACTGCCCCACCAACCGGTGGTTCGTGAGAGATGTCTTTCTCCCAACTGCCGCTGACGCTGTTGTTCAGGGTGGCTTTGTTTGAAGTGTCAAACAATAAAACAAATCTACTTTTAAGTTGTACGCTGGCTGGCTGGCTAGGCGAGTCAAAACCCTTCGTGAGGGGAATTGCGATTGGCCAGTCCACCCCACAACTAATTCCTTCAAAAACTAACGGGTTATCCCCCTTTGTTCGGTGTGCAAACACGTTTCTCATTACATATTTACCCTAATTTTCATGTTTCCTCCCTTATATTTTTCTGTTTGCTGTGGTTGTTTTTGTTTCCTTAATTTTTTTCCTGTTGCTGTCGTCACCGTGACATTTTTTCTGTTTGTTCTTGCTATACTTGATTATTGTTTGTTTCACCCGAATATTTTTACTTGGTCCAATGGACTTTTTTCAAAATGGCGGCTAAAAAAAATGGATATTCTTTTCTTTTGAAAAGCCACTGGAAAGTATTTTCTGTGTTTTCGAGATCACTGAGTTGAGAAAAAAATGAACAAATCAGAAATATTGGAGGTATTACCAAGCAGCTAAAAGAAACTGGCTCACCAGAAGAAAGAAGAGATGAAGAAGGAAGCTGGAAAACGTTGTTGATCCTAGAGGACAAAATACGACAGTCCTATGAGAACGTTCTGTCCGAGTAAGTTGAGAAACTTCTATCAGTTGGAGTTTCATACGTACGAAAACATGACGAAGAGAAATATCATCATCAGCCTGTTAACGGCCGTCGTTGGACATAGACCTTCTCCAAGATTTGACAGACCTCTCTATCATGGGTGTCGCGAAGTCAGTACTTTCTGAATTTATATAACTTGTCGCACCTTCTTAATTCCTGTCGGCCACAGTTTTGCATATAATCCCTGGGGATCTACGCTGTGAATCGTGATGTCAAGCAGTCGTTTGACATTCTTGCAATATGTCCAGCCCGTTGCGATTTGAATTTTCTAACAATTTCTATGATGTCTCGGACTCCTGTCTTTTCTCCGATATATTGTGCTGTCTCATAATCTCTCCATGTGAAGTTCAGTATGGTTCTCTACTGTGCACATTGCATGGTTCTCAGTTTGAGGGTCAATCTTTTGGTTAGGTTCCATGTTTCAGCTCCATGAATGACTATCGGTAGGATACATTGGTAGGATTTTTGTAGTCTTAGGAGTCGAACTTGCTCTACCGAAAGCTTGCCAGCCTAGTGTGATTTTTCGCATTTCTTTTTCTTTTGATGACTTAATGGAGACTTGCTGTTCTAAGTAGATGCTGTGGTCTACTTTCTCCAGCTCTGCATTTTCTATTTCATTCGGAGATCGTGGGTGTTTTTAGCAAAGAGGACGATGTCGTCAGTAATCTGAGGTTACTCGAGTATACGCCGTCTATCTTGATTCCTCTATGTTCCCATTCTAAGTTTCGGAAGATCATCTCAATGCAGACTCCGAAGTGTTTGGTAAGTTGGTATCACTTTGTCTCACTCCTTTTTCTAGTTGAAGAGGCTCAGCCTCTATGTAGCCTGGTGAAGGAACTGATGCGTCGGTAGTTGTCGGTATGTTGTAGTACTCTGACATATACCAGGTCTACACTTTGTTGTATTATTTCGTTGATGACTTCGGGGATTTCCACTGAATCGAAGACTTTTTCAAAGCCATAAATGCTACAACTAGTGGCATTCTATATTCTGCTGCTTTCCGTTTTAGTTGGTTTACTGAATGGAGATGGTCGATTAGCTCTTTCCGATGCCAGCTTGTTCCTGCAGTTGATTTTCATCTTGCGTTTTGCTGATTCGGTTGGTGATCATTTTGGCGAAGTGTTTGTAGATGCAGTTGAGTAGGCTTATTTGCCCGTGGCTGTTGAGGTCTCTTGGGTTCCCTTTTTTGTATAGCAGCATTAATATTGCGGTGTTTCACTCTTCGGGGATTTGACTTTGTCTGGGGCATAAGCTGGATAGCATGGCTAGTTTCCTAGTGATGACTTTTCCATTTTTTTGAGTAGGTCGATGGTGATATTATCGGGTCCAGGGGCCTTTCCATTCTTTGTTCGATGGCTTGTTTCATTTCCTGCGGCGTAACTTTTTGGAAATCTTTGAATTGATTATTCTCGGTTCGTGTTTACTGCTAATTTTTCCACGTCCTTTGTTTGGTGGAATAGAATTTTGTAAGATTGCTAGGTACGTTCGACAATTCTGTCCCTGTCCGTTGTCAGTTTTCCATTTGCATCGAGCACACTATTTATTAACCTTCTTTCTGTATTGAGAGATTTTTCCTGCGTTCTGTCTTGGTGTTAATTCAAATTTTGCATCTTATCATTCTGTGGTCACTTCCTACATTGACTTTATTTTGGACCTGCCTATCTTTAACGGTGTCGCTCTTATCAGCTAGGATAAGATGGGTCAATTCACCATTGATGAACTTGGAACTTCAATCAGAAATGCTTTGCAACCAGAGAACCGTATTTCAAATGATATTGACAACCTTCCGATGGTAAAATAAATTGTATGAATCCAATTCACTGTTTTTCATGGGTTTTGTTTTGTTTTAGTTTTTCTCATAGTGCAGATTTTAGCCTTTTCGTATCCGTTACAATAATTCGTAAAAAATGGGTTTTGCGTCTTACGCAGGAAATGTCCAATTGCTCTCATTAGTTCATTTTTGAATTCAGTGATCCTGAAAAAAAGAGAGGACATATTACAAAACATAACTCTGCATTATCTAAAGAATTTTCGGAAAAAAAACTATTTTTCCGTTGCCATTTTGAAAAAAGTCCATCGAACCAGGTTAGAATTATTTTATTACCTGGTCCAGTACGCACAATAATGTACTGGATTTACGTTTAGCAGCAAAAATGTCCCATCAAACCGCTCGTCTTGTGAAAGATTCCGATAGAATATTTTTACTCGCCCAAATGCTATTATTTGTTGTTCTTCAAATTGAATGCTTTTTTTCATTGGTGTTTTTTTCCTTAATATTCTCTCTTTTTGTTGTTGTTATCGTTTCCGTAAGGTTTTTTGTGTTGTTCCTGTGACACATTTCCGTTATTGTTGTTTTTGCTCTTGTTGCTTCCCTAAATAAATTGCTGTTTCCATCTGATTTTTCTGTTTTTGTTGATGTTTTTTTCATATTTTCCTCTTTGTTATAGTTATTTTTACTAAGATTTTCTGGTTGTTGTCTTCACAACTTTTCTCTTCTTATTTCCTCAAGTTTTTTTATTTTTATTTTTGCTGTTATCTTCCTAACATTTTTAGTTTTGTCGTCGTTTCCCATTTTTTCTGGGGGTAGAGGGTCTCTTTTTGTTGTTTTCTTAGGATTTCCCTGTTTTTGCTGTTTCCCTGACATTCTTATGTTTGTTTTTATTTTCTTAGGATGTTCCCGTTTGTCGTTATTTTTGTTTTCCATATTTTCCTTTTTTTTCTTTCTGTTGTTTTCCCTTGATATTTGTTCGTTATTGTTGTTGTTGGAGTTTTTCTGGGGGCATTTTGTTGTTTGTTTTTTTTTTTTTACTGTTTTACTCGAGACTGCTTTCTCTTGTTGTAACCTCAAGATTTTTTTTCTTTCTTGCTGTTATTACATCAATTCTTGTCAACATTACATCTGATTTTCCTGTTTGTTTTTCTCCTTACATTTTTTCTGCTTGAACATGTCGTTGCTAACATTTCCTCAATTCTTTTTCTGTTTTTGTTGCTATTGTGTCCTTAACATTTTCCATTTGTTATTATTTCCCCCCAAATAATTCCGTTGTTGTGGCTTCATTTGGGCTATCTACAACAAAAAAAGTATAATTTTGTTACTTCTGTAATTGTTTCCAAAAGATTTCCTGAATTTTTTTGTTTTACCTAACACTATTCTTATGTAAAGTTTTGTTTAGACCTTTGTCCTCGTCTTTGTTTATTTCTTGAACACAATGTTTCGACCGCTGTACCCTACAGCCGTCTTAAGGTAATGAATGAGTGTATTTTTTTCTTTTTGCGGGTGATCGCCTGATACATGCACATTACACTGTCTAATTTCGGGTGAGGTTTTTTGATCCCAACTCCGTTGTTGGCCGTAGTTAAATCTGGAGCTGGTATCAGAGGGCAGGGGATTTTTATATCAATATACTTACATTATGTGGTTCATGTTGTATTTATTCAAGTTCCATAACCAGTCAGCTGAGGGGATTGTTGAAACCTGCTCCATGTGTTGACTCCTCTATGCATCTCACCCTCCAGTGTTTCCTGTACGGAATTTTTTGTCCTTCAATAGTGGTCGGTGACTCCCTTTCCCCTCCAAACATGACCCACCAAGCCTGACTTACTGGTCTCTCCGCGGCTGATAGATTCCCTGTGCTTTTCTAGTCTAACTTTTAAATGGCACCCGGTCTCCGTTTTGTCTCCCCAATAGCATGGGATGCCGCATATGCAGTTCTTGGCCACCTTCACATCTGATGGGGGTTTAGTCTTAGGTGTTTCCGGAGGATGAAAGAGCTCCTGAAAACTGCCCTTAGGTTGGAGGGACCGTAGACTTTTGGTGAGGGTGAGCAGACCGTGGTGTTTTTTTTGTTGTTGTTGTTTTTTTTTTGTTGTTGTTGTATTATTGTTGTTTTTTTTTTGTCTTTGTCTTTGCCCCATGCGAGCTGATGTAATGTTTGCAGCGCAATATTTCTTTTTCGGAGATTGTTTCCGATGATCACCAACTCCTCTTGGTATGTGCTCTGATCGCAGCTTATTTATTTGGCCTGCATCTGTACGCCACAAGTGATTCAGTGTTTCACACTGTGGGTGGCGGAAGTTGAGTTCAAGTATCCGGTGAATGTTCAAGAAATGAAATAAGACAAGGATATAAGTCTGAACATAATGATAATCCCTCATCTAAATAAAATCAGACAGAAATTGACATTTCCCCGTTTCTTTTTTGCTTCTCCAAAATTTATCTATTCATTTGCTTGCTGTATCCCCAAGAACATTCGTTTTGCTGCTGGTTTCTCCCTGAGAAATTTTTCTGTTTTTTTTAGTTTTTTGTTTCTGTTGTTTCCCTGAGTTTTTCTTGTTTTTTGCCGTTTCCCTAGAAAAAATGTCTCTAGTGGATGTTGTTTCCTTGAAACTTTTCTACTTTTATTGATGTTTCACTGAGATTTTCAGTTTTGTTTTGTATACTATTTCTTATTGTTTCTGTTTCCATAAGATTTTCCCGCTTTTTATCATCGTTACAGTTTCCTTGAGATTTTCCTTTTTTTTGTTGTCATTACTGTGATATTCGTGTTTGTTGTTATTGTTTCCCTGAGATTTTCCAGTTTTTGTGAGTGTTTCCTTATGCTGTCTTCATTGTTAGTGTTTCCTTATGCTGTCTTCATTGTTAGTGTTTCCTTATGCTGTCTTCATTGTTAGTGTTTCCTTATGCTCTCTTCATTGTTAGTGTTTCCTTATGATCTCTTCATTGTTAGTGTTTCCTTATGATCTCTTCATTGTTAGTGTTTCCTTATGATCTCTTCATTGTTAGTGTTTCCTTATGATCTCTTCATTGTTAGTGTTTCCTTATGATCTCTTCATTGTTAGTGTTTCCTTATGATCTCTTCATTGTTAGTGTTTCCTTATGATCTCTTCATTGTTAGTGTTTCCTTATGATCTCTTCATTGTTAGTGTTTCCTTATGATCTCTTCATTGTTAGTGTTTCCTTATGATCTCTTCATTGTAAGTGTTTCCTTATGATCTCTTCATTGTAAGTGTTCCCTTAAGATTTTTTGTTATTGTTACCGTTTCTGTGTTCATTCCTGGCTATACACACGATATCTAAATGTATTTCAATGGAATTTTACTGAAGGATGGACAATAGGCTACGAAAATAAGGATTAAATTTTTGGATGACTCTATGCATAATGATTTAGTCATAATTGGGAGAAATATACATTCAGTCGTCCATTTTGAATTCTAAAATGGCTGCTCTCGAAGATCCCAGAGCAACAGACATTTTTTTCCTAATCCGGATTTTTTTTTTTAGATTTGATATAACCTGCTTACAAAGATTATACCCTGTCAATTATAACTTTCATTCTTAGTCTTATAACAGTGTATGGATTTTATTTGTTCCACAATAAGATTTTTCTGTTTGTTTTTCCATTGTTACTATTTCTCTCAGATTTTCCTGTTTTTTCTTATTGTCACACTTCCTATCAAATGTCAAACATTTCACATGAAGACCAAAGAGTGCAGCAACTGGAATCTTGGGGAAAAACATATCAAAGATGAGTGAAATGGTATGAAAGAATCAATATATAACATTAGGAACAATTCCATCTTGAAAATCATTTATTATCTTTTTTTGCATTCTTCTTCTGTTTCACTTTTTTCTCATTTTCTACATTTTCCTCTATTGCAGTATTCTATAATAGCAGGTGATCTGGAATACCCTGATCTAAACAGATGGTGGGGATTCGGCCAGTCAAAAACAAGAGAAAAAGAAGACGCTTTCAAGCAGGTATAAACAAAGACTACGACTGGTCTTCAACTGACACAAAAATAACAAATGCTTGCAAGATTCAAGGAATTGACTGTAAATCAAAATGATACGAAAGATTTGGCTGTTTGTCTGTGATCCTTAAGTAGCTGAAATGATGCATTTTAACCAGAGGTATTTAATTTAGTTACCCCTAAAATGTGCTCGTATAAAGAATGAAAAAAAAACCGTATGATTTGCAACTCAATAACAATAGCGTAGGGTTTGCGTTAATGCTTAAACCTATCTATATTATCAGTACAGACTAGTCAAGGTTGATAAGTATTAAATACTAATTATAGTGTCATCTGCCTTATTTATTCATTGATTTGCAGATGTGCAAAAGATTTCGGTTTATTTTAGCCACATCGATTTGCATTGAGTCTTTCTTTCTTAAAAGGTGATCCAACAGGTCACAGAGTTGTCTGATAAACACTAGAGGCAAATGCATAATAATAAATGGCTAAATCAACTTACAGCCAATTGATCGAGTAGTCATATATACATATTTCACGTTTAGAATGTTTCAAAATATCACTCAATTCAGACGTGTTGATGTTTGGACATGAGGATTACCAATGGGTCAGTAGTTTTAATTGAGTTAAAAAGTCAACATCAGAACAACTATAACAAATTTCTACTAGGTTATTATGAAAACGACTCGCTGATATTATTGGACTGGATTATAACTACTCACTGGTATTCTTGATGGAGTTCTTGCATGGGTTAGAGTAGTATGAATGATTTGGAAGTTGATCATTTCTAGATGAAGCCATTTTAGAAAATGGAAGGTGCCAACTGTCCTTTAAACTACATTGAGCTATTCGCGAAGGTTGATGATGGAAAGAGAAAATGTTCGGAAGAAGTCTGGCAGAGGTGAAAAGGCCCTTCAGTCTATTTAGGTAGTAGGAGTCAATTGGTAGAGAGATGTAATGGTATACATCATTCATGGGGGACTGATAATTTGAGTTTAGGACTCGTTTTATTGCAGTAGATAGGAACCCAGAGCCAGCTTATCACACGAAAATTAATTGGAAAATAATATTGTTTTTCTTCCGCGGAGCTCTTTCATTGGCCTGAATGATAGATTGTTTGGTTCCACATTTTTTGTAAAAAGTAATGAAAGTAATTTTTCATAATTAGTAGTAGAGAGGACCACTACATGAACAGCATAAGACTTCATTTCTTTTATTACTAAATGTAGTATAGTAAAAATCACAATATGCAATACTTAAGGTCATTTACTCGGACTTTTAACTCTTAATTATCTTCATATAGTTAAAATGCTAAACATCTCCCAGACAATAATTAGATTTGTCATGAATGGAAATCAACTTTGACGTGAACAAGACTTTTTCAAATTTATCACTTTAAAATCTAAGGAGTTTTCTAACTACAATTGAAGAAATTTTTGTCTGTCTGTGTGTGCAACATGATTTTTTGACGACTGGCCTTTAAACAGAGTTGGCATTTGCCAAATATATTTGCCAGAACACAAAGCAGTGCAATGTCAATTTTGAAACTTTTGGATCAACAGTTCTTGTGAGATCAAATAAAAATGAATTTTAAAAATGAAAAATCAAGATCTTTCTTCAAATTCTATAAATTATCTCCCTTGACGTCTACTCTTTTGAATTATTCAAATTCAGATATGAAATATCTAAATTGGCAAAAACTGAAAACAAGTAACCAAAATACTTTACAGCCAAAGTTTCATGCAGCAATCAGAGAATTGATAGACAGCTACACACCATAAGGTCCTGCCCCATCCAAACATGTACCTTAGGAAAGGGCACGGCCAAAGTTTCTTAAAATTTTGATTCATTTTCATCAGGTTGATGCAAAATTTCCCAACACTATTTTTTTTCACAACGTTAGGAAAACTGAAGTCTCTGAAGTTCACTCAGCTTTTCGCTGCTTATGCATGCATGCTCTTTAAGAATTGCCTGCAGGAGAGTGATCATTTTATTTGCATGGAAGCCATAGCTGAATGCACATTCAACAATCATCTTCATGTTTAACATGGGGAAATGTGCAATGGAAACTATGCAACAGATCAAGGAAGCTTATGGTAATAGTACAGTAGGTGCAAGCATATGCTAAGAATGGTTTACAAAGTTTAAAAAAAGAGATTTTTGAGATAGAAGGCAAATAATACTCTTGAGAATGTCAGAACTTGAAAATTGATGAATTACGGGGATCTTAAAAGGAAAATTTAACACAAACAACTGGCAGAAAAATTCAGTCAGCTCATGTCAGTGATGAGACCCTTTCCTAGGCAAGGAAGTTGGCTGGAGAATTCAGAACAAAGAAAACCCAGGTTAAATTTAGTTCATCCTATAACATCTGAAACTAAATGAAATCGATTCAGAAGAAAAAATTCTGTTTTTTGGAGGATTTGAAGAATTTTTTATGAATTACTGGAACTGGAAGCAAAGCATTACTACACTACTACAGTGAGCAATTGGCTCATTTGAATGATACATTAAAACAAAAAAAAGTGGTCAAATTTTTTCCCCAATAATTCTGCTGTACGACAATGCCTGCCCTCATGTTGCTAATTCAATGAAGCAAGCTATCACAGAGCTGAGATGGGAAGTTTCTTCTACTGGTAATATTCAACATTTTGTATGCAGATTTTCAAGGCAGGCTGACAGGCCATTCCTGTTTGAAACATTGGTGAAACACAACTAAGCTTAGGTACCTTCCTTCTTGGCTGAGAAAACTGTATTTTCCACTGGGACCAGATATCTGTGTTCAAGCTCAGGTAAATTCAAGCATTTTGAATGCTGATTTTCAAAGTAGGCAAGTCATTTCATCTTAGAAATTTTGTGTGATACAGCCATGTTTTTCATAAACCAAGTATTAAATTGTTGTTCTTGCATTATAAAGTCATTGTGTATTTTAAGTCATTCTTATCAAATATTCAATGCTTCCTATCCACATATATAATGCAATGTGTATCAATACGTATGTATTTTTGTGTGTGGTGTATGAATGTGCAACACTTTTCAATTAACACAAAGATACTACATTCTGATCCTTGATGGAAGTTCTGGGGAGCAACACCTTGCTCCTCTCAAAGTGTAAAGATGCTCTGATCCTAGAGAGAAGTGCCAATCTACACATAAATAATGCTGTCATTTTTTTTGTATGGGTTCTATGCTAGAAGTAAAATGATATGCCTGTGTTGAATCCTTTGTATTCATTTATTTATTTTAGTTTAAACAAGAAATCAAGCATTTTGCCCCAGAAGAATATCTGAAGGATGACACCTACTGCAAAAGATGGCTGATAGGTTTGTTCTTTTTCTTAATTCTGTTTTGAACAGTGATTCCCAAAATTTTCCTGACTATCGTATATTTCATAAAAGCAGTCAAAAATGATACATTGAAAATCAAATTTTATTCAGTATATTCAAATAAGTTAATGGAATTCTTTAGATAAGGAAAACCCAAAATATTTAGTTTCAAACAGCTACTATACTGTAAAATTTTCTTACATTTGAATTTATGCATTAGAGACATCAATTTGTATTCTTTGCCCCTTGCATCCCCCCATTTACTGCCCCCTTGACTTCCAGCACCCCTTTTGACTCTTCTAATATTCCTTAGGCAGTAGCATTCGCTTTGGGAATCACTGGTTTAAAAGAATTATAAATTTGGGAAAATCACTTTATTCATATGATTTCTGTAGAAAAACTTGTGTAATAGTCATTTTGGATAATTCTAATCTCATTGCATTACAAAAATGGTTATTCTTAACATTTTTACTTTGCTAAATTTATATAATACATTCCATGTATGCCTCTATTTCTTGTTTGTAACATATTTCAAGGGAGTCAATTATTAGATGTTGATTATTGAGTAGTCTCCCTAATCTGTAATTTCTTCTGCAAATACATGGAAAATCTGCATTCGTTTTGGCAACAAAATATTTTTCATTATTTATAAGTATAATCTGGTGATTGATTAGACACTGAATTTTGAAACTTTTTATCTAAAATTTGATCTAGCAAGTATCAGCACCAATACCATAAGTGTATGGGAACTCTTTGGTATAGGAGTACCGAGTGCTTGATTTGTCCAAAATTTCCATGCTTTTGCCTGAGGTGGGAAGTTGCGCCCTATCTTATATGCCTATAACCAATACTGAATGCTGTGCGTTGCTAATCAGTTAGACAGGGATTGTCAATGGTCAGTAATTCAGCATTGCTTAGAGAATAGGGCTATTATGTGTGTAATATTTTTTGTACACAAAATAAGTTTTATAGTCATAAAATGGATTTTTGACTTTATTTGCTTTTGGTTTTTAGATGCGCAAGTATCTATAATACTTATTTGCATCACTGACTGACTGACGTACTAAAGGACTCCCCCCTCCTCTCCCATTTTCTTCCACTCCTCTGAAAATATGTCTGTAAATGCCAGGGAGTGAACTGTAGCATCCATAGTCTGACTTTCAGGCTTGTTTAGAGTGAATCTATGAAATGAAATCCTTATCAATGCTAGAATAGTAATCCCTTATTTTGGCTGATGCAAAATTAATTGCATGTTTCTTTTTGCTCTTTTTATTTTTATTTTTAGCCGCATTCAGTTGAGAGTTCTGATAAGTGATTAAAAGTCACTTCAACGATTGAGTTAAGATATTTAAAATTTTTGATCCTGCTTATCAAAGGATTATCCACTTAATTCCTTCTAATTAGGAACCTGTTGATAGCACTTATTTTTTTCCCCAATGTATCGTTATTGCATCAGACAAAATCCAACAGAAAAAACAAAAAAAAACACAATAAATAAAGCGCATGAAAATATCAATCTGCAGCTGCAATCAAGATTTTTAGATGCACCTGTATCTCTAGTACCAATTGCCCTCACTGACTGACTGGCTGACATACCGGAAAACTTCCACCACCTCTCTCTCGTCTCTTCCCTCTCCCTCTATACATGTCGGATAGTGTAAGGGAGACTTTGGTGTCGATTTTTAAAAGTTTAACCTTCACCACTGCTGAAGCAATGTGATTGCTTATTTAAATATTCATAAATTAGAACCTCAGACGATGGTGACATCTAATGATGATATTACAAAATGTCAAAATTCAACGTTGATATACTGTTTCTTTTTCTTTCTGTTTGATAATTATGTTAAAATTGCGACTACCATGTATACTAACGTAAAAGTTGAATTTATTTAGACTATTTTTTTTTTTTTAGGTTAAATCTATAAGGTCAACTATTTCATGGATACTGCTTTCAAAGGGCTAAAATTCACACTACAATTCAAAATACCATATAAATAAGCCGAGGCCCAAATAACAAATACAAAAACAATGAATTACAGTAATGATCCAATGTTTCTATGCATCAAAACACTTGTCATACTAACAAGAACAGATGGGGCCGTGTAGCTCTTATGAATTTTGAAAGTTTTTGTGACAAATACTTCCATTTCCTCTTCTTTTTTTTTGTCTCATCTATTTTTTCAATGCTTATACTAATATTTTAAACAACTGATATTTTTTTCTGATAAAAATTTATCATACAGTCTCTCTGCTCACTGTAACTAAGAGATTATCATCGGCTGCATGTCTAATCAAATCCTGAAGGCAGGAAGGAATCAAAATTCTGTTATGCCATGAAACAAAAGCAAAGTGATACTAACAAAAAATAGATCAGTAGTATTTTATAAAAATCATTTTGACAATATAAAACTGACAGTAGTAATATATCGTCAATGTGTTCCAACCTAACTGTGTCACTATCCATAGCTGTGTTTACATCTGCGAACGGTGGACAGATGTGTGCTAACATGATTTCAAGTTACTGAAATATACCAAGATTAAAATAATTGCCAATTAAGGGTAATTATAGTGAACTCCCGGTAAATACATATCAGCCGAGCTTATACAAGAAATGATTGTGATATACTGATCTAGTGATAATATTATCTCTATGATTTCCGGCCTAGCTTTGTTGTTACATATGACTGTTCACACAACTGGTGAGCAGACAAAGCTGAAATGAAACATTTCCTTAGAAATACACATCACCACTGTATACAGGAGCAATGGTTCATCTTGATGATGCTGGTCAATATTAAATGTAACTACCAGTTTTTATAACAGCAACACAATCTTTTTCATGATTTCTCAGTGAAGTAATTAGTAGGACATGTGTTTTGATGTGTACATCAGAAAATAATAGCGTAGAAAAGTTTTAAATTACCTCATTGTGACATTCATGTTGAGGATAATACCTTGATTCACAAATGTTGATCTATTGTCCATGAGGAACTAGGTTTGACTTTTTCATGAGATACATGGAAAAATCCCTTTAAGGGCAAAAAATAGAGGGGAGTCGATTTTTATGAGATCAGCTTTTACAAGAGTTTATATGGTAAATGCAATCTTATGAAAAGATGAAAAAGATTGACTCTGTTTGAAATGATGAATTCCAACTCCCTCTCCCTAATACTTTATTTTATGAGTTTAGCATTCTAGATGTATTCCTAAAAAGTGCAATGCAGAACTAAAGAGTTAAACAGAATCATTATAACATAACATGAACAACATATCACTCGTTCTGCTATGCTCCCAATCAGGATCATTCTCATCTTTTAGCAACTTCCCTTGGCTGGTGGAATATCACTAGGTGTCAATGTATATCACTACATGATAGATTATTCTGTACATGTGTGTATATTCTCATACATGATAGCCAAAGTAGACAGTTATTTTAGAGACTATCCATGATGCTGTCTCTTATTATTCATTATTTACTTTGAAAATTTAATATTACTAAATTTATCACAAAAAATATCTGTAAAAGTGCACCATAGTATGATTCGTATTAAGCATTTTTGTTATTTCAAGCATCATACTGTGTGGCGAGAGGAATCTTCTCAGCCTACAATAAATCACTTTTACGAATCACCACTACTCGGGGCAGTACTAAGCAGGATACACTGTATCCAGATAATAGTCTGTGGTATTTAAATCAATTGAGATGCATCAGAAGTATTTTTGTTTTTAATCTCTGGAGAGCTCCAGTATGTTTTGGGAAGCTTATACAATGCTCTTCATATGATATCTTTATCATTTTCAAGTCCTCTACCTTACATTTTAAACCATAATAATTGATGACTGACGATCATCCACTTCTGGGCTTTATTTATAGGGACAAGTCACCACCCTGAGAATGCCTAAACCAGTTTTGGGCAATACAGTCAGATATTATTGCATTCCTTTCCACATCCTAAATTCTGCCTGCAAAATATTTGAATTGTCATATGAAGGAATGATTTATATTTCCAGGTCTCAAGGAATGCTCCATTTACAATTAATTCATTTTAGCTACACTAAATATTGCAAACTGAAATCTAAATTGTATTTGTGTGGGCTTGTATTATATACAGCAGGCAAATTATGATCTATGTGCCAAATCCAATCGGCAGCCTCATTTCATCCAGCCTGCTGACTTAATAGAATACATGATGTTGCACACAAAATCTCTTTATCTATCTTTGGTTAGCAAACAATATAATTCAGTTGCATTATACACTACCTAATGCCAGCAATTTTCTAGACAATGACTGTGTCCGTATTGGCTTAGCTCTTCATCTTGACCTTTGCATGTGTGAACCTCATCATTGCTGCTTTGGGGCAACCATTGATGAATTCAGTCTCCACACCCTCTCAAATCTCCTCAGCATGGGTTGCCTTCCAAACTATGCTGCCTCCAACATTATTAAGAGGAGACTCAGTGCCGCCAAAATTCCCACTTTGTTGAAGCCTCTCAGCCTAAATCGGGGAGATGGTAAATTTACTTGCTGTGATTTCTTTGTAAACAGTAACCTGATCTTGTTGGCCATTGAGCTTAGTATTGTTGCCTGATAGCTGGAGTTGCAGAAGATGGCCAAATATCACTTGCTGACCGAAAGGTACAAGGTGATCAACTGATGAAGGCTTTGTTGGCAGTGCAGTTGTTGTGTTCACAGCAGCATGAGTATTAAATTTTCAATTGAAAACTGGTTTTCCCCTGGGAACTTTTGCATACACAGTGGTGAAGTGCTAAAGAAATGTGAGGGAATTCAGGGCTGTCTGCTCTTGCAAGTTTAGCAATAGAGTAAGCAAAGCAAACCTCTACAGCTGGATCATTTATGCATTTTCTTACTTGGCACATTTTAGGGTCATCTTGATCCAATATATACACCGTACATTACGGCAGATAAAGCAACCTTCAAATAAGACATGGCGAGGATTTCAGTCTGAATTTAATGATTTAGTCCTCTGTATATTCAGTTTTTGTATCTAGCATAAAGGACAACCCCATTTTTAGGGGTGCTTTTTGATTGCTTCAAGTGTCGTCTTATCCACCAAAATATATGGAGGCTATAACACACTGTTTGGCTGGATGTAAACAGACGAACAGGAAGAAAATTCTAATAGTTTATAGATAGTAAGGGGATGCCATTACTTCTCCTAAAGTCTCACACATTCCCACCACACCTCACAACTGTGCATGCATGTAATATATTCCGTGTAAAGATCTTCGGTAACTAAATATTCTATTCCGTCAGATTATGCTATCACTGTAGGATAACAGCCATGCTTTCATTCTCATCTTACTCACTTAACTAATAGAAGGATGATTATCTCTTGTACTAATGGCCATTACTGACAGACTGACATACCAAAAAACACTGTTCCCTCCCACTCCTTCGATATATGTCTGAAAGTGCAAAGGAAAGAACTCGCTCATCTATGGTCTAACTTTCAGCTTCGGCATTAACAGCCTCCTTCTTCCTTTCTTAGGGGGGGGGATTAGTGTTAAACTGTCAAGTCAGACTTCCTGTTGATAAGAAAGAAGTATTTTAGTTGCAGCTTTTCTTTCAAAATTACTTTCCAGCCCAATTTGTTGTATAGTTGGAATTCTTGCAAACGTTGAGTTTCTCTCGTGACTGAATTCCTCATTATCATTTCCCAGAACCACGTTTTTTTTTTTCCCTTCTTAATTGGTCTTTCCCTTAATCTCTACTCTTAACTATATTGACCATGACAAATTTTAGTGTGTCACTGCATTCTTTCTAGTATTATTTTTCCATCTGTTGACATATTGTAAATGTTAATGTCTTTTTAAATACGATATTCAAATCTTCTTTTTTTTTTTTTTGTAGCAAGAGATTTCGATGTTCAAAAAGCAGTAGAAATGTTCCGTAATGTAAGTTTGTTTTTTTAAATCTTTTTTTTCTTTTTCTGTTTCTTTGTATTAGAAACCATCAACCAAAACTGTCAACATAGATTCATTCAATTTCAAGTTAATTCAGCTGGCTGGTCGTGTGGCCACGTACATATCCAAAGTGCAGACAGTTCCAATAGAGCTAGGGGGCTGGAAGTTTAAACATTAATTCCTTATTATGTCTAGAAAATCTCCTTTTCTGGGGAGGGTTCAAAATTCCCCTCCAAGTAGATTTTTAGTTGGGGGTTAAATTTGCAATGTAAATTGGCCCCTACTTTTTTTGAAAATCTAGATTTTTAGTAATCACTGCCTATCAAAAGATGAGAGAAGTAAGTTCTTCATTGCTCATCCCTTTACCGATTCTTTAATTGATCACCGCAAGACAGCATGCTGCCAAAAGACATTGGTCATGTGACAGTTTCTATTGAGTGATTAGACAGGCCTGTTTTTCCTTTTTTTTTTTTTTAAGCCTTGCTCAATAAACAATTCTACAATGATTACTTTAAGCTTTGGAGGTACCAGACATTAATGGTTGGGGACAAAAACTGTAATTATAGATGTTACCTGTTGTTTTTTGTTTTTTTAATTCTATTTCTTCATCCTGGTATCCTATTACAATGTTGATTGATCTTTGTCTACTCATGTAATAAAATCAGAAAGGTCAAAGGGAAGGAATCTACCAAGCCTTATTCAATACCCCTCCCTCAAAAATTTTAGAAAAGGAAAACTATATTCCAAATTTCATTTCTTGTGAAAAAGAAAAGCTATTCATAAAAAAGAAATACAACTTTAATAATACAAACGCCTCGGTTCACAGCTATTTTTGGTCTTAAATAAGCCATCAAGGGTTGATATACTGTTAAATCAAACCAATTTATATAATATGCCATGTAATTGGCTATATTTTTTGTCTATTAAATGCTAATTACAGAGTAGTCTCCTTTACTTATTTTCCATTTTTTAAGACTAAAAAATCTAGGTCTATTCTGGTTGAATGTAAACAAGAAAAAAATAAGCAACTTGATGTTATTATATTTTTCAAGTGCAAATGAACTTGCAAAATTATTCAAATACTGCCATCATTTTTCTGACGGTTTGGGTAATCTAATTATAATATAATGCACATAGTGACAGGCAAGTGAAATTCTCTAGTCAGAATGTCAATGTGTGTGTGTATATATATATATATATATATATATAATGTGCGTACTGAGACTTTTGATATTAATCTAAGACAACAACCAAATTATTAGAAGTTATGATACTTGAGAGAACATTATATTTGATCCGTACTGCCACGGAGCCATGGTGGAACAGCAGTATTACTTTTAATTTCCCGAAACAGTGCCATGGTGAACAACAGAGGATCCTCCTGAGATAAATTCATTGTAATATTTATATGAATGCAGAAACAAGTGAATTTCAATCTACTTTGTTAGATCATTAGTTCTTACAGCAGTAAAGCTTCATAGATAATATAGGAAAAAGTGAGATTTGAATCAGGTTTATTACAGTAAAATATTCTGCCTTCCAGCTTTGTCAAAGAAGTAATTTTAAATGAAACCCTATTGAAAATTTTGTTCTTTTAAGTTAATACATGTCACGTTATATCATACTGCATGAGCACAAATGCTAAGTATTCTAAATTACTACTTAATGTGATATTATCTGACATTATTTACTTGAAAAAACAAACTTTTCAATATTGTGTCATTCAAAATTACTACTCAGACAAAGGCGAAACATGTTAGTATAATAAGATTGATTTAAATACAACTATTTCCCTAATTGTCCTCTTCTAAATATTGTCAGATGTTCTATCCACATCATCATTATTATCATAATCATTCTTTAATCATCAGTCATTGGAAATAGACTTCCCCTAGGTTTGGCCACATCTTTCTATTGTGGACGTTGCGGAGACATTACTTTCTAAATTTGTCAAGTTCGTCTCTCCATCTAATATTCTGCTTGCCTCAGTTTTGCATCTGATCTCTGGGATCCACGTTGTGAGTTGTGATTTCCATCGGTTGTCTGCCATTCTTGCAACATGACCGGCCATTTGCCATTTAAGTTTTTTTGTAGATTCTGTGATGTCTCGGACTCCCGTTTTCTTCCTTATACTGTGCTGTCTTGTGATTTCCCCATGTGAGGTTGAGCATGATTCTCTCAAGTACATGTTGCATGCTTCACAGTTTGTGGGTCTGTCTCTTGGTTAGGTTCCATGTTTTAGCTCCATAAGTGACTACTGGGAGGATACATTGGTTGTATAATCTTCTCTTTAGGATTAATAGGATCTTCTTGTTTTTGAAGGTTGAGCTTGCTCTGCCAAAGGCTTGCCATCCTAGTGTGATTCTTTGCTTGATTTCTTCTTCTTTTGAGGGTTTCATAGAGATTTATTGTCCTAGGTAGATGTAGTGGTCTACTCTCTCCAGTTTTGCATTTTTCGATTTTGACAGCTGTAGTTGTGGTTGTTACACATTACCTTCATTTTACTGAAGTTCATGTGTAGGCCGAATTTCTTCCTTTCTTCATTTAGTTCATCTAGCATTATTTGGAGGTTCTCTGCAAAAAGGGCAACGTTGTCTGCAAATCTGAGGTTGCTCAGATATTCGCAGTCTATTTTAATTCCTCTATTCTCCCACATACTCACCATATATATATAACTGTGGCCCCATGATGAAAAAAGCTTTCATTTTACACAACAAATATTCAATTGTCAGTAAGATTTTACTTATCAAACCATTTAATGAAATGTTTCTCCATTAATCACATAGATGGAACATTATACAGTGAAAATTCAGATCAAAATTCAGCTAATATCTATTTCTGGGCATAGACTTAATGATCCACCTTAGTGTTTATTTATAGCACAGATCAAAAATGAAGGATAAGCTCTTGGTGAAATTCAAACCCACTTCCTTTTCTGACACGAGGAAGTCTGGTTTAATGTACTTGAAATAGGCTTTTTTGGGCTGTAGGTAATTGCATCATTAAGCCAGCTTCAGTTTAGAAGAGCTGGAATTAAACTAATAAGAAAATTGGTAGTTAAATTTGGTATATCAGAATAAAGGTTATTATTACTCATTTATTAATTTATTTATTCATTTTTGGTTATTGATATTATCAGATATGACCATCTTCTCAGTCAGGCTGTTCTATGCATTTACTACTCTTGCCTAGAAGAAATTTTTGTCTTACACCAGTGGAGGTCTGAATATGTGATTTATGGCTGTGTCCTCAACTTTTGCTTTAGACAGATGAAGTCATCATTTTCTTATCAGGGCATTCCAACATATCCCCTGTGTATATTGTTTCAGATTCTATAGCCTTCCAATAGGTCGGCACATTTCTTTTGTATTCAAGAGTCTCTAGATCAAGTTGTTTTAATCTTTCGGTGTAAGATATATTTCCCAGTCTCGGAATCATTTTGGTTGCTTTCCTCTGTACTCTCTCTATAGCATCCAAGTTGTATTTAATAAGCAAGAAGCAAGCTCAAGATTACACTAGTAGAATAAGTAGTTGCAACATCATCTTTATTTTATTGTCATTAGATAAAATCATTGTCAACTATTACTATTGTTATAATTGTTATCATTTTTTTTGTTGCTGTTGTTAGTATTATTATTGTTGTTATTAGTGTTATTATAGTAGTTCTTGTTGCTGTTATTATGATAGTTGTTATTATTATCATTATTATGATAATAATTGCAATTATTATTATTATTATCATTAGTCACATTTTCACACCAGTTGCACACTGAAAGTTTTTGCTGAAAGCCTTAAGGAATTACTTTTCTGTGATAGATGCTACTACTGATTTTACACTTAATACAAAATTGTAAGACTACAATTCAATAGTAGTTGGTTAAATAGTTGGGTATTTAATTTGAGTCAGGTACTAATAATTCAATTCACCAAACTAGGTAACCATAACAAGCTACAAATTGAGATGAGAGAAAATACTAGTCAAAGATTAATTATATTAGTAGAGATCTAATTACATATTGGTATATCAATGAATAGAGGACACTAAAAAAATTGATTGGCATTTGTTATCTGAAGATCTTTTTTGTTTTATTCCAGAGTATAGAGTACAGAAAGAATATGAAGATAAATGAATTAGTCAACAACTACAAAGAACCAGAAGTGAGTATTTAAAAGATTTCTGATTTATAGAATGTTCCTTGCCCCCCTCCTCTGGCACTTCAATTGAGGTGGGGCCTAAGAGCTTTATGAATAGCAGCTACTGCATGACTACAAACATTACACAATGTCCCTGTTATTATTGTCGTTATTTTTTGAGAAACAATGCTCAGGTTTTATTTTATTTTAAAACTTGAACACTCTGTTATAATTTTATTGCATATTATAATGAATCTTGGATATGTTGCATTACTTGAACATAATCATTGATTCTGATTTTGTTTGAACTCCGGAAATTGCATGTCGTTCTTTTCAACTACAATATTTTCAATATCTCTATAATTCAGATGCTCATTTTTAGACTTGTTTTGAAGCTTTGATACTAATCTCTTGATTTTCATTTGCATAACAATGTGCCTAAAACTATGTATAGCATGAATAAGGGTGGGAACTCTAGTTTGTTTGTTTTTTTTTTTGTTTTTTTAATAATTTTGCAATTGTATTGTACTAGAAAAGATAAAAAAATCTCATTTTATACATTGTAACTTTGTAAGTATCTAATATTCAATTTGATATGCATCAGAATCATGATATGGAGTATTCAAGCTGAAATCTAATTTACAATCTTCTCGATTACGTTTAAAGAACACACATTGGGTACTTATCATGGGCTTATTGGCCAAGACACCGGCCGTCAATCAATTGTAACATTCTTAGTATCACGCTGACTGAACAGAATGTAGGGGCTGCTACTATACTCTGCAATGGCACGCTTAACTGTCTGCCCAGCAATAAGGCGTATATGAGTCCTCTTTTTTATGAGACTATAAAACCTATTTCTAATATGATAACCAACTTGATTTTGATCGCCAGTGATGATGGAAGGATTTTTGCAATGGGTGGTACGTTGGGCACTTTGCATGTACAGCCACTCATACATATATATGTTGTTGTTGTTTTTTTTTTTCTTAAACAATAATTCAATAGAAATTCAAATATATCCATGAATTGTGGGGGGAATGATTAATTGATATATAATAACCAGGGCAGGAGAGCTTAGCAGCCATTGAAATGTTATGGACTGGTTGAATTGATTTCATTGTTTAGTAAATAACTTTGGAGAGCACAGCAGACAGAAATGCTGAACTGATAAAATGCTAGAAATTCAGCAGAAGCCGACGGCTAATTTTTATTATTCAGTTTTGGTCCATTTTGGGGAATTCTAAAGCCTTTCAAGATGGACCCAAAAAGCTGAAATTTGAATATGTTTTAGTTTAGAGCTTTCCAAAAAGGTATAGTATGCCAATATTTAATGATGATCAAGGTTTATATAAATAATTAAATGAACAAATGAAATTAATTTGTTAGTTCACATTCAACATACAGTTTGTTTGAAGCTCTATGTAAGCTACAAAAAATTCAAATTTCAGCTCTGTAGGTCAGTTTTCAAGGGTTTCAGTGCAAGGAAAACAAACTGAAGCTAAATTGATATAACAGTAGTTAGCAATTAGTACTTATCTTTGATTTTGCTAAATTTTTTTTGTTGCTTATCAGTTTAGTGTTTTTATTAGCTGAACACACTTTTGGTTAATAGGTAGTTTTAAAGCCCATAACTAAATATCAAGGTTAAATGATATTTTCAGTTTTTATATTAGAAACTATCAACTGACACTGTCAATATCAATAAAGGTTTCTTCAGTTTTTAAGTTCATCTGGCTGGCTAGCTATGTGTGTATGATGTGTACAAGCCACACCAATGGAGCTAGAGGGATGAAAATTCAAACTTTTACTCCTTATCATAAGAAGAAACATTTTTGGTGTTTTTTAACCGCCCTCAAATAAAATTTTTACTGAGGGGAAGTCAATTTACAATTAGTATGCTGTCAAAAGGTGCTGGTTATTTGACGGTTTCTACAGAGTGAGCAACCCAACCTATTGCATTACTATCTACACTGTTGTTATCAGATCCAAATAACAATTCCTTTTGGTCAATAATTTTGTTTCAAAACTCTGTTGCCAAATTTTCTTATTAATCAAATCAGTTATGAAACTAGATTATCTTCAACGGATGTAACTGGATATTATAAGGTTATTAGCTGTTTATATAAACTGTGATATCATAGATAGGATCTATTGAAAAAAGTGGATCAAATCTTTCATTCACTCTCATGATTACACATATAGTGACTGCAAATACTAAAAGCATACACGGAAATTCATTGGAAATTACAATAGAAATGCATTGGAAATTATTTCATTAATATTTGGTTGTTTATATAACCAACGATATCACAGATGATATCAATTGAACAAATAGATCAGAACTTACATTCACTGTAATGATTACATATATCTGACAAAGCAAGTTCCAGCAGTAGAAAGGAGAGAGAAAAAAAATACTAATCAAAATTGTATTTGAGCAGTGACTGAGGTTGAACCCATAAGTAGGGTTTCAGCAATTTTTTTTATCACAGCCAAATGACAGTCATGGGAGAAATTCCAATGTTTGCTAAAAGAACTCCAAATTATTGTTTTCTCAATTGATTGCTGTGAATGACATTCACAGATCTTCCCCAAAACTCATCCTGGATATTTTTGTCTCTAGAATGGAATTTCAAAGATGAGAATATTCAAACTCTGTTTCTGAAACCACAATTCACGTGTTAGCAGTTCCTTCTCCAAATATCAATAAGATATTTCACCCTACTCAAGCTACATTGCGTTATGAATTAAACACATGCAACAAGCCTGAAAGTCAGACCAAAATTGCAAGAGTTGTCTCCCTTACACCAGAAAGGAGCAAAATCTGCATATTTTGTTTCAGTGAGGTCAGCCAGTGAGGCCACCATCAAGTCGATACTAGAGACGCTTGCGTAGTTGAGCTTGCGTCACAGATAATATATTTAATAAAATAATATAATATATTTGTACCATTGTGAAAAAATAGAGCATATAATGAAATGACAATACATAAAATGACTTACTACATTAAAATAACCAGTTTTACAATAACTAATGATACAATTCGTGTATTCAACACGTAATGTGATACATCATCATCATCAGTCTTTTAACGTCTGTCGTTGGACATAGACCTTCCCCAGGATTCGCCACAGTTCTCTATCATGGGCGTCGCGGAGCCAGTACTTTCTGAATTTGTCTAGCTCGTCACTCCATCTAGTATTCTGCCGGCCTCAGTTGCACATGTGATCTTGGGGGAATTCCGGTACTTTTATTCTTAATCTGTAATATTGCGTAACGGACTTTCTTTGCCAAGCAAAAAGTTTGTTCTGCTACTACAGGTGACTAATCACCAAACGATTATGTGTGTGAATTTTACAGTGTTGTTGTCATGTTATACATGAACATGATTCCCACCAAAAATGTCTCAAAATGTGAACGTAATCTTCATTGTTCAGCCACACATTGGCCAGAATTTAAGGAAGAGATTAAAAAAAAACAAATAACCAAGAGATAAATTCTATGAATTTTTAAAAATAGTCCTTGCTAAAATAAGGGAAGCCTTATCAAGTTTGTTTTGTGTGTATGTGTGTGTGTGTAGAAATAAACTGGTTAACAAAGCAAAACTGTAAAAACTCAAATAAAAATGTCTATGATGGGTTTCTTTTTTTAATTTTTTCTTCTGTTGAATAGAAGGGGTCATGGCATTAAACAACAAGTACATAACATATTAGGTGTAAAGAAATTAGGGGACACTCAGCCATACTATTGGTGGGACCCTCATTGTAGGGAGATGGAGAAAGGAATGGTCACTAGTGCTGTGGTGCTATTGGATATATGACTGACAACGTGCAACTGGTACTAGTTACTTGCCAAATGGTTGTGCTAAACAGAATTGTTTTAATCCAGAGATAAAGAGAAGAGACAGCTATTGGAATAAAACTGTTTTGTTTATTGGACTTTTCTCACTCCGGATGCTGAGGAACCTGTAATTTTAAGAAAGTGAGACTTGCAGCTTACAGCTTGTCAATATTCTTTGTAACTATATCTCTAAGCAATGCTATCACTGAATTTTGACTTGTCAAATAAACTCAAATTTTACCATCACTGCTGTGTAGAGATACCATCACAGGGGCCAGCAGGGTCTCTCCAGGATCTGTATGATGATATTTCCAACCACAACTCAAATCACATCAAACCTGGCTCAGTGTAAAATCACATGATATTACATCATTCTTCCTTCTTTCTAAGAATTGAATATTTATTGAATTTTTGAGTCTGTCAAATTAAACTACTTTAACCAGAACAATCTGAAATTTCAACAACTTAGACAATGACACATCACCTCATCTTGTATTCTTCACAAACCAAAATGAAATGTTTATACTTTTTGCTATCGTCACAATGAATTTCAATACATAATACTGCATGATGTATTTTTCTCAGTTAAGCCGACATCTGCTCGTGTATATCTATCCCAAATCCAGCTCTTCTCAATACTCAATACACCCTAACGATTATTTGACTTTTATTTTCTCTTAAAATTTTAGGTAATAACAAAATACATGCCTGGTGGTGATGTTGGACATGATAAGGAAGGTTCGATTATACGTGTTGTGCCTTGGGGTGACCTCGACATGAAAGGTTTGATGCTCTCCTGCAAAAAGTTAGATTTTGTGAAGAGCAAAATCCTTCAGTTTGAAAACACACTGAAGGATGTCAACAAAATGACACAGAAAGTAAGTGAAATGCATTTTGCATCATCTAGAAAAAGAAACTTTCTATTTTGAAAAACTGATTGAAAATTAAAAACAATGATTAGGAAATATTTATACATATAATGTTTTTTTTCTGACAGTAAGACTTACTTCAAATACTGACCACTGACAATCCTTTCTTAATTAATTTCTCATGCATTTCTATAGTAAAATCATTAACAATACATTCATACTAATATACATATACATCCTGATTTCAAATGCATAGCATAGAAATTGAGACCAAGAACTTTCAAAATAGAAATTAAATTTTTGTTTAAATATTGTGAAATTTGGTGTTTAATCATCAAATTTGTATCTCATTACCACCAGAAAAATTCTGTTCATATGGACAGAAAATTACTGTATGATTGGAAGCATATATTCTGAATTAACAATCTCTTTTGATTATCTCCAAATAGGGCCTCTGAGAGGAATAATATAAGATAGTACAAAGTTATTTTGCCCCCCCACACACGTACAAAACCTTTGTTCTTTAGCCATCCTGTTTTCACCTGCTATAACCCTTTTAGCACATCTTGTTATATTCACCTGAAGTCAACTTATTTTATTAATAGCCGTATCATATCAACTTAAAAGTTCTTATATACAGCTTTAACCAAAAAAATCAGTCCCCACTTGGCACTCAGGGTCCTACCAGTGAATATAAAGAACTGCAGGCTCTCCAATTGAGAGGTTTAAAATGGCTTTTCAATGGGGACAGAAAAGATTGCATATCTCCTTTTCTTATAGAAAATAATATTTTCATTGATATATTCATGCCACTTTTCTAAGGAGAGGAGAAGAAATATTTCAAGGAAAGGAGGAAGGTGTAAGAAGATGTATCTGGATGTGGAATGTCAGGTAAGGGACTAGGGTGTTCTTAAGCTGTGACTCGTCCCAAGCTTTCAGTGTTCATAAACCCTTTATTCCCAGCCTCTATATATTTCAAACCCTCTCCTCCTCAGTGAGATGACTTGATCAAGGGGGAATAACTTGCCCTGTTTGTAGACTTACGGAAATAAAAATTAAGTGCCTGATTTTTTTTCTCTAATAGTCTGCAAGATGACCTTGTCTTTTGATATTTTTACATAAATTAAAATATTTTTTCTTCCCTGATTTCCTACTTTATGAACTTGACAGTGAATTAATTACTTGATAATTGCATCACTGATATTTGACTTTTCATAATAAGCAAAAAAATAAAAAATCTTATGCTCTTTTCCTCATGTAATTATATATTATGCCACGTGTATATCTGTTTTTTGCCTATAACATTTGTGAAGTGGGATAACTATTAAATGTCAATTACAGATAAGTTTCCCTTTTTTTATTTTTCTATTATTTTTTTTCTATTTTTTTTTTTTTTTTTTCGCAAATGCAAAAGAAACCTGGGTTTTATTCTGGTCGGACATAAACAAGAAAATACAGAGCAACCTAATGTTTTCGTTCCTTTTTGAATAGTGAAATTGCAAAATTCTTTGAATACAGGTGTCATTTTTTTTTAAGCATGGGTAAATTGATTAACAACTGAGGTAAAAGGACAACTAGATTTATTTGAAATCGATATGACCCTTCCTATTTTGAGGGTGTAGTCATATGAACTTTCATCTAAAGCATACAACATTCATGAATTGTCTTTCGCTCATTCAATCTAGACAACCTTGCTTAAGAATCGTAATATAAAATAAGAAAAACTCCAATTGCTCTTAATGACATATTTTCATGGATACATTTCTGGATTAACTCCCTTTAAAGGTTTTGCGCTTGCAGTTATCTCCCTTGGTAACCCTTTTTTTTTTTTCTCAACTTTTTATTTTCCTCTCTTTATTTTAGTTAAAAAAGGATGTTGTCGGACAAACTGTTATATTTGACATGGAGAATGTGGGATTGAAAACTCTTTGGAAACCAGGTAATAATTTTTTTTAAATAATTACTATATACTTAGAATAAACAAATAAAAAATCAGGGGTTTCTTTTGTTGCGATTTCCCTAAATTTCAGAGTTAAGCTTAGCTCAGTCTGGCTTACAGTCAATGTGATGCTTAATCCAGCATAAGGTTAATCTAGTGCAAGGCCTTTAGCATATGCATTAAAGGTATCCTCAATTGAGAAAATACATATGAATATTAAAGAGCTTATATTTTTTATTGGCTTAGTAAAGTAATCAATTTCCTTCATTTGCTATGCAGCCAGATAATATAACAAATATAACTGATATTTCTGTAATAATATTATTTTGTTTTCATTTTGATCTTTTATACAGTGGCTATGACTTCAGTTTCAAATTCCTTTGTATCTGTGTTGTATATGTATTACATATATACAACACTCCCATTATCGTGTTGAAATAATAACATCAATTAAAGACAATGATTACCTAAAATTGCGAAGCTTGAAAACCCTATCATTCATAAAAGTTGAAAGCAGCATAGTACTGTGGTGATAGAACAGGTGAATCCGAATCATTAGTTCATGAGCATTTAGCATTGGACCCTTGAAATTGCGGCACCTGTAGGATATGCTACTTTTGCGAGTTGATCCAGTTCTGGCCTGATCTATTAACTATTTCTCTACAACACAATTCCAAGAGTTTGTACAAGGAAAATTAAGTTTTGGTAATTTTTTTTAACGTTCTTCCATATTCTGAACTCATTTTAAATTCTGCAAATTCCTAATATTGACCACAACAAATGAGATAAAATTAATTGATGAGCCATGAATGATTTGCAACAAAGTTATGTGAAGCGAGCACTCTCCGTTGTGCCAATGATGATGATAATCCCTAATACTTGTAAATGTTATTGGAACTTTCTCTTTTTATGTATTCACCTCTCTTATTGAAACTTTTGGTTGGTTGCATATCATCATTTGTCCATGTTCAAAAATGCTCAGAATGTGAAACCTATATATATATATAATATAATGTATATATATATATATATATATATATATGATATATATATATATATATATATATATGCGTGTGTGTGTTATTACTTTGAAACTCAATTTGAAATGATCTCCCTTTATTACAGGGTGAATGTATCATTTGATCTAGACAATGTAAATAGAATAAACATTTAGAGAAAATGGGACTACTGCGACCGATAGGATAGCCACTCTTACCATTGAGCTAAATAGTCACCGGTAATGCAAAGGCCCAAATTTACCCAATCAATTGCAGGTTTGATTCCTGCAGCAGCCCAATTTTTCTTAATTGTTCATTCTATTCATGTTGTCTGATTTTATATATATATATATATATATATATATATATATATATATATATATATGATTTATATTTATTATTAGTAGTATTTTTTATTTCTACTTTATATATATCAGAGAAAATGATGAATTCTTTCTGTTTCAGGTTTGGACTTTAACATATATTTGTCACGAATTTTAGAAGACAATTATCCTGAAATGATGAAACGATTATTTCTAATAAATGGTGAGTATTTGATATTTTACTTCTGATATTTGTAAGCACCACCAAACAGATAATTTCTTACCATCATAAATCTCCAAAAGTGAAAGGATTACCTTTTGATTTATCCTGCACAATTAATTCCCCTGTCGATGACATCAACAGAATTATGTGCTCTCTGAGTGCTTCCTAGTTTTATTGAATAGATTTTGATGGTGCCCATATTAATTTTCTCCATATCATCTCACAAAGTCAAAACTGAAAAATTGACAGCTAAAAATGAGTAGAATTGTTATAAATGTAAGCTTATGCCATCTCATTCATAATATGAAAGAATCATGAATAATATCAGTACAAAAAAATTACCAATATTCTAGATATCCTGGAAAGAGAGCAAGTTCTGGAACAAGGGAGTGACATCATCTGTTAGTGGTACAATGGCTGAAACATAATGCTCAAAAACTGAACCAAGATGAGGACAAAAGTCTACAAAAACTTTACATGATAACTTTTTTTTATTCTTTTCTTTTCCTTTTTCACTGCAAAAGTCATATTAATCTAACACTGAATAACTAATTTTTTTTCTAATAACTAAGATTCTCCTGAATAACAGACATTCCTGGTTCTTCACCTTCCAAGCATTGACTGTTTGTTTGTTGTTGTTTTTTTCCTCATTTAATCAATTTTATTCTCTTAAGCTGCATTTTAAGATAGTTGTTCTTTTTTTATTTGTTTTCCAGCTCCTAAATTGTTACCAGTTCTTTACAAAATGACACAGCCTCTCATCAGTGAATCAATGAAACAAAAGATCTTTGTCTTAGGAAGTGAGTACAGCCAATAATTCATAGCATATAAATATTCACTGTCAGCTTTGTTTTTTTTTAAAATTGTTTTGCAGCCTAGTAAATGATTCAGTGGTATGGTAAGTGTTCTCAGCATCTGGGGGCAAAGACAGCACCTAGTGGTGGGGGGCAGTTGCGTGATATCCCTATTGATGGAATGATTGTTAAATAATTGGCATTATAGGCCAGAGGAAATTTTGCATCCAGGAGTGACTGCCTCCTCTTGCTACACCTCTGCATGACTCAGTGGGAGAGCACAAGACAAATGGTTGAGGATATCATAATACTATAATCCACCAAATGTCGGTTTATATGTAACTGCATAACTTGGGTACTGCACAACATATCCCCATCTGTGTGTACAAATAGGACCCCAGAGTATGTTTTTAGCATGTTAGTTTTGGAATTTTCAAAAACTTTTCAAGTTCTTAGTGGGTAGATGTCAATTTACAATGTTAGTATTATGCTAAAAAAAGATAGTTCTTTCTTTTTATAGTTTTCCAGCTCCCAAATTGTCACCAGAAAAAGCTGTTTTTTTTTCTCATTGAATCAATTTTATTCCCTTAACCTGCATTCAAAGATGGTTACAAGGATTGGATCCTTTTGTTTTTGGTTCAGTGATCTAAACAGTCAATCAATAAATCTGAGGTTCTATTAAAGATGCCCAAATTTTTGGTATTGTGTCTGGTCTGACTGTATTTGTGCTAACTATAAAATTTAAGATAATTTGCCAAATATCTGTCCATTTGTCTGTGTAAAGATAACTCAAGGACACATAGAACTATGTCCACCAAATTTTCTGATCTGATTTCCATGTATCCATCTATATAATATTAAAAGTTTGATTCCGTCTATCTTGTAGCAGTAACAATAACACATTTACCTCACCGCACATTTTTCTTCCTAATCAGTTTATCAAAATGCACATGAATGTACTGTCAGGTACAATGCCAAGAAAATGTTTCTTAAGTGATGAAACATTTTGCTGGAACACACAAGTTAGATATTCCTGAACCCTCTATCCTCAGCAACAAATATATTTAGATATTTATTCTAAAAATAGCCTCATCTGAGAAACATTGTCTGGAAAGAAGCAACTTTCTTTTCAGAGATAATTGGTGTTTAACATTATGATACAGACCATCCTAGAAGGTAATGAATTTTGATCTCATACCCCTACACTAACTCTCTTCTATAAGAGAGGTGCACACAACTTGCATTTACTATTTTGATTTGACATTACTAACCAGTCAGCTGCCTTCCTATTTTTGTGCCTACAGATATTAGGGAAATAAATTGTCTAATCCAGGACTCCACAACACATGGGTGCGGCCCACAAAAGTTTTTCAAAATAGTAAGTCTTTGTGCACTTCGATAATGATAATGAATTATAAATGATAAATGCACTTTAATAGTCATTATAAATTTGAACATCATTCAAATCTATACAAGAGTATCATTTTATGTACTTTATTTTGTAGCTATACTTAAATATTTTGAGTCGCCAATAATCAATCATGGATCAATTGTTTTATTTGATTTGTCTTATGTTTTGATATATGCAGTGACATCTATGGATTAATTAATCACATTAATCAAGGAAAACCTGAACTGTAACTAATGCAAATTAACCATTTTTTTTAAAAACTACTTGCATAAATGGATACTATTGTGTACAAGTATTTGTTGATATCTATATATAACTTTTGTAAGAAAATGTCTCTGTAACAATTAAAACGTATATGTGAATTTGTTCATGTCTTGTGGCTCTTAAACTTAAAGTTTATTGTACGTGGTTCTAATATTAAGCAGGTTTGGAAAGCAGTTCATTTCGACTTATCTCCCTTTGATCTATTTTTGTTAGGAGACGCAGATGAAAAAAAAGTACACTGAACTCAAAAACGAATCAGCACGTGAAAGATTTAATTCAGTGGCTTTTAACCTTTTTTTTTTTTTTTTTTTTTGCATGCCTCAACTGGACGACTCAGTTTTATGTTCCCTCACCGTCAAAAAAAGTAATTTGATTGTATTTCATGCGGCAAAAAGAACCACATCTTACATACTTCAACATATGTATAATCGAATTCTGGGCTTTCAATCAAATCTTGCACTTTTTCACATCGATTAATTCCCCTTTACTATAATGAAAAAATCTTTCGGAAACTTACTGAAATTTTTGCCATTTCTTTATTATGTGGAATTCAGTATCAATACAATCATCTCATTGCTTTTATACCACACAAAGTTAATGAGTTAAGCATTAGTTCAGGGGTGGATCAAGTTTAATAGGAGCCTGAGGCACATATCAACTTGAGGCCCCCTACCAGATATATATATATATATATACAAACAATGGGGTTCAAACTGAGTATAGCCAATTGCTGTAGCTAAAGAATTAATGTCAAAAAAGAAATATAATTAATGGTATCACGTAGTTAGTAATTAATCAGCTTTAACCTGACTCAGTTTTGAGCCATAGAATGCTCTTTGCTCTTCACGTCTAAATTCCTAATTGCCCCTTGTGGGGACTTACACTCCTACACAGTTAGAGTCACTGATTTAATTGATTTGATTTGACTCTCTCTCATTCAGCTGATTACGAAACAACACTTCTTCAATATATTGATGCTGAAGAACTACCTGCCTGCCTTGGGGGAAAGAAAACTGACCCTGATGGCAACCCTAAATGCACTTCCATGGTATGAAGGAAATTTTTAATACTAATCCATTTGTTAATTTTTGCCTGAAATTCTGAGAGGTGTTATATTATTTATTATTATTTATTCTGTATATTTTCTTATCTTATTTATATTTTATTGAACAATCGTAGCCACCAAAGGTGATGAATGGTTCTATCCCATTTTTATACATGTGTGTGTTTGTGTGTTCCAGTGCTCCTGGCCATACTTTTTTGTCTACAAACTTGAAAATTGGCATCAAAATTTCTCTAGACCCCTTCTGGAAAAGATTTTTTTTAAATTTTTGGAATAATAGCTTTTTCGACCTTTTGGGGGCTTTATTTTGATGGGTTTAATATTAGACATCTGGATTCCCCTGAATCTAGATTCTACTGGTGTTTTCCACAAACCTCTAAAATAATGTCATAACTAGAATTTATTCTGACCATGTCTATTCTTTGAATTCAAATTTTGAAACTATGGTTGTTCAATTATTGACTTCGATGGCAAGTAATATTGATTATTACATTCTAACATTATTTCATATTTTCTTCTTAGAGTTTTGTTTCTCATCGATATGAAAATACTAATGGCACACCCAACCAGTCAAAATTCATTTCTTTTAGAGTGTGTGCATTTATTACTGTGCTTGTATGTATATGTGTGAGCATGTGTGTGTGTGTGTGCGTGTGTGTCTCTCTCTCTCTCTCTCTCTCTCTCTCTCTCTAGGAAGACCTGGTCACATTTGGGGGCACTGTTTTCTTTAATTTTTCAAAAAAGTGCTTTTTGGGGTCTCTATGATCAACAATGCCTAACAATTCCCAAATCTTCTGCTGGTATTTTCATTAGATAATTAGTTCTGGTGATTCACTTTTCATTATTTAATATTAACATTTTTCTAATTATTTCTATCATTGATTAATTTTTTAAAATTGTTTTTATTTATATTTTAACATTTTATATATCAATTATTTTTCATATCTTATCTTTTTATTTTACGGCTTATTTACATTTTGACATTTTTTTTTTTTATCTATTATTAAAAATCCTCATTCATTTTATTTTTCATTTTCCTGTTGCAGTTTCTCTCTGAAGTTGTTTTTTTGTTTTATTTATTTTTTTTACCCGTAATATAGATTTGTTATGGAGGGACAGTCCCAGAGAGTTATTACCTGGAGAACACAGATGCCTATGAAAACATGACCACAATTGAATTGGCCAGCGGAGAAAAAAAGTACATTGAGTTTGAGATTGAAAGCTCAGAAAGTATTCTACAGTGAGTTATTTTTTTGTTATTTACAACCTTTCATTATCACAAGGTTATATTGGATGTCTCCGCCCTGGTTATAATTACTTTTAGCATCATATATTATTGAGGTAATTTTCATGTATACAAGGGAGATAATCTTCAAATCCTGCTCAAAATTACATTGAATCCAAGTTAAATTACATCAAATTATGGGTTAGAGTTAGTGTTTTTAGTTCCAATAAATTATTGATTTAAATTTCTTCAAAAAAATGTTTTTTTTAATTTTGTTTGTTGCAATTATTTCAAAATTGTTCGTTTCAATGAATTAATTTAAATTTCTGTCTAAATTTTGTTTGTATGAATAAAATGGATTGTAAAGGTTTTTGAAAAAAAAAATTATTTTGATTTTATTACCTCCCTTGATATTCGAGAAGTTGAATTTTTTTTTAATGCTGATAGCATTCATTTCATTTCTCATTACCAAGATCGTATTGGACACCGCTCCTAGTTATGGGAGAGTGGTTTGCTTAAGCGCTCATCCATTGTCTCTGGCATGCCACAATAGTTGATGGAGGAGACAAGACATTGAGACATCTGGTGAGAAATCAGAGCACAGGAATGTTGAATCATATCCCCTCCCTCTCCCGAGGCATTTGCACCAAGTGAACTTGAACAGTCTCCAACTGATTCTGTTTTCTGCAATGAGTGCCATTATGGCTACCCCACACTTCTTTTTCAAGGACCAGACTGGCTCTAAAAAAAGAAGGACTTTTTTCCTAAGTTTAAAGTTGGTATTAAGTACTGGTATTAAGACTGACACCAGTAAATAATTCAATGTGCATAAATGTCCTGTATTATCTGGGCATACTTGTTTTTAGATCAATGTTCAAACCAAATGAAAACACTGTTTTTCGGTGACCTGCCTCATAACTGGAATGGCTGTAGGAAATAATTCCACAAGAGAAGATATCAATGTTAATTGTACGAATGGAGTCACTTCTCTTGTCAGAAGCGCTTCCCAATGAAAGTGGAGTTAAAAAATAAAAATGAATTAAAGATTCTTACAATCAATATAGTTCTCTTCTCTTGTGGAACTATTTCTACTATGAAATTTTTTTTTTCCATTGATGAAATACTTACATATTTCCCACTAGTGCCAAAAGTGCACTAATAAAAATCAGGATTTTAACTGGTGATTTTGTAGGCAGCCATGCATTCACTACTTGGAAATCGTAGGTATCATTGTGCCAAACTTAGTGAACATTAATTGCAGGGTCTCCTCCTCAAAAACTGATAAACGCTTTATCAAAATTATTCATCAGTATTTCTTCCATCTTATTTTAGTAGCTGTCCTGTCAGTTCACAGTAGTGAGTAAATAGCGCAGATTGGAAATACAGAACAAGCTACTTGGTGAGACTTGCATCCTTGGGAAGCCTGCTTTTCCATACCAGCTGTTCTATCACTTGAGCTACAAGAACTTTACGGCTAGCAGAAGATCAAATCTAAACATATCAGATCAGCTCCATATTTTCTGATGTTATTTTCATTTTCACGTACTCTAGTATCATTTGCAGTAGTATTAAATTGAACTTTTCATTAGATGAAGCATTCTCAACCCTTTTTTATTTTTTAACATGTCGAATCACCGTAGCCCCACAAATGGCCTGCCCAACCAACCAACCAAATTGGCTACAGATTCTCCTTACTTTGTTTGTCTCTATGTCTGTGTGTGTCTCTAGTGATCCTGATCACATTTTTGAAATTTGCATGAGTACACCACTAGGCACCATCTAGAAAACACTTTTTTTCGTTTTTTCAGAAATGTGCTTTCTGAGTTCATTAAGATCATTTTGAGTCAACAATGCCCAAATCTCGTGTCAGTTTTGTTTTCATTATTTCTTTTTTTCTAGATAATTTCAGATCGATTTATTTTTATTTTTAAGTATAGATAATCAGTTCTTATACATGCATGAACTCCAGGGTTTCATTTATGCTAAGTACAGAAATTTTTGCATTTTTTTTTTTTCTTGTTGCTATATGTTAACTACACAAAACTAAGATGAAAGAAACGTGATGATTGAAACACCAATTGTGAAAATTTTTCATGTAAAATTTGTTAAAGCAAGTTTCAGCATCCAGTCCATATGTTGTTTATTTATCATTACAAGAAAAAAAGGATTGTGGTCAGGAATTAATGCTAGTTCTATTGACAGATTATGAGCATTATACTGGGTGTCCAAGAAGTAACACGTGATTTGTCCAAACAGTAATGCCACTTGTAAGGGAAGTAACTATTTTACTCCCTTCCTAGTAACCCTATGATTTGAAAAGTGGCCAAGAGGCTTTGCTTAAGGTGATTAAGAGTAAGAAAAAAAAAATGTAATCCTTACTCTGCCAAAAACCACTTATAAAATAGTTGTTTTCCTTAGAACTGGCACTACAGCTGGAATAAATTGGGAATTACTTTTGGGACACCCAGTACATGTGATTTAAAATTTTTTTTGACAAGATTGTTTGGCAAAGTTTCCAAGTAGTTTTCCGTATTTTTTTTTTTTTTTTTTTTCAATCTTAATTTTGGTCAGGTGGGAATATAAGACGGACAAATATGATATTGGCTTCAGTGTGTACAAGAAGGAAAATGAAGAATTAAGAGAAATTGTTTCCAATGAAAGAACCGATTGTTTTAATATAACGATTGATGGTGGCATTACAGTTAATGAATCAGGAACATGTGAGTATTCTTACCTTCATTTGTTTGCAAATTTTTTTTTTTTTTTTTTTGAGAAATTAGGAAATAACATTCACTACCCAGGAACAAAACTCTCTACTGATTGTTCATTCCAATGTAACTAACCACTGCCAATAAAGTTGGAAGAGGTATTTGCTATCATTTGTGTCTGTCCACACAATATCTCCAAAAGTTTCCAATATTTTTCTATGAAATTCTGTGGAACAGTGGTTAAGGAATGTGGTTAAATTTTTGGCCAGATTGAGATATTTGCTTTCAATTGAGAGATATCTTTTATCATTCTACAGGAAAAGAGGTTGAAAACAAATAGTTAATAATAAGGCTAGATTCAAATTTCAAGGTAACTAATTCCCTCTCACCATTCATTCAGTTTTTATTTAGTGTACAGCATTGGCAAAGGCATGCAATGTCACTGAGTGCTTTACAGTTACATTGTATCGCTCATGTCAATCATCCCTGCCTAAATGTTAGCATAAATATTATATTTTCTACACCTTTTATTTTTTGTTCTCCTACCAAATTTCATAACTACTTATAATTTGTTTACATTTTTCCTTTCAGATTTAATATGCTTTGACAACTCATACAGCATGATTACTTCCAAAGTGGTACATTACAGGTATGATGTGATGTCAAGTTGATTTCAGTCAAGGATCTGACCAATTGAACAGTTGCACCTTTCAAGGCACAATCAGCTTGCATTAAATAATTAATCAGCTTGCATTAAATTAAAATCCATTTACTTTAAGGCAAAAGTATATACCAATTTTTAGGCATAATCTAACTGCTTATAACCCTTCTGGTGTAAAAGCCTCAGTTATCATCAGAATTATTAACATCAATGACAAAAGGTAAATTAATGCTTGATTGTCAGATATTCTAATGTCACTAGAGTAAGATTGGAAAAATCTGACAACATTAATATCTAACATTGCAGAAAAAATTCTTTTAGTTTTTTTAATTCCCCAAATCTATAGTTTTAATGATTTAAAAAATTCTTCAAACTGTAATTCTTTAAACCTATTAACTGTGATTGACTGGAATCCCCATAAATGCAGTTCGAATTTTCATTTATTGTGATCGATGGCAATTTAGTTCTATCACAGTTAATGATGTTTTTGAATTTCTCAAAATAGTCAGTCTTTTAATCCGGGTATGTGTGTATATAAAATACATTCATGTGGTCAATCTGTTAGCACTACAGAAAAAATGGCCCCCACCCACTTTTGTGGGTATGAAATACCAAAACTGGTGACCAGTGAGATGGTGTGGCAAGGTTGGTGCAAAGTTGGTACCCGGAATCTATCATTTAATAATTTTTTTTTAAATTTTCGAAATTGATAGTCTTTTAATGATTTTTGTTAATTTCTTAAAATTCCTGAATGATTAATTTTCAGAAAGTAAGATCAATCATTAAAAGTCTTTATTTTTTATTTTTTTTCATTTCTTGAAATTGATGGTTTCTTAATGATTTTTAAAAAATTCTTTAAATTGTTAGAGCTATTATTATCATAGAAAATTAGGTTTAAAACAGTTATGATTTAATTACTCGAGCATCTGTAAAATAATTATAATATTAATGATTGGACGAGAACTGACATAAAACAAGATTAGTTTATTTAATGCTTAAAAAATGTCAACAATAAAATTCAATTGGAAAGGTGAATATGGAGCTGGTAAGTTTTGTTAGAAGATCATCTCCACTTTGAGAATTGGAGCATCACCCCATTTCCCCCTTGTGCTGTACTCAGTAAAGCTTACTCTAAGAGTGTTTGGTAAAGACTCAATATCTCATGGTGAAAAAAAAACAACTTATAACTGTTTACAAAAATTGATCTTTTTTTTCTTAAAAACCAGCCCCCCCCCCTATTTTCGTTGACATTGTGGACAACATTTTTTTTGATTTCGGTAATATTTGAACTGTGGGTAATACCTTTAACTAGCCATTTATGTAACCCATGATAATACAGCTATTTATCAAATACTAGTTCACCCATGCAGTCAAAATAAAATGGCAGTATTTAAATAATTTTGAAATTGCATTGTACTTAAAAAAAATATCAAAAACATCATGTTGCACTATATTTTTGTACTTATTTTCACCAGAATGGACCTGGCTTTTTTTTTTTTCTTTTTTCTTTTTTCAAAACATTTTCAAAATAAAAAAAATAAGGGAGACAACTACGAAATGCTAATTGAAGAGAAATTTTACAGGAAAAAATTTTGACATACACATGGCATATTATATAAGTAGACTAGCATATCCTCATAAAAAATTACTGGGTTATTCATGTATAGATAAGCATAAAGCTAATTCAATAGGTGATTCATTTCATTAATTCAAGTATTCTGATTTTCAAAAATTTTTATGCCTCAACTCAACTCAAGCTATTTTAAAGGGTGATCGAACATGAAATCTTTAAAAAAAATGTCATGCAGGAAAAAACACCACTGATATCATGTGGTATAAAAAAGCCATTTCATTACAAAAGTAAAGTTGATTAATATACTGAAATACAAAAATAAGAAAAAAATTTGGCCAAATCTGACATTCTTAATAGGCATTTACACACTAACTCTATTTAAAGATTCTATTTCACTTTCAAATATCCGGCATTTCTGTGACATTTTCCATTGTTATGTCACAGCAGCCCATCTCATTTTATTACAATCTTTGAATTGTTGTTTTTTTTTTTGTTTTTGTTTTTTTTTTTTAGATCTGTTAATCTATTTCACTTGGACCAATCCATTATTTCTTTTCACTTCAAACAGGTCTTGGACAAAATAGACAATCACATAAACATACTAATTTGCATACATGGCTTTTATATGGGTAGACCAGCATACGACCTTCGAAAATGATGGGGTTGTTTATGCATAGATTGGGACTAAAAAGCCTGTAGCTATTCTATTGGCTAATTTATTCTTGAATAATTCAAGTATCCTAATTTCAAGTAATTTCAAAGGTCAGCTCAACTTAAGCTGTTTTAATGTGTGATCAGGCATAAAGTTTCAAGAGTTTCTATGATATAATCTTCTTGTTATGTCATAATAGGAAGGTAAATTAACAAATGAAATATGAGACCAGAAACTAAATTAGTATACATGTTTATCATATGTTTAGACTATGTCACATCTGGGATTTATCAAAGTATTCAATTTACACTTGCTCGTGATTTCATGTATAGTGACACAGTAAATTCTGATGATGGTAGTGGGGGAAATAAACAATCATGGTTGAATTACCTACTACATTCGAACTCTGTATACATAGGCAAGGCTTCAGCCCACTAACTTTATCAGTAATCAACCATTATCCTGCTCAGCTTTAGTAATTTTCTGCACTAACAAATTTAGAGCGAAAATTTCTTTGAGTAAAATCCAGCACATTTTATTCTTTTGGCATCTCAAAAGGGGCACAAGGTGCAAGGGTACATTATTTTGACAGCACCCTTTTTTTTTTCTTTTCAAATTACAGACGGTAAGTTTAGTTTTATAAATATACATTTTTTTTTCTAACTGGGCACTTTTATTGTATGCTATTTTTTTGAATTTAGTGCTTTTTAGCACTTTTTGGCAATCAAGCTAATGCAAAAATAATTCTTAGATGTGTCCAACACATCTTTTTCGGTCAGTTGGTCCCGTTAATGTAAATAAGAGGAAGGAAGAGAATGAGACGTCATTAGAAGAAAATCTATTCTGATCAATAGATGACAAATCAAGCATTTTTTTTTTCACAATGTTTTCCTAGTATCATTTGTTAGCTAAAATTGTCTTCAAAAATAGCCAGACTTTTCAATTTCCAGTCAACTTTATAGCTAAAACTGTTTTATATATTCATTTGAAGCCCACTTATCAAGTAAAATAACCATGCACCAAGACTCCAGAACAAATTAATGATAAAAAATGTGCACTTACTTTTTTTGAATTTATTGCTGCTTTTTTTTTTCTTTTTTAAATAGCCAGATTTGTGGGTGAGCCATCTTCTTCCACCTGCTACTTTTATTAGAAATACTATCTCTACTTTGTTTAGAATCCGTTTGAATTTGAAAATTAGATATGGATGGATGTATGGATGGTTCCTGTCAAGTTGGTAACACTATTTAATCTTTCTTGGAGAAGATAGAAATTTATCAATAATAATGATCAAAACATTTCTTTAACTTTTTCTCTACTAAAATTTAATGATTAGCCTATTAACTTCAGCATTTTTGCTCTCTCTCTCTCTCACTTCTGGCAGAATTTGATGTCACTAGAATTGAAATAATTTGAGTGAAGAAAGTTTTAATGTATCTGTTTTATTTTAAATAAATCCTACCCATCAGTACTGTATTGACCATGGGGCTTAGGCCCCCCAGACTCCTACAGGCCTCAGAGAGGATTTGGATGGCCTCAAAATTTTACATCAACCCTGTGGCTATGGTGGACAGCTAGACCTGATTTGAATCTCCTTGCTAATCAGTGCATAGATTGTCTATACCCCAAGGCCATGAAAACTTATACACCAGATTTTATGTTAAATAGTAACAATCAATTTAATCTTTTTTTTTTTAAATAATTTTGTCATATATCTTCAGGGAAGGTGGCCCCAAGTTAACCTATGCCACAGGTCCCTAATAAGTCCTCCTATCCATGATATCGTAGGTTACTTACGAACTTGCTGTTTATGTAACGGTGATTAGTCTGTTGACTAACAATACAGAGAAGATTATTATTTGGGGTGCCTGTTTCAACAAAATTACAAATAACTTGCTTTTCTTCTTGGCTCATGCTATTATAAATGAAAACAAAATTGATTCCACTCTTGTCCTATTGATAAGTTTTCGGGACCTCTAGCTCTCATTCCCAAGTGAGAATCTCAAAATAGCATTTATCTAAGCACTTGGGTTGCTGTTTGGGAGATGGATCCCATCAGTTGCATATCAAGAGAGGTTGATTTCTCCCTCAGGTGTCACAAATTATTTTTCCACCCAAAGGATCCATGTATGGAAAAAAAAAAAATTCATTTAAAAAAAAAAGCTGACACGACATGGCAATCTGGATAAATCTCTGACAGAACGTAAGTTTTTAGTTACAAAAAAAAAAAATTATTGTAATAAAAGGATAACTAGAGGTAAAGACACCAAACTTCCTGCGGTGACATACGGCTGATTTTCAGGTAGATTAAATAACATTTCAACAGATCAATCCTCTGTTTCAAATGGAATCTGAATGAGCCATGAGATAAAGCACAAAATGGTTCCTATGTGGTTGATATTATCAAGACAATATAATTGAGTAATACTTTTGTATACAAACATTTCTTATGAATCAATCAACAATATTGTTAATGACAAACATTTCATATTGTGATATATTATTCTTTCAACAGTTTCTTTCAGAAAATATAAGCCTTATTCAAACAAAACTCAAATATTGCATACATGATAAAGAAAAGGTTTAATTTGAGTGATAATTAACAATATTAAATCAATTATCAATTATGGAAAAAACTTGGTAAATCTTTCAGGTGATTTCATACTGAAAAGTGCTATTTGGGCAAATAAAATGACATTGGCAGGGAGATTGGATACTGCTAAAGGCCAGATACAAAAACAGTCACCTTAAAACTCTACTCAAAATATCACTTGCCTGATTCCATAACTCACCTAGACCTCTACCCTTAACAAATCTTTAAGCTACCAGTATATTAACCAACTGACAAATAAATATACGTGTAGAAGAGTGAACATTTTATATATTTTCAACATGACATCTTGTTTTAGCCATTCAAGTGGTACCATTCCAAAACTGCTTCTCCCGATGTTCAAAAAAACAAAAACAAACTCAGGCAGGGTCAAAACTGAAATACTCATTACATATTATGAAGTGTTGCTCAAAAAGATAATGAAAGGAACCACTTCCATCTACCAGAATTTCATAAGGACAAAGATACTTATTTTCATGAATACAGAATCTCATTCTAATTTCAATTTAAAATCGTTTTAAACAGCATATTTTACTATAATAAATCATTTGGGCTTTTATGTATTTTAGAATAAAATCAAGCCTCAGTTCCAGGTCACCCTTAAGCAGGGTATAGCACCTGCTAGCCTCCCTCTGACAGAGGGTTACAACATGAAAGTGATCAGACAGAGGACACCATTACCTGATTGGTCTGTCCATGCTACTACTCTGAGTTGCACTGCAAAAACCTTTCCCCCACTTTACCCTATGGGTGAATGGACACTAAAATTAGTTATCCAGTTCTTGTCAGATGTAGAGGCAGGACAAGCATAAAGTTGGTCTCTGAAGACTTTGAACACTCAGGGACTGTCAGACCATTACTCATCATAGACTGACTCATAACATTTTACCCCTTCTAAATCTTTGGACCAGGCCAGCTGACTTGGCCGGATACCGTAGCTCAGTCAGCTTGGCCAGAAGATAAAGCTGGTGTTATCAAGAAAAAGTAGCACTCTAAATTACTTACCTAATACCTTTGAGTTTCAATGACTGAAAACTCAAGACCCATTCAGTGAAATGATTCTTTATAAATGTTTAGTTTTGTGATCAAAGATCAGTGCTTTTATTAGGGAAAAAAATGTTATTCCAGGTTTCAAATTTCGATCAAAAATGTAGGATCAAAATTTGTTTTATTCTATTAAAGAAGAAATACTTGATCCTAAGTTTAGAAGAAGAATCAGTTATTGGAATGAAATTCTATCTATATAAATGCCATTGTCCATTGCAGAAAAATACTTTATGCAACATTATTTTTTTTTTCATATCTTGGAATGTAGATCAGATATACCTTTCATATTTTGCATGTATATATCCAAAATATGACTAGGTAAAATCATTTTTCTATTGTAATGAAGAAAAAAAATAAAAGATCAGACAATTTTTTTTTTTTCTTTGTAAAAAAAAAAATGACAACATATTGCAATAACAATGCTATTTTCTTGCAAAGAAGATAAAGTTAGTTGCAAAAAAATAAAAAATACTTTTGCAAACTTGAAGCAATTTTCAATGTCATTTTTGTCATCCAGTCAAGGGAAAACTAATAAGAAGCAAAAGATATATAAGTCACAATGTCAAAATTTTGGGGAGAAAATAATTTATATAAATACTACTTACTAGTAGAAAACAAATGTGTGGAAATGTTCTGAGTTTGAAATATGCATGGAATTTGTTTCAACAAAAGGGGGGGAGCATGTGGATGACAGCAGGACTCCTGTAGTTAGATATCTTATTCCAAAAACTTCTTTGATTAAAAATACAAATCTCAGGGTCTGAAAAAATAAATATATAACTCTTAAATTCATAAGAGAAAATCAAATATTGATATCACATGGAATAACTGATTGAAGTTACCTCCCTTTGAACTTTGGGTGAATTTTTTTGTTGTCATAATGATTTGAACAAATTTTATCATTGCCATCGAAGACTTCAAGTGTTAATTAGGAGCGGTATCAAGTGGTTTATAACTTGAAGTTAATGAATGGCTGATAGCAGACTACTGATCAAGGTATTTTTGAATATAGGAAAAGAAAGAGAATGACATTTTGGAAATAAAACACTTGAAAATCTGTTCATATGTTTGTGACTCCTTTTTACTGTTATTTTGAAAGGATATTTTTAATCATTAGCTGAAGTATTTTTCATCAGAATTTCCAACAGCCAGGTGTTTGAGCGAAGGATGAACTATTTGACAGATAAAAATCTGCCTCAGGAACCTATGAGAGAACTATTTTAAGCTGTTTTCATGGAAAGGAATATCTGAAAATCAATTTAAGAAAATTATGCAGTAACAAATTATTTGCAATACTTAACTTCATTGGGCAGAGAAAATCATGGATTGAACTTTTCAGATTTCACTTTTTGACAGAAGAATTTGGGAAATAAGTTACTTCCAATCCTCAAAAACAAAAAAAACTGAAACTCTCTTCAACTTTTCCTCTTGATATCAAGACTATGCATCAATTTTACTTCATACACAGCAAAGACCAAAATGTCAATACTGTGGTTCCTTACCCTGTTTGTTTCATGCCCTACCTTGACTGCTCAAAATATTTGATGGTCCCTTACTATGATAAAACAATTTGGGTATTGAAAAGGTATAATAATATAATGTCACATCCAGAAATTTAACAAAATTTAGAGTTTTACATCAAGGAAAAAAAATTTGGAACAACGAAAAATAATTTCAATCGAAAAATTTTATAATAAAGTTCTTATTGAGTAAGACATGCTATAACACTACTACTATAAATTTACAATATCTTTTGAAAGAATCTTGAAAAATACAAATTCCAAATTTTGGTAATCTACTGAGACCCTTGAGTCTGATATTCATTTGATTTCAGGCCTTAATTTGTATTTTCTTTTTTTTTGTAAGATTCAGTTTTGAGCCAAGGAACACTTTCCACTCTTCATACCCAAATTCTAAATTGCCACCACAATATATTTAAATAGCTTTCTCATGAGGTGTGCACCCCACATTCAGATTCACTGTTTTAACCACTTCCAGAAACAATGGCCATAGTGATTTCTGCAAGAAATAACATTAAATAAACTGAAATCTTCAATTTGGAGTTTGAGAGAGAAAAAAAAGGAAGCAATATATTGAGTATATTATTTTATCTTTATTGATGAAAGTGAGGTATTTTACAGAATATGAGAAGGTATCACAAGCATGATTGTCTGAAAAAATGTTCAAAAAGGAGAGAAAAATTATTCAATTCACAACAAAAAGTAATGATCACAATTCTTCCATGAAAGCCATCAACAGTCATCAAATACAGTTGCATATAGACCAAAAAGAGAGAAAGTCGGGGGAGGGGAAGACATGCAATAATTGGAATCATACAAACCAATTATTTTTTAAATCTTATTTGAAAAATGAAAATCAGGAAGGAAAAAAATGGAAGCTTTAACAGAGTGATGAATTTGAAAGATGACAATCTCCAAAAAATTTTGCTCACAAAAAGAATTTACAAAATCAATTAAAAAGAAAAGTAAACAAAGCTCTCTTATTTTGCAATATGTTTTTAGATAAGTTTATTTGGGATCAAATGTATTAATTGGACACAAAAATTGATTCAAGACTAAAGTGCAAAATTTCAGATTACACCATCATCAAAATTTAATTTAATCAAAATAATGATATCATCGTATTCTTTCATTTAGTTCAAGAGGTCTGAATTCAACATTTCATCCTTGTTTCAATTAAATTTAATTCTGATTACAGTGTGATCTGAAAATTTGGGCTTTTGACCTGAATTTGGGGACCGGATTCTACATTTGATCCTTTATTTTCAATGAGATTGAGGGAGATGGATCAGATCTCTCAAAATGTCAGAGTTAAGAAAATGATGACGTTTTAAACTTGCAGGAACAATTTCTGACATTAGTTTGGCAGAATGATTTGTCCTCTTTGCAGAGTTGATTTTTATAACATTTTGAGAAATTAGTGTTTAATCATTTCAAAGGAGTATTTCTGTCAGGAGGGGCTCTAGTTAAATTTATTTCAAATTTTATGAAGGATATGGAAAATGAATAAAAAATTTTAAATAATTTCCTATGATCACTGGATCCAAATTTTTTCTTCATGGGAATCTCAAATTGATAAAAATATATTGGCATTGTGAAAAAGATGAGAGGCTTTACCTATATTTTGAAATTTAAAATGTCAAACAAGAAAACAAAGAAAACTTTTCCCCAAAGCAGACTTTACACTAATGTAATACAATAGACTCCTGTCAATACGGCACCCTTGGGGATTCAAGAGTACCATCATAATGAATTTGCCGTTATCATGGGTGGATTTTATATGAAGTGTATTGATAATGAGAAACCAAAAAGTATAGACAAAAATAACCTTTTATTACCCAAAAAGTACAGAAAAAAATAACTTTATTAGAGTCTAACGCCCCAAATACTTTTTATTTTAAAGGTTTGCTAATTATAGTTTTCAAAATAATGTACTGAAGTCTTCATGTGCTGTTGCTGCAAACTAGTCTCCAACAATAATCTAGTGAGAATATAAAAAAATGAGCCCATAGAACAAGAGTTAAATGTAAATATTTGATAAAAACAATCTAGCTTAGTATGATCTCAAAACCAAAAGTTAAAAGATTCTTGCACGAATTTCAAGTCAACACAAAAGTCAAGGGAAGAAAGTATAGATTCACTTACCATAAAGTCTTATGATTTGGTGGTGGGGGGGGGAATGAAAGGGATTATAATCAAGTTTTAAAAACATCATATTTTATGGATTATATGCCTGAAAGAATTTTTCCAATAAATGTCCCAAGAATGAATTTTAGAATAATTTCTTGGACATTTTCAAGCCTAATGCATTATTAAATAACATTCCTTTTCTATTTTCCCCATTTTAAAAACGTTTTTGAGATTTTAGTCATAAAAAGAACACTGAACATAACAAATCACTATTAAAAAAAACATTTGATATCTTTAAAGTTTTCAAATTTTTACCCAAGTGATGCAAGTTTTAAACAGTTGAAATATTACATTATATTCATTTTTTTCCTTTATTACCTCATGTTTTTCTTCTCTTTAACTAATTATAAGATAAAGTTAAAAGAACTTTAAATAGCAATAAAAACAACCACAAAAATTGTGTTTTTCTTTTCCTCAAACACTGCTTACTTATTACTGGTTCTTTTCCCCAACAAATCAAAACACTTATTAAAAAAATCTAAACTTCATTCATTCTTGCAATTTGCTTGTTTAAAAAGTAAGAATATTTTTCAAGGTATAGATCAAATATCAAACTGCACAAGGAAATGAATTGTACACTTTTGCTGTAACTCATTTCTAATCTGCTCTGGAATGTTAGAAGCCAACAGTTTACAGAATAAATTTCATCACCATCAATTTACATGCACGCACACAATCTCTGAAGCAGTAATACTTCATAAAATTGGAATTTTCTTGCTGAAATTGCTCATAAGCCTAACACCTATCCCTTTCTTGAGTTTAACCAGTATTTTTCTACTTAAAAAAAAAATACAGGTATACCTTGATTGGTGTGGTTAATTCATTCCAAAATTGTCCATACTTTCCAAACCGTACAATTCAAGGTCTTATTATAATTTAATGTTTCTTTTTCACAGATTATACTTAGTTACATTAATTCATATAGCATTACCTTGACCATACTGCATTGAAACCCACACTGATCAAAACCATACTATTCAAGGTATTGCTGTACATCTTGGCAAATAAATCACCACGTTTTATTTTATGAAGCCTGAACATATTTTCGATAGAATAAGATCTACGGATGAAAATGTCATTGAAATTTTACAGATCTATATATGATTGGCATCTGTAAATCATTATACAAGAAAAAAGGTTTTATTGCAAGAAATGAATGCAAAAAACTGTCAATGTTACGTGGCAGCCATAGTATGAAGGCACTAGTTGACACAGTGGAGGGATTATTAGAAAAAGTTATTCCTTATTTCCTCTAGTGCAGTGTTTTTCAAACTGGTAAATGGATCTATTTTGAGGATGAATGAAACCAAAGAGGTAAACAAAAGATGACTGAAACATGAAGAGTGAAAGATTTAATCTACTCAGATACTTATGTTTTTTCTATTCTTTGAAAAAAAAGTAATTTTTCTGGTAAATATTTATTGTAAGAAAATATCATTTCTAAAAAGTTTAATTCTAAGTTCTAGGACTATTGCTCACTAAATTTATGAAGACAAGAAAAATTTTAAGAACTTAACTGTTCATTTTTTAGCCATTCTTAATTTTCTTTACTTATTTACGTTGAACACTTGAGAAATGAGTCAGTTCATGTTTTTTGGCATGATACAAAATAGATTAAAATTATGCCCACAGAATGAAAACACTAAAAAAACAAAGACATATAATCATTGATATTTCACAGTAAAGACTTGAGGGTAAATGACAATGAAATAGTCTAGGAAACATTGCTCAATTGGATGAAGCTAAATACTATAGGAATTAGTGTTATTTAATGACAAACTTTTTCTTCTTACAAAATTAAACTTTTATCCTTAATCTATTAAATATATAGATATATATTAGACACCAGAGGGGTTTGAACCAGCGACCAATTCTAAATAACCAGAAGTTAATTTTGTAAACTAATATGGTTGATTAAGCTTAATAGACAGATCTCAGACTGAAACATACAGGCAAGTAATTTGATCTAAAGATGAAATCCAATTTGTGGCATCTGTATGGCTACATATTTATCCACATACTAAGAATAAATTTTAGGTTTTCAATAAAAAGAATTTTAAAAGTGTATTTGTTTTATAATCTCTTATTCAATGCACCAGATTTTGGGCCTCATTTCTAGTCATGCTTTTGTTGCCAAAAAGATAAAATGAAAAAATTTTGATTGAATCTAACACTTTTTTCCAAATCAATTTCTCTCGATTCTTTCCCTTCATTTTTTTCATAAATGAACAGTGATTTTCAATTTTTAGAATCATTCAAATTCCTAACGCAAATTTAAGGTTCCTTTATTTGTAGAACAGAGATTATAAAAATAATTACAAAGATTTTGGCTCATGAAAGCATGGGGTGGCCAAGTAGTTAAAGGCATGGAGAATGGACCTGGCGTACCGAGTTCAAACTCCGGCTGATACAATTAGTATTCACTTTGCACTAACACCCTTGGAAAAGGTATGAATTCATCTCTCCCCTCAGCTATGAGAAAAATAGTGCAGAGTGAAGTGAGTGATGCCTCTTCAGGTGCTTGTGGCCTCTAAGTCTATTTCACAAAACCAGGGCTAAGACAGAAATTAGCGACGTGGAGCCAGGGCATGGATGGTTGAACCCACAGTCAGCGTAAGAGCTCTAATAAATTTTGCCTCAAGATGATTTCTGTTTTCTTCAACAAATAATGATTAGAATAATTTTTTCAATTAAATTTCTTTTTAAAAGTTAATTATTTTTTTAAAAGTTACAAATCGGATGTTTCCTCTCTCAAATGAATCTGTTGGTAAGATAGATAATAAATTCACTAAAATTCACCCAGGTACCTCAATTCTTTGACACCATTCTGATTTGTTTCCCAACTTATTGATATCAAGAACATTTCTGACTTATTGCAGAGAATAATAATGATTACTAGTGAATCTCCGTGAAGAAAATTCATGGATATGTTTGAATTTTCATGAGATTACTTTTCCTCTTCTTTTTTTTTTTTTAGAAAAGAAACTACTGAATTCATTTCAGTGGAAGAGTCCATTGTTTCAAATGGTTGGTAGGAGATATCTTCCTCATCAAAAGTGTTCTTTCTCAGTGGAAGAATCCATTGTTATGCACAGAGAAACAGAAAAAATGACGAACCCTAATGGATAATCAGTAATATCAAAATTACATGAAAATTCACTAAATTAACATGACTTTCTTAACCTTTTGCACAATGCATTCTTTTCCAAGGGTGCCAAGATTTTGTGCACTTAGTAACTTTGAAAGCCTATAACTTGTGTGTCAGTTAATGTATGACTGAAATTGACATGACAACACAAAATGCAGGGTTTCAACCATAAAATTCAAACATTATTATTCAGCAATTGGAGTCACCTGCAGTGATAGGACAAATTTTACTGAATGCTAAAGATTAATTGAGCTGAACAGTTTTTCAAGGAGTGATCTGGAGAACATTTGCTCAGTACTAATTACAAAGAAGATTTGCTTATGCAATAGGTGTGTGTCTTCCAGCAAAACTCTTCAAAAAATAAAATCTGGGAAGAGCCCAAATAATACTTTTTACTTTGTCAGAAATAAATGTTCAATGTCAGATGACCTGACTTTTACTAATGTTTTAATCACTAAGAACAAATGTGCAGGTCTTATATTATATCATAGATCTATTATTAACCAGAATGTTTATCTCAGTGATTTGCATAATTATTTTTGCATAGATAGCATCAAATTTGCTGAAGTATTAGATTAACCCATTAACTGCGAATGACAGCAATTTCCATCATTGGAGTTCTATGGCTAACTCGATAGAATTTCCATTCTATTGTGATTTATGGCAATTCAGTTCTGTCTCTGTGGAAATGGGATTTTATCTTGCAATGGATAACTATTACACTTCCACAGTTATTAAGTTAAAATATGAAAACTAATCTGAATAAAATTACAGAGCCAAGGCCTTTCATAGAATGTATATGATATATTTCCTAACCATTAGTCAACTTTATGTGGGTTTATCCAAATTGAATTTTTTTAAACTTTAAGCATAATGCTACCATCTGCAACCTACATTACAAGTGATGCTGATTGAAAAGAAAAAAAATTTCTGTTAGCAATTGTTACTTGGCACGACTGGAAAAAAAAGAGTCCCTGTCTTTACATATAGATAGTACACCTGAAGAAGGCCATAGAATGTATTGGCTGAAATAATGTTGGAACAGCAAGAATGAATGTAATTGTCCAAGAAACTCTTTGAATACTACTACAGTGTTAATCTATTTATCACTTGAATATCTTTTTCAGTCAAACTAAAATCTATAATTTTCATAAGTGAAAATTTCTGAATTAATCAAACCTGTCAAATCAAATTATTTACATTCATAAGGAGCAAGGAGAAACTACTAAAACTGTATCAAAAAAGTCCATGGAAAATATAGTGAATATCTGTTTACATTTTGAAAGAGCTAATTAATCCATGTCAAAAAAATTCCTGGATATATTTGAATTTCTGAGATGAAAAGAAACTACTAGGTAGGAGATGTTTTCATTGGCAAAATTGTTACCTTCAAGTTGAAGAGTCCATGGTTATAGACAGAGAAACAAACAGAAAAATCACCCTGTTAATTATATAAGTAGATTTTTTCGGACATTTAAAAGACTTTTGAAGAACAAATAGTGGCATTTTGACAAATAATAAGATTAGGATGGAATATAACAAACAAGACAGGTCTGGTTAGTCATTTAATAGAAACTGTCACATGACCAACTTATTTTGGCAGCACACCATGTTGTGGATGATCAATTTGAAAATTGGAAGAAGCGGTGATTGATGAATAAGTTATTTCTCTTACTTTCTGTAGGATAACTGAAAAATCGAAATTTTCAACAACAAAAAAAAGCTTGAATGCAGCCGGTCACAAACTAAAAGACCAATTAAGCAAAACATTACATGGTAAATAGACCCCCACCACTGAAAATCTGGAGGGAGGAGAATTTTCAATAAACAAAAAAAAAACATTTTTTTTCTAAATACAATTAGGAGTAAATGATTTTCAGCCCTCTAGTTCCATTGGTCGGGCCTGTATGCGTAGTACAAAGAAAGCCAGACCCACTTAAAAACTAATGTAGACGGTTTTATATTCTTTTAAATGACTCAAATAGATGACATGAAAAAGAAAAAAAAGTCACTGAAACCTTCACAGACACATTTCTCAAACAGCAGTGAATATCAAAGCAAGATAAATTTCAATTTTTAGATGCGCTGACATCTCTAGCATCAACTGCCATCACTGACAGACTGACATACTGAAATCTGAGTTACGTCACTTGTTCAGTGTTACCAATTCAAATATTTTTTGTCTAAATCTCAATGTTTTTGGTTGCATCTAATTGTCAGAAATTGCTATTTAGATGATTTTTAATAAAAAAGTAATACTTCTATTCAATTTATAATAATAAAATAGGTAATATTTTTAATAGAGCAAATGTTGAAGATTACTGTTATATTCTATTTAATCCTAAAATATAATATATATATATATATATATATATCCAAGATTTTAGATATATATCTCGAGAATCTAGATGCTGCATGACTCGCTTTGGGTAAACTTTTATGAAATTTTATGTAAACTTGAAAATAAAGTTGGCAACACTACTCTTGCTAGATCTTCACACAAGAAAAGAACTAGCATATCTATGCTCTGACTTTCAGGCTTGCTTTACTGGTTTCAACTTCTATTGAAATGAATCTTTCAATTTGAACCTTATATTTCTCTCTCCTAGCCTTCAGAATCATGGTTCACTCAGACCTAAATCATACCATTTGAACAATAGAGTAGTCTCCCATAATTACAGCATGCTGGGGAATTTAAGAGTGCCATAAAAACAAATCAACCGTAACAATAGGTGAATTTTATATAGAGTGTATTAATGATGAGAAACCAAAAGGTTAAGAAAAAAAAGACTTTATCACCCTTTCACAGTCAAATGCCCCATGTTACTTTAGAAAGCACTATTTTAAGGATTCAATAATCATAGTTTTTAAAATGCACTGAAATCTCCACGTGCTGTTGCTGCAAACCAATCTCCAACAACAGTAACAAGTGTCATTACAAGAGTTTACTGTACATACTTCAGACAGATGCAATGTACCCAGAATAAAGTATAGAAATGCATAACTTGCAATTCTTTTGTACTTTACAGTTCCAGTTTGAAATTGAAAAATTCTAAAAAAATTGAAAAATCTTGAATCAATATTTATCGGTAAGTCTGTCAAATAGTTACTGACTAATGTTTAAGAGTATGGTACAAATATACAAATGTATGTAATACTCTTTTACACGAGAGAAACCAAGAATTTTGTGATGCAGCTTGGAGAAAACTAAATTTAAAACAGGTCTGGTGAGTCACTCAACAGGAGCTGTCACATGACCAATATCTTTTAGCAGCATGCCATGTGATGAATGAAAAAAAAATTGAAAAAGGGATGATAAATGAAAGTTACTACTCCTGCTCTTTGTTTGGGCAGTGATCCCTAAAAAATCTGAATTTTCAAGAAATAGGCAAGCACAAAATAGTGATCAATTTAGCATAGACTTACATTGTAAATTGATCCCCCTCCCCACTAAAAACCTATTAAGGGGGAATTTTCAAAAGACAAAGACGTTTTTTGTAGACATAATAAGGAGTAAATTTCCAGCCCCCTAGCACCGTTGGTGTGGCCTGTGTGTGTCATACACACATACATAGTCAGCCAGACCAACTTGAAAATTGAAGAAACCTATGTTGACAGTTTTGGTAACAATTTTGGTTGACAATTTTTAATATAAAAAAAGTTTTTTTTTTCCTTCCATAGAAACCACATCTTCATGTTGTAAGTGTATCATTCTATATCTGTAAACATTTAGAACTAAAAGATATGAAATGATCTGTAATGATAAGCTTTTGCCATAAGAAGCAATATTGAGTTATAATTGGTCCCAAACACAAACACTCATCCAAGAGAAAAAATTGTTCAGGTTTTATATTCCAGAAATGAAATAGAAAGAAAATTTTCAAACACTTCATTAATCACTTGCAGTTAAATTATACTCGTTAGAAAACATTTATAGGGAGACAAACTGATATACTTGAAATATTTCAAGAAAAAATTTACTGGTGCAGTCTTCTAAAATCTAGATAAATTAGTCTCTCAACTTGAAAATTAGTGACGAAGAATGAAAACAAACTGTTTACTGTATATCCCTGCATATAAGTCGACTTCTTAAGCATAAAATATTTTCTCTAATGGATCATATTAGTCAGCTTAGACTCTAAGAACTTGACACACTGATGGACACAATGCTGCAATATGTTTGAGAGTCAACTTATCAGGCAAATTTTGGACTAAACTTGTATTAACACCTTAGAGGTTGACTCATATGCCAGCATATTAAGTATTTAGAAGATCAATTTGAGGTAATGATAAGAGTTGAAGCAAAAACTGTAGCCCAATCTAGATCATTCATGCATCGATAAAAGATTTTCAACAAGCTAGAATAAATAACACTTATGAAAAAAATAAGATAAAGCCAAGCAGAAGTAAAATATCAGCTTCAACAAAGAACAACAAAACTGGACAAGTCAAAATGAACTGAAAACATACTTCCACATTCAAACAGATCACAAACAATTGAAAAAACTACAGGTATCCCTTAGTTAATGTGTTTTTTGGGTTTTTTTTGTGTGTTGATTAATATGATTAAATCAATTGCAACTATCCTACGCATGTATGCAGGAAAGATTTGATTAATACAAATTTTTCATAATTTATTTGCCAATCAAACAACAAGTAATGGATATGAATCATGAAATCAATCAAAGCATGTTTTTTTGCTGCAGTCAAGAGAATAAAATTACTACTTGTTGCAGAATCTTTGTTATGAATTTGTAACCATTTTTTATATTAAAGTATCATATCATGTACTCTATAACTATTTGGAGCCTTTATACTCATCCGTGGATCAATGGTAAGCTTTACCATTGATTGTTTCATTTGATTAAGGCTATCTTGATATACAGGTATACTATGAATAGTGCGGTTGATTTGTGACAAAATTATCTGTAATGTTCAAGACCGCATGGTTCAAAGTCTTATTATAATTCAATGTATTTTTTTTCCAGCTTATACTTAGTTACATTAATTTGTACAGATATACCTTAAGCATACAACATCGAAACGCCCACTAATAAAAACCATACCATTCAAGGTATCCTTATACTCGGTAACATATGAGGATGAATTAATCACATTGTTCAAGGGAAACCTGTACCTTGCTGCAATTGTGAAAATAAAAGGTTACATCACAGCAGAATCTTAATTATGCAAGAAGCCAGAAAAGTTTAATTGAGCCTGCAACAGAGGCTGCTTTGCCTCATAAACACAGACAACTTGTCGCTCTTTGTTCAAGAATTTTCCAATATGTCACTGTGACTAAAAGCATCCACTGAACTTTCACATCTGCTTGCATACATCTTTACTCTTTTCTTTTTCTTTCTACAGAGGAAGCAAGAATGGCGCAAGGGTTTCCGGTGCTCTTGGAGAGACTTGAAATTTACACAAAGGTTTCACATGCCCCCAGTGAGACTCAACAGCCTCAGTTGTATTCTAATCACTATTTTTTTCAGTTTAGAGTGCATCCCTTGGACCCTTGCGCCTCGTGTGACCCCCTAGGTTCACCTAAAAGACAGGCTGGCCCTGAGAGGAAGCAGTTTAATCACAGAGGATGGTTATTGTTATCAAAATCAGATGGTCCCAAACACTATAGTTAGAATGAATTAAAAATCAAATAAATCCACTTACTATAAATGAAGTTCCATGTATTGTAATCAAAATCTACAGGTAGACCGTATCTAAAAGTGGCTATAGGCAGTTGCTAATATAAGTATATAACAATGAATGTAAATTGTTCCAATTTTTTCATCCTCGCATACTGCCAAGGGGTGGTCATAAAAACTTGTGAGAATAAAATCCTGGTCTCGATCAGCCTCAACAGACACTTTACTTAACATAGAATTTAGAGAGAGAGAGAAAAAAATGATATGTACAGCCAGTAGGATGGATTTGCACAAAAATTAGATGCATACTCTCTGACTAGAATCTAAATGAATCAAAAAGCTTTACAAAGAGCCAAGGTTTATTTTTGATGATTAAGCAGAAATCAGTTTTTCAACCTTCAAACCAATTTTACAACACTAAGATTTTTGAATTGCAGATAATTTTTTTTCTAATTGAAATGTGTTATATATACATCCTTTCTTTCTTTCTTTTAGTCGCCATTTGTTATATATGTGGAGAAAGCATGATCTGGATACCAGTTGTTTCCCCCTGAACGTATCAGTATCCGATTGATATTATTACAAAAAAACCTTCTTGTTACCTGAACTGTATTTCCTGTCTTCCAGTACGTGTTACTCACAACAACTTTGACATGACTCTCCAAATTGAGCAAGCTTGATGTCATTCAACTGCCGACCATTTATACAACCTGGCTCTCAGCCGAACAGAAGTGGCAGGTGATGACATCACAGTAGCAGTGAGAGTAGTCATCATTCAACTATCCAACAAAATGTTTCAAAATGTAGAAATAAAATTAAATAATCAGTGTCCGTCCTCCAAATGGCATAGAATTTATTTGGCAAATTTGGAATGAAGATGAGATGTTAATATGTCTGACAACAAATCAAGACATTAGCTTTTTTTCACCCTCATCATTAGCACTTCTTAGGTACTATTTTCTTTCCTGTATTTTTCTCTTATGAAATGATGATCAAGCTATTTTCCGTTGCTGATGGAATGTAGCAGAGTTCCACTGCACAAATAATTGGCAGCTCTTCAACAAATGTTTTAGAGCTTTAGTTTTAGAAAGAGAGTTCAAAAAATTCCAAGTCAATGATGCTTTTGAGCAATTCAAGTTTGCTTGACTATAAGATAAAATGAATGTTACAATATCAACTAAAGATGGTCAGAGTTGACGATCATTAATGTATTCTAAGGGACACTTTGTTTCTCATGAGATTTTAAAATAATGGATGGGTAATTCAACTGAAATTTCTTGTTTCCAGTTTTGTAAGCTATCAACAAAAATGAGTAAAGCAAAGTGTATAAAATATATCTATATTATAATAAGCATCATGTCCGTACACTTCTGTCTATCACACTTAGAAAATAAAAATTCTACGTTGAAAAGGGTGGGGGTAGAAGAGAGGCTTTGTGAATGAAATCACAACACAAACACTGTGAACAGACCAGATGAAGGGAGAGGGTAGAGATGAGCAAAAGGGTAAGGGGTGAAACAAAGATATCACTTAAAGAGAACAGCCAATGAGGTGGAATTGAACTCACTTTCAAGTGTCTGCAAGTAGAAGATTTGGTCAACTTTTGTACTAATCTTTACAGGTGATCCATTTCAGTGAAATACATCTTCAGTTCTGTTAAACTTTGTATGATTCTCTATGTTCTGGTGGGGTTTTGTTATTTATGATAACATCTTATCCAATGAAATACTGACCCGATTTGGAAACAAATTTACAGCACAAGAAACAAGTTTTAACAGATACAAGTTCTCATATTGGAGAAGAGATGCCCCAATCATATTTTGGTGAATTTGACCTGCCAAGATTTTAGAGTTTTTCTCAAAAAATAACTAGTTTAACTTTTCAGAAGGCAAATTGTACAAAATATATAGGGTTAGAAACAAAAATATTAGACTTTCATAATTTTTCAAGAGTTTTCTTCTTTTTTTTTTATAAGAATTTTTCCTGCCTTTAACCAGCCTAAACATCACCACTGATGTCCACTCAGATTATTTGATTTCAAGAATCCTTCAAAGAGGGATTACTTCCATCAAATGTTCATGTTTCAGTTCAATTCTGAATCATATAAAGGTTTTATATTTTCAGTATCAAATGGCATTTCATGAGAAAAAAGTGGAGCAATTTGGCTCTAGAGTAACAATAAATATACCATCAGGATGAAAGTGAGAGCTAAATCATCTATATCATTATATTCCCAGCCAACCAGTAAATCCAGCATAGGATATAAAAATAATATCCCTAATCAATCTCAATATTTTGATTTTACAAACTATTTTAGTCTCATCGACTTTCATAATCAGACAACTACAGTAATACCCCACTTGGCACTCATTTGCTATAGCACTCTTCTACAAAATTTTTTTGTAATGAATTTGGTAATGTTAAATTTCTTAAATAAATAATGAATGAAAAAGACAGCATCATTGAGAGTCTCTGAAATAACTGCATACTGTACACTTTAGTTAATATCCCATGCCTATGGGAATAAACACATACACAATAAATTATCATGTAGTGATATACATCAATATCTAGTGATATTTCATCAACTCTGGAAAGTAGCTTCCAGATGAAATACACAGTATTAATCCATTCTATCTTGATGAAGCTCAACCACTTCATATATTTCAAAATAATTGCTGGCACAATCTCTATTTATGATGAACCTCTATAGCACAGCATTTTTTAGGAACATATCTAGAGTGCTGCCTGAGGTATTACTGTATACTAACTAAAATTGAAAGGAGAGACATGTCAAAGGTACATGCTGCTATTACAAGAAGCACCAGCTGTGACAATATCTTCCTTAGAACCAGCATGCTTTACTTTCCAAATCAATATCAAAGAAATCTTACTTAATTCACTGAAACTTTCTATTTAATACAAATAAAAGACATTTCTACTCACTTTTAGACCTGTAGTTTTATAAATATTAGAAATACTTACAACAATGATTTGTCACGAACACTCAATACAGGTTGACTATATTGTTAACAAGTCTGCTCGGATAGAGTAATATTTAGCACATCTGCTTCACACGGAGAAGGTCCTGGGTGCAATTCCCAGTATAAGCAAAGAGTGTGGAAAACTCTTCATTAGGACAGATTTCCCTGCACACTCAGCAGCCAACTGAGTACCCCCTAAGCTGTGTGATTAAAGTGGAAGTACCCCTTTGGTGGATTTTCATACAGCCAAGGGAGTGGTCATGAGAACTTCTAAAAATAAAGTTCTGGTCACGACCTGACTGGAAACTTGCAAGGATCATCAAGTTGATGCATGCAATAAAAACCAGGACTTTGTCATCAGCCATATACCCCAATGGGAGTTGTCTCTTATGAGACGGACGCTTTACTTTATATTGTTAATATGGCAGTAGACAGAGCTAACATTGTTATCAATTACACCAGATCGTACTACAATATCACCTTTTCTAAATGGACCGGATATATTTAGGGATTTAGAAGAGGAAGAAAATGACCAATAGAAAAATTATCTCTACTGAGGTTGGATCTGAAACAAACACCCATAAAAATTATATTTTATCAAATGTATATTACAAAAAAACAACCAGTAAAATATAAAGAGAGAAGTTTGGCAGAAATATATAATCAAGCAAAGGCTATCAAAATTGACAGAAGACAATTGCCAATTGCTTTGATATTTAAAAGATTTGGGCATTTAAGATTTTAGAACAAGACAGTATATATTTGACACACACACACATAGACAAAATTTGCCCAAAGTAAAGTTTCCAATTACAATTTAAAACCTGAGACAACAATTTCACTAACATCCTTAGAGGATGAACATGACTTAAGCAATAGAATTTGGTTTTGCTTCAAGACACATTTACCCATTTGGTCACTATAAAAATATTGAAAGCATGACAAAGTGATATAATGGTTTAAGATCACTTTGAAATGGATGCTTTCTGAACCAGATGAGGTGAGTCTGATATATCATCACAAGTGATTATGTATTTATTGCAACTCAGACTTATTTAAACCTCATCCTTTTATTTTTTTTATCCTCTTAATTACAATAGATATGTTTTCCATGTAATTTGGATGAGGACATAAGTCTACAACCAACATTCCTTCCCTGCACTCATAAAAAAATGTAGCATTAGAAGCTCAATGGGCAAAACATCCAACATTTTTTTTTCTTCAAGTTGAATGCCAGCAACATATTTAATAATATATAACTCTGGAAGGATTTCAAATTATTTTCCTTTCATTAATTCATGTTTCTCCAATATGTTCACAAAACAAATGCCATAAAATATCAAATATTATAATATCCAAAATTGTCAAGTATTTTTTGGAAATTAAATAAAATTAATCCACTGTTCTCCCAACAAATGACTGGCCAAGAAGAAGTGATGCAACTGCTGTGATGGTGGATATAAAATAAGGAAACTATACTGGTATTGTCAATAATAGCTTCCGCCATTCTAAGATTCATGAGGCAAATGTGCAACTTTGGATTTGCTACACCTTATGGTGATGAAAAATTGCGTAAAGTGGTTGAAGCAATATTTCTCCCTGAAAATTGTGTTTTACCCCAAGAAAATGGTTCTATGCTTTAGATACTTCACTGAGCCATGTTTTAAATCAGATTTCCAAAGACTTTAGTGAATCTGGAAGCAAAAAGGTAATTTTTTTATCATGCCCAAAACTAGCATCCATAATCCCAAATTACAGAGGCCTAAAAAGGTTGAAAAAAAGATCAAATTGCATCTTCTTTTGATAGCTGACTAGAAACTATTTGAAGCTAAAAAGACTTCATCTCTCATCAAATACATATCATGCATAGCCTGTAAAAACTATATGTCCACTAAGCACCAAGAAGCTCATCTGATTACAGCTATATTATCATTATCAATATTATTAAAGACAATCCAATCAATAGAAAAGTAAGAAAAATTCAAGTCAGAGGAAAACTTTCCAATTATCACTATATTTCTTGGCTGGTAACCCACATTTTTTACCCCAAAAATATCTGTAAATAAATCCAAAATGTAATAATCAGCCATTGAGTTGGACTTGCTAATACAGTAATCTATTTAATCCTCAAATGTTTCCCCCCAAATACCCAGGTAATTGTAGGCCATGTTTTACCACTTGTAGCATCTTACTAGCCGGGATACTTACATATAAAAAAATGCCAAAAAAATTACCTTTTCTATCAGAGATGGCATATTATTAAATGCTTAATATCTCTAGTCTCAACATCTCTTAGTATCATAATTGAATTATTCATTCTTTCCCAGAATCACATTTTAAAGCCTATATTTTAATGAAACAACAGTCTTCAGCACTTTTCAATGAAAATACAGATCTAAGCCAGGTCCCAACACACAATGCCAGATGTTTATACAATATCAATATTCCAAGAATTCATATGTATGAAAGCTTGATTATGAATTCATTTCACTATTTATATACATATATATATATATATATATATATATATATATATATATATATATATATATATATATATATATATATATATATATACCAAAGTACAAATCAGTAATTCAATATCAAATGTGTGGTGGGTCTATTTCATAAAGTGCTCAATACATTCAACATCAAATTAAGTTAAAGAAGAACTTTAACATTCTGAGTATATCATAACAACTAGCCAGGAATCCACTTCCTCTATGGAAGATAAAATACAAACAGAGATCAACAACTAAACAAGAAAAAAGAAAAAGAAATATAAATAGAATAAAACAGAGTTTTTCGCCCCCCAAAGATAGACCCCCCCCCACGATAACATCCTAAATAGGGATCCAAATAAATTGAATAATTTTCCTGAAGAAGCCCAAGAAGGGCAAAAGCATAAATGTGTTTGCGTTGCAAATCCATTATTTCACTACACACATAATTTTATTACTTTTCCCCAAGAAATTCAATAAAGCAAAGTATATTTAGAATTACTATTTTTGAAATTTCAATAAATTTGCTCTCTAATAATGATCGCATGTGGCAAGATATTTCTATATCTCACTAAAGACCAACTGACTGAATTAATATCAATTAACACTGATCTGCAAGCAAAATATACAAAAACTTTCGGATCGATTACAATTTTAAATCTGGGACCTCAGAGAGAAACTTGACCAACAACATTTCCATAAACTAATAATTGTTAAAACTACAGTCACATTGCATTGGGCACACAAGTTCTTGTGAGATCACTTGTATTGAGCAATGTCAAGCCTGGTCTTCACCTAGATAGGCAACCATGCGGGAGTACCAGATGCCATAAGCAGAGTCATATGATAGACCTTAAATATGGTAGTCAATGCCTCTCTGCTGAAGAGTCAGATTGACATTAGGGTTTGGAATAGAGCTAAATGACACTAGACCAGTCTGTTACAGAAATATCAGCAGCTTGTAAATGACCTATGCTTCTCATGGGACAAAGGCTTAACTAACAATAATTATTAAAAAGTATGAGATTTGTTTTTGAAAATTGTTCTTATTCTAAAATCATTGCTTATTTTAAACTTCCTCACCCTCAGAGTTTTTTAGTATATGGGATTCTTTTTATTCTATTACTGCTTCAGATGAAACTTTCAACAGATATTACGGACACAATACTTGGCAACGAGCAAATTCAATAGACCCCAAAACTATATCTAATCTTGAAGGAATATCAAAATCCTTCGTATATAATCACAGTCAAAGTGGACAAAAATGAAAGATACTTCATGTGTATAGATTGAATTAAAATCTGAAGATGAACCATTTTGACTAAGCACTCGTGCTTTATTTTTCTCCCCCCCCCCCAATTCTATCAAAATGAGCTCGTAAAAACACATCCAACAATTATGTATATTTCTGAATTCAAGAGTTCTGTAAACATATTTTTCTATCACAGAAAATTTTTCCTCTTCCAGACATTGTCATAAGATCATTGAAAATGCTTTACTTGTTCAGATGTCTCCTACTAATTAGTAGGATGCAATTAAAGATGAGCATGTATCTCCATGCTTTGGGATTTAATCACATTTTCACTGATCAACAACACAAGGGATCCTAATTACTCTTACACATTTCCTTTCCAACTACTAAAGTTTACAACATTTTGTTATCTTTGGAAGTTCAGCAGTAATTGAAAAACTAATTTACCCCAGAGAACAATAGAAATTAGATTGACACATTAACTGCAAATGACGGAAATTCCGGTCATTGCAGTTCTATGGCTAAGCCAATAAAATTTTCATTTCATTGTGATGTATGGCAACTCAGTTCTTTTAGTGAGTCAGGGATTCTATCTTGCAATAGACATGGGATTTTATCCTGCAATGGGTAACTATTCTTTGTCACCAGCTGCATTTATGGATTAAGCAATTATTTTTTCAATATGTAGACAAAAATGAGCAGGGTTTTTTTTTCTGAAGAGGAGGGACCCTTTAAGAGGGACCTCAGACAAGAGGATGGACCTTATTTCAAACTTTATGCATATACTTTGATTTGCGGTACCCTAGATTGATAAATTATATTCTTCCACTCAGTGCACATAATTCCAAAAATATTCATCACCACAGACTATCAAAGTACTGAGTGAAAGTTTTAGAAACGTGAGTGTATCCAAATTGGATGAAAAAAAAACAATCTGCAGAGGCAAGATCTTATCAATAGAAATTAAAAACTTACAAATATATGGCAATGAGAATAAATAAAAACTTATTTTGAGAGCCAATAAACTGTTATATATTGAAACTGTTATCTTACTGCCATCTTATATAGTAAGAAGAATTCAAAGTATTTTAGTCATTCTCAACAATATTTTTTATCAAGTACTGAATAAAGGAAACTGAAATTTCACAAATATGTCCACTGCAAGAATGACAAAAACCAAAATTTTTCTTTAATGTTTCTAGATTAGAGAAATGAAATATTTTTGTTTTTAATTAAAAAAGAAAAGGTCTAATACAATAATCTTTTTTCCAGTGAAATATGAAAAACCCATCAGAATTCATATCAGGCCAATTTTAAAAGTGTATTTGATTTGGCTAAATTTTCACTTATAAGGTAGAGACGGGCTAATAAGTTCAAACTTTTACACTGAGCTGAACATCTTTCCCACATGAAATTTTTTTCCCTTTACTCTCCTTAGCTAAGGTGAAAATTATTTCTCATACCATTTCAGCCAAAGTAAAATTCCTCATCGTATAAACATTATACAATAACCCTTAATAACTATTAAGGCTGATGAAATGAGTAAACATACTTGTTTGGCAAGACAAAAACATCAAATAAAATATTAGCTTCAGAGAAAAATCTAACCTATATAACAAATTCCAGCCTAAAATGCCGCACTTAAAATAATACTACCTCTGTCCCATAATATTTGTTTCATTTGGTGTATGATATATATGTGCAAATGTAAAAACTGTTAAGGGACAGAGATATTATTTAATGGTCTGACTTGTATGGAAAAAAAATGGGATTTTTTCTAAAGGTTGTGAATGCACACAAAGGCAGGAGTTGTAAGCAATAAAGTTTTGCTCAATATCATTAAAAAAAAAAAAAAAATTTCTAGGGAAGAAAACTTGGCCAAAAGTGTCATCAGAAGATAGTATATACAATAGTCACAATACTGGCCTTGAGTCAGAGGAAGAGACTGTACATGCAAGAGGTAGACAAGTCACTGGAAATTGATAGTAAGCAATAGAGGAACCATTTTGAATGTGCAGAAGATTACTTTCAAGTAGATTACGAAAAGAGTCCATGCATGTGCAGGCCTAGGCAGATGGAGGATGGGGGCAAGTGAATTATTTGGCATGGGCCTAGAATTTTGAGGGGGCCTACTCCAGAGTTTATAAATTGTTCCAATTCTTTTATTGTGTTCAGTTACTAGTAGATACATCAAATACATTGTATGTACATTTATATACCCATACATAAATCATATGTACTTAGCACTAATCACAAGAATACTTAATGAGCAGTTTGAAATGGGGCCTTATTTCCCATCTGGCCTGGGTCTATTAACGGCGCTACCTGGTCACGTGCGTGCATTGAATTCAACCGCTTTTTTAGAAAGTAATTGAGATTTTTTTTCTTAATTATTTTTTTTTTCAAATCAGTTTTAAGCTGACTGGATTTATTGAGCCATTAACTGCATATGATGGAAATTTCTATTATGGCAATTCTATGGCTAACTCAAAGTTTCTGTTTTATTTATTCATACATTATATAATTATTTCGTAGTGAGTGAGAGCAACTCAGTTCTATCTGTGGGTCAGGGCTTCCATCTTGCAATAGAATTCTTATGATGGAAAAGGGCTTTTATCTTGTAATAGATAACTATTACACTTCACCACCTTCTACAGTTAATGGGTTTAATAAGGAGAATCCATTTTCTTTCTTGTGAATATGCTTGTTATCCTTGAGCAGAACCAAATCATTTAATACTTCCAACAGCTGCACCTTTGTGTACATTTTCTCTCCATCTCATGAACATCTTGGCAGCTTTTGAAGTTTTACATTTCATCTAAACAACCAAATCATTTACTGATTTTTTTTGTTTTTTTGTTACAGCTAAAATTCCATGTGATGAGCAACGATTGAGCAAGCAAAGATGGACAAGAAAAAGACATTACAACTGTTGGTTATCAGCTCAATCTAACTCTGGTTACCAGTCAGGAATTGCCAGACGTGATTCAATGAGGATTTACTAAGGGGTGATATAGCAAAGTTGAGCATGCTCAGTCTCTCGGAGGACCAGTAAGCCTGGGGGCAGCACCTCCCCATTGCTTGTACCTGCGCCTTTGCAACACTAGTTACGGGGGACTAGATCTATTTTTGGAAATGCCCACAAATATACGTGCAGGCTCCCACATTATACTGACCTTGTGTCACATTTGTTATAGTGGGGAGGGGAACAAATAAATTACTGGTTATCAGCTTAAAAGTCTTTGCAACAAAACATCAAAACTTTAAATGAGAAACTCTCTCAAGCAATATACTGCTATCCAACATATAACAATGCATTTTAAGGTAATAATAAATAAAGTTTCCGAGCTAATAAATCAACTTTTTTGGAAAAACATCAAACAGGAATGTAACAGGACAGAAAGAAACAGGTCTGGTTAGTCACTCAATTAAAACCGGCACATGACCAACATCTCTTGGCAGTATACCGTGTTGGGGGTGGTCAATGAATGAATTACTTTTCTTGCTTTTTGTTGGATCACTAAAAAGTCAAAATTTGGAAAAAAAAAAAGGGGGTTGAAAGCTACCAGATAGAAACTAAAGGACCAAATTAGCATAAACTTACAGTATAAATTGAACCCCACCTAAAAACTTATTCGGGGGAGGAATTTTCAAACAAATTATAATTGTTCATATTTTCAACTCTCTAGCTTCATTTTTACAGCCTGTGTACATGATACATACATAGTCAGCCAGCAAGTCTGAATCACTCGAGAAACCCATGTTGACAGTTTCTGATATTTAAAAATTCTTGAACAAGTTTATATGATTACATAGCAATTTTTCTGTAAACATCACAAGCATCCATATTTCCTGCACTTGAACCAGAATTGTAAAAAACAAAAAATAAAAATAGAAAGATGTTGACAACGCCAAGAAAGCAGATAGCAATACATACAAAAGACTGTAAACAACAGATGCAGATAATTCCAACCCCCCTCAGACAACATGAAAACAATTTAAAATTTGCAAATACAAAAAATAGAATGGAAGGATTATTTTCAATTGTTCTTATATATCTATGAGTAAATATATGGAGAGAAATTGGACAAGTTTTAATCTACTATGAATATTTATATTACTAAGAATTTGTGGCTTTATGAGAACAGGAATCATATATATCCCTTAGGCTAAGCAATAGTACATACTCCATAGAAATGTTTATACTGAATGGGTATAAAGTATTTTACAATACTAATTGGCTTAGAAGAAAGAAATATGTAGTATTTATTCAAGCTTTATCAGATGAGCCATAGCTTGCATCTGACTATCTTAAAGTAAAAGATGTTAATTTTTAATGGTTTGAGTGAAAGTTTTGGATATGTTTCAGATTTGTTTCAAGTTTCACTATGGCAGTGGTTATCATCAGGCAGTGTTTAGGACAGGGGTAGGCAACCTACAGCTCGCAAAGGGATTTTGACCAGCCCCCGGGCAAATTTTGGGATACAATGCCCACTTTTTATGATTTAAAGATTTTTTATGTCTTCTAAATAGATTCAGAAGATGCTTTGATTGAAATAAATTGCTACTAAATTGACTTCTTTGTTTACTAATTGGCATACTTGGTTAAGCACAAATGATTTTTTAATATACTTTATTCATTGATTTGAGGGCGAAATATAACTAAATGTATTCAAATGAATGATTGGCATATTTGAAGCTTTTTATAGCATCTATCTGGCCCACCATCCACACATTAATATGTGATCCAGCTCACAGAGGCAAAAAGGTTGCCAACCCCTGGATTAGGACAAAATAGACAAGGTCTAAAGATGTTTATTCAGCAGCTTGCAACACTTGACTAATTGAGAAAGGATCCTAAAAGTATGGAAGAGCAAAGAAGAAGACACAGAGAATGATCAGGTAATTCACTTTTTGAAAATATGAGATTTCTCATCAAAACTATTTTTTAATCCTCCATATTATTATTGGGGTGGCAGGTTTAGTGCTCTTTTTGTTTATTCTTGAATATTTTGGAAGTCTTAAGTAATAGAAGATTTTTATACATAATATGAACGCAGACTTTATAATGTCTATGATGAAATCAAATAAGACTGATATATTCTAATAATGAAAAATAATATCAGAGCCCACTACTTTTTTTTTTATAGAAAAATCTAGAAAATGATTCTAACACATGTTTCTAGTGTTTGGATCTTTTGATTACATCAACATTCCTCCTGAGTTTATAAATTCTAGAAGTAATTTCATAAAAGAATAAAAGGAACTTTTGTACAGTATGAATTTTGTTTCATTTCTTAATTCTGATTTCACCATTGAAAATTTTTGATGCATACAATACCAAAAAAAAAAGTAAAAAGTTGTGAGGCAAAATCTTTTTTGCTTATTTCAAAAACAAGGAAAACAATTTTTCTTCTCAGTTTTACCATCTGTTACATAGCAACTTAGGAAAATTATTTCCAATTATTGATGCCAACTGTATTCGGTAAATTTCGTTTCCAATAATATATTTTTCAATTGGCATTAATAGACAGAGATAGAAATGGGAAACGCAAATAAAAGATTGAGACCAAAAACTAAAATTCAAAGCAATAGAGGTACATGGCTGAAATATTTGCCTTGACAAGAAAATAAAAAAATAATTTTAAATCAAGACAAAGAAAAATGAATAATTGACAGAAATTATGGCAGAATAAGAGAAAAACTAACTACATTGGTGACGACCAAATATCACAAAATTTTTTTTTTGTTGTTTCTTTCACAGAGAAACATTGGTTATCTGAACATCAATTTTCCAAATTTCAGATTATTATTCGAACAAGATTTCAAGGTCTCATAATTGTGTCCAGTATGGCTTCCCTTTTTTCATTCAGATAATCAGGGTTTCTTTATATTTATCTTTTGGTTTCAATAAAATTCAAGAACTTCATGAAAGCCGCACTTCCCCATTCTCATTGCAGTTCCTGAAGAAAGCAATGCAAAATAAGCTCTAGCTGCAATCACTGACAAGCATGCCTGCTGTACATAGATTGAAGTCATACAACCGACTTATAACTGAATCATGATAATCAAATGTTAATAAACAAGTTCACCATTGAATGAAGGTGTTGTTTCATCATAAAAACAAAGGAAGTATGTATAAACATCATATAATTTTAAGTCCAATTGATTGGAAATCGGAGAAATCTAATATTTTAATCATATCAAGTAAGTATTTTGATGAAATTCTCTTTTTATTTGCAGTTCTCTGTAGGAGTGAATGATAATGTAGGCAAAAATGTCAGGGTCCACCACCCTCCTGCCTTTTATCCAGAACCACTCTATAACAAACCGCGCTATATCAAAGGATGCCAATAGCAATGACCAAACTAACCCCCTTGAATTACAGTCTCACTAAATGATAGAATTGTGCTGTCAGATTTCAAATTGAATATGAGCTCTAAATAAGGTAAAAAGAAAAAGAAGCAGCTAAAAGCTTTAGTACGAGAACTTTTAGGTGGAAGTTATACAGAATCAAATAAAGTTTGATTCCCATGTTTGATGTGGAGTAGTTATAGACCATGCTAACTTATACAGAGAAGACAAACCATGATAAAGTCCAAGAAACTCAAAAGAGGACTTGGGGTTTAATGCAGACAAACAAGCAAAGTGGTTCTATTATGTACAAATTGTATATTCTTAAGAGTCACCCGGCTCAGAATATCAATTTGTGTATTCCAAGTATGATTGTTTTTAATTCATAACATATCCAGTTAACATCACATCTAATTGAATAGCTTAAACAACATTATACAAGGTCAACAAAATTTAAGGGAATCGAACGTTTATGAAATGAACAAAAAAAATTCAGTGCAAGGGAAAATTTTTTAAATGATACTTACAATGCAAATAATTTTTTCCTGGAATCAACAGAGAAGAAAATCCAAAAGTGCATTTTCTTCTTTTTAATGTTTTTGGCATCAATTCAATGATTATAGTTTGTTTTTTTTTTTCAATTTTGGGGATCTTGATCGCCAACTTCTGATATGGTTATTTTATTTTTTATTTTGTAAGCTGAAGAAAAAATTTAAGATTAGTTATTTTAAACAAGGAAGTTTCAAAATTTGAAAATTTACACACTTAAAACCCAAGTGACCAATCACCTTTAAAAAGCCTAAATGGATCTCCTAAGATCTATTTCAATTTGAAATAAAACTGCTATGTTGCATTTTTGCCAGTTTCATATGCAGCCAGATTGTGATTGTGATGGTGGCTTTTCAGTGATTTGCATCTTTCGTACAGAGGAAATTTCACCAAAGGAAAAAATAACTTCACTATAATCATCACTAGAGCACTTGAAAATATTTCTATTAAATCAAAGAAAGAATTTTTTGATTCTTCTTACTGCAAGAATATTTGTACTCTTGAATGTTCTTCCGTATTGTTTTCTTGTGTAGCTTGAAATTCCCATTACTTTTTTAGATGAAAGTAAATGAAAAAGTTTTAAATCTGGATATTGAGACATTCTGAAATTTTCCTAATTAGAAAAATGAGTTCTATATCATTGAAAGAAATGTGTATTGTGTATCATTCAAAATAGCCATATCAGCAGTCAGCAACACAGGAAAAATAATTCTATTATTTAGTGAATGATAATTTCCCCATAAAAATAGAATTTTGTGTGAGTCCACTCAAAAAAAAAAACATTAAAAAGAACACTACCATATAGAAGATCCATCCATCTGTTGACAAAATTATCAAAAAGAAAAGAGCCATGCTTATATTTTTTGAAAATAGATACATTATATATATATATATATATTTATATATATATATATATATATATATATAGAGAGAGAGAGAGAGAGAGAGAGATATAGATAGATAGATAGATAGATAGATATATGTCATTAAAGTTAAGCAATGTCGAGCCAAGTGATTACCAAGATAGGTAACTGTCTGGGAATACCAGGTGCCATAAACAGCAACAAGGTTGTTCTGCAGCCATCTCAGTATATGCTGTGCCATAGAATTACAGAACTTCTTGCCAAGCTGGCACCGGACTGTGCACCTGGTCCCTCTCTCAAACACACACACTGCTCTATTGTGGACACATGACAGTGTGCTTTCCTAGAAACCACCATATTAGTCTCAAGTGGCAGCAATAATAATGATGATGATTATATATATATATATATATATATATATATATATATATATATATATATATATATATATGTATGTATGTATGTATGTATGTCTGCATGTTTGTGTGTCTGTGTGTGTATGTTTGTTTATATGGTGAAAAGAGACAATCTGGAAACTGAGTTGAACACGAATATAAGTCATTTATTTATACTTGTGATGATAATTTACTGGAGATGGCTTCAACTGACCGAGAAATTTGAAAAAAAAATTTTAAAATTGGACGACTTTTTAAAAAAATCTTAATATTCTCAGTCTATCAAAGCCCTTCCAATCAAAACATCACCACAAATATGAATAGATAACTTACAGTCATATTTAACTCAGTTCACCATAATGTCAAATACACAATGTCTTCTCACACACCATTATATATATATATATATATATATATATATATATATATATATATATATACACACACACAAACATATATATATATATGTGTATATAATCAATGTATTCATATGGATTATGGTTAATCCAACAATATGAGAGTTGACTGCCAATATTAGAAGGCTCGTTGACCAAATGATCCCTCATTTTAATGTTTCGCCCAAACCAGAGTTTGTCAAGAACTGAGGATGCATTATAAAAAACTGGTGTTTTTCATAAGTGGTCAATGAATTATGGTAGATGGGGGTAGTAGTTGATTAAGTCTCTTGTAATACCTCCTCAATTCTTGATGAAGTCTGGTTTGAGCAAAACATTGAAACAAAGAATCATTTGTTGAGCAAGTCTCCCTAATATTGACATTTCACTCTTTATATATATATATATATATATATATATATATATATACACGCATACATACACACTTTTTTTTTTTTACAAGAAATCTTGTTCAGATAAAGCCAAATAAAGTGAAAATACAGTAAAACAATGGATTTTCAAATAAAGAAACCCTAGTAAATGATTGATAAATGAAGGGTAATAAATGTTCAAAAACATCTAACATCAATTTGATATTGACCAGCTTCTACCTATGAGCCTAATAATGTCAAAATGATTGAACAATGAGTTCCACAGATATACTATAAAAGGTTCTGTGGCAAGAAATGCGATGTCAGATCAGAAATTACGCAAATATACAAGTTCCATTCCATACACCAGATATAAAGAGCAGATGGAGGTTCAGTAGTAGCTTGTTACTTAGAAAAAGGTTGACTTAGTGTTTAAAAACAATTTTCTACTCAATTTTTTTTTTCTTTGATATTTTCAATTCAAGAAAACTGGATTTAAATCAGTTCCAAGCATCAGTTCTGTTTGCATTGCAGCACACATGGAGAAAAAAAAAAAGAGATGAAGCTGTCTTTAACAGCATTTGTTTATATTCATATGAACAGTATAGAAATAACTGCAAAATTGTGATCCGATCATTATAGAATAGAAAATGATTTTTGTCTCCCTTATTATACCATTTTCAAATGTTCAGTTGGTAGTCCTTGGTTTGAAGAGCCTAAATTTCAGTTAGCTATAAAATGGCTATTTCTGGTTTCAACATTAGATTAGATCTAAATCCAAGATTTGACATTAGGGTTTTTCAGGAGGGTGGGTAGGATTAGAGTTATGTCTGCATGGTTAGGGTTATGACTTGGTTTCCTTTTTTTATTATAACAAAAGATTTAATTTCAAGAAGCAACCTAATCCCAATTTATCCCCACTACCCTCTCAAACCCACTAAACTGTCTACTGGGTTTAAATCAAGTCTAATGTTAGAATAGGAAATAGCCAAAATTAAACCGGAAATGGACATTTTCTTAACAAACCAAAATTTGGATGCCTCAAACCAAGGATTACCTGTTCAGTCTTTTCTTCAAGTGCTTTCCTTTAAGACTCTCAGCAGGTTTTTGTTCGACTATGGGTTTGATTTCCTTAATTTGTTTTTCCATTATTCCGTTTTTACATTGAAAATAAAAAATATAATAATAGTAGTGATAATAATAATGTGGAGAAGCCACCAGTCTAAGTCTCAACATGGTACAAAAAGCCAGTAAAATAATTACAGATAAATAACATAATTGATGTGAATTTAAATAAAAATGATCAAGTCACAGTTCTATCATGCTTTAGAGTAAATACAACAAAAATGACTTCAATTTAAACAAAGTTATAAAGAACAGATAGAGTACCCAAGTCCCAGTCCACACATGCGCGTGCACGTGTACACGTTTGTTTATGTATAGAGAGACACCAACACAACGAAAGAAAACCAAGAGGCTCTAGAGTTTTTTTTTGTTTTTGCTTTTTTAAATTGCTTACCAAATTACTAAACAGGGTTGCCAGATTTGGTCAGAAGGGGAGATAATCTAAGCTTCATCTCAGAGACTTACCCAACAGAGGCATTGGAATAGCGTTGACTTTGGAAATCGAGTGAGTCTAGAGGCAGTGGTATGGTACCAGCCTCATGGGGCAGGCCCACCTCAAGGGGCTGGTATTGAACTGCTGTCTCTAATCTGGTAACCCTATTACTAAGATGAAATTCCATGTGTGCATGTGTGTGGGTGTGTGGGTGTGTGTGTGTGTGTGTATATATACACATGTAAATATTTCGATTGTAGTTTCTAAGAAAATGAAACAAGAGACTTGTTATAACAATACAGGGTTTATAATTTCCCATTTGTAATGCACCACTTTAGCTGTCATCATACTAAATGAATTGTCAAAGCAGAGTGCATCTGAAAAGAAAAGAAAAGATTATGTAGATTGCAAATTTAATGTTAATTCTTTTGAATTGCAGATAAAGATATTAACATTAGATTTCTAATGTCAAGGTATCTAAAACAATACAAATGAAAAAAAATTGAAAAAAATGATCATCAAGTAAATTTTAACATTTTAATAGCATTGAATTTTCAAAAAAACAAAAAGTTAAGCATTACCATGCATGTACCAATCATTGCTTAACAATGCAGTTTATTATGTAGGTATAAGGGCAATTTTGCAACCCTTCTTTCTTTTTACTTCATTTTGCAAAAACAAATTTCACCTTAGAGGAAAAGAGTTTTCAAGCAAAGCCACTGATTCTGGAAGTGGAGTGTATGCCCCACTAATAGGCAATTTAGATATATTAGGGAAAATCTAGAATTTGAGTGTAAAGATTAAAAGGTGTTTTGATGCTCAAAACTGAGCTCAACTGATCAATTCCTAATTACACAATACTATTAACTACTAATTTTATAGACAGATTCCATGGTAACTGATGCTTAACTCATTAACTTCGTGAGGTAATCGCAGAGTTGTTACTAAATATCATATAAAGAAATTACAAAAGTTTTAGGAAGTGCCCAAATGTTATGCTCATAAATCAGTATTCTTTTCTTTATCTTTTCAAAGGATTTATTTTCCAGATATTTTCCTTGATTTGATACTCTAAATTTTGGTAAATTTCTGAATTTAATACTATAATATCATACCTTTTCAACACCAAATTTGTTTTATTGTAATAAGGGGAACATTATTTTTTTTGCACTGTTAAGGTGGGAATGAAGCAAAAAAGGTTAAGAACCACTGAACTAAGCCATATCTCCTTTAAACAGATAAACACATGTAAGTGTCAATTATCCACCACTCAGAAAAGGCAATACATAACCTACTTAGCCACACTTAAAAATATGCAAGGTGGATTTTATCTATGTAAGATTTCAAGTGTTGTTAAGTAATTATGAGATCTAATTTTACAAAGTAAAATTCTTTTCAAAATGACCGACATCAAGTAGCATAGTATTTGTAGCTTTGTTTCTCATATTGTATTTGTAGCTATAACAATTTTAAATTAGTAGGGGCAAAAACTTTTTTTTTCCAAAAGTTATCAGCATTTCAAGATAATCATTTGGACACTGAATCAATCTTGAAGCCAAATCTACAGAGTTCTATAACAATTTTACAAGAAAACAATTATTCTGCATAATCATTTTAAATTTGAATATGTTTTAAATTTTGTGAAAATATTTAAGTCAATTTAAGCATTCTTTTCTTTTAATTGATCAAATTCACCAATAGTTCTATTTGGGATAATATTTATAGGAAATACGTGTTTTGGAAAGGGGGTAAATGTTGGTTTACTCATCAAGTTATAATGCATCAACTTTATAAAGATATGTCATTGTAAAAGTTACTTTTTAGGACAAGCTATTCTTTATAGGTTACAAAAATTTGTTTCCCAGCTTGAAAGACTGTAAACTAACAATAAATAATTTGTGTAGGCAAGAAGATATTCCAACTAAAAGCGGAACAGAAGTCATTGTTCTCTGCTGCAGTTATGAATTTAGTTGATCAGAGAAACATGAGGCAGGAGGTCAGATAGTTTATACTTCAAACGCAGATTACTTTCATAGAGCAAAACCCTCTGAGAAATGTTTTTTGCCAAGGGATGAAGCAATACAGAGTTCTTTGAAAGAAAAATGTCAAAAGATACAGCATTGGACTAAAGGACTAGTTGATTATATTGTCATAGAAAAGAGTTCACAAGTTGAAAATATCCTCAATATCATTTGCTCAACAAGTGAGATAGAGAGTGAGAATGAGAGAGAGAGATCATGAGAGTGAGAGAAAATGAGAAAATGTCAAGAAAGGGAGAGAAGGAGAAAGGGATAGAGAGAGGGAGAAAAAGAGATAACATAAAATTAATTCATCTATAAAAAAGGGTGCAGAAACAAGCAATTTTTAGGTTCAAATTACCATCTGTTTTATTTGTGCACAATAGATACTGAGCTATCATTTCACAATAAATTTTTTATAACCAATGAGCATAAGATGGATCCAATGACAAGTAACACTGTTAGAAAATGAATACACTTACAAGTTCCAGGTTCTGTACACAATGTAACGCCATCATGAATTAAAATTGAGCAATCAGTCCGTTCAATTGGTACTATTTCTTTCCAATTATCTCCTTCTTTCTTCAGCACACCAAATCCAATATCATGTTTCTCCGTTTTGTATTCCCACCTGAAAAAAGTCAAGTATTTATTTGTCATGACTCAGGCTAAAAATAGGCTAACATGTTAAAGAAGAAAGGGTCTTGTTTTTCAAATTGCAAAGAACAGTCTTTTACAGAATCAACATCTTGACAAAAGAATTACTTAATCTTATAATTCTTCCTTGTCCTTTACCCAGAAACTGAAATTTTTCATATTTTACAGACATAGGTGTAATATGATTCTAGAAGGAAAAAAAATTCTGTAAAATTGAATTCTAACAAACTGACACAAGGAACGAGCATGACAGCCAGACAATAGATGCACTAGTTCTTTCCTTGTGTGAAGATCTAGCAAGAGCAATGTTGCTAACTATCTTCAAGTACGCATCTGAAATGGAGTCAAAAACATCTTGAAACATCTCAATTCCCAAGATATATATTTAAAATCTAAAAAATATATTACATATTATCAATAGATTAAATGTGACTTCAATCTAAAACATTCATTTCATTAGAATATTAATTCATCAAAGTATTACTTATTTCATTAAAAACTCATCTAAATTGCAATCTGACACCTAGATGCAACCAAAACATCTAGACTTAGATGAAAAATATCTAAATTGGTAACACTGAGCAAGGGACATTACTCTCATTTCAGTATGTTAGTACTTCAATCAGTGACGGCAATCGGTGCAAGAGATGCTAGCACATCTAAAAATGGTTCTAGAAGTTGGAGATATTGTGTGGACAAGCATTCTTTATATAAGGCCAAGTAAATCATTTTATGGAAATGTTTCAAAAGTTACCACAATAAGTACAAAATGTCATTTAAGTCACTTACACATTATTTTTTTAATTGACAACCAAAGATAGATGGGCAATCCATGGATCAAATTCCCCAAGTCCAGTGAACAACCCCAAATTTAAACCCAAACATCAACTATACTGCACTTACTATCATTCATCATCATCATCATCATCATCAGTCTTTTAACATCCGTCATTGGACATAGACCTTCCCCAGGATTTGCCACACTTCCCTATCATGGGCGTCACGGAGCCAGTACTCCCTGAACCTGTCTAGCTCGTCTCTCCATCTAACATTTTGCCGGCCTCGGTTGCACATGTGGTCTCGGAGGATCCATGTTGTGAGTCGCGATGTCCATCGATTGTCTGCCATTCTTGCAACATGGCCAGCCCACCGCCATTTGATATTTTTAATGGATTCTATGATGTCCCTAATTCTCATCTTTTCTCGGATGTACTGTGCTGTCTTGTGGTCTCTCCATGTGAGGCCTAGCATTATTCTTTCATGTGCACGTTGCATGGTTCTCAATTTGCAGGTCTGTCTCTTGGTTAGGTTCCATGTTTCAGCTCCATAAGTGACAATTGGGAGGATGCATCGGTTATACACCCTTCTCTTTAAGATCAATGGGATCTTCTTATTTTTGAAGGTTGAGCTAGCTCTGCCAAAGGCTTACCATCCTAGTGTGATTCTTCGCTTGATTTCTTCTTCTTTTGAGGGTCTCATGGAGATTCGTCGTCCTAGGTAGATGTAGTGGTCTACTTCTTCCAGTTGTGTGTCCTCGATTTTTATCTTAGTGTTTTTATCCCCGATGTGGTTGTTGCACATGATCTTCGTCTTGCTGAAGTTCATGTGTAGGCCGACTTTCTTGCTCTCTTCATTTAGTTCATCTATCATTAGTTGGAGGTCATGTAGGTTCTCTGTGAAAAGGGCAATGTCATCTGCAAATCTAAGGTTGCTCAGATACTCGCCGTCTATCCTAATTCCTCTGCTCTCCCAGTCTAGCCTTCTGAAGATCATCTCGAGGCAGGCTGTGAAGAGTTTAGGTGAGCTGGTATTACCTTGTCTTACTCCTTTCTGGAGCTGAAAGGGGTCCGAGTCTTTATGTAGCCTGATAAAGGAGCTGCCGTGATTGTATATATGTTTCAACACTTAAACATATACTGGATCTACACCTTGCCGACTGATGGCCTCCATGACCTTAGGGATTTCTACTGAGTCGAACGCTACTATAATAGGTAACAATTAGATTTCTTGAAATGAAATGAAAAGGAAAGTTTTGATACATCAGCTGAAGTTTACTATGATCAAGAGGCTAAACTAGTTACATGAAAAATACGTTTCATTAAAATTCATTGAAAATTTTTGGAGATATTATGTGGACAAGCAGACAAATGAACTGAGCGAATTCATACATATACCTCTTCCAACTCCATTGGTAGAGGTAAATCAACACTTCATTGTAAATATTGTCCTCTCAAATTCTAATGTGATGAGATATATTGCAGGTGATTATTGGATCCAAAAATATTGTATTAAGTCAAAAAAAGCAAGATCTGACAGTTTTGGAGCCAGATTTGAAATAGTTAGATAGGCAACCCTGGTTATCGCAGTTTGGGTTATGATGTGGCTGGCTTTCTTGGACCTTGAAACCTGCATCATAATGGGAGATGCCTGTATCCATAAGCATTTAATGGGATACATTCTACTATCAAATGTTATTTCTGCAACTATGAGGTGTGCCTAACAAGCTTACATCTAGATATACGTCTAAGCCCAGTTGCAATGAGATATCACTTGCTGAACTCATGTTTGACCTTCCATAATGAAAGTGTGATTCTATGAAAACAGAAAACAATAGCGGATATTCATTCATTATTAAAGGGAAGATTATGATTATGTGCCTTTCTTTAATGTATACTTTCAATTTAATTTGATTTGATTTATTAATTTAAGTGTTAGATAAGGCCAAGAGAAAGTGATTTTTTTTCCGTTTTTTTTTGGTTTGTCTTTTGAAACCATCAACAGCCAAACAAACATAGGTTTCTTCAGTTACTATGCTTATTATGCCTAGAAAAAACGCTTCTTTTGTTTTTGAAAAATCACACCAAATTAAGATTTTAGTGGGGGGGGGATTAAAATCCAAGTTTATGCTAAATTAGTCCCATTCACACTTGTTTTATTTTTTTCAATTTAAATTTACCACCTTTACAACAGGCAAGAGAAATTATTTATTGATCGCTCATTTTTCTAATTAGAAACCATCAACCAAAACTGTCAACATGGGTTTCTTCAGTTTTAAAGCTAGTCTTGCTGGCTGGCTGAGTATCATATACAGGCAGCACCAATAGGAATAAAAGGCTGAAAATTCCAACGTTTACTCCTTACTATATCTAGAAAAAATATTTTCTGTTGTTGCCAAAAGCCATCGGTAATGTGACAGTTCATATTGAATAACTAACCAAACCTGCATTTCAATAGAGCAACTCCCCCAACACAACATGCTGTCAAAAGACGTTGGTCATTTGACAGTCTCTATTGAGTGACTAACTAGACCAGTTTTTTTTTTTTTTTATTGTTTTCCTTTTGTTTTGTTTTTAATCTAACAGCAAAAACAAAACTGTAATTGAAATAAATTGGCACACAGGATATCAACTTGATATTAAAGTAGCATCAATTTTCATCTTGAAGCACTCAGTGGGGTCAGTAAAGAAAGGAAAAATTGATGTTGAGGAATCTGGACTATAGGACTGTAAGTCTTATGAAGTGCAGTTGAATGCTGATAATAATCAACTGCTGGTGCAGCTGTAACAATAAATAAAATTGGTTATTTATTACATTGTCAACATTTGTTAAAATTAATAGCCATGAAATGTGTACAAAAGTCTACAGCACTTTTAGATAAGGCACTAACTCAACAGAAAAGTGCAAGCAACCATTTGGTAGGGTTGGGGCCAAAGCAGATTCGCTGCAACCGTGCAGAAGTACAGAAGTACAAAATGGCATGTTGACATTCCCCCCACCCCAGTGAAATTCTAAAGCAAAGGGGAAAAATTACGCACATGACAAGTAGAAGATATATCTAATAATTTCAAACTAAATGTATTCTCTCCTCACCTTCAGGTCATGCAGACAGTAAAATTCTGTCTACAAATAAATAAAAAAGAACTCAGAAGTCTATGCTGATATTTTAAATGAAAGGAGGTAGGCAATACGGTCTTCAAAGTAGCCTCTAACCATGAGTTTCATTATTTATTGACACATTAAGAGCAAAAAAGGTAAAGATTAAACGTTCAGCAAGAGATTATAATTCATATTCAACTTAAATTTTCTCTTGGTCTTAATTCCTTAGTTAAGCAAGGCTGGTTGGCTGGCTGGCTGGCTGGCTGACTGGCTGCTGCAGGGTCAAACTCCATTCCAACTTCAATTCCCATTGTATGATTACAGCAACTTTTGCATTGTATATATAACAAATGAAAAAATTGTAGAGATATATATTTTCTGTGAACAGATGTATTTATTTATTAGAATGAAATAAGCCCATATCTGTATGATAAATTTTCATTAATAGCTAAGATTTGGCAATCACTAAGACAGCCTCCAGGCAATCAGTTGGTTGAGAGTTCAAATCACGGTAGGTGAATGTGGATTTTACATATCAGTTTGCACCCCTCGTTTTGATGAGGATTGTTTTTTTTCTTGTTATGGTAGAAAAACAAAGTCAAGCACAGATTTTTTACTGGAGTTAGACAATATAAATAAATGAACCTAAACAAAGTAAAAATGTGGTTATATTAGCTGAGAAAACCAACGTTATATTTTCTTACATTATATACTAATTGAAACCCATCCTATCTGGCCGTTTCCAGCTAGTTTGTAGATTGAACAAAAAGTGAGGGTTCAGTTTAGCATTATAGTTATATTGCAAATAGAACCGCCTTCTTACAATCCTTTGAAAAATTCTAAAGATTTTTACTTTATAACATTTCTATAGGTCCATTGAGTATGCATGCTAAATTTGGCTGAGCTGCAGTAATGTTTAAGATACTTATAGACAGAGCAAGATGTTTTATATAAATAGATGTAAGGATTATAGTATGTTATAAACAGCATTAAAACAATTATTAAATCTACTTTTCCACCATGCTGTATGAGAAGAATACTCAGTGGTGAAAATGTGGGGGTTACGTGTGGGTACGGCATATAATTAATTCTCAATTTCCAGGTTTTTTGTATTTCTCAAAACAGCCCAGATATTGGGCACTTCTTTAAAAATTAACCACAGGCTTACTCAGTCCTCAAATCCCCGATGCATGGGTTCTTCCCTTATGGACTCCCCTGTGATCCCCAAGCATGAATCCTTGACACCACCTTACTGCATACCTAGTACTCAAAACCCATTTATATCTTCATTATAGTTTACGATATATCCATCCATCCATCTATATGTGACAGCCTACTGCAAAAACCACCTGACATAACCATGTGAAATTTCCTGTGGGTACTCCTGGCAGCCTTGGGCATTTTTAACAAATTACATTTTGAAAATTAAATTCTGAACTATATTTTTTTGGAAGGTGTTCAATTCAACTCATGCTTTTCTTAGTACTCGCTTTCTAGCTTGGCTGCTGCTTGCCGGTTGAGATTCTCAAAATGAGTGAATAGGATATGAATGTTCCTTAGGGACTTGAGAGTAAGAGAGATATATCTTGCTAAAAGTGGACAGGGACTGAGAAAGAAAAATAAGCAATGCTTTTGTGTTTATGCTTTTAAGATAAGACTTTTTAAATGTATGGCTTTGACATACTATGTGCATGCACGCACACTTATTTTTGCTTATACAGGTTTTAAAAAAGCAAAAACAGTTAGCTATTTAAAGGCTAACTCCATTTACATCATTAAATTGTAACTTCTTTGACTAAGAATAGAAATATTTTAACAGGTACAATACTGTCGTTTTAATTAACTTTTGAGGTGCATTTATATATTTTCTTTATTCTTTTTTTCCTTACATTTTCAGAGATCTTTGAAAAACCACAAGTCACAAATGATTTAAAAATAACTAAAATTAAACACTATCCGATTTCCATCTGTTTGTCTATCTATCTATTTTATTACTTTTTTGAACAGCGATGAACTCTGCCCATGAGGGCGGATATGCTTTTGTTAATCATAAGATTGTTTATTCAGAATTAGAGAAAGAGAGAGAGGAAAACAAGAATTGCAAATAACTTCAAGAACAGATAAGACTATTACACAACCAATAACAAATCTAAATACTTTTCAAGAAAACAACTCTGAACATACGTGTAGAGGCAATATAACCATAAAATGGTGAACCACTTACTGAACTTTCATAAGGTTTCATGATGTTTTTGTATTAATGTTTCTTTCATTTTTTTAGAATTTAAATTACAGACTTAGAGAGAGCAATAAAATTTCTTATATTTTTCAAAGATTCTTATCATTAAATTTTACATTTTTTTGAAAATTCAGTTTGTTTTAAAAAAAAAAAAAACTAAGAGAGGGGGAAGATTCACGGTCAATCTAATTGTTGAATTAATGTTTCTTCCATTTTAAAAGAACAAGTACCGTTGGAAAGAAACAGAGAGGGGGGGGCGGTTGTATCAAATTTCATTGTTAACTTCTTTTATATTTTTTTTTATGATGGTCTTTCTTGTAAACAAACACACAACTGCAACGGCTATGCACCCCGTTTTTTCAGATTAACATAAGCTCCTCTCCCCTCCCTCCTTCCTCAGAGTGTAAAGAAATAATGGTATTAAATCAAATTTAAAAACAAATCAAATTGAACATTACCTGATTTCTATTTCTATCTCTTTCATTAATTCTATTTAGTCTAATCACTGATAAAACTGGAAGAAGTTTCTTGAAATCTAAATGCTTCATCTTCATCATCAGTCTTTTATCATCTGTTGTTGAACATAGACCTTCCCCAGGAATCACCCCACCTCTCTATCGTGGGGCATCGCAGAGCCAGTACTTTCTGAATTTCTCTAGTTCGTCTCTCCTTCTTGTATTCTGCCGGCCTTGGTTGCACATGTGATCTCTGGAAATCCATATTGTGAGTCATGATGTCCATCAGTTATCTGTCATTCTTGCAACATGACCAGCCCATTGCCATGTGAGTTTTCTTGTGGATTCTATAATGACTCCTGTTTTCTCCCTGATATATTGTGCTGTCTTGCGATCTCTCCATGTGAGTTTAATCAAAATTCTTCCACATGCACACTGCATACTTCTCAGTTTGAGGGTCTATCTCTTTGTTAGGTTCCATGTTTCAGTACCATAGGTAACTATCAGGAGTATGAATCATCTTGTTTTTGAAGGCTGAGCTTGCTCTGCCAAAGGCTTGTGATTCTTTGCTTGATTTCTTCTTTTGAGGGTTTCACGGAGATTCGTTGTCCTGGGTAGATGTAGGGGTCTACTTTCTCCAGTTTTACGTTTTCAATTTTGATCGTTGTGTTCTTATTTCCAACATGATTGTTGCACATGACCTTTGTTTTGCTGGAGTTCATGTGTAGGCCAGCTTTCTTGCTTTCTTCATTTAGTTGATCTAGCATTAGTTGGAAGTCATGTAGGTTTTCTGCGAAAAGAGCGATGTCTCTGCAAATCTAAGGTTGCTCAGATATTTGCCATCTATTTTGGTTACTTATTCCCCCAGTCTAGGTTTCAGATCATCTCAAGGCAGGCTGTAAAGAGTTTGGGTGAGCTGGTATCACCTTGCCTTATCCCTTTTTGTAGCTGGCTCTCATAGTCATAGTTAATTGAAAAAAAAAAAACTGGCTGCTGTAGGGTCAAACTCAACTTTGGAAGAGCAACCATAATTGTTGAACAGAAAAATTTAGCAGGTGGCAACTCTTCACTGATTACATTGACAATACTGGAAATACAATCAGTGAGGAGTTGCCTCCTCTAAAATTAGATGATGATTATTTTTGTTCTTGTGGTTATGGTGGCAGAAAGTCAACTCTTGCCTCTGGCTTGGAGAAGAGTTTGACAAAAATCTTTGCTATCAGAGGGAACGCAACAGGAGTGAAAGAGATATCTTCAGATACTCTGAGGTACCAATATAAAAATAAATATATCAACATCTTACGTAAATTGCACCATTTTATGTCGGAACATCAAAAAGTTAATAGGCTAATAATGGGAAAAAAAGCATTCATTTTACACCAACAGGTTTATTTTTCAATACAATTTTTTTCCTTCATGCATTTAATTCAAATAGTGAATATTAATCTAATAAAGTATCAAATATTATACAACAATAATTTCAGATCGAAATTCATCTTAAAACTACAGGTTTGACTATGGACTTATTGATCCACCTTCATACATTACAAATTTAGATGAATTCATTTACTTATCTATCATTTTATTAATCATCTTTTTCTCCATCTTTGGAATAGAAAAAAAAAAGATTTTGACTTTCCTTATATTCATTTTTATATCTCCATCAGTCAAATCAGATTCGAGCACTGGTTCTCATACAATCACCAAAATTAAGCAACGTTAAGTCTGGTCAGTATTTAGATGGGTAACCTGAGAATGTCTCATGCTGTAAGCAGCTGCTGAGGCATCACATGCAGTTATGTTGATTTCAAAATGTATCGAACACTTGTTTCTTTTGGAAGCCTCCAGAATGGTCAAAAAGGGGTGGAAGTTGAACTTAATCACAATACTTCCTCCATACTGAGTACCCAGGCATAGAAGCTAAAAGCTGTTAACCCATGGTCAACCTTGGTAAATGGGGGCCTCAGATGAATGATATTAATGGTTTAGTGAGGGCCACATAAAACGCCAATATTTTTCAATTCTATTTGGATTCAGAAAAAATTAACAGGAAAAAAGTTAAGCAAAAAACTAAAAATAGCAATTTATCGATAAGTCAAAAACAAAGGAACAAACTTGGTTACACTAGAGTCAAACTCACTTGCTTCATTAATATTCAAAAGCAAACAAGTAAATAGGATTTGTAAACTCTAGCAAAATACATCAACCTAAGTTAGGCTTCAAAAGTGGGAGTGAATTCATCAGCAGTTTTTGCTCATGTCACAGTTATTTGTGCATGAGACCACTGGTTTTTGGTTTGGTCATTGTTGTAACATAAGTCAAAACTCAATAGTAGAAGTTTAACAAAAACCAAACAGACTAATACAATTGGAAAGAACTGAATTTTTTTTTTATACTTAGAAAACTGCAAAAGTCAATCTTTATTGATAAGCTGCTTGAATTCATTTTAGATAAATTACAAGGCAAGATGCACAAGGAAATTATTTCACAAAATCTTTTTGTATAATACAACCACATAGGATTTTTAGAAGATAAGTGGTGTAAAAGAAAATTATCCAATGGAATATGTAGACTTATAAGTTATCATACACGAGATTTTACACTATTAACAAACCTAGAGGTCAGGCCATGAATGCACTAGTTCTTTTCTTGCAGGAAGATCTGGTAAGAACAGTGATGCCAACTTTATTTTCAAGTTTACATCTAGATTCTTCAGATATCTAACATCTAGGAAATATTTTGCATATCATTAATAAATTAAATGCGATTTTAATCTTCAGTGTTTATTTTATTAAAATATTATTCATTCTATCACTATATAAATTACTAATTGGGGCACCCGGCATTGCCTGGGGAAAAAAAAAATTCAATCTAACAATGGTGGAAAGTAAATGATATTTTAGAGAAATTTCATCCCCACCCCACCATACCACGCCTTCTCACCAGTCAGACCGGCCTGCAGGTCTGCGTTTACCCTCCTAAAACATCAAAAATCAATTTTTCTCAAAACTGCGAATGCATTTGATCACTTCTGGCATTAATAGTTCACTGGTCATAGAGGACAATTAGATTTGAATTATGTCCACATTCTATAGTTGTGTCTGGGTTTGAATTATAGTGGGACAACATGGCTGAAAATTTCAAGCCAATTGTGCACTTTGTGTTGAAAGCATATAATATGATATACTTATAACCAAAGGCATTTTAAAAAAATGTGGATACTGAGCCACCATGAATTTTCAATATGTCACCCATGGCAGCCATTTCAAAATGGCTGCCACTGACAACTGCTTTTGGATCAATTTTTCAATCATCAATGGATATGATATAATGATAATTAGTTAAATGATTTCAATACACACAGTTTTTTGGAATTGCCATTTGATAATACATGTAAGTCACTGAAAATTCAAGATGGCCACCATGACTGGTATGCAAATTGTGACTGCAATAGAATAGCATGAACTAGTTTGATGATCTTGGTGTCAAATTATACATTTTATTTTCAACTATAGAATTTCCCCAGAAGCTTCCTTCTATCTCACATTTCAAAATGACCACCATGCGATGGTTCAGAAGCTAGTGTCAACACCACTGCTATCTTCACTATGTAAATGGGGCTGAGGATGATCATAGTGATCATGATGATGGTGGTGGTAGTAGTGGGAATGGTGTTGATAATGATTAAGGGTAATTTAGGTAAGATTAAACAAAATACTGATATTTTGCAAGGGAGATAATCCTGAGAGATGCTGGCAGTTGCTACTGGAACAAAATAAAAATAAGAAAGTGAAACTGTATTCTATTAAATGTAACTAGAAACTATATGGTTTGGGGTAAGTGTTAAAATTGTTATTTCAGGTTCGTGATAGGTTAGCAATAACCAACATCAGATCATTATTTTTTCACACCTACCAACTAACCCTAACTCCAAACATACCTACCAACCCTATTGGAAAAATAATAGAAAATAACATTATTTGAACATTATTAAAATTCTAGCCACTTTTAGCCATTACAATGGCCGATTAAGCTATACTGTCTCTGTGAATTATCTCCCTTATAAAATATCAGCATTTTGTTCAATCTCACCTCTTCAAAACTAATACCTACTTAGATACTTTATAATGTAAAATTAAAATATTACTAATTTTATAAAAAAATCTAATCAGCAACACTTAGAAAGGGATGTAACTCACATTTCAGTACGTCAATCAGTCAGTATTGCCAATCAACGCTAGTGCAGCTAAAAAAGCTTATTGCTTTTAGCACTCATGGTGCTCCATATAAGTGTTCTGTCCTTTTATCATAAGGTGCCAAAGCTTCTGCTCACATAACCACGAGAAAGAATTTCTATGGATTCTTCTAAGGAAACATAGAAATTATACGGCTACATTTGAAACTCAGCCATTCTACAAAACTTGATTTCTTTAGCACCATGATACCTGGTATTTGCTTTTCACAATGTTTTCTCATAAATTTCATAACCTATTAAATCCCTCAATAGACTTGCCAGGATATTTAATGGTTATGCCAAAAGCTAACAGGGACTTCATCAGGGTGGAATTTATTGTTTCTATTACTGCATTAAAAAAAGGAAGAAAAAAACCATTTCAAGCATATGAATTTGTGTATTATTTTGCAAATTCACTTGAATCTGAAAAGCTGTTTCAACTAAAACAGATGAAAAAATATAATCACAATATCATTATCTTTATTTTACATAAACAAATAGACAATAAATTGAACAACAGTAATTTGAATTATTTTTACAGAAGTATGATCATTGTTTAAAAAAAGGTAAATTTATTTTCCATCAAGACAGATTTTATACAAGTAGCTGGAAATATTGCCTGTAGGGCACTTTCCAACTAGTTAAAGTAATAACTAATTTTTTTACTCAAGTATGAATGCAGTTGGACACAAAAAAAGGGATTTAGAGTTATATTGTAAATTAACCCCCCACTAAAAACTTATTTGGGGGCAGAATTTTCAGAACCTAACCTACTAAAAACCTGTTCCAGGGTCCCATTATAGCGTTGGCTGTTCTTGAGTTTTGCAATGACAGACGGATGGACATTTGATGACTTATAGTAAAGATAAGATGGTAATTTTCCAAGTATGAATGTAATGAGACACAAAATAATGGACAAATTTAGCATGAATTTACATCGTAACCTCTAACCCTAAAAACTAACTGGTTCAAAAAATAACTTGCTAAAACCCAATCCCAGAGTCTCATTAGTAAGAACAGAAAATGTAACAAAGTGACTTCTTCGGGTGGGGAAAATTAGCCAGATAGATGAATAGTTAGATGGACAGAAGAACTAATAACTGAAAAGGAGAAGTTATCTATTTTAGAAACAGAAAAATTGACTGACACATTTTATATAGCTATCCTAAATTGATCAAATATTGAAGTTAGAAATAAAAGAAGAAAATAGATTAAGTAATCTTGGAATAATTTAAATTGTATAGTTTGTCTTGAGTATATAAAAATCATACTGTGTATATACAATGGAATATAATGCTATCTGGACAAGTCAGAAACTAGGATTTCAAAATGAGGGATTTGTTATGTTAAATTATCAATGAAAGGAAGTATGTTATTTTGCTAAAATCAAAATGTCAAGTGAAGAACATCAAAAGTTGAATAAGAATTTACAAATTATAAAAATAATGCAGTAGATTGGAATTTTAAAACATTTTAGGTTAAGAATGCCTAATGAGGAATTTAACAATTAATAAAGAAATTGGCTGAATTTTGCTGAAGCAATCAGAAGATCATGTGATCCTTCACCACATCAAAGAGTGGAATTTTTTATTACAGGATACGCCTAATCTAAAATCTCAGGTATAGATATTGGTATTTACAAATGGGACACCATTCAAACAGGCTTCAGTGTCCATCTTGAGCGTGCAATCAGCTGAACTCAGTATTTTAGCAGCTACAACTCACGACAAGATGGGACTAGAGAGAGAGCCAAAACTCCCTCAATTGAGTATGCACTCAACCATGTAGCGGTAGAAACAAGATGAGAATGAATCATCAAAGATGTTTTAATCCACAGCAGCCAAACTGAGAAGCATGAAATGTGCACATGAAAGAATCATGCTCAACCGCACATGGAGAGATCATAAGATTGCACAATATATCATGAAAAAACAGGAGTTAGAGACATCATAAAATCCATCAGAAAACTCAAATGGCTATGGGTTGGTTACATTGCAAGAATGGCAGACAACCGATGGACATCACAACTCACAAAATGGATCCCCAGAGATTACATGCATAACGAAGGCTGGCAGAATACAAGATGGAGAGACAAACTAGATAAGTTCAGAAAGTATTGGCTTTGAAATGCCCATGATAGAGAGGTGTGGCGAATCCTGGGGATGTATAAAGTGTTCAAAGACTGATGATAATGATGAGTCTTCAATTCAGGATATGGCTTGACAGATTCCAACTCCTGAGAAAATTTGATTGACAGGTTTAGAAAACAGTTTTCCCATTCTTGAAGTGAAATTCCGAGAGTTACTTCTGAGAAAGTATGAATGAAAACGAAATGTAAAATATTTGCTGACTTTATTTTTTTCAATAAAAATGAATGATACACCATGCACAAGTCAAACAGCTGCTTCTGACTTATTCGCTTCTGTTGAAATCATGTATGTGAGGGAAAATGGGGGTCAGAAGTTGTTGCACCACTCCATAATTCATTCATATAAAACAAATCTTCCCATCATTTTTGATAGGTATTAAACTGATCAAATATAAATTCAAGTTATTGTGAAACATCGATACACCATTCGAAACTGCTCCTAAACACAGTGGAACTCTCTAATGAATAGAATTTTTTTCAAATGGAACCCTTTTGTGAATTGGATAAAAAAAAGATTAAAAATTTTACCTAAAGGTGTAAAGGAGATAAATATGGCCAGAAGTTATTCCCTTGATTTAAAATTTAATTTTTTTTGAATGAATTCAATAGTTAAAATATTTCTAGCAAAGTAACCTACAACTGCCAAATTATTTTTGTGATAAATATACTAAGTTAACTTTCATTCATACATACATAGCTTCTCAAAAATGAAATGTATCTCTTGGGTGAACTTTGGAGAAAATAACAAATTATTTCATTTTTGGGTAACTTCATAAAAGAGCTTAAAAAACTTTGTGGCCAATAGCAGCATATTGGAGATAAAAATCAAATTATCTCCCTTCAAAGGACTCTTCACAAAAGAGCTTAAAAAATATTTGCCAATAACAGCTCTATAAATAGAAAAAAGTGCCAAGAATTCCTTTCTCCTGTGGCAGCTGACTAACATGGTTGTTTGACTAGAGAGCCATCAACCTCTGACCTAGGCATGAATATTTTTTCATCTTATGGCCAAATCCATATCACAATTTTTCAGGAACACTACACTAAGCGAGTAAACCAATTGCATGTATAACCTCTACCTGCCTCTTTTAGACAACTTTCGAATAACTACACAATCACCAAAGAAGAAATCTCTGTAGGTGCACATTTCCAAATGAATACTTCTCTGACAGAAAGGCAAATCATATAAACTAAACACACACAGCCATTGTGAAACCATTTCTTCTACAAGAACAGAAATGTTTCTCATGGACTCCAATCTTTTTCCCTTTCTATAGCTTTTGAACTTTGTTATTTTTGTCCATACATGTTCTCAAGTTAGAAACTTAATTCTTTCCATGCTCTTTACGTACATTTATGATTGTTCTTATAGAAGATCATTGTATTGTTGCAACTTCTTTTTTGTGTATTTTATTTCCACCTGCCTGAAACGGGACTCATTATCTGTTCACTGCTGCCTACCTCTACAGTTAGAAAGACTGCTGCTATCTCATTCATAAACTCAGAATTCACCATCCGCACTGTGTGACTACTACTACTAGAAATCCAATATGGCAAATAGCTCCTCCTACGCGCAGCCCATTCATAAAATAGAGTTACTCACTATTCCAAGATGGCACCTTTCTCATACCATAATGACACGAATTCATGTCATTATATATCTATCCAACATAACTTCTTACATATGCGCAAATGATTCTCTTTGTAAATAAGAAAACAAGTACTTACATTAATCGACTATTTGAAACATTGATCACACATTCACAGAAGAACTTATCCCCACTATTCACCACAACAGTATCCATAGTTTCGTATTCCTCAGTATTTTCTAGATGATATTCTTTTGGTACTGTTCCTCCATAGCAAATCTGTCATGAATAAAGAAATTCTTGTAATTATTAACAGCAAGATAAAGAAAACAACAAAACATTTATTCATAATCAGCTTCTATATGGACCAAACGAATATGCTTATTTAAAAAAAACAAAATATATTCATTTAAGCAGATATCAAATCTTCCTGTCTTGGGGGATCAGTAAGCACCTCCCAACTGCACTAAAAGGGGAGGGTTAGGCTCACCCTGACACCTTCGCGACACAAGTTGCAAGGACTACTACTAGTGGGACCCTAGGTTAGACTGACCTTATGTCACATCCTGCTCTTGTGAGGAAGCTAAGTAAATCCAATTTTATTTAAGCAACAAAGCTTTGAGTAAACACTTAATCAAGCATAAACACAAGACTTATAATGATACAATAGTAGGACAGATCTTGCCTCTGCAAAATGGTTGATGCTTCTTGATAACTTTGAGAATGGTCATTAACATTACAAGCTCTATTCAGAGAATTGAACTCCTGCTATCTATTGCATATATTGTTACAACATTGCACCTGATCCATTTTAGATTCTTTAAAAAAGCTTCAACGCTTTTAGATAAGGCACCAACTCAACAGAAAAGTGAAAGCAACCATCTGGTGGGGTTGGGGTTCTTAAGCAAAAGCAGATCTGCTGCACTCAACCAAAAGTACAAAATGGCTCCTTGACATTTCCTACACTTCCACCCCAATGGAATTTCATGGTAAAAGAGCAAGCTTTGAAAGCCTGTTCTGCATTTTGGTCACTACCAGAAATAGCATTAAAGCACACTTTTGATACTGGGCTGAGATAAGTTGATAGAATGCAGCTAAGAGATAGATTAGACAGAGCAAAAAACATAGACGAGCATAGGATTAGAAGATGCAATAGCAAATGCAATCACTGTACCTTGCATAAATGAATTACTGTAGTCAGAGCGTGTACCAGAACTAATTATCTTTTATCCAAAGTTATATAAGACCCCAGAAAAGTACTTTAAAAAAAAAAAAGAAAAAAAAAAAGATTTTAAATGGTGTCTATTGATGTACTCATGCAAATTTTCAAGGTTGCAGACCCAAAAATATGACCAGGAGTGCCCATTTGTGGGGCTACGGTTATTCAATACGCTGTAAATAAGTTTAACTTGGGATTAGAGCAAGTTATCTGCTCTGTTGAGTCTTATGCAAGAGACCTTTTAATCAAAGATCAGTTCACTTCTGTACTAATGAAATCTACTGAAGCTATTTAAAACTGAAGCTGGAGAATTGCACAGGGTTGAAAAGGCAAGAAATTTCAACTAAAATATTTTATATTCAAACCAAAATTTTAGGTATTGACAAAATAGACCAGTTTTGCTTTCCAAAGGGCATATGTTTCTTTTACATATAAAAATAGGTTGGTAACTGGAAAGAAACAAACTATAGGCTTGAACCATATTTATCAAAAGAGTAATGCATCCTGCAAGAAAACTTACCAAAGTTTTACAGAGCACATTGCCATCAGGATCTGTTTTTGTTCCACCAAGATAAGCAGGAAGTTCTTCTGAATCTATGTATTTCAGCAGTGTTTCTCTGTAGTCACCTTTAATTTAGAAAAAAAAAATGGAGATGATTATTATAGGGACAGATGATAAATTATGTAAATATACTTATAATATAAAAAAATTATTTGATTGAAACACCATGACAATATGTTTCTCTACATATTAATAATTTCTTGTTAGCCAAATTCTAATATGCCTTGCTTATTTACTAATATCTTTTAAAACATTCAGCTTCATAAATTTGTACATTTTTTTTTCACAGAAATCTAAATTTTTTCCAGACACCTTTGATAACAATATGCACATGAACTTTTTCTTCAACCTACACAGAATTATAAACTCCTTAAACTGAAATAGCTCACAAGAAAGCTCAGGATAATTTGTAGCTTTATGAATTAAAAAATTACTGAGAGCACATTTTGAAATAGCAGTCAATTTCCTATTAGAGAATATAATGAAATCTTATAATGATCTGTAAGAGAAAAAATTAGGATTATAAAATAATTTTCATCAAAAAAAAAAAATAAATAAAGATAAAATGAATAGAATACTTACTTCCTAAAACAAAAATTTTCCTCTTCATTGTCTCACTAATGAGAGGTTTTGCAAGTTTATACAAGACTGGTAACAATTTGGGTGCTGAAAATACAAAATAATCATTATTTGCAGAGAGGGTTTAATAAAGGTTGTTTAATGGTAACTTGTTAGTATTTTATTATATTGTTTATAAAAGATTCAACTATGTCCACCTTTTCCAAAATCAGAAACCAATAACTTGGTATTAATCCCATATATATATATATATATATATATATATATAAAAACAATTATACAAAGATATACGAGTCATCATCGTTACATCTCTATCATGGACATTGTGGAGCCTATACTCTCTGAACTTGTTTAGTTCATCACGCCATCTTATTTTTTGCTGGCCACGGTTTCAAATATGATTACTGGCAATCTATGTTGAGATTTGTGATGTCCAACAGTAGTCTGCCATTTTTGCAACATGACCAGCGCATTGGCATTTGATTTTTCTAATGGATTCTATCACTCCTTTTTTTTTTCTCTACAATACTGTGCTGTCTAGTGATCACTCCATGTTCTATTGGGCATGATTCTTTTCTATGCACATTGCATGGTTCTCAGTTTGTCAATCTTTTGGTTATATTCCCCATTTCAGCTCCATAGATGACTATCAGGAGGATGCATTGATTGTATATTTTTCTTTTTAGGACTAATAGGATTTTTTTTGTTCTTGTAAATTGAGCTCACTCAACCGAGAGCTTGTCAAGCTAGAGTGATTCTTCACCTGAGGATTTCATTGTCCTAGGTGTACGTATTTCCCTAATTTTTATACTTGTAGCAATTGTTTACCTATTGTATCAATAATTTAATATGAACACACGCAAACAAGGAGGGGGAAGCATAGCTACATATTAAAAACTTACTGACATGGTACCGCAAAGAAAATGTGGAATGCACAGTCATCCTGCTGTTATCTATCACAACACTGCACATACCTATGTGTTACTTCATCAAGAGGGGATACAATGGGCGCTAAGGCCTGATGGAGCTCTGAGGCTATTCTGATTAAAATCAGTTGTAACCAACCAACCAGATACCTTCAATATGTCATGGGCCAGCACAGCAAAGTATGGCCTGACACTCTCCATGGTTTGCATCATTCAAAATATACAAACCATTCCCGCTGAGTCAACAGTTTCAAAAGATATATTTACTTATAAAAAAACACTTGAGATGTGAGACATTGAAAACTTTTGTTAAAATCATTAGCTGTAATACCTAAAATTTCCATGGAAATTTTGTATATATTTTTTTCACAAATGATGGAATAATACATTTGAAAGAATGTGCAATTATGCCCACAACAAAAATTCATTTTAATGTTAAGCAATAATACTAAAAACATCAAACACTTTCAACGTTGGAACTCTTACCTCAATAGTCAATTAAGTAACCTTTATTCTTGATAATTGCTTTAAATCATTTTTGATAGTTTCTTACTAGTTCACTACACACACTGACAGGTATTTTGCTCCATTCTTCCTTAGCAATAGATTCTAGTTCCTCTGAATTTGAAGGATTTTTATTTTATTTTACTTTTTTCTTCAAACCGGCCCATCAATTATCAATTGGGTTCAGGTCAAGACTTTGTGCGGGGTATACCAATACCTTAATTTTGCTTACATTCAAGTATTTTGTAACAATTCATGTCGTCTGTTTCGGGTCATAGTCAAGTTGGAATATCCAGTGACACCTCAAAGATAGCTTTCGGACACTTAGTTTTATATTATTTTTTAGAATATTCAAATACTGTTCTTTATCCATTATATCCTGTACTTTCACTAGTTTTCCTGGTCCTGAAGCAGCAAAACATCCCTAAAACATAATGCTTCCACCACTGTGCTTAATTGTAGGGAGGTTATTTTTTGGTTTGTGAGCTTCATTCAATTTCCTCCGTACATGCCAGGAGTTCATGTGACCAGATAATTCTAATTCGATCTCATCTGACCATAATTCAGGGTTTGAATATTCATTCCCATGTTCTATATGGCTTCTAGCATAAATCAATCTGATTTTTTAGGTATTTGGCCTTAAGCAAGGGAGTTTCATTCAGAGCTTCTTGTCAAGTTCAGTAGTCTTGGCCATGGTTACAAAACGAATGAGTTATTGCAGTACGCGGCACTCACATATTGTCTTATTTAGAATTTTATAGAATCAGGTCAATGCTATTTCATTTTCAAAGGGTGCTTGCATTAAATATCAAATTGAGAAAAAAACATTACAATCACCATGGAGCAATATTATTCCATAATTTCCGGGGGGGGGGGGATAATTTTGGACTGTACCAATTTTTTAGAAAGGTCTATAACTATGAATATAATAGATCAAACCTACTAAAAAATTCACAAATTATTCACAACTAAATATGGAACAAACTATCTATGGCAAATTCAGTAAGTACTTGCAAATATTCACATTTCCTCAGATAATATACGAATATTCAGTGGGGACGAATAATACATATATATAATATTCTTTACTTCAAGAATAATGATTCCTAAACATGTATCATTGATGATATTTAGGATAAATGAAAGTAACTTTTTTAATTAAGTTTGGGTCATTTTCCTTAATCCCCAGAACAAAAAACAAAACCAAATTTGATATTGCTTTTTAATCATCCAAATATCCAGAAAATGTCTTACAAAACATAGCATAAGCTTGATATCTACTTATATAATAGTATTACTTTTCCTGTTTCTCTGTCCATAACAATGAACTCGTCCAGTTGACAAATCTTCAGATGAAAAAAATGTCTTCTGATAATAGAAATTTAGATATGTCCAATTTTTTCATGAAGAATAATTAATCCAAAATAAAAGAGGATAATATATCATAAGTAGACTAATGATCAGTATTAGTGTTAAGGCATTATAATTATTGAGAAACAATTCTACCATTTTTAAGTCCCTCACAAATACACAGTACAAAGAGTTATGCCTGTATGAAGAAATAAAACAAGAATGCTTACCGTTGATCAAAAACAATCTCTTCATCATTTCTGGATAATTATCTTCCAAAATATGAGACAGATACATATTAAGATTTAATCCTGCAAAATAAAGAACATTCTTTAGTCAAGAATATATGGATTCTTAAACATATTTTATACAGAAAAATCAAATAAATTTCATCTTATGCTGAATCATGGCAAACAGCTCAAGATGACAGAAAAGAAAGAGAATAGTTGCCTTTTCTCACTTTTTTCATTTTGGTTTCTTCTTTCAAAACAGTGGTTCTTAACTCGGGGGGATGTCCCCTGTGGTGTGTATGAGTGAATTTCATGAGTGGGAACAAGCCCACAGGCAAGAAGTAAGAATTTCTCAAATCATTATGAGAAATCCTTAATTAAGTATTTGCATAATATCGTGATGAACATGATATATCAACTTTTTTTTTTTCACAGGACTGCTTCTAGAGTTCCCCTTCTACCTATTTGTGGGACCCATTTCAAATTAATCATTTGGTTGGAAATGTGGAAGTGGGTATGGAGACAAGGGAGAGTGATGGTGGAAAAAGGGTTAAGAATCACTATTTTAAAAGATTTCCACTTATATGCAAAAATACCTACCTTATTAAACATAAGGATTTACATACAGTTCAGATCAGCATTTAATTTCTCTATTTGTAGCATTCACCTTTTCACACAATTCATTCTGCTTGATACATGATTCCGAATTTCAAAAGATCCAGAAGTTGAAAAAGGAATAACAGACATTCCTCCACTATAACACAAGAGTTAGGGTGTGAGAAAACCAACTATAACAGAGCCACAATAACAGAGGGCAGAGGGGTGGATATGGGGAATATCCAAGAACAAGCAATAGGTGAAATACAGCTAACATCAGAATAAAAATGAAATGAATTAGGCAAAAACATTTCAGTATTCAATGAATAGAGATTTCATTAAAAAAAAGTTTTTTTCATTGATGACTGAAATGTTTTTGACTAATTCATTTTATCTTTACACTTGGTCTGCTATGTAAGTCAATTATGTTTCTTAGTAGAGGGTAGAGTGGAAGTTGTGTCATCTCTGTCATCAAATGGATTTACGGTCTAGTGAAATATCAGCCTTATGGATTTAAAAAGGGAAATTTGTGTTTTTCAAGCCAAGCGGGCAATAATATAGATTAGATGTTTTGATCCACCACTTGCCTACTATTGTGAAACATGATATAACAGACTGTGTTCTATCAGAAGGGGGGGCTATATTATCTTCTAATGAATTCTTGACACTTCGTATTCTTTTAATGAAATTGGAATATGCTGTAGCAACAGTGAAATCCTCAAGATAGATTTTACAAATCAAGAAACTCTAAAAGATCAAATCATTAACTGAACCAACAAACAAATTGCTAGAAATTAGAATACAATTATTCAGTCCAATTGAGTTAAGTTAACACAGCTGGAGTCAACAAACTGCTACTGTCACAACTTACATTGACTAAAAATAAATAAAAAAGTAAAATAAACATCCTCCAAGTAGTAATACATCTTAACCTTATTCCACATGAGTTCACTTTTCAAATGTTTGTAGAAAGTAGGTGACTTCCTGCCCAACTTTTATATTTACCAAACAACAAATGCCAGTATATCTTAACCCATTAACAGTGGATGACGGAAATTTCACTCATTGCAGCTCTGCGACTGAATCAATAGAATTCCTGCTGTATTGCAATTGATAGGAACTCAGTGCTTTTACGTTGCAATGGTAATCTTGTAATGGACAACCATTACTCTTTAGCACCTGCCATAGTGAATGGTATTAACCTTATCCCACAGAAGTTCACTTTTCAAATGTTTATAGAAAGTAGGTTACTTCCTGCCCAACTTTTATATTCAAACATTTTACCATGTCAAAATTACTGAAATTTTGAAAACTGTAACTGACAGCTATGTTTGATAATTAAAACAAACATAACTTTTGAAAATGTACAAGAAATAGATAAACAAGCGTTACCATCAAAAACGAAATTGTTTCCACAATGAAAATTTACTTGCTCTTTCATCACAATCAAAAATCAATAAATTCAAAAAATTTATACTTGTTTATAATGAAAGTTAATAAATTAAATCATGGAACAGCTGCCTTGAGGCAAGTTTAACTTCAAATATAAAGATAGTATCTTTCTTGCAATATCTCAAACCAATGTGGTCATTTTAGAAAAACATTTGCAGTGACATATGTAAAAAAAATGTTAGCCTTAGAGAAAAGGAGCAGCTGTAGCTATGCATACCAGGCTGACAGATGGTGGGAGTAGTATGTCTAAGTGGTAATAAAAAATGAAAGCTGCACTTCCATAGCAATTCTGAATACTTTTATAACAGAAAAATAGAGATGGCACATTTAATGTATAAATCAGAAAACTTTTATAAACAGCTGAAATGTAATAAAACAGAGTTGAGGTGCTGGAAAATAGTAAAAATTTGGACAGTTATAAAGGATTTTTCAGATTTGGTAAACTGTTTAGAACATAAAACTTTTGGTGGGTCAAGTTGAAATATATAGGGAGAGATTAGCTGATATGTTGATGTATGCTGCTTCTTAGAGTTTTCTCACCATCCAATGGCAAAGAAGTGACATATATTAAGATGTCAGCTAATTGTATAAGTCAGGCTAGTGTGGAATTCAGTTTGATATTGTGTACTTCTGCTGCCAAGCACACATTATGGAAGTCCTTGCCTAACAGAGAAATGAGTGGAGAATATTTGCAACATATTGCTATATATATATATATATATATATATATACTAAAACAATATCAAGAAAATTTCTGTTCACTACTGTTACTTGACACTATTTGGGAGAAAAATGACTCCTCTCAAAATTATAGACAAGATTATACATGTTTGCTAACACATTTTGTCAGAAAGAAAGTGCACAAGTTGAACCTGAGCAACTCCAGCTGCAACTGATGGTTGATATAGACAAGGAATCAAAGAGAAAAAGTATCAATCAAGAAGTTAAAGAAGAGATTGTGATAATCAGAGAAAAGAAAGAAAAATGCAGAACCAGCAGAATGGTTAAACCAAAAGTGGAATAGACAAGAGTGATATAAGAGGAGAACAAGCAACGAATAGTGCTTTACCATGAAAATGTCTATAATCCAAATGATTATTGTTTTTGGAGGCAATCCAAGATAACACAAACTGAATAGTAAAAGTTATGTTGATATGTGGAAGAAGCTTTCAACACTTCATCATGTTTCCATAGAAGTGGCCAGTTGAGAAAAAAATTAATTAGTCCAGAAATAAGAAAACGTTTTTTTTTAAACTTTGCAGGGACTTGTAAACATGGAATAAAATAATTCTTAAATCTTCTGAGATCTATCTAGTTTTTGCAAAAGGTTTTACAATGAAATAAAGAAATAAAATAAAAATCAATATTTTCTTTTTAGTCGGAACAAATTATCAAAAGTTTTTATATGGAGACTTTCATAGTATTTTCAATAATTTTAATGCCCTCTTGAGAGAAGTTTTCATTATTTCTAGAATAAAAATAGAATAAGAGTAAGATTTCAAATAATAAAAATCCAATGCAAAATTATAACTGATTTTAATATTCAAATATCTGAGATGAAGCATAATCAATTATTAGTAATTTCTTAATAGTATTCCTTTCATTTTGATTTTGTTGTTTTTCATTGAAACTCTCAAGTTGTCATTCCATGATTGTTAGAAAGCAACATATATCAGAAATAACAAATAAGCTTCTGGCAAGATTCTAATTCCATAGGCTTTGGAGTCTTACTAGGACAACTGCCTAAGCAATTAGATTATGAAGGCCACTGGCTACAGTCATTCATATCTAGCCCAATAGCTTTATTCCTCATTTTCCCCAAATATCTGATATGCTGTCATCTGTCTTTATATACACTAGTAATAATGTAATAATATTCAAATTTCTTTGATGAAGTACTGTCGATTATTAATTTTTTTACTATTTCTTTTATCTTATTTCCATGATATATCTGCAACTAATGACTAATTATAACTGATTTTATTTAACTCAATCAGATATGACACTTATAGGTAAAAGTACATCTATTTATAGATATAGTCTAAAAACTTGGGATAAAAAATGTTTAGAATGAAATACAAATAGTAGTTAAGGTCTAAGAATTTGAAAATATTTTAGGAATGCAGTAATATTATAAAACCAAACTGTAGCTAGATATATCTTACGTAAACCACTTTCCTGGAAGAGCAGATGTTTAGTAGAATAAAATGAAAACTAAATATTTTATCTGCAAAAAACAAGAATTCATACTGATGCTCTCATCTCATAAAATAAGGCATTTAATCTTTCTGTTCTTTATTTATGTCACCTTGAATAGAATCTTGGTTTAAATCTAGAAAATCTCATCTTAGGCCAGTATCTTCAAGAAAAAAAATGTTATACCAGAGTACTTCATACTTTTTGGTAATGAACAATACTAAGTACGAGCATCAGGGTTTTCGGAATTTGACAAAATTCAAAATGAAATATCGAATGTCAACAATATAAAAAAAAGAGACAAAATAGATATGAATCTCAATAATGTTTGCTCCTAAGGTAATTCAAATAGAATTCTTCTAGATGATGAGAATAATGAATACATAAAAAAAACATTTGAGTTTTAAAAAAAGGCAGAGATGCAACAAATAAACAGGCTGGCAGCTTCAAGTGATAAAAAAGTCCATAGCAGCATCTGTCATTCTCAAGGTGAATAAATACCTTCATAAATCATTATACCTAAAGATAACTATAAACGATGATGATGATGAAGTTGATACAAAAGAGACAGAACAAAAACAATAAGAAATCTACAGATATAAAATGCAATGTGTATCCATATACGTATATATATTTCTGTATGTGTAACTTGATGATGTTATGACGTCAGATATTGCCATGCAATTGATATGACACAAATCAGTGCACAGCAAAAACAAGTTCAGAATATTCTATATGTGAGCAACAGTTTTTAATTGGTGCATAGATACTACACTTTGATCTGTATCTACTCAATTCTCCACAGGAGCAAAATGTGACACAAGGTTGGTTTACTATGGGGTTTGGTAAAGGAAAGCTGAAAAAATTGCTCCAGCCCTCGCAATTGGTGTTGCGGAGGGGTCAGGGCAAGCCTAGGTGCTGCCCCAATCCCCCGAGAATAGGCAGAATTATTTTTTGAGGCCACAGGACAAATCCTAGGCTGCTTGTGCAAGGCTATCAAAGTATGCCTGGCAAGTAGATACAACACTTTCATCCTTACTTACTTGCACTCTCACAAGAGCAAAATGTGCTACAAGGTCATTTTTAATGTGGGAGTCCAGTTATAGAAGAGCTTCAAAAATTGCTCCAAACCTCACAACTAATGGCAAGCCCAACCCACACCTTTTAGTGCGATGGAACGGTACAGCCCTAGGGTGTACTGCTCCCCCAATACTATGCCGAGTAATTTTTTGAGGCCACAGGATGAATCCTACGTCTCTTGCGCTTAGCGATAACAAACCTCAGTAAGCCATCATTGGCCACATCATTGCACCAGCACAAAGCTACCAATGTATATCCTGCAAGCAGGTACTACACTTTGATCCGGGACAAGCATTGACACTTTGATTTTAGGCAGAGTGCACAGACACTCTAATCCAAGATGAAGGTGCCAATCCATGTGTAAATAATCCAGTCATTCTTGATGGGTACTATGCTAGTAAGAGCAATAATAAGTGATAACAAGAAGCAAACTAAAAAAAAGGTTATTACAAGAAGCTGAAGAAAAGACATCAATATTCTCTTTGTGTGTGTGTGTGTGTTTGAAGAGAGAAAGATAGAGAGTGAACAAAAGACTATTTTTGATGATATTCAAAATGTTAAAGGAAATTGAGAAATGTGAATCCACTGTGAATGCAATATAAAGCAATTTATTGATGGAAATTTTCTAACATCGGTTAGACTAATGTTGATTTATGAAAATAGCAGCTTAGTTTCAAACTCTCCATCTCTATTATGCATTGATTTATTCAAACTAGTGTCCTCATGTTGGTTATTATAGTCACAACATTTCAACCATTGTATTCGCTGGACTAGTTGCCTGTTGTAGTAGTCAACCTTTGGTAACCTTCTGGGAATTTTAAAACAGACAAATCCAATCATCTGTTTATACTTAAATCAAAAACTCTTCTGCAAAAATATCACTATAAACATTAGATGTCAAGACAAGTGAATGTGACTGGGTATTTAGATCTAGAAAAACATCCTTTACATTTGCTGTCAGACCATTTTGCTGAATATCTACAAAATAATGAAGAACTAAAACCAAACTTGCTGATTTGTCTGAGCACACATGGGGAGACAGCAAAGAAACTTCAGATTTCATCTCAAGTACCAGGGAGGGAAATTTATTATCACAAATTGCATTTAGTAAAAAATAAATCCAACTAAGAGCAGTCAGTTTTGTAATAGTAAAATGTAATGTTCACTTAAAAGTATCTTCCATTCCCACACAATGTTTTGTGGTTCAATATTTAACCTTCAGCAGTTCACGGACGCCAAGATTTTGTGCACTTTGAAAGCCTGTAATTTGTATGTCTGTTCATGTATGACTGAAATTGAGATGATTTTATATATATTTACAATTGGAGTCATCTACAGTGGCAGGACTAACATTTTCTCCGCAAACCAAGTCATTTAGAGAGCATTAAAAGTTAAAACACATTCCAATATGTTCTGGCATGTCTGGAAAATACATTCAGATGTGTTCTAGCATGTCTGGCAGACTAAAATAATTGGTGTGATAAATATTCCATGATTACGTATCAAAATTACATTAAGACTAAATAGGACTGGACTGATGACCAAATTAATGATTATTGAAAGATTCATATTGACAACAAATTTTTTCTTTTGAAGTGAACTGATACAAACTATCAAAATGCTAACATTCTTTAAAAAAATATAGTTCACGGCTGCTTGATAATATAGATGGAACACTTGAAAAAGCAAATGGTTAGAGTTCAAATTTGATTAACTTTCATCATCGAAGCTGGTAAGCAAGAGAACAAAAAAATCAATACATTTTACAGTTATACCCTGTTTAGCATTATCCCCCATTTAGTGCCAATTTGCTCAATGTACCACATGTATGCACATACACAATCATTTATTACATAGTGATATAGAAAGTGACTACCAGATGAGATACACAGCACTAATCCATTTCATCTTGTTGAGGCTTCACAATGACATCATATATTTTAAAATAATGAGAATGACTGACCAGGAGCACAGCAGCAAGGCAAAGAGAGGTGGTTTGTACATGCTATGTATGCTATGTTATAATGACCCCCATATAGTGCCGATTCATTTAGTGCTGAATTTTTTAGGAATGTATCTAGAGAACTAACTGAGGTACTACTGTATTTTAATTTTATTTTTCATTTTAGAGAAGCTTCCAAATTTGCTGAAACTTAATATCTTGTTGCATAAGGCTTTTGTTGGCTGTTTAGAAGAAAATTAAAAACAGTGAATTTAAATTGCAGCTCTATCATATAAAAGTAAAAATGTGCAAATCCTGGAAGTTTCATAGTTTTTATAAAGTAAAAATATGTAAGTCTTATAATTCACCGAAAGTTCCTCTGTGTGTATGGGACAGCTTACCACAAAAACCACTCAACATAACCTGATGAAATTTTTATGCATACCAATGTGACCCCAGGCCAGGTTTCGAGCAAGTTAGTTTTTGAAAATTACCCCCAGGAAATATTGAAGGGTGGGGTGGGGGGATTTACATGCAAATTCATACTAAAATTTTTGTGTCTACTTGGTGACATGGTATAACCTAAAAAAAAAAAACATCATAGAATGAATCAGTTCTCAAAACAAAACGAGTTGGCATGAGAATGTATTCAGTAAGTTTCTTTTCTCAAACATCAGAGTGAGGGAGAGAAAGAGAGAGGAGAAATTTCATGTTGAATTTCTCTTAAGAATACGTACGTATATTGCGGAGAAATTACACAAAGAACAACAAAAATAATCTGGGAACTCAATCTCTTATACAAAAAAGACTTCATAAACTACAACAACACTTGAAGAGAGAAGAATTAGAGTAGGTGCAATAGAAACATTTAAAATAATTAGAGGTATAGAAGATATCCCAACTGATAGATTCTTTACAATGAACAGAAGAAGCAACAATAAAATATATTGAAGGTACAGCAAAAAGACACTAGAAAAAACTTTTTATCACAAAGAATGATCAACAACTGCAACTCAATAGCAAATTACGATACTGAAAACAAAAGCAGTAATTAACTTCAAGAACAAATGACAATTACATGACACAGAACAAATCTAAATACTTTAGAGAAAACAACTTGAAACATAAGTGCGTATAAGTGATATATAAGCATAGATGTGAGCACAATTCACTTGCTAGAATTTCATAAGATTTTTTGTGATTGTTATATTAATATTTCTTTCATTTTTTGAATTTTAATTACAGGGATGAAATTTCTTTCTTTTTTTTCCTTTTTTTTAATGTTGGATTTTGCTCGCTAAGTTTGCATTTTTATTTTGAAAATTCAATCTGTTTTCAAAAAGAAAGAGAGAGAGAGAGAGAGAGATGAATTTTCACTTTAAATTTCATGATTGAATTTTTATATTCTTTAAAATTTGTGTAGTTTCTATCAAATTGCACCTTTTGCGGTCTTTAGTTCAAGATTAAAGTGTAGCATTTGTTCTCACATCAACACTAGCACTAACTTTCCGCTTTCAATTCTATTTATAATGATTGTATTTGGCACTATAGAGGGAAAGTAGTCCCTATTGTAAATTGTCAAGTTCATACATTTGCTCACTTGTATTGAAAATGGTGCACAGATACAAATAAAAATACAAGAAAATTAATGAAATAAAAACAATTAAAAAAATGATAACTTTTAAATTTGAAAGGCTTTGGAGTCTTTTTTGAAGATTTTGGGACCAATGTTGAGCTGTATGTTTTTTGACAGTTCCCTCGCCAAATAAATCTTTGATTTGACAGCCACAAATAAACCAGAATGAATAGTGAAAAGACAACGTTCAACTAAATAGAGTGAAATTTAAGCTTTAAAATGGTATACTACATGAACATAGTTAAATAATAGTTTGGTCCAAAAATAAGCATTGAAGTTTGAAACGATAGAAACCACAATTATTTTTGTACCAAACTAATGTATAAACATACTATAATATATTTCAAAGGTTTTCATATATTTCATATACACTCATACAAAAATTTGGCAGATAATGGGATGCCTACCATGCTGTAATGTTTAGTAACCTCGTCCTGCTAACCAATTTGCTACTGTAGCGATTATGAGCCTTACTGAGTTCCCCACTAACCTAGCAGGTGCCTCACAAGTTAGTTTCACAGATCATTACTAATGTAGTGAATTTGATCTTCACTAGGTGCTCCCCATTTGTGGCCTAATACTAGACTTAGCCACACTTAATGAATATCCAAAGTTATAAATGAATATTCATTTTGTGTTTTAATCAATAAAAAAGGAACAGTGCAAATAAACAGGGATAATTTGAATGTTTGAGGTTCCACTCCTGACTACAAAGTCACACGCCCAAAACAACTCAACATTAAAGGAGTTGAACTCTAACGTGACACTTTGCACAAAAAGAAAATTAAATAAATAAATGAATATACCAGTTGCCAATATCTAAATTCTCAAATTCAAATTTCTGAATCTTCAGTACACACGATTTGGTTTGATAGAAAAAAAGACTACAACTCCAAATTGGACACCAACTCTTGTAGATCAGTCTACTTACTAAGAACATACCAACTTAGCATCGAATCATATCAATATTTTCTCGGTTTTCTTTTCTTTCTAAAGGATTTTTCACTCTTGAATCCATATATTCCATAATAATAAACCTCTTTTACTCTTATTCCCTGATATATGACTTTTACAGATATGCAATTTTGATGCATATTTCAACAGTCTGAATTATTTTTTATGATATAAACTAGCTAGGAATTCAACTTAGTATCCTCTAACAGTGTACTGTGTAAAACTATCTTGCAATATGTCAACTTTCAAAAGATAAATCTAAAACAAGATTAATTTTAATTATTCCCACTTTTATTTCTTCATTAATCACGTCCCTCATAATCAACACCACAAAAAATCATAATATACATCACACAGCAAAAGTACCTTAGAAGCTCATAATATTTTTATTAATTTTAATGTTTAATAGTTTTTATCACAACTTCCAACACGAGCCGCCATTTCTAAACATCGCAATTGGAAATGAAGAGTAAGATGAAGGTAAAAGTAAGTCAAAATCAAAACAAAAATATAGTTACAATATTTCATCCAATAATAAGAATAAATAATAAAATCTGCTTTATCTCAAAAGCTGTTTTTTTATAATAGTGCTTAATAAATAAATTTCTACACTGATTGTAAAACAAGGAAGTTCACAAAATCACTGGTTCCACCATTTTACTGAAACTTAGCAATGGAGAAGTAGACAAGTGATGTGTGTTTCAATAGTTGGTGCTGTTAACACCAACTGATCTACCAGAAGAGAATATCTAACCAAAAACTAGAACAGATCTTCAAGAGTAAGCAGTCACGGGCAGCTTGCTGTAGCATACTTATTAATGCTTGAAAAAGTATAGAAAGATATGAAAGTTGTAAATATGTTGGTGAATAACTAGTGTAACTGGTGCGGGCTCATGTGAACAAGTTTTTTTTTTCCCAACAAATATTCATTTTTTAACAATCTCCTTCCTTTAGAATGCACTTAACCAGATGCTACTCTATCAATCATACATATCAAACATTACACAGTGACAATTTCAGATCAAAATTTGGTCAACAACTGTGTCAGGTTATAGTTTATTGATCCACCCTTGAAAATAATATATGTGTCATACAGATTGATCACTACGATGTTTACACCAAGATTAGAAAGAAAATTCTCATGCTGATTTCTGATTTAGAAGAAATTACCAACTTTTTTCGGCAGATGAGATAACCTTCAGGTAAGATAAGGCCACAATTTCAGTCTGATTTTCATTGTTTTAGTTGTTTTTATATCTGGCCTATAGGAAAACCCTTTTTTACTCAGGTGTTTTTTGGATGCTTCAAGTGTCATCTTAAGTGTTGATATATATGAATTTAGCATTGACTAGGCTTTGGGCAGAAACAGAAACCAGATAACTATATCAGCCATTGTTTCAATTATTCAATTTTGTCCATATTGACTAACTCATCTACAGATGGTTTTCATTTCACTCGGTAAAATTTTACTCATCAAGGAAAAGTGTATAAAAAAATAACTATTACACTAGTTTCATGCACAATGGAACTGTGCTTCTTATATAATATGCCACATGTCTATATTTTTTGTCTGTAAAAATTGTCCAAGGAGATAACTATTCATAGCTAATTGAAGGGTAGTATCTCATTTCTTTTCTTCTTCATGCATGCAAATGTATAAAAAAATTCTTGTTCCATTCTGGATGAACAATAACAAGAAAGTAGAGAGCAATGTAATAGTTTTCTAAATACAGTGCAACTGCAAAAATTATTAAGATACCGCTATCTTTTTTTTGACGACATGGGTAAACTAGTCTTTACATCACACTTTTTTTTACATTGACAAGGTTTACTTAACAGCCACACAATGCAAGGCTTCACACACAACACTAAGCCATTAGCAAATATATTTTTTATCATGTTTGTTTTCATCTTTAGTTATCTCCCAATGGCTCTCAGCCTGATGCTGAGAAATGTTTTACCAATGTTTGTTTTTTTTAATCTTCTGAGAAACTTAGATTTTATGAAAAGTTTTTTCATGCATTTCTATTGCGCTCCACATTAACAATTCATAAGCAGAAACCTTTCAGCAGAGCTAGTCATAAGTTAACTAATGCTATTTTGTTCAGCTGCTTGCTCATCAACCCCCATACTTCAAACCAGACACTTCCAATCAGCTTTCATTAAGAAGAGTCAATTTTCCCAAGATGACATTCAATGCTCTTATCCAAGGCCACATGAGGCAAATAAAACAGAAACCATTATCCAATGACAATTCCAATCTAATGGTTAAAATGCAAGAATATCTGTTGTTCATTTTGAAATTCAAAAGAAACAGGCCTAGCTAATCAACTGTCACTTGACCAATGTCTTTTGCCCGTATGCCTTGTTGAGGGTGATAAAAAAAAATGGAAAATGGGGTGATCAATGAATAAGTTACTTGAATAAGTTCCTGCCTTTTGTTTGGCAGAAATCACAAAAAAAGTCTGAGTCTTCAAACAAGCATGAATGTTGCCGGATACAAACTAAGGAACCAATTCAGCATAAAATTGAATTGCAAAGTGAACCCTTCAACAAAAGAAAATATTTTCTCAAAAAATATTCAAAACAAAAAAAGAATCAAAAATATTTTGAACACATAATAAGGACTACATGTATGATTTTGAGCCCTCTAGTTCCATTAATATAGTCTGTACACATGACACGTACACAGATAGCCAGACCCACTAAGAAACTGAAGAAACCTATGTTGACAGTTTTGCTTGATGGATTATAATGAGATTACTTTATTAGATGGTCTTTTTATTATCTGTGAACAATAATGATAATATTAGGGGAGAATTGGTAAATCACACTGATTTCAGTTTTTGTGTAGTTCTCGATTACTAGACTAAATAATTTACAGTAAAAAAAAAAGAATCAATAAAGAGATGCATGGAAATCTGATAGTGTCTGAAATAATTTTAAAAAGTGACGTTTATGTTTCATCACTTTTCAAGCGGGTCTGGCTGGCTGGCTGGCTGGCTGGCTGGCTATCTATCTGTGTATGTGTTGTGTGTACAGGCTAAACTGATAGAACTAGAGGGCTGAAAATTTTTTTTCCCCCAATCTCAGAAAAATGTTAAATTTACATGCATGTATGCTTAACAGAAAATAAACAAATTCATTCTTCTTCTTACGCACAGCCCCTATAACGATACCAAAATACCCACTATTCTCCCTCTTACTTTCTCTTCCTGTCTACAAACTATATGAAGTTCAAACTCGCTATAAAAATAAGCAGTCTTTCTAAAGCAGTCAGTGGATTCAGCTGGAAAAGCAGACACAAAGAATGTGTTTATTTTAGCAAGGATTTACATTTTAAACCCAACCCCTCTACCTAAAAACATATGGCAGTGTAATTTCCACAAATCAATTTGCTAAGAACCTTTCCCCGGTCATATTGGTACACAGAACATTTCATGGGGTTATGTTGTGTGGTTTTTGCAGTAGGCCATCATATATGGACAGACGGACAAGCATTAGCTGAATTATAACAAGATTAATTACAAATACTTTGATTTTGACTCCTTTTCCGCCAGAGGAAAATATGTAAACAAATATTCATAGCTAAAAAGTTGTTTTCTTTGTGGGGTTTTATGGAATCTCTGAGGCACTTGAAAAAGGAAGGATGGAAAAAGTCTGCTTGAATGAGAATGCAAAGCCATGATGAACCCTGTGTCCCGTTTGGTCACCCTTTGAGAGAACATCAGTGCAACCTGATGTGACCAGAATGAACCCCGATTTGTTACACATTTGTAAAAAATGAGATTACTCTATAATCAGTCATAACTTAAATAAAGATAAGCAAAAAAAAATACAGATCCCATACTATGATTGACACTTAAATTCATGAACAACTTGATACGACTCCTAAATGACAGTGGAACTCTTCCATGAAGAGAATACAAGCTCTTGTGAATAGGGTTTTTAAAAAATCAAATATCTGACCCAAAGGCTGAAGGGCAATAACTTTGATCAGTAATTATTTCCTTTTAAATTATATCTAAATTTTTTGTGTGAATTTAAGAGGTAAGTTGCAAATAACCTAGATTTTATTTTTCTTGCATTCTCTAAGTTAACGCTTTTTAGGAGTACCTTATTTCTATAATTCTGGCTACAATGTACCATTTTGGCTACTTGAGTCATAAACAGATGAACAGAAGCAGACTTAGTATTATAGTATGTGGAAGAGTACATTGTTACAGACAGAGAAACATATAGTAAAATTGTACTGTTCATTATATAGAGTCATTGTAAAAATTGAGCACCCGTTGACAATATACCAAATACTAACTAAGTTCCTCATCATGTTCAAAACTGACCAATTTTCTAGCTTCAATTATAATATTCCCAAGACCAATCACAACTAGAATTGCTATGAAGTGAAATGATTATTTTTGAGCAAAATTGAACAATTTCATTTACAAGAAAGGTTAACTTCATCAATGACAAAATCAAAAGGTACTTCCAGGACTCAGACAATTCAATGAAAAGTGATAAATTTCAACCAAAGTTACCTAAATTCAGATGTAGATCGAAGTTCGATAGTAATTGATTCTTTAAAAAGTAACACACATAAATTTCAATCAAGTGACATAGAAATCATACATTTTGAATATCAACAGAACAAGTTTTTAAACTGACATGAATACAATAAACAAGTTTGTTATTATAGCACAGCCTGCAGACTCATTTTATCCGGCCTGCTGAGTTCATTGAATATGTGACGCTGCATACAAAAATTCTTTGTTTTCCTTATCAGTTTTGATTACAGAACAATAAAATTCAGTATTGAAAAACAGAGCAAAAGTTTCATTTTTGCAGTGGCCTCAAACGAATCAATATTTCATTGTCAAAAATTCAAGCTGTTCTATTAATAAACACAAAGTTTGACCCACAATTAAACAATAGTGAAAAGAAAAAAACATCAAAATAACTTTTTTTAAAAATAAGCTCGTATGATCATTTAAAAACCATAGACCACCAGGTGGTAAAGGGATCTACCCATTTTTATATATGCATGAGTTTGTATATTCCAGTGCTCCTGGCCATACCATTTTGTCAACAGACTTGAAAATTGGCATCAATACTCAACTAGACCCCTTCTGGAAAAAATTTATTTTTTTTTATCATTGGTGATTTTTTTACCTTCTTTGGGCCTCACTTTGATGGGTTTATTGAAAATATGTTTTTTTTTTACTGTATATTAGATATTTTCCACTGAAATATGCCTGTAATATCATAAATATAATTTATTCTGATCATATTTATTCTCCAGTGGAATCATTTTTACATGATTTCAAAATTTTAGGCTATGGTTGTTCAATTATTGACTGTAATGGTGATTTCAAAAATTTTTAGTCTATCTGCTTTTGCCTGCAAGACCCAAAAACATTTCTGATCCAAAAAATTTGCCAACTCATCTTTTAGTAGATAAAACAGGAACTAAAAAGTAAGTAAAAGGCAGCCAGAATCAAGGTTAGATCAGAGCTAGCCAAGAACTTGCATACCTAGGCTTCAAGTTAGTCCACAGACCAGAAGCCCAAAATTAGTGAATCGGTACCATAGATGGTTCTAAATCAAACAATGCACTTTGGTTTCATACATGTCTGCAGACTATAGAAATGGCTGATGGACCTTTGGGTTGTCTAGCTGGAGCGAATAATCAAAGTATATACATTGAACATCAAGCAAGTAAATTGGGAGAATGATAATATACAGGTAGCCATAGAAGGAGAAGGTGTACTAGCTTCATAGCAGGAGTTTGGTTTTTTGGAGGGGATTCATTCTGCCAAGTGGAAATCTTGCTTCCAGGAAGTTCCTTTCTTTGTTGTGATATGAGTAAAAGTGTACACCATCAATGTAGCCCAAGAATACCGAGCCCTATGTTTTTGTACCGGTAAGATAAAGAGAAGCTGTTGGTGGTCCCTGATGATATGATAGTACAGATGATTGCCATAGAATATATGAAACTGAAGATTGATCTGGATAAACCATCCAAATCCCAGAAGGATGCATCAGAGATACATAATGCAGCAGTACACCTAAGGTGTGAAATGAAGATAGCTCAGGTAAAACAGCCATGGCCATCACAATCTGAAGAGCTGAATGAGAATAATGCTTCAATACCTGCCGACCTAACAGATTTTCTGGCCACCCTCATAAGAGGCAAAGAGTCAAAGAGAAAACCGCCATTACATGTGCAGACTCACATATGATTATTTGCATTAGAGACAACCACCCATTTGGATATATACCAGTTGATTAAATGAATTGGCAGTCAATAAGATGTTCTAATGGCTGTTGCGACTGATCCCTTAGAGGCTCAAAAGGAAGGTGAAAAGACCTATGAGACTTTCAAGAGTGAAAGATCACTGCCAAGAACCACAAAATTCCAAAAATGAAACTCAAAATATTTATCGATATAAATAAAAATATATTGTGTCAATCGGAGAATGTTTTTGACACTTAAACATCTTCTCAAATGGGTTTCTGATAATATGGACAGGATCCAACATCCAAATTAGAATGGGTGTACCAACCATTAACGCACCAGCCTCACAACTGTCTATGGTACATGGAGTTTCAAATGAGGCATTGAAAATTATGATTAGAGAATGATTCAAATTAGTGATTTAGCAATTGAGTCCTGTGTCAGAGCTACAGGATCCATTGACAAAGTACTTGAAGGCCATCAGTACAATTATGGTGTTTGTTTCCACTAACTTGCTTATGAAGCAACCTATCCTGAGGTTTGCATGGAATACTTTTTTAGTATGTTTGAAAGAAGACATCATAAAGACCTCCAGCTACCACTTGATGTTGCCAAGAACTAGGAACAGTTCAAGGAGAAATCATGCAGTGAAAACCTTGATGCAGTTCTGAATGAGCTAGCTTGCGATCAAATAATTGGCCAATTCACAGAATACATAGATATGCTCAAAAGTGCCAATGGAGATCTCTCGGTGCTCTGGATGTTCTATACTAACTTAATCAATATTCTTTTGGAATTTATCCGAGCTTCAAAAGAACGAAACTGGCACTTACACCCACGCGTGGTGTCCATCATAATTCTGTGGCGTTTAGCATATAAAAGGTATAACTATGCAATATTTGTGCCAGTATACCTATCAGATATGACAAGTTTGGCAAAAGATCAGCTCAGTAAATATGAGCACAGTAAGAATGATGGTTTTGCAGTGCAAGTTGGAGACAACCACCCATTGGGATGTATACCAGTTGATTAAACAGGGACATTGAATTAGCAGTCACTCTGGTGTTCTGTTGGCTGCTGCAGCTGATGTCTTAGAGGCTCAAAAAAAAGATGAAAAGGCCTATGAGACCTTCAAGAGTGAAAGATCACAGCCAGGAGATACAAAATTCCAAAAATGAAACTCAAGACATTTACCAATATAAATGAAAACCAGCACATAAAAATACGCCAAAAATAGACAGTCCTCAAAGCAGACTGGAGATTATTTAGCCAGATGGTTCTCATATCAACAAACAGAAATCTTGACATATAAGAAGTTCTCAGGCATTCCCAGGCAGCCTCTCCCATGGTCTCTCTCATACAGAAAGAAAAAAAAACGAGGAAAAAAAATTGCTCCCGCTGATAATGTCCCAGTACCATCAGCGTGTATACTGGATGGCATGTGTTTACTTCAGTAGGTGCATCGTGAAAACACTTTTGCTAAACTGTCTGCACAGGTGTTTGACCATGTCATCAAGAATAGTAGAGACAGTGAAAGACGATGTTGTGTTCGATGTTTACAGAGATCCATCAACTGAATTAGCAGAGAAAATATTGAGAGGCACTGATGAAAGTATGGTATTTTCTACCACAATGCCTGGTCTTAGAATCAAGCAGTAAAGGTGCATGCTGGCTTGTTCATCTAGCAAATCAAAACTGACTCAGTTTATTGTAGATTACTGGCGAACAGATAATGTTTGGAAAATGCTTGGTTGCAAAATATCATGAGAGACCTGTTTCTGAAATACAAAATTTCAGAGACTGTAGATGAACTGAGGAATACACAGGAGGAGGCAGGCTCCCACATGCTATTGCATGCAAGTATTTCAACATGACTTGGTCATTATCACAGCAGATGATACAAATGTCCCGGTGCTTTGCATGGCTTTAACACACTGTATTGATGCCAACCTCTACACTAAGCGTGGGTCAAAAATAAGGAAGAGGATAGTTTATATGAAGGCCTGAGTCAGGGTGCATGTATTGCTCTCTTTGGACTACATGCCACATAACACATTGAGTGCCTTCTCAGAATAAGACAAACCAAAGGCACTGAAGTTGCTTTTAGGGAATACTAAATTTCAAGAGGCTCTTGTGGATCTTGGCCAATGTTGGCATTTATCAGATGATGTTTATCAAGTTCACCAGGAACTAACATGCTGTCTGTATTTTCAAAGAGCATCCATCAGTGATGTAATTGAGCAGCGGTTTCATTTTTTGAGAGCAAAGAAGGGAGGGGAATTGAAACTGGGCAGCAGTCTCTCTGCAATGACTGCCTCAATATGCATGCGCAGAGCCAACTATCAGCCAACTATATGGCACAGATGTCTGGATAGTGACCCAGGATTCTGCCTCCCCGAAGTGGCGGTGGGTGGAAGCTTGATGAAGCAGATCATCTAAGCAACAAGTTGATGATGGGAGCCTCAGCTCCAGATGTTGTTCTAAATTTCTTCCCTTGCCAGTGGAGGTGCGTTTTCAAGACCACAGATTGTACATAACTTGATAATTTTGATTAAGACATTTAGATGAAGTATATTTTGTGAAGACAATCCAAATAATTGTTTATTAGAAAGAATACACAGAATTAAGGGTAAGGGATAACAGCTTTTTGGACAAGGTTTGTCATTAATAGTCAAATTCTCATATTCTCAATACATTCGTGCAAATTTTAAGAATAATCATAGTGATATCTTTTGAAAGGTTTTGAAGAAAAATATTATTTGGAGTCACTTGGAAAGTAAAACAAGAGCTAAAGTTACCAATGTTTTCATGCAAAGATTTAGATAAAACCTATATTTCTCTGCTTTGATAGTTTATTGGGTCAAAACTGCCAGTCTAATTCCAACTCTAATGATTATTTATGCATTTCTTATTTTTTTTTTTTAGGTTTTGGCCTTCAATTATGCAATTAACCACAGCTGGGTATCTGGCATGTGCCTCAAGCATTTTTGGTACCACTGAAAACTCATGACAATCATTCTTAGTACCACTCTTGGAACCAATATTTCCCCTGCACCATGGACCAGGTCATTCATTGCCACTCCCTCAGTAGCCAAAAACAGATGGTGCATTTATATAATCATAATATCCGATACCTTTTTCGAAAACAGGCATGAGGTCTTTGATCAAATTGGCAGTATATGAATTCAGTTTAAATGTCACAGGAGTTATTTAGAAAATGGTGACAGCTGCTCCCAAATATAATTAAAAAGATGGGAATCAATGCTAATTTCAAGATTTTTCAAATACTAGTTTTGTCTGAATTATAAAGGATAGGAATTTGATCTTTATTTTTTTAATTTTATCATTTGTTTAAAAACTGTACACAAGATTTCTTCATTGTAAATGAATATCGGCGGTTGTTTGAGTTGCTATGGAGAATGTTAACTAAGGTGTCAACATCAGCAGAAAAGTAATAGACTAAGGCTTTAAAAAGATAAAACTGCTTTGAGCTGTGTCCATAAAAGTCACCTAATTGCGAAAAAGAAGCTGTGAAAAATAGAACAAACTGAGGCTGTTTAAAAAGAGCAATTATTCCATTAGTAAGACTGACTATATCTGCTGATATGTTGCCAAGTGGTTTTGCTCTTCTTCTCTCTTTCTCACTCTTGAGGATTCAGATCAGCCAAGTTCAACATCTGGTGCACCACAAGTGTATGATGACATCCATGCAACATAAAACATGTGCAAATGATAACCAGGCTGACATCAGGCAGCAACATAATGTTTAATAATATCCAGCTACACAACCTACATAGCTACTGACTAGGCTAACTTGTGCACGCCCCATAACAAAGTCACCCAACAAAATGAATTCTATTACAGGATAGCATCACATAACAACTGACCTTTTTATTACTTTCCACTCACAAATACTATGCATTACTCCTTCCAGTTCATCTCAACAAGTAGTGGGCATTTTATCAATGAAAAACTCACTAAAATTTAAAATATAAAATTTATTCTGATAATTATTATAATTTCTTGTGTTAATTTTAAAACATTATTTCAAGTACGTTCCTTTGTCAGATTCACTATACCTGAAAAAATATTTCTAAAACTGCTCAATGATTCACCCAAGGATGAATTAAATTATTTTGGGGGTGAATGAAATCAGAGATTAGGTGAAAATGATATTTTAAAATTTCTTTTCAATTTACTCTTATCTTAGGATGAAGTATTTTAACATTATTATTAATATTGTTGTATTAAATACTACTTGGTCTCAAATGTAAACATCAACAAGTGTTGAATATTGGTTGTAGGTAGTTAAGTTTAACAGTGTTAAATTAGCTTCTGTTTAACTATGAAATCCCTGTGGCCGAATGGTTAAAAGCAGGCAGGCGTATACTGGACTTCCACTGGCAAGAGGGTGAGAGTTTGATTCTCACCATAAGTATACTCATTATTTCAGAATATACTGTTTTTAGATTGCCAAAGAATTACAATCCAAGTCAAAGATGTGATTATAAACAACTAAAAGTTAGGATGAAGGTAAAAACTAGTCAAAATCTATCCAATAGGTGAGAAAGTTGGTTTAGTTGTTTATCTTGAAACAATGTCGCATTTCTCAACAAATTTCTACCATTTTTGGCTCAGGGATCCAGATGCACCCTACACTGATGAATGAACAAAGAAAACTCGGCTAAGGCCTCCCTACAAGTTCACATCAGATAAAACTTCCAGGCATTTCTCTGTTTAGATGTTTTTCCCCCGGATTCAAAATAATCATGGGAGATAATTCTATTCCTGTATCTAGATGCATCTAAAAAGCCATGTGCAGCATTAAAAAAAAAATTGACAAAGACAGTCCATCACAATTAGCCATAAACATAATTTCTCTTTGATTTTTTTACGTTCACACATCAGATATTTCTATTTAGGTTTCTTTCACACAATTTTTCATGTTAATGTCTATATGCTGGATATTGCTATAGGTTTCATTATTTAGATGGTAGGTATTCTATGTTTTTAGACATTTTTATTCAATTTTACCCATAAAAAGGCCACATTTTAATTATATTTTCAGGTCTAGACATCAGATATTGCCATTTAGGTTTCTTATCTTAAATTATTGTTTTAATGTTTTTTTTCTCAATTTTACATATAAAAAAGCCATTTGCTATAATTACAATTTCGGATCACGGGAAACAATAGAGTCAATGCAGGTAATTCTATTCCTCTTTTTAGATGATTTTTTACTCAATTTTACAAGTGGAAGAAAAATCAATAATTAAAAATTTGAAATACAAGAATATTTTCATGTCTAGACAGATATTGCCTTTTTTTTTAAGTTCCACTTTTTAAATCATATTTCTATAAAATTTTTCAATGATTTTTAGTTGATTCTGAATAAACACCACCTTTTAATTGACATGTTCATGTTTCTTTCATGGCCAGCTCTACATCGGATGCTCACGTGTTCAGTTAAGCAGATAGCTTTTCATTGAAACACCAAATCACAGAAAAAGAAATGTATACCTAAGAGCCCTTGTTGACTAAAAATATTTGTTACTATGATTTCTGTTTTATGATTTGTATAAAAATTTCAGATTTAAAATAATACAGACAGTAAAAAAAAAATACTATTCTTTCATTCAATAGATTAGAGCAGAGGGTCCTGGTTAATAATTAACAATTACCACAACCTAGAAAAGCTTCACGCATCATAGCAGTCTGAAAAAAAAATTTCAACGTCAGAGGTGTATGTGCATTCAAATGAAAAAAGAAAAATTATTTACAAAAAGAAATACATGAAAACTCAGTTATGTTGTTTTAGTTCAACACAAAAAAATGCTTATATATATTTGACAGCTGGACAATGCTAGGTACCTCTGCTAGTTTATAATAAAGATGAAATCGATCAAAAATAACAAAATTTAGTCATGGGTGAACAAAACTTTTGCAACACACACTTGGGAATGAATAACATTTATATAGGGTTAATGGACACAGGATAAAACATCTTTGCCCTTATAAGTTTTTTTCAAAAACCTTATTTTTCAATGAGTTCAAGTCTTTGATTAATGTAAGCAATTAACCTAACCAACCATTTGATGATCTAATCTGCTCATAGAACAGTGATTAAGACATTAGCTTCACAATCCTAATTTAATCCTCATTGAATGCCGTAAAATTGCAGTCTAATCCTTCGTTTGGTTTATTGAAGGAAAACAAAAAATGTTGGGGATGATTAGGAAAATCAAAAGTATACAGTTGGTAGCTAAAAAGTTGTAACACATATTGTCAACCTTAACAGGGCTAGCATACACATAAATATAACCTAAGTAATTGATAACCCATACAGTAGTTATTAATTTTTTAACAGTATTTTTTTCATCTTAATTTCAATAGCCTTATCCTGAGGGGATGTGAGTTCAAGTCTTGCAGAAAGTTTATTCTTTACTTCCACTCCACACTGGTTACTAATGTTCTGGGAGCTGTGATGAAAAGCAACTGAAATTAAGATGAGAAGAATACTAGGCAAAAATTAATAGTAATTGACACTGCTTCATCCAAGAAATTCAAATGATATTGCAACTCCAACAGTAATTGTACCTCATTTCACAATTGCATATACTATAATGATCTAAGAAAGTGGGCAAATAATACTAATTGGAGTGAGAGTCCATACCTCTGGAAGGGAAAAAAAGTGGGGGGGACTGGAATGAAAGAAAAAAATTGAAAATGGGAAAAATCCAGAAAAGTTTTTTTTTAAAGTTTTTTTTTTTTTTAAAGCGGTTAATATCAGTGTCATTTGATTCAAATCACACCAAGTTAAAGATCAAAAGACAAAATTGGTTTCAGGTTGTTTGTTTCATGATGATAGAGGAAAATAATTTGATGAAACAGATTTTTACTACTCTTCGTAATCAAGTGATGAAAAAAATTGAGAAACTGTAATGCATTGGATAATCTTGATTTCATTAAATTTTAAAGTAAAAATAAACCCAGAAACCCACAAAGGTATAAAAAAAACCAGCGCTGGCAACCTTGCAAGCATAGTACTCGTAAATTATGACAGGATTATTACATATTATACTGTTATATACCAAAATTTCTGCTTAGTTAACCTGTCAAGTTATTTTAAAATGCTGCAAATGTTATATGAACTTATCTGAAAACAAAAAAAACAAGACCATAAGTTCAATTTGGATGTGTCCACCATAAAAAATTGAAAAGAGTTTTATAGGCTGAATTGAGGGAAGAATCAACCAGATGTAGCCAAAAGAATTACAAATTTGGTAACCCAGTGGTATCTTTCTGTTCTCCTTCCTAATCTCACCAGCTACGTATGCATCTCAGCTTTTTCTAAATTAAAGTACACAAAGTCTAAAAAAGGGTTTTGAGATGTTTAAAAACAAACATCCTGTCTAGATTTTGTGAGTATTGATAAAAATTACAGCCTGGGAGCCTGTGTATGTACACGAACACATAAATTTTCCATCAGCTGCTCTCAACTTTGTGATGGATTTGGAAGTTTCAGAAATTTTCCAGTGAAATATTTGTGCCTGTCAGAAACTTTGAAATTCTTTTCTGATATTATTCTCTGTACTTCTTATAATAAAGTTACACATAAGGAGGTAGGATAAGTATTCTATTGAAGCTTGGTTGATAATATCTTATAAAAACTTGGGACACAGTTTCTCAGCATGGATTAGATTCTAGGGTTTGCAGCTGTTATTTAGTTACAAATCTGAATTAAGATGATTAGAGCCAATATTTCATTAACCTAACTTTTACGATTATGAATTTCAATAAGATTGAATGAACTTAGAATAACAAAAACAAAAGATATTCATAAATCAATTTTTTAAATTTTTTTATTACTGAACCATGTTTAGAATCATCAGCAACATCTGTACAAAGGATACAAGAGGAAACATACAACCTCTTTCCCAAAACAGTTGTTACATTTCGTAGTAATTTTTTATATGCAAATTTAAAACATTTAACAGTGTGAAGAAAACAATACAATTTGTATATAAAACCACACATCAAGTAATCACATTTACTTGATATCTCAGTCATAGACATTTGCATTAGCAGTAGTGTAATAAGCATCTTAATTCTTTCTGAACTCATTTAAATTCGCTGATAGTACAACTTACGCTGGTAGGTAGAAGTATATAGTAAAATAGTATTTCTTCTTTCTTTATGATTATTGTTCTCCATGTAATACTGAAATATATCAGTAGAATTCACGGCTATAATAATAGGAAGCTGAAAGAAATCTACAGCGCACAATAGATTGTACAAGGATGGAGTGAACAAGCAGATAAATAAGAATAGAGTAAAATAATTAACTCTAATCATTATAGATAAATGATTTCCTTTAAAGGATAATTAAATCATAATATCTACAGATCTGGTTAGTCACTCAATAAAAACCATCACATGTCCAACATTTTTTGGCAACATGCTATGTTGGGGATGATCAATTAGAAAATTGGGAAAACAGAGATCATTGAAGAAGTGACTTCTCTTGCCTTTTGTTGGGCAGTGATAACTAGAAAGTCCAAATTTTCAAAAACAAAGAGTGAACAATGCTAGACACAAACTAAGGGACAAATTTAGTGTAAGCTTACATAATAAAATGAACCTCCAACTAAAAACCTGGGGGGGGGTTACACATACTGATGAGTAGCTGTTTGAATTTTCAGCCCTCAAGCTCTATTGATGCAGTCTATACATGCAATAGATAGCTAATTATTCAGACTCACTGAAAAAACTGAAGAAGCCAATGATGATAGTTCTGGTAAACGGTTTCTAATACTTCCCAACTCCAATTGACAAAGAGAGAAAGTAATACCACAATTGTAGAGAAATCCTAGAAATGACAGAATGGTTGAATAATGCATTACTTGGGTATAAAAGATGAAGTCAAGAAGAATTATAGACAAGTTGTTTTTTGTTCAGGAGAGATTGCAAACTCTAAATTCATTTGAATATTGAGGACTGACAACCAGAAGTGGTTATGTCTTCACTGCTTAAGAACAGTTTGAATGGGACATAGTTCTCATTGAAAAAAGTCCTTCGGGTAATGGACATGCACATATCATAGGAATGTTACAAAATGCCCGATCATGGCTGCTGTTTTCTCTGCTGTCCTTGGATGAGTGATTGAAGTGCCTTACACAGAGCATCCTGAGGTTACAGGCTAGTAACTGACCTTTCCTAATGAGCTCTTTCTTCTGAATTTCATTGGATAATTTTTGTACGCCAAAATATAAGGTACCTCCACATTGCTAAATCTTCAAATCTTTTTTATCCTAAGCTTGGATGTCCATTTTAGCAATGTCCAAAGACTTTGGTCAAATTCAACATGCGTCAAAACTTGTCAAAACTGTAGAGGTTATCAAGAGCTAAATAAAGATTTAAGTCATTGTTTTTTCTGGAAACTGGTGAATTTGATGATAATGGAACACCTGATAGATACATTTTTTAGATCTCCAAAATTGCTGTATTGTATTTTCTATAGTATATTTAATTAAGTAATTAATCAACAAGTGGTTAATTATATTAGTGTCATTGACCATGCATGTTATAATCTCGTTGTATTCCAAATTTCACTTGATTAGGATGAGAAATGAGGAACTTATCTATTCATATTTTGTAGTCGGTTGAGATTTCAAGTTTTATTTAAATGATAAAACTATAAGACAACACTCCTTATTTCTGAAGGCACTAAAATTGCTGTATCTTACTTGGTTGTAAACCACTTGTCATCTTGTCATCATTTTCTTATCTAATGGAAGTTCCAAGTGATAAAATAACTTTGAAATGAATTTAAGCACCCTAATTTTTTATAACATCATTACGTTTTATAATCATCTCAAATGGCTCCTTCCAATAGGATATGGACTTAAACACTTCAGGCTAACACAGTGTTAGCTGGACTTGACCCATTTTTGCCAAAAACGGACGTAACCACTTCTGGTGGTTAGACATTAATGTAACATCTGTTGAACTTCTTTGTGAACACAGTAAATAATTTACTTTCGTAAATATTTAAATTCCACCCCTGCATCTATCCATATAAATCATTCAACTCATGTGATCTGAAGGTTTACAGTGGAAATTCTTCTACAAAATCCAAATGAGTAAACCACCTACATATATATATAGTAAACCATCACTATAATGAATTCCAGCTTCAATGAACTTGAGCATCCATCTAAACTGATTTCGGACTTACCACACAAAATTCAATAAATGCAGCGAACATGTGGACCATAAACTTTCGGCAGAATAATGATTTTGGAGAGCCAAATTTGATTCATCCGAAATATTGGAGGGGGGAGATCTTCACAGGTTCTAAGCATCAAGTGTCATGTGCTATATTGTTATCTTTTGACAGAGTTTTGTGTCTTTTCTTTTTACCACAAAATAGATAAATAAGTAGTTTTGAATTAGTCAAGATTTAATTTAATCAAAACACGGATGCCACAATCAAATTTTGGTAATCATAGTGGAGTGGCATAAATTAGGTTTCTATGCATAATTCTTATATCATAGCAGCATAAATTATTTTGGCCATCAATAACTGTATACTTTTAACATTTAAACACAAATACATTATCACTTTTGAATAGTTTCTAACTCCAATTGTATCAGATTCACTTAAAATAAGTAAATAAATTCCACTTTTTCTTTACAACTGACACAGCTGGTGGAGAATATTGTTGATAAATAGAGATTTAGAATTATAAAAACATGAATTTGAAAATAAAGATGAAGAGCCTAGAAAGGTATTTTGATAAAGCGATCTTATTCAATCATACTATTGTTTGTTTTTTTCAATTTTGTTATACATAAATAAAATAATGTGAAGAAATATCTTGACAATATTTTTTCTATGATTTTGAATTAATATATTTCATCCTCGTTTTAATTCAATTAAATTTTTGGTAATAGATTAGCAGCGCAAATTCGCAATTTCTATTTGTATGGTATAGATTGTTTTCGATATATTTTAACAGCAAACAATTGTATTTACTTTTTGTTCAGTTTTTGATTCTGAAATTAATAGACTGATCATCCTTTCATTTCCAATCTTGAAATATGAATTTTGGTTAATTTTGATTTTGAAATATGTGATCAGAAGTAAGTTTATTACAACTTCAATCGTAAATTTTTATCCTCCTGCAATATTTTGTTCAGATACTATCTAAAAGATTGTTTAAAGCAGGGAACCTTACTTACTTAATTTACCTACTTTGATTCCCTAAAGCTTCCTAAATTAAATAGAAAATTATAGGTTCCTTTTTCAAAACTACACTTTTGGATCTCAATCTTTATTTTCTAAGTTATTCTAAATCTTTAATCTTTATTTATAAGCAATATTCTTCACCAGCAGTGTCAGTTGTGAAGAAACAGTGCTATTTATTTACTTATTTTCAGTGATTCTAAAAAAAATTGAAAACTAGAACAAATGAGTAAGTTGAAAACTATTGAAAAGTGATTTTTTGTATTGAAATGTTCAAATAATTGAAATAGTTTTCCGTGGCCTAAATACTTTATGCTGCTGTTATTTAAGAGGTATACACAGAAACTTAATCTAAACCGCTTATCTAGGATTGCAAAATTTTGATTATCTCATCCTTGCTTTGATTAAATTATATATTTAATAAATTAAAACTATATATCAATTAATTTATTTTGTGTAAGGAAAAAAAGACAACACTATGTTGAAAGATAAACAATATAGCACATGACAATTAATACTCACAACCAATGAAGACCAGAAGAAGAAGCTTTCAGTTGAATTAAATTTGAGGAAGGCAGGGTGAACGGGAGAAAATGAAAAATCTTGAATTGCCATGAACTTCTGTCAAGACAACTAGAGCCAACCAAATGACTTATTTAAAACTCTTGAAATTAATTATTCATAAAAATCACTGTAATAAGACATTTATCTTGTCAGATATTTATGAGAGTTGTGTGCTGAAATCCCACCAAAACTACAGGATAAATAATGAAATGGTTGTACCTTATTTTTGTAACAGGAAAAGTAAGACTCTAAAAGTCCATGAGAAAACTGTTTCAAGACAGAGCTGCATTGCAAAATATAGGAGAGAAAAGGAATACACATCTCTTATTTCAATTTTGATCTTCAATGATGATTATATGATTGTAATTTAATAATACACTTAAATATGGAGAATATACAGTTGTTTGACAAAATTATGAGATAAATCTTTATTTTGTCAATATTTACAAAATAGTAACCTCTTACAAGAATAATCAAGAGTGAAATAAATGTAGTTCAACTAGTACTCTCAGAGAAAAAGCATTTATAATACACAACAATTATCTATTCATCAACATAATTTGGTAGTGAATATGAACCAAAAAAACTGCGGCTGATGGTGAAGAGTAACAGATATTCATTGCAAAATAAAAAAACCCAGTCCACTGCAAGATAAAAAACTTGACTCACAAATAGAGAACCGAGATGCCATCAATTGCTCTAAAATGAAATTTTATTAAATTAGCCATAAGCACTGCATATGGAAATTCCTGTCATTCACATTCAATGGTTTAATTGCATAAATCAGAACATTATTTCAGATCAAAATTCAGATAATAACTGTGTGTCAGGCTACGGACTTATTGATCCAAACTTGTATGAGTTTTTGATACAAGGAACACAGCTTGTTTACTCAAGTCAACTTCAAAGATGTGGATGGGTAAGTAATGTGTATCTGGGGCAAGCCAAAGAATTGACAAGTAAACAAAATATCTAGGTCATTATGTAATGTAGAATATACCATGTAATAAAGCACTGAGAACAAAAGAGCAGAATGTGCTTTTGTTATTGTTTTTATTGTTCACGGTTAACTATGCAAGTATAAATATAACAGTGGTTAATCATGAATAGCAGAATATAGATAGATGAAAACCTCCACATACCAACAATATTTATGTTTACATCTGTAGGCAGAAGGAGAAGCAAAAAGTGAAACAAACACAAACAAGTCTGGTTAGCCTCTCAAAAGAAACAACCAAGTCATGTTGGGGGTGATCAATGAATGAGATATTCATCTTGGCTTTTATTGAGTAAGGTAAAAGGTAAAGCATTTCATCTCTTATGAGACAACCTCCAATGGAGTATGACGGCTGCTGACCAAGTCCTAGTTTCTATTGCATGCATCAGCTTAGTGATCGATGCATGTCACATGTCTGGTTGAGACCAGGACTTTGTACATGAGTTTTCATGACCACCCCCATGGCAGGATGCAAGTCCACTGAAAGGGCACCTCCTCTTTAATCACGCAGGGAAATTTGTCCTAATGAAGACTTTTCCACACTCTTAGTTCGTGTTAGGAATTGAACCCAGGACCTTCTTCGTGTAAGACAGATGTGCTAGCCATTACACTATCTGAGTGGACTTTTTTTAGATGGTGATCACTAAAAAGTCTGGATTTTCAAAAAGATAGGGATCAAACTTACATTGTAAATTAAGCCCCTCTCTGACGAAACTTGGGAAAGGAGTTGAAAACAAAACAAAAAGTTTTTCTCCAGACAAATAAGGAATAAATGTTTAAATTTTTAGCCGTCTAGCTTCATTGGTGCAGCCTGAGTGTGCAATAGATAAGCTAGCCAGAATAAGTTGAAACCTGAAGAAATCTATGTTCATAGTTCTGATTAATGACGGAATGAGGAGCAAAGAAGAGGAATTATGTAAATCTGATTGCAAAAATAGAGAATATGTACATGTTGATAGTGTAAATGGAAAAACATTTTGTCCACCATCCTTATGTCCATATTTGTCCACATGCTTGCCAAAATTACTAGCAACCAATAATAAGTGACAAACTTTTTAGCGAAGGAGTTTTTAGTGATACTAAATAATCAGGATCTTACTTAGCATCAAAGGGAGAGACCATAAAACAGTACAGTATATAAGACAAAATCAGGAGTCAGAGATATAAAATCCATTAAAAAATTCAAATGGCAATGGGCAGGCCATGTTGCAAGAATGTTAGACAACCATTAGCCATCATGATTCACAACATAGATCCTCAGAAATCATATGGAAAACCATGGCTGGCAAAAAATAAGATGGAGTGACGATTTGGACAAGTTCTGGAGACACTGGCACTACGACATCCATGATCAAGAGGTCTGGTGGATCTATGGCAATTTCTTTGTCCAAAAATGGATATGATAATGATGATTGCTTCTCCGAAAGGGCTCATAATAGAGCACTTTATTCAAGTCCAACCATATAACCAGTATCATCTTCTTTTGATTAAGACTGGCCTTTGGTACATTTACTGGTGGTTCATTTTGCATTGTATGTTATTGTAAAATATCCACTTTTCATTGTTCACCACTACAGTAAATTTTTAGCAGACCAATAGGGGTGAACAGTTGTCCAGTAAATATGAATGTCCGTAAAATCAAATGTTACTTGAAAAAGGGCAGTTTTACCTATCGTTATCTTTTCAAATTCAAATATTTCAATGCAAAAAAAGCTTTAATACAATACAGAATATGACTTTATTGAATTATAATACAGAACAAATCGATGAAGTTCACAAAAAGAAAGCATCCCAGCCTTAGTTGTTTGCAACTCTATGATATTGTTTCTAGTTCTGAGCAGCCGAAGACATTCATAGTAAAGACAATTTTTCAATTAACATTAATTTCTAAGCTACATTCAAGTTCACACATGCGCTTTTATCTTCTGTATCATATTGATGCTGTTTTGAGTTATAAAGATTGTAAAATTTTCTAATGAATAAAGTAAAGATTCAGAAAGTTATCCAGTTATCATTGGTGCTATGTCAAAACAAAGCGAGCAGCATTGCTGATTTTAGAAAAAAAACACATCCAAAATTGAGGCAAAAGAAATCTAAATATATCAAGTTATTCCAGAAAATTATTTACAAAATAATCCAAAATTAGGGCAAAAAGTATCCAAAATATCTAGATTTTCCAGGAAATTATCTAAAAATACACTACATATCATTAAGCCTTCATTCACTACAAGCCATATCAAAATATAAAAAATGAAAATTCAAGGACTATTGAGTGAAAATATGAAAGTTGTTTTTTCTTTCAATTTTGATGTTTTGAATTATTATAACCTTCATCTCATCAAGAAATTTTTAATTTTTGAGAAATATATGCTTTTGAATTTATGCCTAATACAAATATTAAAAATAAACTATCGCAGAGAACCTACACAGCTTCCAACTAATGATAGATGAATTAAGTGAATAGAGCAAAAAAGTCAGCCTACACATGAACTTCAGCAAGACGAAGATCATGTACAACAACCACATCGGAGATAAAAACACAAAGATAAAAATCGAGGATACAGAACTGAAGAAAGTAGATCACAACATCTACCTAGGACAACGAATCTCCATGAGACCCTCAAAAGAAGAAGAAATCAAGCGAAGAATCATACTAGGATGGCAAGCCTTTGGCAGAGCAAGCTCAACCTTCAAAAATAAGAAGATTCCATTAATCCTAAAAAGAAGGGTGTATAACCAATGCATCCTCCCAATAGTCACTTATGGAACTGAAACATGGAACCTAACTAAGAGACAGATCCACAAATTGAGAACCATACAACGCACACATGACAGAATTATGCTGGGCCTCACATGGAGAGACCACAAGACAGCACAGTACATCCAGAGAAAGACAGGAGTCAGGGACATCATCGAATCCATTAAAAATCTCAAATGGCAGTGGGCTGGCCATGTTGCAAGAATGGCAGACAACCAATGGACATAACGACTCACAACATGGACCCCCCGAGATCACACGTGCAACTGAGGCCAGCAAAATATTAGATGGAGAGACAAGCTAGACAATTTCAGAAAGTACTGCGACGCCCATGATAGAGAAGTGGGGCGAATCCTGGGGAAGGTCTATGTCCAACAACGGACGTTGAAAGACTGATGATGATCGTTGAAAGACTGATGATGATGATGATGATGAAAGATAAATCTCCATAAAAATTGTAAAAATTGTAAAAATCAACGACCAGTTTAGCTCTATAGTTACATTGTAAATAGAACCCACCCCACTGAGAAACTATTGATGGATGTTTTTCTCTAAAAACTAACACATTTCCAGAAGGTTCAGAATATAATGGATTGAAAACAGCTAAGATTGAGAGAAAAAAATTTCTCCTCTACAAACTGCTATTGAATAAATATGCCTGCCATCAAGTAATTAATGGATATAAATAAATTTTCACTTTTTGAGCCCAGTGAGAACCATAATTTAGAAAAATGTTTTTAATGTCATCCATATGCATATAAAATCTAAAATACCCACGGGATATATCTAGCAAGCTAGCAATCTGCAACTTTCGTTTTTCTCCAACTATTTTATATACTTGCAAGTTGTTGGAAGTAGAGACACAAACAGAACTACAGCTAACTAGAGCCATACTGGGGATTTGGCAAAATTTTGATATATCAAGATTTTGCAAAATATATCTGAGACTCATTAAAAAAACATCTAAACTCATGTCAAACATCTAAAAATGATTACTTATACCATAATACAAATAAAACATCCAAGTTGACACTGGAAGTGTGTCTTTTGCACGCATGTGCTCATGCATATGATGTTCAAGAGTTAAATACGAAAACCAGTATATCAGTGTCCATTAAACTGAGAGTTTACTGTATTTGCTAAGAAAAACACTTTCATTACTATTCAGTAGCAAATAGCACATGGAAATACAGTCTAGCAGAATTTTTTTGCTCAAGTTATGCATCAAAGCAACTAAGATAACCAAACCGGTGCAAATGATTTTCATTGCTTGATTCGGATATTTTGAGCATGTTGGCCATCTCCTATGTTATATAATGTTGCTTATTCTCATGCAATGTCTTCATTTGACCACTATCAACCTCAACTGGTTTATATTCATCTGTGAAGCATAATTCGACAAGAAATCTCCACTTTGATACGTTCGATAATTCACAGTATGAAATCATAATTAAAATCTTCCGCCTCAAAATAAATAAAAATCAATTATCTTGCAAATATGAATAACTGATGAAATTTTCAGGTATGAATAATTGATATTTGAGAATAGAATACGTTCAAAATAGATAATAGCTAAAATGCAAGCTCAAGAGTCTAAGCTAGCTTGATTGTTGTTTTTTTTAATATGAAGAAGATAGTTCAACAGATATTGTTAACAATTCCAACCAATGTCAAAAACCAGTTTTCAATTCACAATGTTTTGACTAACATTTTAATCATCAATATTAGATTTCTAAGCTTTGATAAAGAGAAATATGCTATTTTGTAATAACATGGTAAACTATAAACAATCCTTACAGATTTTTTGAATAAAACAATTACTTTGAACAATTCATGCATTGTATGGCTCTTTCCATCTTGGCAGATGGTCTTATCAGCTTCAGGACTTAGAGCTGCAGTGCCCAAGATTCAACTTCCCCTCTCTCAAACATGTCAAAGGCTTCCAAGGGACAGAAGAGCTCAATATGTTTAAAGATCAGCGTAGCTGCAGAGGATGCCACCCCAGCTGATCATGGTACCTGGTATTCCAAGATGGTCACCCATTTAGTGACTGAACAGGCTCAGCGTTGCTTAAAATGGTGACCATATGAGAGTCAATGTATCCAACACAATTTGAATGTAATAATTCATGCATGCTTAAGAATTATATATAGTCCAACTCATTAAGCCATTAACCCAAGTCAAATTTGCTACTTAAAATCAAACCCTTTACTCCATTGAAATTCTCTAAGTAATAAATTCAAAGGAGGTAATCTGAGATTTGGATAGAGCTGTACATGTTAGGCAGTCATTTAAAACTGAATATCCTCTTTGCTACTCAAGCTAAAATGCTTGAATATTTTTGCCATTGAGTTTCTATACACAATCAGAAAACCAAAATGTATTTGCTTACATTCCTTAAATATCATATCCATCATTTTTGAAAACATACAAAATTTGAGAACTTATACTGCTGAAAAGCAGTTTTTTAAGACTCAACATCAAGTGTTCAGGGGCTAAAAACAAGGACAGTGTTTATATCTGGATTTTGAATAAACAGTTTTTATAAAATTCCACTACTATACACTCAATTGTTCAACTGATCAAAAAAAAAAAAAAGCGTTGAAGAGTTATACATAATCTTTAGGATTTTTGTTGAAACATGCAATGATAAACAAAATTATTGCCTTCACAGAGGCACACGTAGTATATGAGCTTCTGATGCTACCAACTTTCACTTTGTGCTAGTAACAACTCTTACATGAAAGTAAAAACAAAAGTGTGCATTACAAATTTTAGAACCTTCCCGTTAGTTTTTTCATTCTTGAATTTTTCATTATGAATTACTGTTTTGATAGATAGATAGTTGAATGGACAGACAGATAGATATAGATTGATAGATAGGCCAACAGATTGATATCAATATAGAAATAGATGTACATCGATTGATAGATCAATATTGATAGAGTAATAGATATACATAGAAACTAGAGATAAAATGGGATAAAAAAAATTACGTATCATGATTATCGTGACCAGTATTATCACTGCATATATTAAATAGGCTGAAAATATTGAAGAACTGACTGATGCTAAAAGGTACAAGGGTATTTGTGTCTTGGACAAGCGAGTCCTGGACATTTGCATTCGGTATTTTTGTGTTCTGGTCATTTGTGTCTCAAATTTCTTACTACACTTGAAAACTTGGCATGTCTGGTCTGAATTGATTTTACATTGCAAAACTTGTTATCAAAAAATGTATTTTGTTTTGATAATTAATAGCCAGATGATTTTCCTGGAAGTCTTGAGTAAATAAAAACCTTCTATGGATACCAATTCGATTTTGTCTTCAGGTTGCATTTGACATTTATTTATTTTAAAATCGATTTAATATGCTCATCACAGTTTGTACTGTAGCCATTAAATTCAAGTTTTCTTCTTTTTTTTTCTTTTAAATATTTACATTATTTCAATGGATGTGGGTTTTTTTTGTCTTTAATATGGTTTTTATTTGTCTAAAATCCATTTTAGAAAAGTTCTGATTCCAATTTAACTGATCTGTCAGAAAATGATAGATATTTACAACTAGCTGTAGGGTCTTACTTATCATTTATTTTTATGCTAATTAAAAAAGGTTGTGCATTTATTTTCAAGCGCCCTTACCTAAAGATCTTGGTAAATTGAACACCTCAATAAATTCTACATTGTGGTATTAATAGGCTAACATCAATTTCATCAAATATATGATCTCCATTTCTATCCTATGGGTCACATTATTAGCTCGGTAACCAAACACGGTGCAAGACCAGTAGAGAAATTTTGACATACTAACCTAAAATGAAAGCTTCAGTTTACAATACTGATAAACTATTAACAAGTTAAACTAACAAAAAACTATACTTCTAACCCATTCCGAAGTGCCCAAGTCATGCATTGAACTAAAAGTTGACTCACCTTGCATTCACTATAATAATAATCGGTAATCAAACACCGTCATGGTATTAACAATAATGGAAATTTTAACACCGGTAACTGTTTCATCTCTAACATAGATTGATAGCTAAACATAGATAAATCGATAGATGTAGATTTGATTACAAAAAAAAGGCGAAGCAAAACAAAAACTGTTTTAGTGAGTTTTATTGGCAGTCATAACAGACAGGAGCAGTTATGTTTCAACACTACAATCAGAAGTAAAACATTTCAAAGATCTGGAACATTAATGGTAAATTGATACTTGATGGCATGAAGAAGATTGTTGATAGCTTGTAAAGAGAGTTTCATTCTTTTAATCTTATATGCATATCTTGGAGTGAGAAAGGAAATTAACAGGTCTGATTAGTCACTCAATAGAAACTGTCATGTGACCAATGTCTTTTGGCAGCATGAAACAAAAAAGTTTTTTTCTAGACATAATAAGGAGTGAATATCTAAATTTTCAGTCCTCTAGCTCTATTGGTGCAGTCTGTATATGTGACACACAGATATATAGCCAGGTAGAATCACTTGAAAACTCAAGAAACCTATGTTGACAGTTTCTAACTGAAAAGATATAAATGAGAAAAACTTCCTAATTTAAAGCAATTTCCCAATGAACCTACAGTCCTTATTTAATATTTGAATGAGTAACAACCAAACCATCTTTCAAGTAATGTCATAAATATTAAATTCCTAAAATTAAGGGTTTAAAAAAAAAAAATCAAGAACAACTTACCAGGCTTCCACAAATGTTTTGTTCCAACATTTTCCATATCGAATATGACAGTGTGTCCAACAACTTCTTTTTCTAACTGAAATCAAAATACAAAGATTTTTTCTAAAAACAATGGTTTATAATGGTTATTTCTTCTAGAAATGATTTCCTGACCAAAAGGAAATAACAATTGATTTTCAATACAATAATTTTATTACATGGTGAGAAAGAACAAATACTGGATTATTGGATAATGATGGATGAAGCTGAAATCAATAGTTTGGTTCAATTTTATTTTGATTCAAGTGTTGAAGAGTTCGTTAAAAACAACAAGATGTACAACACACACACACACACACAAATATTCACTCAATACTTATTGGAAAAGATTGCATCTAACAGAAAAATAAATAGAAATAGCTATTCAATAATTTAGATTGATTTAGCAGTTCGGAAGTACCCCACTGTTTATATGATTAAAAAGTTGACCTGACAGACAACCGCTACCATAATGAATTCAATCCTCACCTGGTGCCCCATACGTTACGTTGTGCCAGGCAAAGTGTAGTAAATATAGATTTATCAGTTTATAAATAAATTCTATGATGCAAAATATTCTTAAATGCAGTATCTGTAGATTTTGTACTACAGAACATTCATAAAATTCATTGTAATAAATTGAAATTACATTTTACAAGATTGTCCTTTAATCATTATATTATGTAACAGAAAGCTCACTTGAGATCTACAAGTGTACATATATATATATATATATATATATATATATATATATATATATATATATATATATATATACATATGTGTGTGTGTGTGTTATTAAGAAATGGCTTTATGATCCGACAGAATGATTATAGATTGCGTTATATTATATTGAAACTGCAGCAGCCCCATTTTCTTTAATTGTTTATTCTATTTATGTTGTCTAGGACAGATGATACATTCACCATTTCACCATGCAATAATGGGAGATCAATTCAAATAAGAGTTTCGATATGATATAACGCAATTTATAATTATGTATATATATATATATATATATATAAAGGTTTCTATGATTATATTGGAATTTAAGAGATTTCCCAAATGAAATGGTATCCATAGAGAAGACTTCTCACACCTGAAACTCTTGATAGTTTAATGGACTAGCAGCAGTAAAGTATATATTCCAAAAAGATTATGATACATAATACAAATATCTCCCATTTCAATACAGATATGGGGTCCAAGAAAGTTAACCACTTTTAACTGAGCTACAATAACTACCTGATGGGTATGAGTGATATTCAAGTGCAGGTGCTAGGTGAAACAGGGCTAACATATAACATACTTTCTCGATGTAACTATGTGTAACTGTATGACCCAATTCCCCCATTTCATCAGTGGCCTCAAGGAAACGGGTAGTACAAAAGAGAATGTGACTGTGAGAAAATGAGTAGCATTGAAAGTGTTAACAAAAATTATTTTGAAGTTTATAGATTTATAAATTTAACCACTGAAATGCCTGTCTTATTCATTTCATTTTCTAGTTGGTTTTCTGGAGAAAGATTTCTAGGTGCAGGCGTTAATAGTATAGATAATAATGTACAGGCCCACCATGCTTGTATACATATTCCCTTCTCAAACTTTCATTCAGAAATACAATACATAAATCAATAAGAAGTATGTCCGCCATAGAGCAATACAAGCTACTCTTGAAGGCCATTGACAGAGGATTCAATCCTAACTGTGCCCTAATATTATTGCATTGTAAGACTAAGCTAATATCTTGAGTCAACTAGAGGACTCTCAGCAAACATATCTCTGCCAACTAAAAACTGAATTAAAATCAGTTCATACATAGCTAACGTGTAATGGAAGTAACTGTAAGCTTCAATTGTTAGATTTTTTGGACTACATAAAATTTCAATAAAGAAGAAATTCCTGGATCAGTCACCATTCCCCAATCAATTTTTCATTAGCTATAGATGAAATTTCTCGATCAATTTATTCTGAATCAATCAATGTATAATGATAATAAATTCAGAGATAAAAATTCAGATATGAATACAACACTCGCAATTTTTAGCATACCACACTGTCCGAAATAAATGTATAAATAGATATTTTCATAAGGCAAAACTGAAATCCATTTAGTAAACATGAATTAAGAGATATACTTACCTTTTGAGACATTATTTGACAATCTCTCAATACATTTTCAAACTGTAACAATTTACTTTTGACTAAATCTAATTTTTTAGCCGAGCACATAATCCCCTTCATGTCAAGATCACCCCAAGGTATAATTCTCACAATGGAGCCTTCTTTGTCATGACCAACATCACCTCCAGGCATATATTTCATGATCACCTAAAAAGTACAATTTGAACAAAATAATATAAATAATTATTTTTGGTTCTTTGATATATGAACAAAAGATGGATATTCTATGGACTGTCTAATTTAGAAACACAGGTATGTGATAATTGTAGAGACTATTTATCTGGAAATATATTTTCAAAAACTATCCAAGTAGCAAATTGAACAGCCAACCACGTAAATGGATAAAGAAAATGAGCTCCGTGTGGGACTCAAACCTGCATCCACCAAGAAGCACTCTTACTGACTGAGCTAGCAACACCTTCCATAAACGGGAGTGTGAAATCCTGCTTACTGAAAGCGCTGTTAACTTGGTCAGTAGAGCAGAGTCACATTAACACTGCTTCTTGGTGACACAGGTTCAAGTCCCACATGGCACTCATTTACTCAATTTATTTACATGGTCAGCTGTTTGATTTGCTACTTCAGTTAATTCTGGTGCCGAACAAAATATGTTTCCAAATAAATTGTCTCTACAATTATTACTTTCTGTTTGACATAAACTGTCCAATTACAAACACAGGTATACAGCAGCACAAATAATATGTATCAAGTCTGATAAAATAGAAAATATATCAGCCAATTTGTGTGATTTTATCAAAATAATGAAGAAAGAAATATAATAATAGGTTTTAAGAAATTTCAACATAGCAAGAATAGAATTGCTTTAACAAAAAAATTGGAAATAAAAATGAAATAAGATTTTTTTTTTTAAAGTCAAGTTTGCATTAGCTATGAATACAAATAACATATGATTCTGCTTCGGGGAAAAAGGTCAAAATAAAGTTTCTTGTACTAATTTACATTTCAATATGAAAAAAAACTTTTAAATCATGATAAACATCTAAAACTACGTAACAATGATAACTTGAATCAAATCTTATAAGTAAATATTTTTAGCATGTCTTCATAAAACTTGGCCTGTATAGGTATATATATTTCACTTCTTACCTCTGGAGGCTTGTAGTTTTCCAATACTTCTTCAATAAATATATTTTTCCGGAATTCCATACTCTGAGAAGAAAATATTATTCAATTATGAAAATATGCAATTTTATAAAAGCTATATAAGTAAAACAAAAATAATCATGAAGATTCCAGTATAAACTTCCAATTTACAGATAAAATCAGACATGTTAACTCAAGAAAAAGTATTTGCAGTTTTTAAATCGCAGCTATTCACAAATCTATATTTTATGAAATAAAACAATAAAAGAAACAAATGGTCACACTTGTGATAAGATACAAATGAACACACTATTATCCTTAAATTTCAAGAATTCCATAAAACAATGGTGAAAACGATTACTTTTCTGCTTGAATTATAAGCACTTACATTTTGCGATGCCTCGGCTCTGGTTAAAAAATGGATTTTTTTATAGCCATTATATTCCTTGTCAAAAATTTGAGCTTGAGACATTGACATTCCAATAGAATCATTAATGGAACCATCGATAATAAAGTAACATGTCACTACAGAACCGATGTTTTGAAGGAGTGTAGGAACAGTGAGACTATTATGTGTAATATATATGAAGCACAAGTATGTATAAATACCATACTGATAATCTATACTAATATTTGAAACTTTCATTTTATTCAATCCTCCTTTCTGCTAAAACTACAAGGCCTATCAACCTAATATTCTGCATGTAGACTGAGAAAAGGTCAACTTACAAGATAGACTATGTGAGGTTGACCGTGGAGGTCATTCAAGGTTACTGGAAGCTATTTCAAGTTTTAGGCTACAATTTAGACCCCCATAAAACTAAATTTGGGCATAGAGGTACATCTTTCCAGAGCAAAGGTCATATGCAAAGTGGAGGGGTCATTTGCGGTCACTCCTGGTCATTTCTAGCCAAATTTCAGAGTTCTGGACCATAATTTTGTACCAGCAATGCTAAAATTGACCATATAGGTATGCCTTCTCCCATCAAAGGTAATGTACTAAGCTTGATTGACCTTAGAGGACATTGAAAGTCACCAGAAGTCGTTTCCACTCAATTTTCCAAGATTTGGGCAATAATTTTGCATCTATGTAACTGAAATTTGGCATAGGAGTAAATCTTTTCTTGGCAAAAGTCATAGGCAGATATTGATCTCAGGAATCACGTAAGTTCATTTTTTGTCATTTCTAATCAATTTTCCAAGTTTTTAGGCATAATTTGAAATCTATGAAACTGAAATTTGGCTTAGAGGTAAGTTCTTTCATGGCCAAAGTATTTAGGAATGTGATTTTGACAACTAGGTCAATTTCTGGTCATTTCAATAAAAGTTTAAAGTTGGCACAATATTGCACCTCGGATGCAAAAATTCTGCATGGTGAGACATCTTAGTTATAGGCAATGTGAGGTTGATGCTGGAGAGCACTATAAGTCATCCGAGATCATTTCGGATAATTGTAACAAGGCACAAGGACTATATCTCAAGATCACTGGCCTTTACCTAACATCTCCAAGTTTTTTCCCAATGGACAACTTAATATTGCTTGTTCTTGGGTTGGATCTCCAACCAACTTTTTCATACTGGCTCCCTATGGGAGAAACACTTAAGTAGTACATGCAGAAGCCCTGTCAAAGTAAGTGATGACATCATTTGTTCTTTTTTGTTCATCAGAATATTTCTTCCATTACAGCTATTCTTTCAGGTGTACATAGAGTAAATATTTGTTTTGTTTTTTTTGCTGCGTTGTGTAAGAAGAAATATATCAAAGAGCATATCTCTTCTGTTTGGTTATATTTTAAGGTATCTTTCCCCTGCTAGTAGGCTTATACCACATCTTTTTTCATAACCATATCAAAACAGTAAGTGAGCACACACATTCTCTCCAGTGTCTTTTATATTTACCAAATATTCATATTACTTATATTTATTATACTGAGTAACATTTCTGAACCATTCCAGCCTTAATTCACTTTAGGCATGAAAACATATAATTTCTTGATATGTATATTTAGTACAAGTGCAAATTTCAGATAGATTATCATGAATCTAAATTATGCAAGAAAAGCAACGTAAAACCTCAATTGTAGACTCTAACACTCTCATAGTAAATGCACGTCACTAAGAAATCAATTAACAAGTCTCACATTCCTGTAGAGGAAATCCAGCACTTTCAAAGATGACATGCATTTGAGATGTTTATAGTAACTTATGCCACTTTTTATAGTAACTTCTCATTGAGAAAGTTACATAGCAAATGAATGATCTACTTCTTATACACAAACATATGCAGACCATCCACTTTCCTTACTTTTCCCATAAATAATAAACCAAGGTATCAGATGGTGCTTAAAGTATATTAGAGATTATGCTACTTGGAACACAGTAACAACTGAAAATAGCATCAGTAAAGACAAATTTAAAAGAAATGTAAATCTGATGCATCACAATGTGCTAAATTCTGTACAGTGTGAAATTTGAATGTAATCAATTATCCAAATAAGACAGCTTGTGTGCAGGCCTTCTTCCTGAGATTTTCATATAGAATCAATTTCCACAGAAAATATTTTGCATGATAATGTTAAATATGAACTGCCTCACAATCACATGATCCTATCTTTATGTAATGAATAATTATGAAAGCTAAGTTATGAGCTACTCCAAAAATATCTTGATATAAACAAATCATCACCAAAAGTGGGGATATGATGCTCCCTTGCTTAGACAATGGATGTATCACAAAAATCGTTTTATCTATTTTTTGATGCTCTATCATTTAGCAAAAAGATATATTCAGGACATCTTTATCCATTTCAGATATACATTAAAAATGAGGTAGTCTTTATCTGGCTCTCAAATAACAGTATCGGTTTGCTGTGTTTAGTTACCATACAAAAATGAATGATATAATGTGTTCACACAAAACTTAGTAATTTCAATGGTACCTAAAAATCGTTAGATTTACAGCAATAAGCGCATCTTTTAACAATACAACTATGTAAAATCTTAATTACTCAATCGGAAACCATAGAATACACCTATTCTTATGATTGTAAAAGCATTTAAGATAATCATTGTAGTCAGTTTTATTGATAAATTTTTAAAAAATGTTGATAGTATTTCAAGTCCTGTAATATCATGTAACCATCATTGTTCACATAATAGCCCCACCCATAAGAGGGATACTACCCAATTAATCAAAGCTTGTTGTATGCTGGAAATCTACAGAATCCTTTGAAGTTGAGAGATTTTCTCTTCCAAAGTTATGACTGTAAAATTAGATCATCTCCAACATTATATAGAAGCAAGATTGTGACACAACTTTGGGCTTTTACCATCATATGAAATAAAACAAAAAAGTGAGATAAAAAGCCCAAGATCATCTCTTTGATAGAATTTTAAAACAATACTTTTAAAAGTGTATCAAGTGTTTTCACATGAAACATTTTAATACTGCCCGCACCAGTCGGGAATAGGGACATAATGAAAAAAAAAAAAAGTTCTTCAGTAATGCTGGCCAACAGTTTTTGTTTTTCAATAAGTGGGTCAAGAGCAGAGCATTTTCCAACCCGGTGACGAAGAGACCACCACATCTTCAAAGCTCTTTTTATTATTATATTCAGTAGTACCGATGATGTTCCACTGAAGTAACAGATCTGTCACTTATATCTATTTTATCTGGTTACCAAAAAAATTTAAATGCAGATCTTGTACAAGATTGCAATAACTGATAATAATAGGTTGATAATAAATTACACAGGATTTGATCTGCGGAAATCTAGAATCAAAATTCCCACCATGTACATGTTGGTGCTATTAGGGAGATATGGGAATAATGGGTGGATATTATTAGTGCACAACTTCTAGGTAGGTTGTAAGTCAATTTTACAAACTCCTAATGGTTTACCAGAGGAGTTCTATTGAAGCAATACTCTTTCACTTTGTTATTATTCAAAGACAGTTAATACTATTAGTAAATGAATGTATTCAATAAAAAGTTTCATTAACTGTAAAAATTAAACACACAACAAAGGTTTTAAGCTTTTATAAGCAACTGATAAATATAGGATTAATCCTGAAAGGTACTTTGCAATAATCTTCCTATAATTCACCAAATGTCTGTCCATCTGTGTTAGCAAAACTCAAGAACAATCAGAGATATAGCCACCAAATTTTCTGCGGTCATTTTTGATACAGTTTTGCACTTTAAGAAGACCAAATTATTAAGTAACCACTTGAAAATCAAATTATAGGTCATAAAAGTGATTTATCATTGGTTGAAAATAATTCTATTGTCACATAGCTAGGAAAAGGCAATACTATCCTTGAAATAGCAAAATGCTCGCCAGAGAAGAAATACATTGAAAACGCTGGTGCATCTAGATCAGATGAGGGTAAGTCCAGGTTAATAACACAGGGGGAAGTGTCTTGAATCAACCACATTGTCAACCATGAGCAGCAAAACTATATTCAAGAGGGTTGATTGAGCTAAAGTATCAAAATTATCTTGATGCCAAATTCTCCGCCATGTTGCAAAATGTGTCCAGCCTGATATTCGACCACCTTTGAGCCCAAACACAAGGTGAAGCATATTTGAAAATTGACTTCAATATTGTTCCTTTTATAGATGAGTGCCAAGCTATCCTTGGTTGACCAAATAGATGGAGAGCGGGCTGGATTGCAAAAGAAGAGCAGCGTCTCATATGACTAAAGCATCAGTAAGGTGATAGAGGAGTTTTGGTTTAGGCTAGAATTGTAAGAAACTAATTGGTTGGACCTTGGTCTTCACCAGATGGGAAAAAAAAAAATGATTTCCCGGCAATTTTGAAAGGACAATTTTCAGCCTTAATTTATGATCAATTTCCTTGGCCTACAAACAAAACTTATCTCCATACTAGACAACACCTTTTGCTACAATAAGCATGCGACAGTTGGCTACCGGGCTAAAATGAGTTACAGAAATGATGAATTAATGGAGTGTCTATCATTTTCTCAATACCTCATTTCAATCGAAGAGGAAGGTGTATGAAGATGGGTGTCAGTTTGCAACCAAAGAAGACCCCTAGTAAGCTATTGTGACAAGTGCAGAAGCTATTACAGCAAGAAATATTAAAAATTCAATCAGAAATTGAGGTCGGGTAAAAAACAACTCCCCTCCCCCCCCCCCAAGTCTCTAATTGATGACAACTAATATCTGTGATTAGTGAGCAAGGATCTTACATTTCAAAGGAAATGATTTGTGTCAGGGTTTTGTTTTCAAAATTGCATGTTGTTAATTTATAGGCTTCAGCATTTCATACACATGAGTTTTTACAGCTTGTTTAAACTTGCTTCATTCTAGCTGTGTGCCACTTAATGATTTAATCAATATATAATTAGTGTCTTACTGTGTTTTATATCAATGCTTAATCATTTGGTACACTAAAAATTGAGGAATGTCAAGAATAGAAAAAAAACTCATTCTTGACCACATATACATCCAAGTTCAATATTTTCTGGAATCATACAATAATGCTTTTTGTATATTTGTGTAATAGATTTGAATTCAAGTGTAGCAGAATTAAGGGAAAGTGTATTTGCATAATAATTTGGCATACACAGTACACATGCATATATACAGGTATTTTATGCTTAGGAAAAAAAAAAGAAATTCAGCTGTTCAACATATTCTGATCCACTCACGTCCAGATCGAATTTACATACATGCTACTAAAACATAACCCAGGTACAAGACAAAACATGGCTTCACCACCAAATGAAATTTGAGGTCATCACATGTACACACATGCATCCATTATACAACCAATTGATTTACTATGTTCTACAACAGCTAATGATATTTAAAATGGCAAAATTGAACAATTTTCATTCAACGCAACTATAATTTGATTGTTCCCAAAACACAGTTTTATCTGAGGAAAATCAGAAAACTCTCAGTGAAAAGATTATACAATGAGGAAATCTCTTTCAGAACAAAAGTTGAGGAGTCAAAATTGATCCTACAATATATATAACGTAAATTTCAGCAACCTTCAGATGAGATAAGATCCCAATTTCATTCAAACCATAAAGCATGACAATGTTGTTCTTTTAAAAAATAATAATGATGATGATGATGATGATAGTAATAGATATTCTACAGATATATCAATACTGCTTACTGTTAAATCACTTATTGAATCTCAAACTTATTACCTTGGTTATCTTTCAAGTTCTAATGTAGATAAGTAAGTAGATAGTGAAGAGCTTTTATAAGCCACTTAATACCTTTAGTGTGTATGCTATGTAGGCTAAGAATACAGCAATGGGGATTCCCCAGAGACTAAATAGTAATGTTGGAAAGCTGGTATTAGTCACAGCAATGTGCTGAGGACAAAATAAGGACAAGGTGTGAATTTCAAAGTGGGGAATTTAGGTAATTAATGCCGTTGGGCACTAAACAGGTAAAGTAGCAAAAACATAAATGTTGTTTGGTGCTGAATATTTTCATGAGTTTCCAGTTTCTCAACTCAAGGAAGCTCGAGCATAACTTGATAGTATTTTTCCATCATTATTTAGCACACATCTCTTTACAGTTTCTTTCCTTTTTTTTTCAAATTCTACACATCTCAATTCTTTATTATTTACACGTATGTTCAACTATAAATAAGCAATGAAAGCCACTTCCATTCAATACAGCATCATCATTTATGGCTTTTATGACCAACACATATTAAATTAACAAGAGTAAATAAGCATATTTTTCTAATTTGTCCGAATATTTTTGTCATACGTACACACATACACTACACTCTTCACCCTGTACATGCGTACATGTCCAGAAATCAGATCTGAATGTCACAAAACATGTCAAGAATATAAACTATAGTTAGGTGGGACAATTTCTGCCCACTCCATTGACACTAACCCTATAAAATATTGAAATAAAAGAAAAACTAGAATGATTGATAGTCCTTCCTCAAGTGTTGTCGAAAAAGATTTTAATCAGCTTAAACATGTCTCAACACATTTGAAGTATAACAAAATTAGTCTGTCGGACATGTACCAACTAAATAAAAATGCTTTTATCATATTACTTGAAGGATCAAACTACTGCAAGGTTTACATATCAATTGAGATTATTTCATTTTTGATTTGCTTTGATGTCACAATAAAATTTTGAATCTTCTCTATGTTTCATATAGCAGACAGGAAAAGATTTAACAAGCTGGCCTTAACCAAAAAGACATTAAAAAAACATAAATTTTAAAAAATTGTGATTTACTCTTAAATTAACTGACAGATACTAATAAAGGCACTACTCAGCTTTGTATTGCTTTTATGAATAGCAGAAAAAACTATTAGATATGTTTAGTGTTATACTTTATGATAAATAATTTCAATAAGTGTTCATAAATATTCAACTATTATCAAGTATAAAAAATGCAAGTCTGCTTGAATGGTTAGCACCTCTGCCTCATGCGCAAAAGATCCTGGGTTCAATTCTTAGTATGAGCAAAAAGTTAGGACAAATTCTCCTGAGCACTCAGCTAATTGAGTACACTTTAAACTGTGGAGGTATCCCTTTGGGTGACTTGCATCCTGCCAAGGGGGTGGTCATAAAAACTTGTAGGAATAAAATCCTGATCTGACCAGACATGACATTTGCAAAGATCACTAAGCTGATGCAGGCTTCAGAAACCGGGACTTCGTCACCGGCTTCTATACTCTATTGGGAGTTGTCTCTTAAGAAATAGGATGCTTTACATCTATATAAAAGGCAAGGGTCTTCATAAACTTTCCAGTGGAAATTTCAATCTATAATGATAAATTTGCTTATGGAAAAGAAATTTTGAAGAACATAAGAGTGGTCACATGATTTTAAGCCAATTAATAAGAAATTTCATTCCGAAACTCCGAAAAATTTAAATTCAAAACAATGATATTTTCTTTTTTTTTCTCAAGTAGTATAAGAGCTGGAAATTTTATTCTCAACAAACAATTCAATAAATATTTTTGAGTATAATCAATTTTACAAACTTTGAAACTCAATCAGTTTTTATATATTAACTGGCATCTGGACCAAAAGCAAGATTCTACATTCTATGCCAATACAAATCATGAAATCAGATGCACATCAAGGGAAAGACTGATATCTGCATTCGGATATGGTTCCACTTGAGAATAGATCTTATTTTGTTTCTTTTTTAACAAGTATTAAAAAGTCATCTGGATTACAAGTCAAAAGTAGCAAATATGAATCTTACATATAAGTAGATGGAAAATTGAATCTCTTAATGGGCTGAAGAAAGTGGACATTTCAACTATTCCATTCAACAAATTTATCTGGCAATGGTTTGCATATATACAAATGTATATTGGTAATAATAATTTTTAAATCAATTTAAATGTTTGTATAATACAAAAGTAGATAAGAAATTGGACAGAGATCTGTTTGTTTATATCAAAATTTCAAAATTCAGTCAAATGAATTTAGTCAGCAAATTATTCTATGTCAAAAATTATTTGTACCTCAATCAGGACAATGTTAGGTTAGTGAGTTCAACCTGTGGAGTCCTGCTGTAGTTACTATTCGGTTTGAAAATTCATACCCGAAAATTCAGTGTCTGAGATTTTTTGAGATTCAATTGGAATAAGTTCATGTTTAGAGAAGAGACTGCTGCTTCTGATAGCAAGTTCTAGGTACTAGCATATCTCTTTAATAAGTGCTTTCTAACCCCTGTTTGGATTTGTAGATTCTTACTCTGTCCTGTGGTTGCACTGCTTAGGGATGGCTATAGCATGATTTTATCTGGGCAAATGCTATGCTTTCAGTCTTTTTCGATGACATGTAGACCTGAAGTTATCCTGCACATTCGCAGTAGATCAGCATGGGTTTTTCTGAAAGATAGTGTCTCCAGATTAATTTCTTTTAACCTATCTGAATATGGTAGGAACTTGAAGCTTTTCTCAGCTCTCATTCTATTAAGTCTTCAATAAATTTAAGTTGGGTTGACAAGATGCAGGAGCTGAATTCTAAGAGCAGTCTGGCAAGTGCCTTAAACAGCATTTTCAATATCTCTACATCCATGTTCTCAAAGGCTTATTGGAGACGGTGCAGCATTTCGAATAAAAAGATATGCATGAGAGTCAAACTAATTTTAAAGCCTATTTTTTAGAAAAGAAAGAAGCTTGAACCCTAAGAAAAAAAAAAGTGAAAAATGTCATATGATAGTACAACTCCTGATTCTTTTTGTGCTTTCAAGGGATAAAATAGAAATCTAGCAAATGCATGTAAACAAAAGGTTCAGTATTGTTGATGTGAGCAAAAAAAAAAAGCTTAAAACCTAACAAAAATATGAAAAATCTTCCACAAAGCATAAATGTACGTGTTCTGGTTTCTTTTTTGTGTTTTCTTAACTTGGAAAAAAATTGGAATCTGGCCAATGCATATTAGCAACAGGTGCTGTTGTGCAAAAAAAGAAAAAATTGATTCATGTCAAAGCCTAAGTGCAGGTGGCATTGATTCTAACATTTAATTATACACATTATTTTATAAACAAACTAAAGCACTCATTGAAATCGCTTATCTACTTCTAAAATCTATTTACATCAAGGGTCTTCAATGTGGCCAGTACCACCCACTAGTAGGCAATTCATGATTTTAAGTGGGCGGTAGCGTGTTTTGAAGAAAACTCATTTTTATGTTAGGCGGGCAGTACTATGTTTTGATCTCTTTAAAATATGTCAAGTGAGAGATAAGCAAAAAAAAAAAAAATGTTGAATATCCTTGATTTACATCATCTATTTACTTCTGAATTAAGTTTCAGAATTTTGTTCTCAGACTTTACACCAGTAAAATTAAAAGAATTTCAATTTCTGTAATTTGTCCAAACTGCATGGTGTGCTTGAGTTATGACGTATAAACTATAGGAGTTTCTGACTATAAAACAAGAATTTCAGTTCATGTAAGGATACCCAACAAAAGTGGTATTTTTAGTTAGAAATTCTATAAAAACAATTATACAACTCAATCATTAAAACAAGAATATATTATACGAGGTGACGTTATTAAATGATGGAACTAAGCTTAACAGTGTACTTATGTGGACCACATGCTATACATTGACCAAGAAAGCACAAACAAAAGTTTCAATCCATTTACAAAGCACAAGAGAATTTGTCAGATCAGAACCTATCAAACAATCTTTACGCAATTTTTTTTTTCAAAAACTTAACATAGTGATTCCTAACTATTCTATTTAAGCTGGAATAACAGAGTACATGTCTGATAGTAATCACAAAAATCAGAATGCTGACTAGAGTCATTTAAATTTTCCAATGTTGCATTAAACAATGAAATTGACTTCAGATAGTACAGATCTCTTTTCTTCACCATTTTATAGAAACATCTAAAATAGCATATTTGATATATTTTGTGATATGAAGCTAAAAAAAAAAAAAAAAAAAAAATGGTGGCAAATGAAATTTAATTCAGAAAATTAGGAAAAAGTACTAACTTTCCGGAACATTTCTACCGCTTGTGGAACATCAAACTGGCGGGCTGAAAAATAGAAAAATAGTAATTAACAAAATGACAATTTGATTTCTTACAGTTAAGGCAACCTACGTAATTCTATAATACTAAGATAATAATTATATAGAGAGCAAAAGAAAATTTGTAATCCACAAAGGATCTTCATATAAATGCACAGTACTAAATAACAAGTATTTTTTTCTCAAAAATACTTCAAATTATTTAACTTTCCCCATTTTTAGGGTAACAAGTAAAAGGAAATTTGAAAGCAGGTTTTGTTTTTCATCTGAATTTCTTAAATAAAGCACTGTCATGAATTCATCAATCAATTTTCTTCCATCTCATTTTTATTACAATTTTCAATATTTTTTTTCATATTCTTTAACTTGAGCAAAGATCAGAAATTTTAAAATAGGCTGCCTTCCACTAAATTTTAACTGGCATCCTTAGGAGCCTCACCAACATTGACAGCACCTTAAGCTATAACAGACATTGATAATTAGCCATATTGCTTACTTAATGATTGTAGAATGTTGAAAAATTAAATGTAATAAAAAGGCAACAAAAATAAGGTGAAAAACTAGTATAAAATTTATAAAATTTTACTTCTATTATTTACATTTTCATGCAAATTTATAAATAGGATTTTAACTTAGTCTAGCACAGGACCTCGATAGAGGATTGATCAAATTTTCAAAAGCATGTAAGATTAGACTGATCATTGCTCTACAGTAGGTTTACTCAAATAACAGTTCACAATCCCCAGTAGGGTTTTGTAAAAGATTTTCGGGGGTCACAGATATATTTGAATTTTTTTCAGATAAAAATCGTGCAACAAGTTTTCATTTTTCTGTCATCTTTTTACAAAGAAATACTCCTTGTGGTGCTTACTGAGAAATGGTTCAATGCTATTCACTAATATTTAAAAATCAAATCTTGTTTTTGTTATTTTTTAGTAATTCTTTTCTGAAAAGATCTTTTTTATTAAACACTGAAGCTTATAAATTATGAATAGGCAGCAATTTAAAAATATTTTGGGGATCTTTATTTGCAGCTGTGTTCAGATACAATTAAATTATGATAATAACATTGAGCAAGGTTAGCCTAAAAATTTGCCTCATCAAAAGGGGTTGCAAATGAAAAAGTTTGAGAAATTTTATTCTAGAGATAAGACCCCTGAGCAAAATAGTTTTTGTGGCCTTCAGAATACTACTGTTGGCCAATACATTTACCATTCAGAACTGCTGCCAGGTGAGAATTTTCAACAATTGTCTGATTAATGTTGCCCAAAAATTTTAAATAGTATCAAACTTTTATCCCATAATCTTCAATGCTAGCATTATGTATCTACTTGCTTACATTTCCTGTTAAAAATTACTGTACAATTACATAAAAGCTTAGAAAATTAATCGGTACAAAGCTAATCCAATAGAGAAATTGTCACAGAACTCAAATATTATTGTGCGCATTCATCTTTCTCTTACAAATAATGACGAGAAGTAACTTAAGAGGTCAATGCACTCAATTTTGTTTCTAAAAAGTTTATCTAATAAATTGAATATCAAAAACCAAAGAAATGAATTTTTTTATTTTACAAAGGAATATTGACAAATCATATTGTTTTCTGGTAGTACATGCTAGGCAATTCAGTACCAGACCACAGCTAATTGTATCGTTCCTTTACTAGCTCAGTAGTGGGTAGATTATGGTTAAAGCATTTGTAGGTAAATACCTAAACCTTAAAATTTTGGAGAGAGCTATGTGAAAATCATTCAAATCTTTCTCACTAATAGTTATCAAACAATAAGGTGATAGAATGAATGTCTGTGGATCCCAAAAATAAAACTCTTGTTTGTCATTTCACTTTAATCTGGCTACCATAATGCAAATGGTTTCTCTTAACTAATCCACCTTTTTACTTCACTGCATGCTTTATTCAAAGTTTCTATGCCATTAATGCAAACTGAATTTTGATTGTGCAAATCCAGATTTTTTTCATTTCTATGTAAATAAGAACAAACATGAAATTTTTTCAACGATTACTACTTTAATTATTGTTTCAAGGACTGAAATATAAGTGAGCTAAATTTGGCCATATCTTACAGGTGTACATCATAGAACAAAAACGATACTGAAGCTCTTTCAGAGAGGAATCTCAGATCTGTTTTAGATAGACAATTCAAGTACTGGATAGGATTGCATCTTAGATATTATAGGCCTATTAACCTGCATAAATCTTAATCTTTTTACATCTAAGTCAGTTTTCTATGATCTATAAAAGAGTTCAAATGATTGAATTTGAGCTTCAAAACCAGTTTTTGTCAATAATCAAAAAATCATATTGTGGCAGTCTATCAACTTTTCATAAATCCATTTATTCTTATAAAACAAACACTTTTCTCACTCAAAGTTTCAATAAAGAAAGTTCTATAACTATCTCAAGTACTGTATAACAAAAAGAGCAAAAAAGACTGAACTTTTGATTAGTATCACATTACTTCTTGGTCAGCTACAATACTGCTATTACCTGCTAAAACAATTACCTTTCCTTATTTTATTTGGCTCTATTACCAAATGAGCCAAACAGATAAGTCTTACATATCTATGATGTTTCTCTATCAAATACACAATGCAAAAGATGCAATAATCATCTTCAATCAGAGTAGAAGCGGATTGTGACCATACAGCAGCCAAGCTCATTTACATATAAATTTTCCTGGCTCAGTTTTCCATCTAAACGATAAAGCCCATCCTGTATACAAAACAGAAATAGATCAATTCTGTTAGCTAAACTATCATTCTATTAAGATCAATTATTGTGAATTTCACACACAAAATATATAAGTTAAAATGACTTCTGTACTAAACCTTTAATCAACTCAACTAAGTATTCAAAGAATTTTTTCAGACAACTGAACCCCTTTGGGTCTACTATCTAAAAGTGATGATGGTAAACAGAATTTTCCCAATCATAACAGAAAGCCATAGAATGGATTGACCAAAGCATTGAGTTAACAGCACAAACAACAAGATTGAGTTCAATCATCCAAGAAAACTCATTGAATTTTGATGACCCTTCTCAAAACTATAGACAGTATCTCAATCAAGTACTCAAAAAAAAATATCCTCAATGTGTTCATCAATGTAGACAGTTAATATAACAATCTGAAATATTACAATTAGTCAAACCATGAGAGGTACAGAGTGGTGTAGTGATCACTGGCACAGAAAATAGAATCAGTGAAGCGAGTTTGTTTCTAACTAATACAGTTGGGAAAAACATGACTCCACTTCTCTTTTCAGTTATGGGTAAAGAGCAGTCATTCAGCCCTGTAAGGCAGACCATCTTGGGAGTGGGGTTAGCAACTTTACTTCTTAAAACCTGCTTGCTACTGAAACCCTCAATGCTCCATAAAGAGTCTAGCGGTGAAAAAGAAAAAATCAAATCATGATCAAGCTGAAGGATCAATTAAGTGCTTGTAGGAGGTTGATCCAAGTTGAACAACCATAACCACCAAAGACGACAAAGGGTTATATCCTGTTGTATGTTTGTATATATGTTTGTGTGTTCCATTTTGTCTACAGACTTGAAAATTGGTATCAGCACTCTACTAAACCCCTTCTATTTTTTTTTTGCCTCATTCAAGTGGGTTTATAAATAACATCTTGATTCTCCTGAATCAAAATGTTTCTAAAAGATATTTTTACCCTATTTTCGAGGTTTCCCCATGGAAAACGCCAATCATGACATATATAGAATTTATTCTGACCATATTTATGCTCTGATGGTACTTATTTTACATGACTTCAAATTTTGACACTACAGTTGTTCAGTTATTGACTATGATGGTGAGTCTTTATTTTTCTTTTAATGATGACTAGGTGACTGAGTGTACAGTTATGAGTCGAACATTCTTTGTCACCCATAACCAATTTACATTTCCAGCCCATCCCCCCCCCGCCTCCCCAAAAGGGAGAATTACAAACCCATTGCTGTTATTTGGTGGCCATCAAGAAACAACACAATTATGTAAAGAGTCAACAAGTATTTACAAGTGACATAGATAAAAGCTTCATCAGGTACCTGGCCCGTTGCACACTTGGGGGATCATGGCTCTCGACAATGAATGATCCCCAGCAGTGTCAGTGATGTCTCATACTCTTGGTTTTGTTTGTTTATTTTTCACATTGTCCATGTATTTTCCTCTTTGTCTTCCTCTTCCCTTCTCCCCAGGCATACGGCCTTGCAATGCGAGACACTCTATTTCTCCCTTTCTGACGACATGGCACAGGAATTCAAGCTCTCTCTCATTTAATGTTCTCATTAATGATCTTTTTGTGTGGGCGTGATGGAGAACTGCCTCATTTGTAACCCTATCTCTAAATGATATTTTCAGCATTCTTCTGAGAAGAACCACATTTCTACTGCTTCCAAGTTCCTATGGAGTTATAATCCATATTTCACAAACATACAGCAAGATTGACCAGACGTAGCATTTTAATAGCCTAAGCTTTATTGTCAAAGAAATTTTTTGGAGTTGGTTTTAGCAATGGCAATTTTTTTTCATTTCTACATTACTTCTAGCATCATGTGACATGAAGCCACCGAGGTAATTAATATGATTGGGCGTAACACAAGCACACTATTTTTTTTTTTAACAACCGTAGCCAACATGGATGGCAAAGGGTTATAACCCATTTTATAAGTCCACGTGTTTGAATGTTTCAGTGCTCCTAGCCATACCACTTTGTCTAGAGACTTGAAAATTGGCATCAGTACTTCTAAAAATGATTCCTTTTTTTTTTTTGATTTTTGGAAAAAAAAATAAAGAGCCAATTCATCAGGTTTATGTATAACATCTTAATTCTCCAGAATCTAGATGTGTTTTTTTCACACCATTTTAGATGTTTCCCAGTGGAAAGCTCTAGTGATGTCATAAATAGAATATGTTCTGACCCTATTTATCATTTGACAGAATTTTTCTTGCATGACTTTGAATTTTGGTGCTATTGTTGTTCATTTATTGACTATGATGGCTAGTTCTATGTATTTTTACTTTGTCAAACTACAGTCTAAGTCTGGAGTTGACTTTGTTTTTCTACTGTAGCAACAACAATCCTCACGGAATCATGGGGAGTAAAGTCTTCTCTGTGTGTCAGTCACATCTTGTTTAACCAAATGTATAAAATTAACATTTCCCTACCATGATTTTCTGACCAAATGATCAGTAGGCAGCTCTCTTACCAACTGAGCCAAACTAACAAGTCTTACATATCTATGCAAATTTAAGTAACAAATACACAAGGACTTATTTCATCCTAGAAAATAAATACATTTTTGGCACCGCTCCTCCTACAGTTTTCAAGATATTAATGTCATTCCAATGTTTATTGGTACAACTTTGTATCATTATTGTGCTTACATAGTTTTGAAAAAGTTATTTTTTAAAGGTCTTTCTATAGGGAGGGGGGTATTTACAATGTAACTCTAACGCTAAACTGGATCCTCTCTTTCTGCCATGTGCATGTGTTATTACCAGGCATTCTGTTGTATCTAAATTTTGTGTAAATGGGACTTTTGGCAGGATACCCAAAATTCTCACCACGACAGACAACCATGGCAACTTGTGTCATAATCTAATAAGAATTTGCATCATTCAATCTGCTCTGGTCACAATAACATACAGGCAGGTACCTTATGCTGCATCATGTAATGTTACCTCATGCTCTTCGAATCAACAAACTGTGGCAGTGGCGCAATCATACTCCTTTAGGAAACACTCTCAATCTAGTTAAAGCTGGTCTTTTGATTGATCACTTGGTTACCAATGTACGATTGAAAGTTGGAATTATCCTGCTGTTTTGGTATTACCATATATTTGTTTTTCTTGATTAGTGGTTAGACCGAATTCTGTACTTGCTTGTATTACTTGGTCTATGAGGATTCGTAGGTCTTCTGCAAGACTTGCTAATAGAGTGGTATCATTTTCATATTGTTGATGTTAACTCCATCAATTTCTATCCAATCTAGGCCTTCTAGAATACAAGTCTCAAAGAACTGGACTTCCAATATAGAAACTGCTATAAAACCTGCCATACAATGTTAATTATAAAACATTCAAACATTAGTCATTTGAACTGTTTTCAAGTTGTAATGTCTATCCTATATTATGCTTCATTGAAACATAGGGAAGACCAAATCTAAAATAAATGTATATTAGCCCATTAACTGTGAATTACAGAAATTATTGTCATTGTAGTTCTATGGTTATCTCAACAAAATTTTGATTCTATTGTGATTGTTGGCCACTAAGTTCTATCTGCGAATCTGGGATTTAATCTTGCAAAGGATAACGTGCAATGGATTATCTTCCAATGAACAAGGGCTTTTACCTTGCAATGGATAACTATTACACTTGCCATACCTTCATTTAAATACATTTCACAATAAAGAAAACTTTTAGTCTACCTTTAAATAATAATTCAAGAAAGCACACGGCTTCTAAAGTCACAACTTCTTGATTACTAAAAATTACAGAAAAGCCAGACTTCTTGGCACCAGTGTTACCATAAATAGGACTGTCCAGCAAGTGAGCATTAACCTGTAGCTGACCAAATGCATAGATTTGGGAACACAGCACCCAATGACTAAGTTAGTGAATTTTTGGACCACTCAGAAAACTAGAATAAGTATTTTTCTGCATAAAAATCTGATTCAAGATCAGCAAAAAATTCTCAATTTCATATGATCTAAATTAACCAAAATCCCTGTCTACTTGAGCAATCTCCACAGCCATTCCACACAGATTTTTGTCAGAATCTGGCCTCGCCAGACAGATCCTAGTTAGTCCACCAGGGATACAGCCATGGCTCATACTAACACCAGTAGAGTGCAGCAGTGGCTCACACCAATACAAACCCAAGTTCTCACACATTCACACAGATATCAACAGCAAAGCAAGCCATCTCAACCAGGACAAGATAAGAACCGACTAACAATCACACTCACTCTCTCTATAAGAGACTTTGATTTTATACAAACAATTTTGTAGACACTAACCTATTCATTCAAACACATATCTTTCCAACACACAACTTACATATACATACAAACTATACAAACACTACTTATCAAATTACTTAAAGAGATCCTTGTTTGTTTAATACACAAATATTTCCATGTGTTGTTTTCGTTTGATTTGTTCATCATTTGATCTTTGACCCTAAGACCTTCTCTTTTTTCGAGTTTAGCTCCAGCTTCTATTACATTCATGTTTTTTGCACAACTCATGGATTGCTTATAATATAAATTTTGGTGACATTACAATGAATAGTACCCACATTAAATCAGGTTCTTTATCCTAGTGGGGTGCACTACACACTTCATCTGCCACAGTTAATGGGTTAACCTGTCTCATATATTAAAGCTACATTTCTACTATCAAATAGGAGACTAGTATACAGAGTGGTAACAGAGAGACATTTTTTTTTCATGTTTATTTAACATCCTTTGCTGAGAAAGTCGTCAAAACAAGTGATACATTCCTTTGTTTCAACCTATATTTATATTGGTTACAGCACTGAAAGCTGTTTCCTGCTTCTTCTGTTGGAGACCAATCCCACCGTTGAGCAGCAGCAGAAACTAACCTCATTTAATTTTTGGCCAACCCAGAACTACAGCTTCAAGGAAAAATAATCTAGTCAAAAAACAAAAACCGAAATAAACTCAAAAACTTATTTCTCGGGAGGGGGGGGGGTATAAAATAAAATCACATTTTTATCAACTGAGTGTGAAGAGTCATATCATTTTCTACATTTACACAATTTTGGATTTTACAAGTCCCAAAACTACAGCTTCAAGGAAAAATAATCTGGTAAAAAAAAATAAAATAATATCCCAAGAGGGAGAAAAATAATATAAAAATCACTTTTTATCAACTTTGGATTTTACAAATATATAATTGACTACGTAGAGCAAAGCAAAATTTACTGTAGTAATGATTTAATTGAAAGGAAGCACCGCTTTGTTTGATAAGAATAAAAATAAAAAAAATTCTTGTGAAAGCAATATTGAAATAATCCCAAGTGAAAAATGTTACTTCCCACACAAGTGGTCTTGCATCAAGTTTCTAAAACTTAGTATTTTGAAAAGAAGGCCTAAATTAGCCAAAGTAAGCAGAGAACAAATAAAATTTAGAGCTTTGACTATTTCAACAATGTCTACCAAAATAAACAGATAAAAGTAGTATAAAAAGTACAGATCCAAACATGATAAGCAATGTGTTATAAGGTATACAGTTCTTATATATAATCAGGGTCATCAGTTTTAAGATATATTGGTTCTAGATAGTTCTCGTTAAGGAATAGGTAGCTCAAAGATGGTGTGGAAGACAAAGGATTTTGCTTCCACATGGTTTGGTGTTAGCGCCGACATCACTGGAGATGTGGAAGGAGGAAGGGAGATGTATGAAGAGAATGCGCACCGAGTATAAACGTAGACACAGTGATAAAACAAAGTAGAAAAAAGACACATACAAGTATTTGGATGGACAAATAAAACATACATTTAATACAGGAACATTAACGACAAATAACAAATGAAAATGAAATGCATGTAATGAAAACATTAATTCAATCGATCGTGTAAAGGGAAGAGAAGAGATAGCAAAAGGTGAAAAGTGGCAGCTTTGTTGGCATAATAGTACAATTGTTGGGGTCGAAGTGGAGGTGTCTGAACTGCTTTTGAATCTATGAGATTTGGTGCATACCATGGAATGGTTATGGAGACCGGGTTCAGTGTGCATGCTGGACTGCTAACTTGCGTGTGCAACTTAGGGGCCATTCTCTAACACTGGAGAACACACGACGGACAGACTATCATAAGGCAGAGAACACATGGTGTTTAATCAATGGGCGCTTCCTGAAGTAAGGGGAATTGGGAGACAGATCATTGGGACCATTGTGTAGTAAATTAGAGGTGTATACGCATTTGGAGCACATGGTGAGGACACAATTGTGTAGTTGTGCGAATGTGAGATGTCTCAACATCAGTAAACTGAAATGAGCTGAGTTAGAAGAGAGATTGGTCACGGTAGAAAAAATTGTGAAGTTCGGATCAGCCAGGAGGCCGCTGAAAAGATACCAATCTTTTGGAGGAGGAAAGAGAGAGAAAGAACAGCCGGCAACAAGTACCAGCGCCAACAAGTGATTGACCATGTGTGTTCAGGGTTTTTATAGGGAGTCATCATAGGAAGTGACATTATCAATGTCTAGCTAAATTAAGGGTTTTGTATTTAATTCTGAACTAAAAGTATAGGGGGCGCTATAGTGCGTTTGTACACTGTTACACTAAGGGACGCAACTGGTGTAGTAAAATAGAAATTTCATGTTCTAATGACAGTGAAAATGCTGAATTCAAAGAATAATAACAATATAAAAAGCAATAAAAAAATTTCAGAAAACAAAAATACAAAACCAACAATTCCACTACTCATTGAGGAGAGTCTGTGTGTGTGTGTGCAGAATTGAAAGTTTCTACGCTGAACACTTAGAGCTGGGCAACCTCCAGATATATACATAATTGTCAGACAACCTGAATAACAAACCCAGCAAAAGTGTTTAAACCGCTTTGTTATGGGTAGTGGTGATTAATGCGTCCCCCAAAAATGTCCATCACTAATTTATTAAAAAAATTTCCCCATCATTTCTCCTATTTTCTGTTCATCTTTGATTATTAAATAAATATTTGTTTTGGGGGTTTTTCAAACATTGGTTGAATCAAATTTTTTTTTTCTTCAAACAAGCCATCACAAATTTATGCAAGGAGAAAAAGTGCCCATTTCATAAAGTTTCATCAAAAACTTCTGCACAACTTAGCCATGGTGATGCTGATTGGAATTCTGAATGTGTAATAGGAAATAAGAAAGGCAAAAGAATTCTTTTTTAAATTCGCTCAAAGCAATAATAATACAATGCTTTTTCTTCCATGAATTCTCTTATTTCTTTCCTTTTCTAACCGATGAAAAATTTTTTCACCCACTGGCCATCTTGAATTCATCAAGGGAGGAAAAGTGCCACTCTGAACATAACTTACTAGTTTTTCTTTCATGAATTCTTATTTCTTTTCATTTTAAATGAATAGAGATTTGAAAGAAATGAGCAAGGCAAGATAATTTGAAAAAACAATTTATTCAAAGCAATGATAAAACAATACATCTATTTATTTTTGTTTCTTTTTCATGAATTCTCTTATTTCTTTCCATTTTTAATACAGAAATTTCTAGCAAAAAGAAAAAATTAACATCAATTTTCATTGCATTTTCGAATTCAATTTCAACGGAATTAAATAGTTTCATTTGATTTTTTCCCTTTTTGCAAATAAAAAGAGAAAACAAATTTGAATAAAATAAAACTGTACGGCGTTATTGATTTTTTCCTCTTTTCACAAGACAGTAAAAAAACGTGTAAAAAAATTTCATTAATTAAAGTTAGAAAGAAATAAGAGAATTAATGAATGAGAAACTCAAGTTAATATCTACAGGGTATTATTATTCCTCTGAATAAATTATTTTGCCTTGCTTATTTCTCTTTATTTCACACTCAGAATTCCAATCGAGACCACCATGGTTAAGTTGTGCCAAAAGTTTTTAATAAAAAACATAAAACGTACACTCTTCCTTTAATAAATTTGAGGAAGCCATTCCGTGATAAGAAAAAAAAAATAAAATGGAATAGATGAATTCTTATTAATTGAAAATGAAAAGAAATAAGATGAAAGAAAAACAGAATGTTTAGAATGGCACTATTCCTCCCTTGATAAATTTGAGTTGGTCAGTAGGTGAAAAAGACCCTCAAAAACAAATTTTTATTAATCAAAAAATTTTTAAAAATAAGAGAATTCATGAAAGAAAAACTTTGTATTATTGCTTTGAATAAATTGTTTTTAAAAATGTTTTGCCATGCTTATTCCTTTTTATTTCACTTTCAGAATGCAACCATGGCCAAGTAGTGCCAAAAGCTTCTCAAAATTCTTCTTGCATCCAAGTTCGGGTTTGGATCAAAAAGAAAAGATTGTGTAAGGGCATTTCAAGGTAATCATTCACGTATGGCTTAAACCACTGGCCACTAATGGCGGAAATTTCAGTCATTGCAGTTCTATGACTAACTCAATAAAAATTTCCATTTCATTGTGACTGATGGCAACTCTGTTCGATCTGTGAGACAGAGCTTTATCTTTGTAATGGATAGTTTACAATGGATTATCTTGCAATGATCAAGAGCCTTTATACTGTGATGGATAACTATTACACTTCTCTGTTTGCTGCAGTTAGTGGGTTGCTTAACCAATGCTTGCAAATATTGGTCATAACAGATTATATCTAGAATGGAAAGAGAAAATTTTCCTCAGTCTGTGAGTCAGGTGCCAAAATTTCTAATATCGGTACCAAATGGCAAAGGATGACTATAATTTTTGGAATGTAGTGGAACTCTAGACATAGAAAATGAATGATTAGTCATCAAAATCAGTCTTTTAGTGTCCATCAGTGGACATAGATCTTCTCCAAAATATGTCACACTTCTCTATCGTGTGGGCTTCAAACATTGAGTTTTTATGTTCTGACATTTTGTGTCTTTTAGGCAAAATGTGCATAACCAAGTATTGGTTCACAATAACATCAGATTAATGTTTATTTTTTAAACTAGGAACACAAAATTAAAACAGTTTTCACTTATTGAAAATATAGAAAAATACAAAATTTAATTACATGTGATTTTACTCTCCCAGCACCATTTTTGCTATTTGGAACCCATTTTGCAGGTTGAAAAGTGACAAAAAAGTATAAAATAACTGCTATGGGATACTACATACACACACTAAAACTGCTAAAGATTAATTTTTAGTCACACCCACACATTTTATGATCAACCCATCAACATTGAATTTCGGAGAATTATATAAAATTTCTTATAAATAGACTTGAAACCATGCTACCACTCTTATCTTGAAAAAATTTTTTCCATAAGCAAATCAATTATTATAGATTGCAGTTTCCAAAGAAACGTTTACGAAGACCCTTGCCTTTTATATAGATGTAAAGCAACCCCCTCCCCTTAAGAGACAACTCTCAATGGAGTAAGAGGCAGGTGACAAAGTCCCGGTTTCTGTTGCCTACATTAGCTTAGTGACCCTCGCAAGTGTCAAGTGTGGTCGGATCAAGACTTCATTCCCACAAGTTTTTATGACCTTGCCCTGAGCAGGATGCAAGTCACCCAAAGGGATAGCTCCACTCTAATCACACAGCTTAAAGTACACTCAATTAGCTGCTGAGTGTGCAGGGAAATTTGTTCTGATGGAGAGTTGCTCGTATTGGGAATGAAACCCAGAACCTTCTGCATGTGAGGCAGGTGGGCAAAACATTACGCAATCCGAGTGAACTTTTGATTTTTTTTCTACTATTACTATTAGATAAATAATAATAATGATAATTAAAAAAAAAAAAAAGATCTAGTCATAAAATAAATAAATATATATATATATATATATATATACACACACACACACAAGCTGGTACCCTAAAATTCATGCTATCATATAGAATGCTCACCAACCAAAATATGCTTTTAGCACCACCTCTTTGCTTTATTGGTTTACATGAATGTGAGCAGGATTTTTTTTTTATTGCTTTTTTTCTTTCGATACTCAACATTAAAATTCACAGAAATCAAATTCAATATCTAGTTCTGGCTGATGATCACTTGTTATTAAGCAACCACTAAGACAGCAAATGTCTTATCACTACATCGCATTTGCCAAGCAAATCCACTTAGGCCACTTACAACTTCTGTAACACTGGCACCTAAGGATAGCCAGAGTAACTGACAGATCCTCCTGTCCATAGCTAGTCGGGGTTTTTTTTTTATTTTAATTCCCATCGAGTTCCTATTGGAGTTGGTTTAGCTGGGTATTTCTAGACTTCTCTTCCAGATAGCATCTTGATAATTTGCCCTTTCTGCATGTTTGCTTTTCAAGCAGCCTAAGCGTGGTGGCAGCAGATGGCTTTCAATTTCTTCTCATTTTGCACTGAACCAATATCTTGATTCATTGATGTTGATTTTTATTGAGTACAATAAGTACAATGAAAAACCTTTCCATTTCTACCATCAATGTTTGATAAGTTCCAGTCTGACCCCAACCTGAAAAATATATTTTGAGCTGAACTAATCATATTATTCAATGCAGAAACCTTTCCTTTATTTGCAAAAGTACTGTGTCACAATCTATGGATGCATGCAAAACAATAAGGGTATTATAAACATGTCCAACAGGAGCTACTTTCTCAATATCAAGAAGAAATCTTCTGTTTTAGGATACATGTTCCTGAAACGGTGCTTTGATGCATTTTATAAATGCAAGGCATAAGATAAAAACATCAGTATTTACTGAAGATAACAAAGCTGCTTGGTATCTATCTTAATCAGCATGTAATAATGAGCGACCATCTGCTTCTTCAGGAGTATTTTATGCATCTCCTGGACAGTACCATATGAGATTTTGAAGTATTGTTTTTAACCTCTTTCTGCGCACAGTCGTTTTTCCATTCTGTCACCAAGAATGAAATGATATCTATTTTGATAGAAAACAAAACTTGATTTCTTGTTTTGTGCACATTGTACTCATTGATCTAAGTGTAGATAGTGTTATGCGGTCTCAGAATCTTTTTGCAGGAGGAATATTTTCAAGCCTCTCCTTGACATTTTCATTAGCTACCTTTTCTATAGAGATGATTACCAATTCATTTCAAAAGGATCTATCCAGTTTTTGATAACATCTACCACTGATTATACTAAGTGTTCATTTTCCATTCTAGTTGTAAAAAAAAAAAAAAAAAAAAAAAAAAAGGGGGGGGGGTGAATGAATTATCTTAGTCAAATTTTTTCATGTGATATAGGAATGTAGTTGTACATCTTATTTAACAAATTCTCTATTTAACAGTTTTAGCCTTCTACTAGTGAAAAGACAAGATTGTTTTTTCCCAATACAGATAAAGAACAAGCACATTATATATATATATATATATATATATATATATATATCAGAATCATGCATTTTCCAATTCTATATATTTGCAGCAATTAGAAGATCACATTGAGACTGCATGCCCAGTTGGGTACCAATATTAGAAATTTGACGATCTGCCTCCTAAAAAAAAAAAATGCATTTCGTTCCAACTAAAGATCATTAAAACCACTAAAAATTAAAGCCTTAATATAATCACTTACATCGGATGTTATGAACCAATACTTGATTATTTAGGAAAAAAAAATGCACGTTTTACCTGAAAGATATCAATAGCAAGTCTTTTTTTCAAATATTCATGCTTGTATCTCACTTTCTGTTTGATAGTTTAGTTTTGTGTCTTTTCCAGAAGTTTTTATTGTTGTAGTTTGTGTAAATAGTCATATTTATTTTTAAAGCCGTTAACTGTTGTAGCTTTTATTCTTCCTGGGTTTTGATCCATTAATTCATTCTAATTGTTGACAACTCTTTGTGAGAAGAATCACCCCAAGTTTTTTTTTTCTGCAATGTTCTTAATATGTTTTTTTTTCCTTTTATTCATTTTGAAGAATTTTTTTTGCTGGGATGCTGTCATTGTCTTATTCTAAATGTTTGGATCATGTCTCTTATCCTCTCAAGTTAATTTTAATTTTTTTTTTTTTTTTTTTTTTTTTTAAATCTTCACAGGGGAGTCTTTTTAGTTCTGGAACAAATTTTGTTGCTTTTCTCTGGGTGTTTTCCAATTATTTCAAACATTTTTTGAAATGAGGCGGACCATGCTTGCACTGAATATTCAAATGGCTGGCTCATGGACTATCATTACAAATCTGCTAGCATTTGAATGTTCAGAGATTAGAGTACAGAATTAACCCCCCCCCCAATACTTTTAGTTGTGTTTTCTCCATCACGGTATAGATTATCAAAAGTGGATTCCACAGATAAAGGGAGCAAGTAGTGCCCTTACACTGACTGCCACTTCAGCCCTGTCTGCTTAGACCCCACACATGACAAAACTCCTTTCTCAGCCTGTTGGATGTGCAAAATAGACTATTAGGGAGAAGCACTCCACTCTGTACTATTTATAGCCATAGCTGGGGAAGGTTAGAATCAGGTCTTTCCCAAGGGCATAAATGTGAAATGAATAGAAACTGTATCAATGAGAGCTTGAACTTGGGTCACCGAGTCCATGCTAAGAGCCGTTATCTCTTCAGTCACCCTACTCCTCCTTTTCCACAGTTTGACATTTATAAATACTAATAGACAAAAATATCAATTTAGATGTATGACCATGAAAAGTATTTCTCTTGCATTGTTACTTTAGGTGGCTGACTGCCAAGCATAGTCACCAGTTATAAACAAATTATATACACAAGAGTATGCAAGGATATAAATATTATTGACCAAGAGCTTAAAAGTACAAGTCATTCTCCTTATTTTCGACCAACATTTTTATTGATTCTCATTTTCGTGACTACGTTTTTACTTGAAAGAAATTTAACCAATTATTAGAATTCAAATTTCTCCAACTTGAAAATCCTCACTGAATATCCCGTACTAGTGGCCTTGTGCTAAAACTGAACTAAGGTTAAGTAAGATAACTAAAACTTACATCTCTGAAAGCAGTCTGAACATAGGAAACTATGTACACAAACTTAATCAGACTTCGGATATATTGTATCAATTTCTCATTACTCTGAGGGACTGGTTTTTGCTTCACATAATTTTGCTTCACATTATGCTTCAATAAAAATAGAAAATGTATCTAAAAATTATCAGTGTTGCCTGAGGTAGTGTGATCTGGTTGGGTATTCTCTCTACATTATTAACCATAAATTTAATCAATAAATTAAATAAAATAAGACCCCAAGTCTAAAATACACTATATCAATGCCAATATTTTATTGGCATCCATATACGTCCAATTTCTTTAAGCAAACATTTGAACTTTTTGAAAAACCAAGACAATTAAGGTAAAAATGTTTTGACTAGCAATTCTTCATGAATTGCATATACTCAGAATACCTTTAACTGATTGGAAAATTGGTGATTGAAACAAAGAACTTAGAATCTGCTTCCTGTTAGTGACTCAAACTAGTTTACCAACACTATCAGCTGGCTGGTAGGGAGACGTTGTGGCAAAGTCAGCCAACCTCTCAGGTTTGTGGAAATCCTTTTGAAATAGAATTTACCAAGTCAAAGAAGTGTAATGGAGTCTATATTCAGCAGCAAAAAATTTCAAGTCTAGAGTAATTATACAAAAAGCCTCTCATTTAAAACAAAATAGTTAATTCTGTGCAAGCATTCTAACCAGAACACCAACAAATGAAAAATCATTGATAGAATTGTAATTTCAAAAACCAAAAAACAGAAAAATTCTTTTTGCGATTAGAAAGTGAAAATTTACGACAAAAATTGGAAATCTTTATGTCAAAATATTTTTATTGGATAGAAACTTTACAGTAAATTACACAGGAACAATTGTATGGTTAATTGGGGCTCTGGTGGAGCTTCACTGGGCGTAGCAAGTAGATTATAATAACCTGCTCAAGTAAAATAAAGGAAAAAGAGAAGGGGGAGCAGCTGTCTCCATCTCCCCACGACATCTCAAGTATGAGTGGAAGATTTGAAGTGTGTGGGGTGGGGGGGCATCCCAAATGTTAAGCAATGACAACCAAAATTATGAAGAAAAGACTGGTTAGTAATGCAATAGGAACGATCGCATGACCAACATTTCTTAGCAGCATGCGGTGGGGTAGGGGAGTTACAAAATTGAACAAAATAAATGTATGCGTGTCAAAAATAGGAAGCTAGACAGACTCTAGAGTAATAGTGTATGGAGACTGTTTATTAATTAGTTAATCCATAAATGAATTAATTGGTGTGTTATACATATTTCGGGAGGTTTTCTACCTTCAGTAGCATGTTGTGTGTGTGTGTGTGTGTACCTTTCAGTAGTTAAAAGGTTTCAGTAGAAAATAAATTTACGATCAGATGCTTTGCTTTGGAAGCATCAATCGGAATCAATGAGGAGGATTCCTTGCAGGTCATCATGATGTGTGGGATTTGGTTCTGTCTGTGGTAAGGTGTGATAGTAGCAGCAGTTCTGAGTCTTGGAGAGGCTATAGAGTGTCAACGTTGAGGGGTAGAGGCTTAGTATTAAATTGTGTGGGTAGGTAGGGATACTACGTATGGTGGGGTGATGAGGTCAAGGAATTTCATATATATTATCCTTACAGGTCAACAAAAGTTTGCTGGCTGATTTGTATACATGAAATATCATACAAAGATTTTAATAGGTAGGGATCTATGTGACTGAAGTTCCCAATATTAGATATACATGAAGAATGGTCATGTAAGATTGTTATTAATGGGAGGATTATGGTATAAGAGATCTATGTGGATAGGGTTGTTGAGTTTAGTGTCAAGTCCAGTAGGGGGGAGAGTTCTAAATTAGTTTATCCACATATCTTCATAGAATTTTAGTCATGTCTGTGGGTGTATATATTTTCTATTTCTTCAATGATTGTGAATCTAGCCTCTGTGGCAAAATTATGTCTGGGGGTACAGAAGTATTGTTCTACAGGGATTGGACCGGGATGGTTCTTTGATTTGATTCTGTTTCTATAGTTATTAAGTCTAATGTTGAATTGCCACTCGGACTCGCCTATGTATTTTGAGATGCATAATATTTTAGCTACAACAGTTATGGTATATGTAGAAGGTCTTGTTAGTGATAGAACTAGTGAAAGTGTTAGTTTACTTAAAATGGTTGCAGCTTAGACTATTTTTTTTTTATTGCACAGTTGCAATATATAACACACATTTAACAAAATGGACATATTTGGTCAGACAGAATGAATTATAAATTGCATTATATTATGTAAAAACTTATCTGAAATGATTTTGTGTCATTACACAGTTGATATATCATTCAAATTATACACCGTAAATAGAAGAAAATGGGGCTGCAGCAGGAATTGAACCTGCCACCAATAGGTAGCTGCTTCAATGTAGCAATGCACTCACCATTGTGCTAAACAGCCCATTGATAATGCAAAGGTCAAAAAACTGCTTTCAACCCAAATTCTCATCTCATCTTATTCGTCTCTTTCAACGCAACAGTATGTATTTAAGAAATGGACATATTTGGTCCGACAGAATAATTTAGGCCAAGTATATATATATATATATATATATATATATATATGAATGAATGAATGATGGGTGAGCAATGAATCTACATTTTGTGAATCTTGCCAGATCAACTAAGGGACAGATTTAACATAGAATATTTAGGGGAGAACTTTGACGATAAAAAAATTTAAACTTGTGTCAAGAAAAAACATTTTAAGGGGTATATGTTTAAATTTCCAGCCTACTTGTTCCATTGGTACAGCCTGTGCACTGACATGCATAGGTTTCTTCATTTCTAAGAGATTTAGGCTGGCTATGTTTACAGTTTCTAATATCAATAGCACAAAAAGTGTGTGGAGAGAGAGAGAGAATGAAAAATCTTGTTAAAAATGAAATTTTATTAGGCAAAACCGCATCATAAATTCAATAGTGACATCAAATTAACACTGCTGCATGGTCCAGTTAACACTTTCAATGCAACTCATTTTTTATATTTATACTCTATTGTGTTACATATTTTTTGAAAAAAATATGAAATATCACATGAAAGCAATAAATTGCCAAAAATGAATGCAAATCTATTTTTATCAACATAAATTATCTCATTTTTGTTCTCCTAATGGTGGATAATAGACCTTTTCATGACCAGAAACTCAATTTTTTTTTTTTTTTTTCAAAATGGAAGACCTGAAGGCCACTCTTGTGACCGATAAAAAAAAAAGTGTTCATGATAGTAGGAAAACTCTTCCTGAAGATTTTCGCAAAAAGCATTCCTGGGTCAAAACTGTTAAATACGAAGATCTTTGTTTTCTTAGCAGTAGCTTACTTCCTATATAGAGCCTTCTGTACATCCAATTGCATGTTACAGTACAAAACAACTATGATGTCATAAATGGTATCTGTTGCCAATTGAAAAAATATTTTCGCACAAGTTTGAGTGTTAAATCTTCATGAAAAACGTCCAAAATACACCAAAAAGATGCTTCAAATGGTCAAAAAGTGGGCCAATATGTTTAAGCTTTTAAAATTTAGAGTGAATAGTACTAAATTGGCAACACTGTATCTTATTGTAGGCTAAATACTGCATTCATTGAGAACATCATAGTTACATCAAGGATATATATATATATATATATATATATATATATATATATATATATATATATATACACACACACACACACACGGCTGTCTGTAGTAAAATACTGCAACAAAGATCTTCATATTTCGCAGTTGTGCCCTAGGAATGCAATGAAAATCTTCATAGAAAGCACTAAAAGTCTTAGTCACTTGAACACAATCATCTCTACATAAAATGCGATGTGCATTCATCTAATAAAAAGAAAAAAATTAAAATAAAGTACAATGCAATTGCAAAGTTATTTACCTACTGCTGTCATAGGTAAACTAATAAATTATATAAGACCTAAGTATTTAAACAAACATTCAAGTACAGTTAGCACGGGTATCTTGTGATTTGGGGTGGGGGAGATGTCCATACAACCATAACTCCTGACATCTATAAGCAGGTGGGGGACCTGATAGTCAGACCATAGATGCACTAGTTCTATCTCAAGGATTCTTTTCAAAAAAGTCCCTTCCTTTAGAATTTCATTTCAGTATGTCAATCAGTCTGACTTAGACAGACTGAATACACCAAAAAGGAGCTAGATCTAACTCCAAAAGGGGTAAACTGGCCATATTTTGTTCCAGTATGTCAGCCAAGTTAGTCAGTGACGGTAATAGCTACAAGAGATGCTAGCACATCTAATAATGGCCGAAAAGGGGGGGGTCAAGGGGGGGCGGGGAGAAAGCAATGAGCATAAAATCACACAAATTCAGCCAAGAATTCAAAAGACTTACCTATGAGCCACTTTTTACAAAATGTGTCATCATTCAATTGTTCCTCTGTTACTTCATCTTTAATTTTCTCTTTAAACTGAAACAAAAGAAAAAGAAAAAAAGTTTCCATTACCAAAGAAATTCTCAGTTATTAAATTTTAATTAGCATTGCCCGTGGAAATTCCAGTCATTTTGCAAACTATAAGATTGTTGGAAGTTAACAGAGAATCATAAAACCATTAGTACTGAAGGTGCAATATTAGGAAAGAACAAAAACTATATTCTCTCTTATACAATTGTCACCTTGTCTACCTTGAGAGTCGTTATCTATTATTTTTATCTTTCAGTCAAGAAGTGAACGTGAGCTACATACAATTGTCCATGAGAAAATACTGGTTCACCAGGAAATAATCCAACTTAACAAATGTTTGTCCTTGAGACTTGTTTATTGTTATTGAAAATGATAACTGGAGTGGAAACTGAACTCTCTAAAAGCAATTGGCATCACTAGGGCAGAGTTTGAGCGATGGAATTTAAATCTTTGATCCTGATCATGCATTATTAATCAACTCTGCTTCCATGAGGATATCATGTAGGTTAGTAATCTTTATTCTTGTTCTGTGGCATAATCCTTACTGAAGGGATATATTTTCTGACTAGTGCACTATGCTTTAAAATTTAATCTATGAGGTGGCATTCCAGATGGAATCCACAAGTTCAAAGATTCAGGCAAATAGTTTGCTATGGATTCACTTAATTTCCTTACAAGATGGGCTTTTTATCAGAGTTTTTGAGGAGAAGAATTATCATAACTATACTAAATATCCACCCTAACAGACAGCGTAAATTGATGTCCAGAAGAAAGAATTTATAAAATAGAAAGATTGATAGAAATCAGATCTTTTTTCTTTAAATTGAATTAAAAGATAAAAATTTTAAAAAATAAAAACCCCACGTACATCAATTTAAGTTATATTATTATCATTCATTTTTCTCTAATTTCATTACAAAGAAAAAACAAAAACTCCCTGCTGAAGGGAATTCAATTGGAAAAAAGAATCAAACTCACAACCCAATTTGCTGGAGAGGGTCTCAATGTGTGACCGTTCTTATCACTCAACTATTTGAACTTAGAGGCAAATGCCAGTCCAAATCAGACCCTTCAACTGATACTTTACTTATGACTGAAGGGTACCCAGCCTGAGTTAAGTTATAGTCAACAGTAACGACAATTAAGATTATGAAACCTATGATAATTAGTAGGAGAATAAAAAAATGATAATGATATAATTTAAACTGATGTATTTACTTTTTTTCAGCAATTTTTTTTTCAAATTAAATACTGATTTCCATCTATCAATCTTTCTATTTTATAAATTCATTTTTTGGACATCAATTTACTCCACCTTTTAGGGCATTTTAAAAATTTGACTAAGACCTGCAGAAAACATTCGGGAAAAGGGGTGATTTTCTGATTCTAACTTGATAAGAACTTGCCTAGAGTTCACATAAATGCTCACAGAAAATTTCATTGCATAATATTGAGTAATTTTACAGGAGGCTCTCACAGATGAACAGACATTTGGTGAATCATAAGATTATACAAGGATTTACTCCAAGTCATCTTGATTGTTATAGTCACATTTCAGCCTTTTTAGATACTGGTCTGACCAATTTAGCATTAATGTACATTGTAAATTGAAACCCACACAAAAAAAAAAAAAAATCTTTAAATTTTCACTAGACATAATATGGAGTAAATTTTTAGAATTTCAGCCCATCTCCATTGATGCAACCTACATGCATGACATACACATAGCCAGCCAGACCTACTTGAAATCTGAAGAAACCTATGCTGATATTGATAGTTTTGGTTGATGGCCTCTTTTTTTATTTAAGACAATATCCATCTGTTTTTTTTTTTATTCATCAAGACAATATGGTGCAAATATAGAAAATCCCAACTTAGTTACCTTCCCAGCATCATAGCTGTATATGAATTGATTTTCATTCAGTCTTTCGTTAGCATATGGAGTTGACAGAGGTTTGTGCTCTCCAAGTGTTTTTTTACTTATTATGATGTGGTATTTACTGTCATAAACTCGAATAAAACAAACAGATTGATTTATATACAGGATATTAGAAAAAAAGAAGGAAAAAAAAAAAAAAAAAAAAAAAATGAAGTTAGTTATAAGATCAGGTTTTGGAGTTAGAATACCGAGGCTAATTTATACAATGTATTTGCTAAGTTATTGATTTTACAGTTTTATATATCTTGTTTGGGATAAACTTGAAAAAAAATAAATAAATGAATAAATAAAATCAAGAGCCAGCTTGAAATGCCAAAATGCTATAAACTGGCACTACAGGCTAACTCATTAGAATTGTATCTAGAATTATCTAGATGTTCATGCTATTTATCTACTGAGACAAAAATTTTTTCTCTTTCAAATTTTCGTTTTGAAAATCCAGCCTAGTGGTTGTAATAGTTGTGTTTTTTTATCTACGCATGTGTCCCTTGTATAGCCCTAACCATTCATAGTAGAAACTTTAAATTTTGCACATGCACACAGCCCTTGATAAGGGAAGCTTCAGTCCAAGTAGAGTTGGACTCTGGAGCAGCCAGTTTTGTCTGTATTATAGTCCATTACAACCTACCTTTAGGTTCCTCATAGCTACCCTACACTTAAGCAATAAGAACCCAGTCTATGTCATCCAAATCAACTGACCTATGGGTACTGCCAATTGTCTACATTACAGAACAATAGAGACAAGAAAGAAAAAAAAAAAGACCGAGTGGGAGAGAGAAAACTCTGGGCACATATGCTGCGTATTGAGGCAAAGTTTGATGTGCATAGGCTGTACTTTCTTCCCACCCGCTCAACGTGATCCATATCTCACCTTTCTCTGAATGCCCTTTACATTTACATGTGCTGGGGCAGGTAACAACTGATAGATCAATGCATGCTCGATCTTGTTATTAATCGAGCAGCTGGTAGCACTATGTTCTATGATAGGAGAAAAATCTTGGCCTTTAAGGAAAATATGGACTATATCTTTGAGATATTCATAAGCATCTTAAAAATGTATTAATAAAATACAAAGGAATATATTTTTAAAGTTTTATTCAGGCGTGTGTGAGAGAGAGCGAGCTCCGTTTAAGTCTACAACTGAGTATCAAATGAGGTACTGCTAAAAAAGAGAAGACAAAATAAATAGATAAAATAAATGCTATACTAGAGAGATGTAATAGTCCAATGATTTTATATGCAAGACACTATCAGAATAAAAAACATTTTTTGCAAGCAAAAGTGGAAACTAAAGAGCACTTTAGAAGTGCTCAACCCCTCCAATGCTGTACACTAATAAAAAGGGGAAAGAAAATTAATTCATATATAGTTGCCATGCATGGAAGTTAACTAAGTTCCAATTTTTGAATTTTTGGGCTATTGTCTTAATACATATATAAAAATCTCTCAATTGAAAAACAATGTCCTGAATCTGGCCTGAATTTAACCAATTTTTCCCAAGACCATGGCCCAGCTTTACAGAAAATATCATTGAAATCAATTGAGAATTCTTTAAGACAATGTCTGGACAAACTGACAAAGATTAGTGAATACATATACCTCTTTCATTACAAAAGTAATGTAACCGCTATATCCACCATATGATTTGAGAATAATTGAAAGTTCTAGGATTTTTCAATTTTTCTTCAATTATCTGACATCCTCCACTCAAGTAATGCCCACCTCTTCTACAGATCTTTCTTTCAGCAATTGTTACCTTTTCTTTCATAATGGACATAGTTCCAGCTGCAGGGTTGTTGTTGTTGTTTTCAAGGGTTATTGATTTTTTAGGGTTGGGTTATAGTCATCAGCATCTGTTATTCTGCAGCTGATTTTGTTAGGGTCAGTATTTTTCAGTTTAGTGTTAGGGTTACCGTCATCTGCTTCAAGTTTTTTTAATTCCTCATCAGCATCTTATTCTGCAGCTGGTATGGTAGCCATTTTGAAACAGAAAAGTAACAATTGCGTTTTCATTAATATGTCACCTAGATATTTATGGACAGGTCACATTTTTTCAAGTTTCCTGTAAAACTTCTCTAAGAAGCTTTAGGAGACAAACCAATGAAAGTCCCATTTAATTTTCAACCATGCATTGATTGACAGACCTTACTCATTTTCAATCCAGTATCATTCATATAACAAAGTAGCACGGGGCACCCTCAATTATCATGCTTCTGATTAACACTGTTCGATTAATGCACCAACAAGAAAAAATAAATAAAAATATTGAATAGCTTGCCCCAAAATCCAATTAATAAGATAATTAAAGGCTAATTCAGAATGATTTAGCTTGTGATGAAATAAATTTTCACTTGTACTTGGTTTACTTTCAAAATATTTTTTACAGTAGGGACCTCTGGTGCACATATGCCCCCTTTACACAAAAGGGATAGGTAAACATTACCAAATTTGGAAGATTTGGTGTTATTAAATATTTCAAATAAAAAACTAATCCTGACATTTTTTTTTTTATCCTTTATGATTAAGTATCAAAAAATGGTTTTAAAAATCATTTATTAAAATTTGAATCGAATGATTAATTTGAATTATATTATTTACCATAGATTTTTAAGTTCGATTACAGTGGTTTCGATTAGCACGGCACAATTTGTGAAAACATTAACCATGTTAATTCGGAGGTTCCCGTAGTATGAAAAAGATTGAAACAAAAAAAAAAAAAAAAAAAAAAAAAATGAATAAAATAATGTATCTGTAGTGTAATTGAAGTTTTCTTGAAACTTACCTCTTTAAGACTTTCAACTCTCTCTGGGGTTTTGTCTTGGCCATGTCCCCACCAGTCATTGCAATAATTAATCAATGGACTATTTTCAAACTGAAAAAAAAAAAAAAAAGTTACCAGGAAATTTATCCAAAACCTTTTCTAAATTATTTGCAAAACTGTACTTATATCTATACCATAATACAGGGTTATTTGGCATTTAAATAAAAAGAGCTTGATGAAAAGAAATAACAAAATCAATAAAAAAAATTGATAAATAAAAAAAATCTTCACAACCTTCTTGGTCATTATGAGGGCTAGCGATTACATTTATTTGCAATTAATACTGAGAGGGAAAAAAAATCTCCCTCTTAGTGACAAATAGCATCACAATACACTATTATAATGATTAAAGTTCAGTTCATGGCTGTGTTTGTTATAAAGCAAAAATGGTACATCATAGTGAAATATTTCCTAGAACAATGCCATTACTTTGAATAAAGCAATTTCCAGTCCAATCCGGTTTTTTTTTTAAGTTATTAATTTAATTATGAATAAATTGAGCGAAAAAAAAAAATCTAAATGACTGCCTGAGGGAGATAACTCCAGGTTTATTTATTTTTAATTAGTTTTCCATGAGAAAATAAGAGGAATAAGCAAATCAAAATATAATTTGTATAAATAGGAATTGACATCAAGCTTAAAAAGGTCACTAAAGGTAGTTTTTGAGTGAATACTTATACAAAAAAACAACCATAAAATCCAATTACATACCAACAGCAATTGTAAGCCATATCTTAAGACCTCATTGCCATCAATTTTAATTAGAGAAGATTGAAATGGGAAAATGTTTATTTGCGGCTAACTGCAAGGCTTGATTTTGAATTTTGCAACTTGACACAAGATTTGAACCAGAAGTGTAGAATTTATTGACTAACTATCATCATCAGTTAACAGGTCAGAATGTACTTGTAGAGTTGAGCTCAAACTCTGGCTGGAACAGCTGGGTGTTCACTTTCTTAATCAATGCCCTTAGGAAAGCCATAAATCCATCACTCCCAACAGCTATGGATAAAATAGCACAGGATCAAATGAGCGACATCATTTTGGACATTTGTCACCTGTGAGTCTGTCAAATAGGCTGAGTGAGTAGTCAGGCGAAAGCGGGGACAGCTGAAGCCATAGACAGTGTAAGGGTACTACTTATTAACAATCATCACAAAATAAGTTTTAGAAAAATACTTTTACATGGCTTATAAACATTTAATTCTATGTATTTTGCAATATTCAAAAGGTTTCATTTCCTTTTAAAGGAGGAGAATACAACCCTAACACATCCAAACAAACCAAAAGTGAATCTACCAAATTTTTACTTTATATAATAATGCATTTATATTTACATTGAAGTCCAGTTTTTGGATGACTTGAATTCATAAGAATTTGATACTGTCAATATGGTGTCACTCAGAGCAGAGAGAAAGGGAGCTCACAGTGGAACTCTTCAGTCAGAAGAGTTTGGAAGTAGCCACTAATTTTTATCTACTAATATCAGAAGATACATATAGAGGAACTGACACATCAATGTAAATTTACATACACACAGTAGGAAACTATGAGTCTATAGATAAACAATGGATTCCCAACCATAGACACATTTTTTAACAGGTAAGAATGAAAAAAAAAAAGAGAAATCAAGAAAATGTAGCCTAACTGATAATCAATGTTCCCTAAAATTTTCTCATGGCCAGTGCAGGATGAAAAGGTCTATAAGCAACTGAAGTGTATTGTGCAGAAAATATTTCTATGATTAAGACAATCATAGATTTTTTTTTTTTTGTCAGTTATTGAAAGAAAAGGTCAGTGACCTATTATAAAATGTACAATAAAAGAAATTATTTACTTGGCGTTTTTTTCTTATTTGATTCTATATTTTTTCCTTTATTACACAAAGGAGTATATTGCACTTGTTATAATCTTTGCAAAAACCTACAATCAAATAATATTACCAGAGTAAGAGTGATATGACAATTGCTGGTTTGGCCTTTTTTTTTTTTTTCATCTGAAAATTTCAAAAATTGTGCACAGCAACAGCACAGCATATTTTTTTTCTTGTACGCAGCCTAGAGGGAACACTGTTCATAAACATTCAGAAAAAGCTCAAGCTTGAAGATAAGGGCATTAACAAAAATAAGCTTCTTAAAAGAAAAAAAAAAAAAAAAAAAAAAAGATAAATAAATAAATAAAAATAATCAACTGTTGATGTACGATGTGAAATTATGGGAGGTTGACTATACAAAAGTTGTTCCACATTTCTAGCTTATTAATAGAATAAAAACCTGAATGCTAGGAAGACTCAAAAAAAATCTGATGACAGAATTTTATGATTACCAGAAAGAATTTCAAAGTCTTTCACTTCAATTTTTGCTAACCTTTCATTCTAAATTTTTCTTAATCTTTATTTCAGAAAAATGAAAATAGTAAACAGATAAATTACCTTTTGGCTATACATCTTCAAACTCAAGACTAAAAGGCACTCACACCACTTGTCACCTGAAATAAAATGAAATGAATTATTTTTGGCTTTTGCAAGGAGTAAAAATAACTGGATAAAATTTACAAAGAATAAAGAAAAAGTATAAAAATAAAAAGGAGTTAAAAAATAAAAAGGGAGGAACTGAGAACTTAATGAATGATAGCAGCAGTTAATAATCAGAACAAATTTTATTTGTATATAAAAGAAGCTTTTGGTTAGATACCATATGTGGATTTTCAAAATGCATAAACACGAACAAATAGAAAGCACTCAGAGAAACCCATACCTCAGCCTATGCCATACACTAAGTAAAAACTGAATGAAAATCAGTTCATACATAGCTATAATGTAGGGTAGGTAACTTAAGTTTCAATTTTCTGAAAATTAGAAAAAAAAATACCAGAACTTCTTGGATCTAACTCAATTTTAAACCTTCCACAAAATGTCATTGAAATTCATTGTGGACTTTTGGAGATGTGTAGACAGACAGACAAACATGAGTGAATACATATACCTCTTCCAACTTTGTTGGCAGAGATAAACAAAAACTTGAGATGTAAAACTTCACACAAGCTAATAAAATAAAGATTTACAATTTTTTTCCTTCAGAAAATTGTATTTTTTTCTTTCACTTCAAACAGGATGGTGGTAAACACACACATACTATACATTGATCTTGACTATATGATGCCTTATGTAAAGGAAATCTTATCAAAATACTTCTTTAACCCAATACCTGTGAATGATGGAAATTTCAATGACTGCAATTCTATGGCTGCCTCTATAAAATTTCTGCTTTGTGATTGAAAGCAACTCAGTTTTTACAGAGAGTTAAGGCTTTCATCTTGCAATGAATAACTATTACTTTTCGCCACCTGCCACTATTGATGGGTTAATATCTGCATTATTTATTAAAATTCCTATTCATAAATCAATAGACAAAAGAGAATCTCTTTTGCGCAAACCTACTGGTGGCATCATTCCTAGTAAAATAGTTGCAAGCCTAATAGAAAACACTTGGCAATTAAGTCATTCTTTAATGAGAAAAATGCATTTTCAGCACAGACAGATAAAAATACATAATTTCAGAGGCACAAATAAAGTGTAAATTCATCTACATTTACACAAACAGATATGTTCAGAGAAAACATGCAACAAACTCAAGCTGGTTTTACTTCTTAAGCACAATTCATAGAGCTAATTTTAAAATGTATATGCCAGCACTACGAAAGTTAAGTACCTACTGTATTTAAAATTCTAATTGAAAAAAAAAAAAAAAAAAAATTACCAAAATTACCACAAAGCAATCTTGAATACGAAAACCCCCACCCATTTTCTGTAGCTAAAAATCAGTGATTTATATATTCTATCTTAATATAATGCAGTCCCCAATACAACCATATTTTATTTATACTTGAGAAAACATGATATCGTTGCAAATTTCTAAACACATATCATATAAAAGCCAAAGTTACTTTTTTTTTTTTCCTGTTTGTTATGTCTGTCAGTCACAGGGAAAAAGGATGAATGATTTTTATACATCTATAAGTTTTGGGGGTTTTTTTTCAGGAAGCTAAATGTAAAAGAAAAAGAACAGACGAACAACCCTGCTGCTTTTCGACCTTCCCCACTCTGTACCGTTATTTCTCACCTTGAACTTTACTCGACTGCCACAACACAATGTTCAGGAGTTGGAGGGGGGTGAAAAATAAAATACAAAAAAAATCTGTTTCACACTGAAGTATAATGCTAATCTCCAAAATTGACCATATGGGGGGGGTCTACTAAATTTCTCGCATTATACTAAAGAAAATACAATAGTCAAAACCAACCAAAAACACAGCAGTCAAGTTAGTACGACAGGTCCACCTAATAATTTAATTTGTAGAAAGGAGGAGAGAGGTCAAACTGCCACAAATCATATTCAATAAAATTTAAACAAATGCAGAAGGACAGCCTTATGTCGTCCTACATACATCTGATCGCAGGTACATCCTCATAGCAGATTAAACTCATTAACTGCAGATGACGGAAATTTCAGTCATGGTAGTTCTATGGCTCAACAAAATATTGTTAGCTTCCTAAAGAGATCAGTGAATATATTATGTTGGTTTCAAATTATCCAGACTAAGAAAGCAAGAAAGAGAAGGCAAAAGAGCAGACAATTTGCTAGGTTCGCCTAATGACCAAGTGAAGGAAGAGTAATGGATGACATTTGTTCCCTTCTCTTCAGAAAGGCTAGGAAGACGTGTACAACATAAATATTTGGGTAAATATGTATATGTCATGGTATCTTAGGTAGTGGAGTGCATGAATTTAACTTCACCCTATATTGAGAAGAGTCCAAAATACCAGAACATATCATTCCAAAGATAAAAATACAGGAAAATGACACCATATCAGTTTTGTTTCAAAAAGCATATTGAATTGTTATCAGCAAACAATCTAAATCAATGATCCCCAAAGTAGGTGCTGGAAGATTCAAGGGGGTATTGGAAGATAAGGTGTAGCAAGGGGGACAAGTAGCAAAGAATACAAATCACATTAGGCCCATCCTTCACATTAACTATTTTTATATCAATCAATCATGTACTTATAGATACATTTGTACAATCATATGAAATTATAAAACAAATGCTTCAATTAAAAGAATATCACAGTTTCATTTTCAATGAATATATGATTAATTTTGTATCAACTTTAGAGGGGCACTGATAGAATATATGATCTGAAAGTGGGTGGTAAAAAGACAAAACTTGAAAAAGGAAAAACCTGAAGCCACAAACAAAATCTACAGTTATTGAGTGCTGATAAGTGTCAAGTCAAACAGCACGTCAAAGCAAGGAAAGAGTTAAATGGGAATAAATCTGTTTTCTTTTTCTCGGGGAATTTATTTTTGAAAATTTTGACAACCATACAGAAACTTAAGGCTAATAGTGCAATTTTGATATGTTTTTCTCAGCTGTCTTTCACAAGGCCAAGCTGTTTATGAATGAACAAGAAAAAATTTAAATAAAAAAAATAAAAAAATCAGAGACCCTAAATCTGTCACATCACTGGCACCATCACATTGATTTGTTTTTACTATCTGAAAAGCTCACAGGGTCAATGATAGGGAACTCCCGGAAGTTCTCATCCTAATTCTAAATATCAATAACTAATGATAAAGTGATTCTCATCTTGTATCATAATTCACCAAAATTCTGTCAGTCAGTCTGTCCGTCCATCTGAATATGACAGCCTGAGATTGGGGGGGGGGGGGTAATGCACACAACACAACCCACGAAATTTTATGCCCTGGGAAAGATTTTTCTTCAGTTATTTTTTTCTTGTCTGGCTTACGGGGAGGGGTATTTGCATTATAAATTCATGACAAAAAGGTGCACATTTTTTGCATCAGCTTTTGTTGAGTTTGTTTTTCCAATGTAGGGAGGGGGAATGGGGGGGGCAAGGAAAAAGAAAAAACTTAAGAAAAATGTTTTTAAAAAACAAATCAATTTGAACACTGATTTTCATCTAAATAAGTGGGTACTTAAAAATCTTTCAAAGAGAGTGAGTGCAAGAGAAAAAAAAATCATTTTCTGTAAAGTATACATACACATACATTTGATATTAAAAAAAAATTTGAATGAATTTTTTTTTAAATGAAATAAAATGAAAAATTCTACAAGTCAAAAATCTCACTTTTAAAAAAATAAATTAAACCAAACACTTTCTGATTTCCTTCTACCTATTTCATTAATTTTTCTCTTTGACAGCAATTTATTCCTCTCGTGAGGGTGGGAATTCAGTCTAGTAAATGGAAAATTGAGACAAAACTGACAAAAGAATTTTTCAAAGTTCTAGTTTAACAAAGTAAATATCAATGCATGGATTATTTCATGATTTTCAGGTTCCCAGAGACAGCATGATCTTTCAGGGAACTATTTATTTATTTTTTTTTTTTTATTGATAGCTTCTCTACTCAAACTTTACACATGGAAGTCAGCCATCAGAACTATAATCCTTATAACCTCTGGTTCATTCATCTATTAAGAGTGCTATTTCTTAATACTCAAGAGAAAAGAATCAACTAAAAGCTGTAGATTCCATTCCTTCAAGTCTTGTCAGTCAATTGTTACACAAGAGGATTATGCTTGAAAAACAACATTCTTTTACATAATTGCACAGCAAGAAACAGTTGAAGATTTTTTAGATGTGTTGCTTGATGTTTTTGATTTCGTCTAGATGTCAGAAATTGCTATTTAGATAATTTTTAATAAAAGAAGTTTTATAGGTTCTAGCCGAGTCGATTTCTGCCTATCAGATGTAAATTTGTAAAAGTTTGCTCAGGTCAAGAATTGCTTACTGAATATTGATGGTTTAGCATTCAGGATGTTGAGAAAGGCTTAAACAGCCATAGCATGTACAACAAAGACATCCATCAATAAAAACAAAATAAAATTTTTAATTGGGGGAAAAAAGAAAAAATTATATACATCTTCCATAGGAATAGAGCACTATGGTGGATGGGGAATACAAGCTAAATGAATATATCGCTTAAATTCAACCTTATTGACCGTCCAGTCGAACAGAGGTAGGATATCGGCCTCCGGGTCTGAAGCGAAGGTTTCAATCCTACCTCATGGTACTGGATGACATATATATATATATATATTACACAAGATGGACCTAAGAATTGTAGAAGGTTTTTAAAAGTTCAAGAACTATTTTAAGATAAACACAAAAAATATTCTATTTAAATTTACATTTTCAATAAATTGAGTAATATTTTAAGATAAACGTTGAAGATTAATGTAACATTTAATTTATTGATGTGTAATACATAATATTACCCTACATTTTAGATATACATCAGGGAAATTTTTCTTTTTAGGCACTTCAAGATGCGTTTTGACTAGATTCAAGATGTAAACTTGAAAAATAAGTTACCAATACACCCCTTGATTGATTTTCCCCACATGAAAACAACTAGTGCATCTATGGTCTCACTTTCAGTTTTTAATATCCTTGGACTTGAATCTTGAAAATTTTTACAATTTTAAAAGTCCAAATTTTGTATTACAATGTGTCAAGTATGCGATTATGGATTTCCATACATGTATGTAATTGCAGATATGAAAATCCATGATCTTATTTACTCAACACAATGAATGCTTTTTTCATTTCAACTATTTCTAAAAGCATTTACACCCATCCTTGTTTTGGCCCTCTGTGCTGTTTGAAGAAAAAAAAAATCTTTTTGCTACCATTACTTGACTTTACTGGAGAGAAATAAGGGGGATTTCGATTAAAGACTGAAAGTTGATGATTTGAAAAGCATAGATGATTTTCATAAGAATATTGTAGATATAGTCAAGTACATTTCATAGGCCTAGCTGCAAACCTACTGACTACACAAAAATTGGAAAACTTGGGGGTTGGGACAAAAAAAAAAAAAAAAAAACAACACACAATGTCCAACATGAAAATTGAATTAAGCTCAAGCTTGAATATCTTAATATTTGAACAATACACGGACATTTAGGAGACTCAAGTATATTTATATATTTCAGTCCCTTTATACATCTTTGGTTCTCACAAATTTTTAAGTAAATTCGACCAAGTTGGAATCTAAGAGTACTTCATGAATTTTAATTTGAAATAATTGACTTTTTATTTAGAGATAATTGCTCTTGAAGAGATATCATTTTGAACTGATGTTGCATATACATCAGTGACCATATTTGTCTACATTTTTTTCTGTAATAGAACAGTTTCCGAAAAAGTACAAGCTAATTCCACTAAGGAAGTCAAAAAAAAAAAAAAAAAAAAAAAAAAAAATGATGTTTGTATAAAAATTAAAAAAAATATCATCCAAGATGCAATGTAATTTATTGGCAAAGTAAAAAGTTTCAAATATATTTATGGAGTGTATACATAAGTTATAAACTCTGTATAGTGTGCTTTTTTTTCTTTTCTCTTCCTCATACTTTATTTTTTTCACTTGAAGAATCGATCTTGAAAAAAAAAATAAAAATTAAAAAATAAAAATTAAAATTAAAAGAAAGTGACGTAAAAAAAATTTTTAAATCCCGGTTTTCAACACTTTCTCCGGGTAACTTCCTTACAAACACTGAGGATTGGAAATTGGTCTTGAAATGAAATTTTCCCAGTTTTAAGAACTGGGAAATTTTGTCGCAGATGTAAAGTCTTTAGTATATCATGTGCTAATTTTTCAATCGGATGATTTCATGAATGTAACTGATGGGGAGAGGATGCTCAGCACCAGAAATAGGTCAAGATCAAGAAAAGCATCCAATTCACAACTAGTACTCAAAGAGCACATACCTCTGCCAACATCATTACATACCTCTGCCAACATCATTATCAGTGCGAGTAATTGTGCATGGACCTACCCAAAAATTGGATTTATTTCTTCTGAAGCCCCATCTGCAGGAAAATTTCATAGTCATTCAAAGAGAACGCAGATACCGTTTGTACAGACATGTCCTCAATATAATATCACCAGAAGTTCATAACTAAAAAAGAAAAGCAAGTACAATTATCCCCTTCGTCAGTAGGAGATGATTGTACTTTTTTTTCTACAATAAGCATCAGAAGGAGTTCATTTTTGTATAGAGAAAATAAAAATTAAAAAACTAGTTACATGAAAAAAATTTTATACAAGTATTTCTGCATCTCCCCGAGGAGTGCTGACAGTGCCAGACTTACAAATAGGCTAAATGGGCTGCAGCCCAGGGCTTCATAATTGAAGGGGGGTGCTCAGCTTCCAGTCAGAAGAAACAATTAAAAAATTAACTATTCATTTTATCTAATTTGTAACTAAAAATCTGGGCCATACCTAGGCCAAAATAATGTGAAAGCACAAATCTAAAATTCAGGAACATGAATAGAAAAAAAAATAGTTATTCATCTAGTGAATAGCATTTAGGCATTTTCACAAGCACTAGGAGGACATTTTTGTATGGAGATAAAAAGAAAAAAAAAAGAAAAAAAAAAACAAAAACGCTACTAGTTACATAATTATTCTATATATGATTTTTTTTTAAAAAGAGTTCTGCAATAGCCCCCACAATTTTTATACAACCTCCCAAGGGGTCCTGACCTCTACTTTGAGAATCCCTATCCTAGCCCAAAGCCTCCAGTTGCTTTAATCCAGCACAGAGTCAAACTCCTACTTTGAGAAGCACTGTTAAACTTGATAAGATTTTCAGAAAGTTTGGGACGCAGACAAAAATGCTGCTAGTTCATGACAGAAATCACTATTTCCTAAAGATCTTCCTAGAGAGAGAGAGAGAGAGAGAGAGAGAGGGAGTGGATGAAGTAGTAAACAGCCAAAAGAAAAAACAAAACAAAAAAAAATTAAAAAATGAGGTTGCCTTTCCACTATTTAATTACAGAATGTGTTCCAAATCTTCAGAAAGGTTGCTGTGTTGGCAGAAAACCAAAGTGCTAGGTTCCATGTGATTGCTCAACAGTTAGAACATTTTATTATAGACAAAAGTTGGTAAAGTCTGATAAATATGAATTAAGAAAAGAGGGAAAGAAGGAAAGAAGGAAAGAAAAAAAAGAAAAAAAATGGCATTTAATCAAATATTTATCAAGAGACGTTATATGAAATGATAAATCTAGAAAAAAAAAAAAACATTAAAAAACCAAGTGGATATACCCATTACCTCATGTTATTCAAGTGCAGATTAATGGATAATACCAGCAAGTAAATGTTTCGTTACTTTTTTCATAAGAAATATTTTGTAAACAACTGAAAGCCACTTAACATTTTCTAATTTCAAACAAAGACAGGAATTCAAAAATAACCAAAGATAACATCAGAATCAAAATTATTGAAAAAAAAAAAGCAGCCAGTTCAAAACCTGTGATGTATATACAGTTTTTGGCAGCATTTGTTCCCGTTATAGAACTGTTTCCTATTGATTTTTCAACTTAATCCCTGTTAAAAACATTCAAAATAAATTCTTGCATATTGAAAAAAAAAAAAAAAAAAAAAAAATACAATCTGAGGTGTAATATTCATTGGGAAATGAAAAAGTTATAAACTTATATAAATGAAGTGTATACATTAATTATAAACACTATAGTCTGCTTTCCTGTACTTTCTAATTTTCTTCAATTGGGTTTTGAAAGGGAAAATGTGTTATGACATGAGAAAAAGACCTGATCACATTCAAAGGTAAAATTTGGTAGATACAGGGATCTTTGTAATAATGTTCATACAAACAATAATGACAACCAAATATCTATTTCTTTTTTTTAATTTCATACACAGGGAAATTAATATACCATTTACTGAACTCTTTGGTGACCTTAAACGCTTCAAAACTCTTTTCTGACATATCCTCATATCGATTTCTATGTGTCAGGAAAAGATATTAGACGTATGCATACATACCACAAATAGCCAAAAATTATATAATATTTAGCTCCATACATGTATTAGCCTGGCCAAAAAAAGTCATTCTGTTTTTGTCATTAGATACAATTAGGAGTGTTCCATTTCAACTAACTTCTTCATAAAAGATTACTTGATTGTATTGCGAGAACTGTCTCATCAGCATGCATTTTTCCAATCATCAAAATTTGAATCTATAAGCAGAATTATGCTAACATTGAAAGAAGAAAAAAAAAAAAAAAAAATGGACAACAATGTGGAACATAATAGATCATGTGGCAAATGAAATTAACTACCTCTAACCAAAGGCCAATCTTCACCCATAGATAATACTTCATATATGATGGGATTGGAGGAGACTTCAACTAAAAGCTCCTTCTGGAGAAATGAAAGATACATTCAAACAAGTACTGCTCCCAATTAGGAGCAATTGAAGGCAGCAATCAACTGAACATATCTGGAATTACTTTAGAGAAAGGAATCCATCAGGAATATTACACTCTGGTCACCAAAGAAATGTGTGGTCTAGCATATTTCTTTGGTGACCAGGAAGAAATTGCTACAACTTGGCAGGGAAATTCTCACTCATTCACCAGAGATTGCAGCATTTATTCAATTTTTTTTTTAATGTACAGAATTCTCTAAATGGTAATTCGTTGGAAGACCACAAAAGAGATCCAGAAGATGGAACAAATCAAAATTAAAATTTAAAAAAAAAAAAAAAAAAAAAAAGGCCTATTTTTATTTTATAAACTGAACAGGCTTGTTAGCCAATCCAACAGTTCCACACTGATCTCACCTATCTATGATATCAAATGATTATCATCGAATTACCATACAAATATAGAACCTTTTCATTTGTCCTCTACTGAAAACAATGTAATGGATAAGAGTTTACTGAATGTTATGGTTGGTAGCAAATACAGAGTTAAATATAGTGCACTCCAAAAGGATACAAGTAAATTTATCATCAACTAGAAAACCCTGTGACCCACTGGGCCTATCTTTGAGAAAATTTGTGCAATGAACCCAGATTTTTTTCCCCACATTCACAGTTAAATAAGAGAATATTTTACAATTAGCATTCAATAATTATCTCCCTTACAAATCAGTCATAATATAGATAGGGGTTTGCATTCACCCCACACTTCATCATTAGCTTGCACATCACCAGAATTTTTTCGCATCCTCCAAGTTAGCACATTTTAAGATTTTTTGGGTACATAAATTCAAAACCTCAAGCTACTATGCACAATTCTAGCTTCTTAACCCTATCAGGGCTGAATATTATATACAGTACAAATGAAAAAAATAAGTAAAATAAAAATAATCTATATTTTGGGGGCAAAGTACATGGTGAATTCAAATTTCATCATTTGATCAAAAATTTCAATTAGAGGACAAAATTAGGAGCCATATGACCCTTAAAGCCATTCAGATTAAGTAGCGGCATTTGGGTTGAAAGCTATTAGATGTAAAAACAGTCAACATGAGGTAATTTATTAATACCTAGCTATAGGTCCTTATGCTGGCTATGGCATCAGTCATCCCTGTCTGAGCTTTCCATATCACAAGTTTCTCATGTTTCAGCTTGCAATATGAGAAAAACTTATAAGCACCCAAAGTGACATCACTCATTTGACTACAGTCACTTACAGAGAAGTGGTGTATCCAATGTGATGTAGCTGAAAGTTTAAATCCTTGATTAAAAAAATCTTAAAGTTGAGTAAACGCCAACCGGGATTTTAAGCAAGTCACTAAGAGTAAGTTTTGTTATAATGCCACTTAGAGTAAGGAGTAATAAAATACTTTATAAGAAGTGGTACTCTTAAATGATTTTCTTGGATTTATTTGAAGATAAATTCTGGAGCACCAGTAAGCAAAGATCAACAGATATTTGGTGTCAAAAATTTACATATTGCTCAATCTAAGATAAGAAAAGAGAACCTTGGTATATCTTTGGAATTAAAAAGCAAACAGGACATTAGAACACATTAAGTAGTGCTGTTACAATGTGTCAAAAGAGTTTTTTTTTAAATATATGATGATTACAAAAGGTATAGGTTCCTTTTTTAATAAATTACAGAATAAACTCCAAGGTAGCATCCATTTTGATTCTGTTGAGTAGAATCAGTTGGATTCTCAAATTTTTTAGAATTTTATCCACAAATCCATTCAACACATTTACCTCAGGTATGAATGGGGGGGGGGTCAGACCCCTTCTCCCTGCTTAGGCAAACAGTTGTCTAGATATTGGAGACAAAAAACAAAGAAATCTTATAAATGAGAGAGAATCCCAAGTAATCATAAATTAGCCTTAAAATCATTGATAAAGTTTTCACAGGTTTATAAAAATGATTTTTTTCAATTTAGACACCAACCTGTTCAAAATCCTGTATCAATAAATATAAGAGTTGCATTTTTTTTTATGCCGTTAAACATTTCTTGCAATATTTGATATTAAGCAACTAATTTCAAGTAGACTGGTTTGTATAGTCTGCGAGGATTTGTTTAAAAATATTCATATATATGATTTTGTGCTGAGAGCAAAGGCCATTCTAGAGGGATGAAACAAAAATGACACACAATACTTCTGTCAAAGTTGACCTTTTGCTTTTAGATTTCTAGTTAGAATCAGAAGGAAAAAAAAAAAAAAAAAAAAAAAAAAATTATATATATATATATATATATATATATATATATATATATATATATATAATCTTTTCCATAAATCAGTAGCTCCTAGACTTTTTGAAAATGTATGATTTTTTTTAACAGTGCCCCAAGTCAGAAAATACTGAAAAATTGCATTTACATTTGTTATGTGGTTAAATTAGTTAGATAAAAAAATAATCATAATTAAAATCCATGATACTGTTCTATATTTGTTTCCTGTTTTAATAATTGTAATTACTAGTGGTGTACGTGGGCCTGTTGTTCATCCAATAGTTTCTCAAATCTTGGAGTCAAAATTTAGACAGCCACTCATTTCCTGTTTAACATTAATTTTTGACACCTGTCCTTTTTCACATCAACCACTGAGAAGCCAGCTCCTGAGATAAATGGTCACAAATGGAATTAGGATTAGTGGAGCCTTAGCAGATGATATTTTCCTTTTACTGATACCCAAAACTCAGTTGAATTGATGTCAGCAAATCATGGCTTCCTATCACTGTGACCATGCATCACCTCATTGAATTACGATTTCCTTGAATCATTATAATTTTTGAATATCCCGCAACACCCCTGGGAGCCATGACATTCATTTTGAGAATCACTCTTTAATCATTCCAAAGATACATTCATTTCTACCAATGCAGGTCTGAACATGAATATAATTAATTAGTTAATCCATGAAATGCATCAGATATATTTTAATTTCTATTCTGATGATTTTGGGGGTGAGTAGGAGATTATCATCAGAAAAATTACCTTCAAATGGAAGAGTCCATCGTTAGACAGAAACAGGAAGAAAAAAAAGGGGAAAAAAAACAAAAAAAAAAAAAAAAAAAAAAAACACCACAACCCTCACTTTTATAAATAGATAAATCTCCACAAAGAAAAAAATAAACAGAAAGGAGTTGAATATAACTAAATTCTCAAAAGATTATTTTTATTCAAGTAACATTCCATGTTCAAACTTACCAATATAATAATCATTCAAAAATCGAAACACAGTTATAAAGAAATAGAACAATTAAATTATAAGTCATATCCATTAAAACTTACATAACACATAATTATATTGTAGTTGATACTTCAAGAGCAATGTGTGATATGTGCTGATTTTTCATCACGTGAAGAAAAAAAAAATCATTTACTCTAAAGAAAAACATTTTATTGCCTATACAGAAACGAATTGGGGGGGAAAAAAAAAAAAAAAAAAAAATTAATATCCAGATGCTTTCGTAAATGATACTCCGCAGCCATTTGAATATAGCTGCAGTCAGATCTTAATGGATGAAGTTTAAATAGAAAAGAAAATGGTAATGCTAGCAGTTTATTCCTTTCGTTAACTACACATTGGCTAAAAGATAATCACATTGGCAAAATAAAGAATCACAGAAATATTGTAGATTTTTCTTCATTGGTTTCTACACTTGAAATATCTTTTTTTTATTACCCTACAGTAATTCATCAAATGTCCATTTGTATGTGACAGTGGAACTCTGGGATCACATGGAATATCCTGAATAGGAAAATGGGGCTCAAAGGCATATTTTTTGCAAGTTAGGTCATGAAAGTTTTTAAAAAAAATGAATGAGTAAATAAGAATAAATAAATAAATGAATAATAAAAATAAAAAATTATACTAAAAGCTTCTGTTAATCTGTATAGCCGAAACAGTGCATTGTAGCTAGAAGTATTAATTTAAGGTACCCTTAGAATGAGAAAATTTTAAAATAACGGTTTTGATATTTAATTTGGACCAAGGCCTTATTTAGGCCTTCAACAAAATCTAGCTTGAAATCCCAACGTAGGGTGGATTTTCAGCTAATTCAGGGTAATTTGACATGTATGGTATAAAGCAAAAAGGATTATCTTTTCAGAAAGAAAACATTTATGGCCTGCAGCTAACCTTATTTTGATTGCACATTTCTCTATAGTGGTACAAGAGAGGCGTTATGGAAAAAAAAAAAAAAAAAAAAAAAAAAAGAAGAAGAAATACTCAAATTTCATAGATTTTATGGCTATTTTTATGCACTAAAATACTTGATAATTGAATAAAAATGAGTTTTAAATTCAATTCCAACTCAATCCCATACAAAATTGATAACAATTCAGAAAAATTGAAATTCTTCAGTGACAATACCCAAGTATTTTCCCAATATGCACAACTCAAATTAGTTGCTGGAATTGAAGAGAAAAAAAAAATAATGTTGAAAATCTATTATTTCAGATTGTAGATTTTACACTTGACAGTGTTATTAGAAAGCTGGGATATGATTAATGCTTTTCTTGGAAGTAATGAAAAAACAGGTTTTAGCTTCCTGTGTTAGGCAAAATGCCAAGCTGTGGGTTGAATTATACAAGAGAATCGGATAAGAATGGTCAGAAGCTAATGATCATGTTTAAATAGAGATCAAGATTACAAGTGGAATTTGAATGTGGAAGCTGAAAGATAAGTCATCTGTGACTTTTTTGAAAGGACATACGACCAATTCAAGTTTTATTTCTTTAATTTTTTTTTTTAAAAAAGGAAAGATTTTTCATTCCAGCAAGAGACAGGATTTAAAAATAAGACCAATACAAAAAAAAGGGAAAAGAAAACATACTGGTAATCATGGGTGTCTGCTAGAGACTGGAGTACAAGAGGGGCCTTTTCCCTCCCCTGGATCAGACTTTCTCACATTGGGTGATTCAGTTTGAAAGTTGGAACTTTATAGAAGCCGGGAATCAAGGGGGTCACCACCATGAACATTGACAGCTTAGTCACATTATAATACTCCCTAGTCCATTACCCAACAACATTCAGATATATCTTTTTAATGAAAATGTATTTTCATGTAAGTTTTCAGCTAGTTCAGGGTAATTTGAACCCAGTGCAATGTATCTTTTTGCCCCTCCTTGAAAAAGTGGCATGCTGGTAATTAGGAAATAGAGAAAACGGGTGATGTGGGAGGGGAGAAAATAAAGGCCATTTTGACAGATGTCCAAATCATAGAAAACAGATTAAGAGAAATTGAAAGCAGGAACATAATGAACTAGTTCTATTGTTATGGTGAGAGAGACAGAAAAAATAAAATAAAATAAAAAAAATAGAAACTAGAATGAAGTAAAACATTAATCAAAGCAATTAGAAAATATTGGGCCTCATTTGAGCTAATTAACCAGGTAAAGGTATCAAAATGCATAGATTTTCAACGTTGGAGGCGAGGCTACATGCTGAAACTTTACGCTTAGCTGGAGCAGCCACACCTTCATCTACTGTTTCAGCATGTTGCCTCGCCCATAGAGTTAAAGATCTGTGCATGTTGATGTTTACCTGGTAGTAATTAGAATTTTCTTATTTAAATAAGCAATGTTTTTTATTCATTCAATTTATAATAGAAAAGAAAGAAAAAAAAAATTCCATCATTTTACCCTAATATAGTAATGATATATACTCCTAATTGAAAGAATTTTTAAAAAAAGAAATAAAATTTTAAAAATTCAATGATTTGTCCCATTTGCAATGCTGAATCTTGTTAAATTTTCTGAATTTCATATGATAACTATTAAATCAAGAATGGTAAATTCTTACATAAAATCATTTTTTCAATAAACAATATAAAATGTTAAATACTATCCTTAGATACTAATCATGTATTTTTCCCCCCAAACTTCTGAGACTAGAATTTGCAATGATCGTTTTTTTTTTTTATAGAGAGGCAGCAGCTAGGGACAGATTTGGGGCAGAAAAGGTTTTGAGATCTACATCATATAAGTATGATTTGGGGAACTATATATAAATCAGCAATGTCACTAGTTAACAGAAAAGCAGATTAAATGTCTATTTAAATTTTAATAGAGCATTTCATCCCAATCAAAAAACTCATCAGGTTATCTTTGAACTCTCACATTCAAGTTCAAATGGCCATAGCTAGGCTTTTGGGGACTTCCCCCTCAGGTATTAAAAATTTCCCAAGATTTAAATCATTAATAATAATATAAAAAGCAAAGAAAAAAATGAGATAAGCAAATAATGAACCATTTTTAACGGCAAAAAAAAATAAATAAATAAATAAAAATAAAAAATAAAATAATAATAATGATTAAAAAAAGAGAAATAAGCAAAAATTAAAACATTGTAATAATGAAATAAATTAATTAAATCATTAGTCATATCTATCAAAACTAACATAAGCTGTAACTAGTATATTGTAGATTACAGTACCAGAACTGATATTAATTTAACTACTTGCCCTATGGAATAAGGCTTAACATTTATGTATGTCAAATTTAAAAGGCAATCAACTTATATGCTTTAGTATGCACGTATTCATTCTTGAAAACAGCTGCCTTCACAGTAGCAGAGAGCTGGGCAATGGAGAATGGCCTTGTAACACTTGCATGATTTTTTGCAGTTGCAATGTATCAATTCATAGCATATATCTTGACCTTGTGCAATAGTTGTCCACCCCCCCCCCTCCGTTGAGCCATCCTTTTCAGTCCAGCCTCAGTCAGCAAGACTTGGAAGTCTGGGTTCCTTTTGCAGCAGTTGCCAGTATACATTGGTAGACTACTTCAAGCAGATGCTGTTGGAGAGCTGCTTGTGTTGGTGGAATATTCTTCAAAGCCCAGGATTTCCTTACAAAGAGATGGAGTCTTGCCTCAGCTACATATACTGTTGTACATGAAAGCAACCTACCTATCCAGCAAATCAAAAGGGTTGTCAGGAATGCTTGAAGGGGTATCTGCCAGTTGCAGGAATGCATCAGCAACATCTGGAGACACATTCCATGTGTCTCATGCTATTCATTTGCCTGACCCTACAAAGGTGGTGATGGTGTCACTCCCATTAAATAAAAAACATTGCTAACACTGCATTGGTAATAAATTTTGATAGACCCTATTTAGTGGTGATTCATGTGATGCAATGTATCTGATGCTTGCCTCTATCAAATGAATTCTATACTTCATTTGCTGAAATATTATGCAGCTTTTAGACAATAAATAATACCACATCTGTATCTGATGTTCTTACCAAGATATTTTAATACCATTCATGTCTAACCGCCAAAAGATACAGTATCATTCTAAGGTTTGCTTCCTCATGTGAACAAGGTTTAATGAAATTTTTGTCATCTCTCACTGGTGATGAGAGTACTTGATCGTCTATAAACCTTTTGCCTTGGAAATCAGGGCTTGTAATCTTTTGCCAGCATGTGAAAGGGTTTAGTTTTATTCTGACACATAGAAAGCCTTGCCAGTTGGCACATTTGACAAAAGACCAATTCTCCTCACTCCTTTTTCCCTTCTTATTGCTCTCTTCGGGCTGCTTGGGTGGTAAACATCCTGCACAATATCAGGGGGTCACAAATGGTTTTCATGCTTGAGGTATTCAAGATACCCTGCAATATGTAATCTGGAAAATAATCTATAGTTTTTATGGATGCTACAACAGAATAGTTTCTGTGGAAAAAAACTGGAATTTGTTCTGTCAACAAACCTTTTTTTGACAGATTGTTTATATTGGTGTCCTTCCAGTTTGTATACATTTTCTACAGTCATGTGGATACCGGACTCTATGATAATCTTGGTATATGCTATTAGCAGTTCAGTTTTCCTTGAATGGGTCACCCATCTCTTCAAATACATCCATAAGAGATTATTTTCCTAGGCACATTTAGCTGCCATGATTTGCTTATGATGTTTTGTCAAATCATTAATGGGATAGTCAAACTGCTATAACCCTAGATGTTTCAGGCCCTGCCACCATCTAAGACCATAGATCACTTGTCAAGCCAACAGCCCCACCATCTTCCACAAGGGCATTTACCTGCTCAAGTGTTATAGCACAGAAGAAGTGTGTTGTCTTGTATGCAACAAATCTTCCCAAAATAAATTCTTGGTAATGAGTGGGATGCCTAGTAGAGAAAGAATACATATCTCTGGTGTGAACAGAAAGCCAACATGCATAGATGATATGATTAAGACTGAATACCCTCAGAATGAACAAAACAAGTGATTCAAAGAACAGAGGAAAATCTTCCTGATTGCTCCAATAATTTGATGAATACAAAGCTGAAATTAAAGAACAAGCACCCAGTATTGGAACTATGGTCATTAAGCCGACATTTTCTCCCTCTAGGCTGCAAAATTCAATTCTTGCTCTGCATCTAAGACAGTGGTTGTATATCTGTCATATGCATGATGCTGGAGCATAAGGAAAGCAGCAGCTGTCACTTTGTGGGCATGTCTGGTTCGGGTTACATGTGTGACCTTCAACAGAGCACCAGCTACCCCACCTGTAGCAATACCAGCGGTGGACAGTTGTTCAACCACTGCTGTTAAGCCAATTATCTATGATCTTAAGAGCTGCAATTTTAATGTGTAATCCAGCAAACATTACATATTTATCTTCTCTATATGTAGCAGGGAAAATCTATTGTATAGTTTGAACTATAGAAAATAGTGGCTGGTCCATTACCAACATGGGAACCTGGCTTGGATTGAGGCATTCAGTTGCAGCCTCAACAACATGCTTCACAGTGTCTGAATGTGTGCATCCTAGGGCTATCTCTATAGACATTCCTAGGGCATGATCATACGAGATACATAAGCCAATGTTATAGAGGGTATCAATCAGGTCTTTCTCTTATATTATTGATAATGATTTACATTGTTATAATTCTTCAATAACTAAAATAAATGAAAAAAAAAAAAAAAAAACAGCTATAAACCTCTAACTCTTTAATATTACCATTCAAAAGATTAACTGGAGGAGTCCTGTGGTCAGGATGAAATGCTTTATTAAAATACATAATCTACTTTTCCATTATCTGGTGGCATTGCTTACTTGAAAATCCATATATCTAGTTCCGAAAATCATGCTTATAGCTTAAAAGATATGGGCGTTTATATAAACTGGGTGGTCATATTTAAATACCTTCAACAACAGCTACCAAGGGACACTGCTGACCTGGATCCACATTAAAAAAAAAAATAATGAATGGGCAACTACACATATGTAACAAGTTTCATGCTTTTAACTCAAAGTGCACATTTTTCGGCTTATCTGCCCTACTATTATAGAAATGCCCTACTAGTAGTAAAATAATACAAATGACCTCCATATATGTATGGTACCATGGAATAAGTAGGACTTGAATTTCTGGGATAGATTCATTGCATTTAGAAGAAAGTGTACTCTAAGTAATGGTTTGAAAATTATACTGACCTACATAAATAGCTGAACAAACTCCCACCCACACCCTTCTATAAAAGAAAATACTAAGAATGGAAAATTCACAACATTTGGATAAATACTGATAACCAATCATATTCCATGTATGGGTTTCATTCATACCTAAAATCTAACTAAAAACATTGGAACTTTATCATCATAGGACATAGCCAGATGGAAAAGCTAAGATCAAGGAGCTGGAAGACTGAGACTATATAACATGACAGCAAATAAAGAAAATATCAGGCATAATCTACAGGTTGGAGTTAATGGCTTGAAAGAAAATTTTTCTAAGTGGTGTGGTGGCATCTATTTCTATATAGTTTTATATATAGTAAACCTATAAAGCAAAAATAAGTTATACACGCCATTACAGTCAAATAAACATAGCATCAAAATTCTAGAGAATCTAGATGTTATTAATAAACTGTCACAATAAAAATTTTAAAACGAAAAACCTTTTTAGAAGTGGTAGAGTGGAGTACTGATGCCAATTTTTAAGTCTAGACAAAACAGTGTGGCCAGGAGCACTGTAACATAAAGGACAATCCTTAGCCATCATTGATGACTATGGTTGTTCTATAAATCATACAAGATACTGACAAAGATCATAGTAGTGCCCCAACAGAATTTAAATCTATTGCATCTCTATTAAAACTAGAAAGCACTCAAAGAGTACATACCTCTGCTAACAACTAAAGACTGAATGAAAATAAAATATTAAAAACAGTGGGAGGGTGCAATTCTTGCATCATCTACAAATATCAAGTTACTTCCCTTGAAATTTAAATTTAGCATCTTTTTTATGCAGAATAATACAATGTTCTTGGATCTGATTCAAAACTTGAACAATTATTTATTGTCATTGAAATTCATTGAGAACATTTGGAGATATTGTTTGTCCACACAATCAGACTCAGGGTAATCATAACCTTACTCTATTAGCAGATATAACAAAATTGCATTACTAAGCAGATGATTAATGGAATACATCCAATGAGCTGCAAGACTTGTTTATAAGCAAGTCAATGTAACAGTAAAGATGAGGACTGTCAACTTGTTTAAAAATCAATGAGCATTATGAACAGCTCAAATTTTTTGTTTTAAATTCAGATGAATCTGCAAATCAATATACTTTGTAACTATATATATATTCAGAGAAGAAATACTTGAAATATGGTTACTATAACAATTATGGATCTAATATAATCATATCACAGATAGATGAATAGATATCAGGTGTCTAAAAAAAAAAAAAAAAAAAAAAATCTTCCAGCAAAAAACCTGTTTTTAATTGTATTCAGCTTTTAACTCAAATTAACCTGGCTTCTATTATATATATATATATATATATATATATATATATATATATATATATATATATATATATATATATATATAAATGAAACTGAATATTCACTATGAACTTGCCTATTTGAATTTACATTGATACCTGCTTTTTTTTCATTTGAATAAGCTATGAAACTAAACATTTAGGCAACAAACTTGCTTACATTTACAAGACAACCCCCCCAAAAAAAAATTGAGCAAAATAGCAGGGCAGACTGAGCTTCTTAGCCTGGAAAGGCAATTATAATGCTGCTAGCTAAAAATAAATGAAATATAAAATATTTTTTTTTTTTTTTTACTCTCTAAATATTCAATCCAGCATAGACAGGTACTTTAACTATTACAATAACAAGACCATAGGGATTGAAATGGATCTTCATTGCAAAGGGAAGATCAGAATTAGGACAATACAGGTATACTTTGATTAGCATGGTTATTGTGTTAAAAATATTCCCGTATTATTCGAAGTCTAATGTAGGGTTCATTTTCAGCTTTTACTTAGTTGCATTAATTGGTAGAGAAATACCTTGAATGTAATACATCAAAACTAACACTAATCAAAACCGCACTATTCAAGGTGTTTTTACAAATCTTCAAACACGTTTTACAGTAAATCGTCTGCTATTCTTAGATCGACAGACAGATAAAATAAAAAAATTCAAGAATTGTATGGGACAATTTATAAAAGGTTACAAAATTTTCTGTTTATAAAATACCTTTATCCTGGTTATCTCTCAAGTTCTAATGTAGATAATCAAGTAGATAGTGAAGAGCTTTTGTAAGCCACTTAATACCTTTAGTGCCAACATTATGCAGGCAAAGAATATGACAAGGGGGATTCCTCAGAGAATCAACTGCATCACCAGGAAGCAGGGTATAAGTCATAGCAATGTACAAAGAGCAAAATGAAGACAAAGTGTGAATTTTAAAAAGGGGGCAATTGGTCAATTAATGCTGTTTGACACTAGGTAAAGTAACAAAAATGTTAATCAATGTTGTTTAGCACTGAACATGTTCAGGTCCCTTTACAATGATTCTTAAGGCTGAATGGAAGCACAAAAAGTTTCACACCACAACAACACAGTGAACAAGTTTATGCAAATTAACAAAGACCAGAACAGACTTTACTGTACAAGAGGATATTAGGTGTTGAAAAGTAGTTAACTAGTTACAAACACCAATATTCCAGAACAGTAATTCCAAAGGTATGTGCCACGGCTCCCCCTAGAGCTTCATTGTTAATAATTCAAGACAATCATAGTGCAAATGCAGTTTTGATAGGGAAATAACAGCAATCTTTGGATTGGTGTATTTTCTCGAACAACCATTTTGAATGGCTCATAGTGACTAGATTTCTCAAAATATGGCTAAAGTAACAGTATATGCTCCTAGACATAAACAAACAACATATTGATAAAATATTGATACTTACAAATAATGTTATTGATCTAATATATATATATATATATATATATATATATATATATATATATATAAATAAAAAGAGAGAGGAAGCTTAACACACTAGACATGAAAAATTTTTCAAAATTTTGTGTCACATCACTTATTTCCAATATCTATCAATGCAGTTTATGTAATTTCTTTTTCAGTGTTTTCCTGTTTTACATATCATCAGTCTTTTAATGTCCGTTGTTGGACATAGACCTTCCCAAGGATTTGCCACACTTCTCTATCATGGGCATCACAGAGCCAGTATTTTCTGAACTTGTCTAGCTCGTCTCTCCATCTAATATTCTGCCAGCCTCGATTGCACATGTGATCTCGGGGGATCCATGTTGTGAGTCGCGATGTCCATCGGTTGTCCACCATTCTTGCAACATGGCCAGCCCACCGCCATTTGAGATTTTTAATGAATTCAATGATTTCCCTGATTCTTGTCTCTTCTCGGATGTACTGTGCTGTCTTGCGGTCTCTCTACTTGAGGCCCAGCATAATTCTTTCATGTCCATGTTGCATGGTTCTCAATTTTCGGGTCTGTGTCTTGGTTAGGTTCCATGTTTCAGCTCCATAAGTGACCCATGGGAGGATGCATTGGTTATACACCCTTCTTTTTAGGATTAATGAGATCTTGTGTAAATTTTCCCTTGTTGATCAATTGTTTACAATGTAACTGTTGCAGGTATTATAAAAACAAAATAAATTATATTTACATGGCACTCCAGCAGTGTTGATCAAACCATTTTCATAGAGGGTATTATCATAATGTATTGTATATGGAAGCTATTCTATATTGCACATAATTTCATTTTTTGAAACAGGGCTCACTTAAATGTTTTTTGGGTAACCTATGTAACAATGAGGAATCAGTAAGTATAACAAGATGTGACTCACTGCTAGTGTCACTATACATAATTATGAAATATATTATTCATCCACTTTTAGCAAATCAAAATCGCCGATCAAGAAATGTAAGAAAAATACATCAATCCTAAAATTGACAACCGACTAGCACATTGCTAATCACTGCCCATTGAATGTTGAACTTCACCGATTCAACACTAGATGGTACTTGGTCAATAGACAAGCATACATTCTGAATCGTTTTAGGAACTGTGTCCAACATTCTCAGTACATACTAATAGCATATAAATAACCACAGCTTCTCCCTGGCCTCATTGAAGAGTGAATCTACTGAATGGTAGTGTGATCAAGATACAAATTCATTTATCTCTCTCTCATTATATATATCGCTTTATAAATTTAAATAACATGATTTTTTTGTTTTTATCTGACTAATATAACCACAAATGCAACTGTTGAATATTTTCTGACTAGGTAGTAGTGAAGAAAAAGAATTCTCATACATCAAAGCGCACTACAATGCAAGAAAAATTTGAGAACCTTTGCACTAGAGTATATTTTATTTCTCCAATAAGAATATTTGAAAAAAGTTATTAAGACCAAATTCTCTTGATACATGAATGTGAATGATATCACATTTGAATGTTTTCATTAGTGATCAGTTTGCTTATATACAGGATTGTTACTCAACCATTTGAGTCACCAATCTCTACCAAGACTATTTTTATGAACAGTAATTTATCAGCTCAATTGACAATTTTGTGAATTCCTCAAGAAAAGAGACAAAGAAAAAAAAAATAATATTTCCAAAACATTTGAAGGATAACAGCATGCAATTAAAAATATTGCAATAAATTGGCAAGTAATCTTAAAAATTTCAGAAATCTTGATAATTTACCTGAAGAAAAGAAAAATAAATGAATAAAAAGTGAAAGGGTGGGGGGCAAACTGCAGGGAATGTGATTCAGATTGTAATGTTTCATACCCTCGATGTTATAACAGCACAGAAATGAAGATTCAGAAGAGAAAAACAGGTGTAAGTATATAGATCATATCATTGCTCGGAGGCGGGGGTTGAAGTATTCATTGGTTATTGATTATTTTATTACAAATGGTTGATTTTCAGGTGAGCCATTTTTTTTTTCATTGAAATTTTTGTCTTTATCCAGAGTCTAAAATGGTTCCAGTAGGTCCCAAATCGTAGTGGAGGGGTGCACGCAAAAGTTCAAATATGGTTTCCTTTTTTTTCAAAATAAAGGATTGGGGGGGGGGTCATCAGTCGCATTCACTCTAATAATGATCTGATATCCATCTATATCAACAGAATACTAAAAATGATTCACCAAACCAAATTTGGCATGCTCACCAATAGACCTAAGGGAAGATTTTAATATAAAATATAATACCACAAACCAACTTGTTTAATTCTGGATCCCATATGTTAGTTTTAGAACAAGTAGCTTCCAAGATCCAGACACAGGTATAAGAGATTATGGAACATTACAGACACTGTCAACAAGTAATCACTAATCTACTTTGTGACAGTGGCTAGGGGAGGATATAAAATTACAAGAATTAGTGAGTGTCATAACTCAACAGGTTACAAGTTCATGAAGGAAATCAGCATTGAAAATACAGAGCTGATACAGAAATGTAACCCACATTAAGCAAAAACATAGGAACTGAAACAAACTGAAAACCAACCCAGAATCCCAGAGAGAGCCATGGAAAGAGTAATGCTAAGAATAACCAAGAGATAGAAAAAGATCAACATGGATGCAAGGGCTAACAAGGGAGAAAGATATCACACAATTAAGTGACAAAGTGGGGATGGGCTAGACACTTAGCAAGAAAGAAAAACGGTGGGGACAACAGATGAAGCAAAAAGTTGACCAATTGGTGCTCATGGGACAGAAAACACAGTTGGAAAAGACCAGACTAAAAGAAATGGAAGGCAGGAGATAGGAAAGGCCTTCGTCCAGCAGCAGACTTATGGCTGATGATCACAAAAATGAAACTGAAACCATAAATGAAACAAATACAAAGTTCAATTGCAACAACCAGTAAGATCAGATTTAGAAAGATAACAGCTGTACCAAAACAAAACAAAAATAACACTAAACATACAACAGTATTTCCATAGAATCAAATGTAAATCTCTGAAACACATTAATTATTGATATTTATATTAAGCTTAATCAAGCACAGGGACAAATTGATAGTTGAGAGAAGATGTAGTGTAGTAAAATAGTGATACACATTTATACTAGATGAATACCCACCCATCAGGAAGGAAGGGATAAATTGCTGCTAAAAAGAAAATAAATTAATAAAATGAGTAAAAATAAAATAGAATAAAATAAATAAATCTAACATTAAAATTAAGTTTTTGAGTAAAGAAAAAAAAAAAAAAAAAAAAAGAGAAAAGAAAAAATATCGATAAAATATGATATGAAAAACAGCTAGTGCATAATCTAATCAGTTTTTGAAAAGTGATATTTGTAACTTTTCAGAGTTATGATCTCTGGGGGAAAAAAAAAAAAAAAAAAAAAAAAAAAATGAAAAAAAATGTTAAATGTGCATGCACACAATATTAACAGTCATTCTTTACTTTCAACCCCCTCTCTATGAATGATACTACAATACGAAGAGATGAAACAATTCCGATCAGCAGCCAATATCTCTCCTCTATGGACGATACAAAGTGCCCACTCACTTGATTAAGCAGGTTTTCATCAGCAACCAGTGGATTCAGCTGAAAAAGCACGCACAAAAAAAACACAAGCGTATCCATTTTAGATGAATTTAGATTGTAAATCAACTCCCCATCCCAAAAAATTACATGTGGTTTCTACAGTAGGCTATCACATGCAGCTAGGTGGACAGACATTTGATGGATTATTTCTATTTTCCAGTGCATCAAACTAAAGGGCACACAAAGAGCACATACCTAGGTCAACTGTTGAATCTAAAATGCAAGTGGTAACTTCTGCTTGCTAGTAAAATCCTAGAAACAAAAAGTTTGAAAGACAGTTCATATGTAACTATAATGCAGAGAAGGTAACAGTTTCAATTTTCTATATTTAAAATTATTATCTCAATTGAAAACAATTTCCTGCACCCACCCCCAAATTTAATTAATTCTTCCTTACCATGTGACCCTACCTTCCACAAAAAGTCATTGAAATCCATTGAGAACTTTTGTAGGACAAGCATGAGTGAATACATGAATGTATGGGGGGAAAAAATAAAAAATAAAAAAACATTCCAAGGGAAATTATGAATTACCGTCACCCATTTTTATAAAGTATATTTAGCATAAACATTGTAAATTAAACTCTCCATTGAAAACTTGGGGAGGGGTATAAAGAAAAAAAAAAAAAAAAATGAAAAAGAAATAAAACGATTTCACTACTCACTGAGAGTGAGTGTGTGTGTATAGAATTCAATATTTCTACTCTAAATGCTTAGAGCTGGGTAAAGTCCAGATACATAGATAAACACATGTATATAATTGTCAGAACAAATGCATAACTTGAACCCAGCAAAAGTGTTCAAACCTGTTTGTTGTGGGTAGAGGTCATTAATGGATACTGCAATATTACCCATCAGGGAAAGTGCCCATCACTAATCTATCAAGGGAAGAAAAATGCCCATCAAAACAGTTTCCCTTCATTCTCTTATTTTCTGTTCATTCCTAATAAATATTTGTTTGGGTTTTTTTTTTCTTCTCTCACACTGGCAGTCTCTAATTTGGGTTTTTTTGTGTGTACAAAATTTCAAATTTTTTCTATGAACGGTTAGGGCTGGGCAAAATCCAGACAGACATAAATGTCAAAACACGAGTAACTTTAATCCAACAACAGTATCTAAACCAGCATTGTGGGTAACAGAAAACGAAAAAACATCTCAATTGTAAAAATTCATTTGTCCGCACTAAATTCCACTTTACAACATGACCCATCCCTCCACAAAAGTTCACTGAAATCCATTGAACACTTGTAAATAAATACATCTTTTAGTCTTCCAACCCTAAGAAATGAAAGACTGAAAAATATGCTCCAACACTGCAAATTGAAAAAATATACACGCACAACTTTGCTCAGTCAACTTCTGAAAGACAGAACCAAGTTACAGCAATCTGCAATTTGAATACAATTATCTTCTTCTGTAAAAATGTTCTGAAATAAGTTTTAATGCTAAAAACTGAAAGTATAAGCATTTTTAAGATTTAACACCAACTATTAATTCATCTATATATTAGTAAGTTACATCAATTATCAGATATTTCATCATGAAGTATGTACAACAATGGTTCTTAGCCTTTTTGCTCCCTGCACCAATTTTGATGTCCCCTTTGCTATCAAAAAAAAAAAAAAAAAAATGTACAGCAGTTATCAAGCCAAATTCAAATATCCTCTGAATACAGACCAACTTTTGTTAATACTACTCATCTTAGGTAGACGAGTCTGTAAAGAGACAAAATCTTTATGAAAAAAAATATACTGATAAATATACTTTAAGGCACTCATTAAAATTTTTGTAATTTTGTGTGAAATTTAATAACATTGTTTTTATAGCTCAAAGTTAATGAGTTCAGCATCAGTTACTATGGATAATTCAGTAAAATTAGTAACTGATCAATTGAGCTTTAACATGACCAAGTTTTGAGCTATGAAACACTTTGCTCTGGACACCCAAGTTCCAAATTACCCCCCCCCCAAGCGCACTCCTCATGTTCAGAATCACAGAGAATATCTCCCTATAAAAATACAGGTACACATTATCAGTGGAGAAACAGAAGAAATCTGAATTTGAAATTGTGTCAATTTCATGCCAGGCAAATCAGATTCTGTAGAGAGTGCGGAAGTTATTTACGTGGTCTGACACAAGGATATCACCGAGAGGCACCCAGAAAGGGTTAAATTCACTACATTAACAAGTTCAATCTTCAAAGTGAACCACCTGTGGCCTTATGCATATCAAGTTTAAGTAATGTTATCCATCTACTTTTACACTTCACCACATGTATGTTTAAATTTTTTTATCAGTAACATTTGTCAAGGGAAGTAACGACTCAATACAGAGTAGTCTCCCTTATTAGCTTGAAAAAAAAATCCAAGTTCATTCTGTTTGAACACGAAACAAGAAAATGCAGAGCAACAATGTTTGATATTTTTCAGTACAGTGCAATTGCAAAATTACATAAATACTGCCGTCATTTGACAGCATGGGTTAACTAGTACACCTTAAGATGTATTTAAAACATTTTAAAAATCTAACCATGCCTATCTCAAAGCGTTTTAACAAATAATGTGCGTGTTTTTCACCTGCTGTCCGACAATTCCTTAGACCCACGAGCCCCGTTTTCAAAGCCATTTTTTGTTTGTTTGTCACAATACAGCTGTGATTAATAGCAGGATTGATACCTACACCCTGCAGTTTGCACGGACTCAAACACATATCTACATAGAAGACAACTATTCTATCCAACTCTGCAAACCTACCTTGCTAGAAAGAAAAAAAATTCAAGTCCCAACTAACATGCAACACCTGCTCTGACCTTTACAAAATGAACATTTAAATAAAGAGAAAAAAAAATGGAAGGAGTGGGTTCAGTTTAAAGAGAAACAGACATTTTTCAGTGAGTGAAGCTCAAAAAATAAGCTATATTACAAGCTTAAGTTTATGTTGAACTCTTCTTCCCAAACCCACACATACTTTTTTTTGTCTTGCTTTTAAATACAAAATGAAGTATGATTTAAAACATTCTAGAGTTTCTCCTACACAACAGAGAAAACATTTAGCCAGTTCATAAAGAACTGGTGTGAGTGCCTCACCGCGGAGCATTGGTTAGCATGCTAGCCTAGTAGATCAGTAAAACTGCATAGAGTTTGATCCTTATTGAGTGGGACACTCTTAAGACCTTGTGCAAAAATAAGCTAAGCTGGCTAAATAAATAGGACTCCATAACAATTCTCGCACACTAAATTTGCTATATACACTGATCAATTAGATTAGAAAGAAAGGAAGATGTATACTCAGGCTTTCATGCAACATAGGTACTAGATCAAGCTCAGTTAAAAGCCAGAAATCCCTATACCGATTTTCAAAGCTTGGTGCCGCATGATTTTCCTATTTAGTTACTAAGCTTAAATAAGGAGGAGTTCCATTAATGCTCAACCTCACATGGAGAGATCACAAGACAGCACAGTATATCAAGAGGAAAACGAGTGTCAGAGACATCATAGAATCTATTAGAAAAGTCAAATGGCTGACAACCGATGGACATCATGAGTCATAACATGGATCCCCAGAGATCACATGCAAAACTGAGGCTGACAGAATACAAGATGGAGAGATGAACTACACTAATTCAGAAAATACAGGCTCCGAGATGCCCATGAGAGAGGAATGTGGCAGATCCTGAGGAAGGTCTGTGTCCAACAATGGATGTTAAAAGACTGATGATGAAGCTTAAATACCAGTATGCTTGTTTATAGATTGACCTCCTCAGTCATTTCTCAAAATAAAATAAAATAGATAAATAAAAATAAATAAAAATTTTAAAAAAATAAGATGTTTAATTAAATACTAGCTGAAAATCCACTCCCCAGACAGTTTTTACACTAGATATTTGATATCTCTGACCATCAGCTATTCCACCAGTAAATATATTCATAATTCAGTATTTGAGATCTCAGCATGATCCTTGGAATCTATGCCAAGTTTGGCTCTAATTGGCCAAGTAGATTCTGAATTATGGATTTGGGAAATATTAACTGCTCCATAGTAATGAGGATCAAAAATTAGTGTAGATTATTTTTCTTGCTAAGTTAGCCCACTTAAATTCTCCAAGGAACAAAACTGCACACACATATTTTGACAGTCAGCTCATCATGCAACTACAGCACAAGTTTCTAAATGACTGCATTAATAAATAATAAGTAAATATTTCATGAACAAGTTCTGTAATTTCAAGATTTCATATGCTTTTGAATACTAGAGGTACCTGGAAAGACTTAAAATAGACAATACTTCAAAGGAAATTTTACAAGAGCATTGATTAGAATGATTCTAACAAAAATAGAAGTGTAGAGTATCAAATCAAACCATGACTTCCAATCATTTACAGGTTAAAATATGATAATTAAAATTCACCAAAACTGTGCCCGTACGTAACAGCCAAAAGCAAAAAAAGCACACAAAATAACCATGAAATATTCTGTGAGTATTGATGGGTTACTGAAGCACTTTTCAGCAAGTTAGCTTTTGAAAAATCACCCCACACAATATGCTAGGGTGTCGACTTACGACGTAAATTCATGCTAAACTGGATACTTTTTTTGTGTCCGCTTTTCCGGTAGAATCCAGCGAGTGCTGATTTGGAAATGCTTCATCTCACTAACGGTTGGTATTTTGGTATTGTTCATAGAGAGGGATTGAGAGTCAACGAAAGAGTGACTTTTTTCTGTCAAGTGGTATGTACATACATTTGTCATTTTTGTAAGGTCGTAAACAAACTCTAGAAGTTAAATATCACTTCAGAAACAAATCAAATTGAACATTATCCGATTTCCATCTATTGCTTTTATTTCTTTAAATACAGCAATATATCCTGTCCTCTCGTAAAGGCAGACTTCGGTTAATAACAATTATGATAATAATAACAAAGGAGGGGGTCAACGAGGTGAATGAGTTTTAGCGCATACCTCTGCTAAAGCTATGGCATACACTAAAATCTGAATGAAAGTTCATTTTGTTACTATGAAGAGGTTGTTACTGTGTTCCGATTTTTCTTATTTCGTTCTAATGTTTACCTCTTCTTAATATACGAAAAAATATATCTCAATCAGAAGCAAATTCAGGGATTCGCCCCAAAATTTCATCAATTCAACTTTATCTCATGGCCCACCCTTCCGCAGAATGTCATTGGAATTCATAAACTTTGAAATATTGCATGGACAAACAGACAGAGACACGAATGAATAATTTAATACATATACTTTTTCGAACTTAGTCGGCAGAGGTAAGATTTTTTTTTTTTAATCCTCTACGAACTTTTGTTGCAAATTAATTTAAATTAGAAATTGCTTTTTCCAGTTTTGATATTTTGAAAGCAACAGCAAAAAAAGTTGAATTACTTTTCCGTTCGACTGTTTTTGTTTGTCTCTGTATGTTGTTGGTCTCTAAATAAATTGCTTGAAAGAAAAGAAAAGCATGTGCTTGTTTTAGCTTCTCGGCAACAACCAAACATAATTGCAGCTAGCTAACTATATCACGCAAAACCTTTGTCAGCTACATTTAATTTTTATATAAGCATTAGGCACACATGCGTATAGGAAATTTTCAGAATAAAATCAATTGCATTTAAACAAGACATGACTTTTCTCGGAAGCTTTTTTAAAGGTTGACGATAACCAGTTGAAAATGAAATTACGACACCTACCTTCTACCCAGCAAGGATTTAATTCGGTATTTTAAAACCAAATAACAATACAAAGATGTGCAGTCAAGTAAAGAGACATTGGAGAGAAAGGAAGAAAAAAAGAAAAAAAAGGCTGACCAAACTGAAAAAGTTGCATGTACTGCAACAAAAGGCAAACTGCACTCTGCCTGGTTCCAACACTGTTACATCAAGGCAGTGTTGCCATTAGATGTTTTTCATCTAAATCTAGATGTTTTTGGTTGCGTATAGATGTCAGAAATTGCCATTTAGATTTCTTCTCAAATAAGTGACATTATTATAAATTGAACAAAAGTAAAGTGATATTTTTTAATAAAATGCGTAATATCTTAATAAAGTCGATTCAAGTCACATGCAGTTGACGTTTTTAGGTGTTTTTTATATTCAAATTTAGATGTAAACTTGAAAATAAACTTGGCAACACTGCATTGAGGGAGGATTTAGTTTTTGTTTTTTTTTTCTTTTAGCCATTCTTATTTGGCATTGCATACTTTTTTTTTTAATCTACAGCTAATTTACATAAGCCCCTTTCCTTAAGAAAGTGAATGGATTCGTTCAGAAAAGGAGATCTATTTAATAATAATCAACTCAACTCATGAATGAGAAAAGTAGTGGTGACGGCTTGGTTATTACAGCTGGGTCATGTTGTAACGTAAAAAAGTGCATATGACGCCATTCGAGTTTGTGCAATTTGCAGGTTTGCAGCTAGATGTAATTATTGAAAAAATAAATCCACTCTACACGTTTCGTTGCTTGCTAAACGAGTTAGTTCAAGCTAAAACAAAATATTCAAAAGACACCAAAACATTCAGAAATTTAACCTTCACCTTTTTAAAAAAATAAAAGAAAACAAGGCCTAGTGCAAGAGTAAAAAATAAGAAAAAACCTGATTGAATCAATGATAGTTTGTTTTTTTATGTGCTGTTTCGAAGTTGACTTTTTTATTTAAGGAGACAAAACTGAAGAAAAAGAAAATAATCTAGAACGTCAGGTAGCGAGGCTATCATTCAAAAATAAATAAATAAAATTGTCAAGTTTTTATAATCTTTGGTTTGACGGGTCTAAAATATGGTAGCATAAGATTGGCTTTAAAATGGCTAAAATCGGCTAGAATCATTTCCAGCCAACTTTACAAAGCTAAAAATGTTATATACCCTCCCAAAAGTATAATTATAGAACGTATTGATCAGAACAAGACCACAGTAGAAATAGAGACTATTATTTTATTTTTACCTTTATTTTTAGCTACATAGTCTGGAAATTAATTTTTTTCAAAAATAGCCATCTTAGAAATCTGTCTTATGCTACCGTATTTTAGACCCGTCAAACCATTTCTATATATGTATATAATTTCCCTAGATGCATGGAACAAAATGCACGGACGTTGTCCCTATCCAAGTCACGGATTTTTCGCCTCCTCAGGATGGAGAAGTAGTTTCCATTTGTGATCTTTCGTTTTATGTCGGTAAAATGGGAGACTACTCCCAGTTGGTGAAACAATCGCCCAATAATAATTACGGATGGATGGAAACTTGGAAAGCATACAATGGGCTACAGAATCATGCTGCTTCGTCGATTCAAAACACCACTGAAGGTAATTGGTCTGGCATTAAAACTAAGCACAGAAACTGTTGATAAATTGGTTACAGTTGATACTAGCGTGATCTAATGAACGAAATTCATAAACAAATAATCATCAAAAACACAACAAAAAAACAGTACATATCCATAAGCCATACCACGTACCATGCATGTTTTGGTACGTACTCAGTTTTGTTGGACCGGTTGCCTTCAATGATGTTTGCATGCACAGTGACACGACTCGAATCAACAAAGGAAAGCTAATATGATTTACTACATTATTCTGCAGCTCATCATATGCTTTCCATTCCATCCATCCGTAATTATTCTCGGTTGTTTCACAAAATGGGAGTAGTCTCCCATTTTACCGACATAAAAACGAAAGATCACCCTATTAGAAAAACAATCAGGAGAATTAAATGAAAATTTTAATAAACATCAAACAATGGGTCTGGCAACTTGGAAGGCTTTGTTCTATACACAAGGATAAAATATTTAGGGAAAGAAAAAAGAAACTCCTTTCTTGGATGAAGAAAACAAGCGAATTGCACAGGGAAAGAAAGGAAGGCAAGATTACTTATTTCGTTCAAGCACGCTATCTACAGTGATAAATAAGAAGGAAGAAATAAGTTAATTAATAAACCAAATAAATGATAAGTTTTTTTGCTGTTGCTAACATTAATAACCATCCATTTCCTTGTCTCTGGGGGTAGAAATTAATAAAGAATTAAGGTTGGAAAAAAGACAACAGAAAACAAAGTTGATCACAAAATTTAGTTTAGTTAGTTTTCTCAACAAACGCAGGGTCCATAGAAAGAGAAAAAAAAATGAAAAAAAAATATTTTTAATTTATTTTTTATGGAGTCATTTTGTGGGTTACATGAAGAACTTGAATAAGAATGTTGACACACACACACTTACACAGCCCTCGCAAGTTTTTTTTTTTTTTTACGTGCGTAATGATTAGAAAAAAAAGATTAGTAACAGGAGAAAAGACGTTGTAAGAATAAGATAGATCTATTTAGTAAGTAAGTAAATGAAAACGCGATTTTTAAAGAAAACGGTAAAATAAATATAAAAAAGGAAAACATCAGGGTTTTTGTGTGTATGCAATCCATTTCTCGACCAACGTAAATTACATACACGTGCACTGAACTTGTTTTGTGTTTTCTCAATTCTAGTTAGATAAATCTGAAAACACTAATGATTCATTAGAATGAAAAAGACATCATTCAAAAAAGAATGAAGCAAGAATGTTTATGCGTCTTTGAAGAGACGGCGGTCAAAAAATGAGGGACCATTTTTTTGAAATAGCTAAAGAATGCCATAAAAAAATATATATATATGTAAAAATATTCAAGTTTTACACACTATTTCTTTCATTCCAAAATTAGACACACTCAAATTAATAGATATAATAGACAATGACATACTGCTTCTAAGGTATTACTCAACATATCAACAAAACTTCTTCAATCAAGATTTTGAGGAAATCAAAACAGAACAAAACGGACGGTAAAACAAACCCGCGGTTATTGTAATAGAGTTACCACAGGATTTGTGATTACTACTAGTTCAGGGTTAACTTGTACTATCAGTTAGCATTACTACTAGTTCAGGGTTAGTTGTACTACATCAGTAGCATCACTACCGCCACGACGAAAGTAACTATCTTAATAAAAACAAAAATAATAATAATAATAACTTATTATTAAATTATTGTAAGTTTTACCGTAAAATAAAGTTGCCAGCAAAGTCAGATGTCCGTTATCTGTGTCTGGTGGTAAAACTCCCTTCTAGTCCGTGCGGTGAACAAGAAAGAGTTCAAGAGAGATGTGGAGTGTTTACCAACTGCTACGAAGAAGAGGTATAGTTGGTGCTTCTAAATTGCATTTAAGTAGTAAAAGATAAGGAAAAAAAGGAAGGAAGGCAGTAATAACGGCCTTCTTATATACATAGATAAATACGTAATAACCAAGGTTAACAACACATTGAGTAATGCTAAAAACAGCAGCAGCAGCAGAGCGATTTCGAAGGGAGAGAGCGGTGTTAGCTCAAGTGTGTGGTAGTTTGCTGCTTGCAGCTGTTACGCAACATTCAGGGTTCGGGTTTCAAGTAAGGACGAGGACAGCCGCATATTTTTTTATGTTTTTTTTTTTTCATTTACTTCCCGCCGCAAGTATTTTAGATCACGTACTTACTTAATTCTTTTTTTCCAGAAGAAAAAAAAACAAAAAACAATGCAAGAGAAAAAAACGATACTTTTTTTTTTTATCCTTAGTCTAGCCTTTCTTTAATTTTTTATTATACAAACAAAATTCACTCATTCGTTAATTGATTCATTCATTCGTTCATCATTCAATCCGTCAGGTATAATGGGTACGCAGACGCAGATCCGGAGAGTCCGGACCCCGGCTGCTCGGACAAACTAGAATTAAAATATTTCTTTAATAACCAGGCCAGGGTCCCCCAACCTTTTCCTTCCCATCAACTCCAGGCAACTTTTCGTAAGTAAAATTTCCCCCCACCTAGTTTTGTTCTGTAATTTGCATTTACACTTCAAACATAAAACAAAAACGATATTTCAAAAAGCTACTTTGAACATCATTATTTCATGTTATTTCATTTATTTATGAACAACTAAATGATGAACAAATCAAGAATCAGCAAATTTATCTCCCGCCCTATGTGTGTGAAATTTATCCCCCTGAGGGTAAATTTACTCCAGTTTGGGAATTCTGATCTAGACAACGATATTTTGTAAGTAAAAAACTCAAATAATCCGAGATTATCAAAAATCAACCATAAAAAAATTGATTTTCATCTTGGTTGTCTTTTTTTTTAAAGATATATTGTTCCGTGGTAATTCCTCCCGCGATGTTCTACTTCACTCTAAAGTCAATTCTAGTGCTAAAAAGCTACAACTTGAATGTATGTGAAAAATGCCGGATCACGACCTTCTTGTTTTTAGTGTTGGATATTAGTTCTCTTTTTCGCCTATTCATTTGTGAGAAAAAGAAAAATCCATATGGACCCCACACTGCTCAGAATTCTTGACCCACTCCTTCTCGAAATCCTTGGACCTCCAGGTCAAAAACCTTGACCCCTATCCTGCTCTAAATCTTGGTTCCGCTCCTGATATGTTAAGTAAAAAATGCTGATATAAATAAAACTAAAATTACGGACTGCAAACTCCCAGCTCTCATATATTATGTCATAAAGCATGCTGCTTCCATTGGCCATTGATATTACAGGCTTTACTTGGGGTTCACATGAAGTCTGACCTTGTACCAGACTTGTTCGTATCAATAAAGTAAATCTCTAGGTATTTCAATGTCCCCTTTTCTTTGGTAAGCGATAAGATTAACCGATTTGTGTCCATATTTCTCAATCGGAAAACATGAATGAAGATGAGAGATTGCGTTGAACTTGCTCTTAACTTGAAGCATTACCAGGGCCGATCTTAAGTACTTGCAACACTGGCAGTCACCTAGGGCGCCAAATGTTGGGGCGTCTGTCATGTGTCTGAGACAAACGGAAAATGAATAATTTAAACTATAAAAATAGTAAAAACAAGAAATCCTCTTAATTTGATGTCAGATTTTTTCAGAAATATCCGAGAGTTGAGTATTTCCTGTGTTGGTCAAACTCAGGAGAAACAATTGGCAACGAAATGAACGACGAGAAGCCAAGTTCGACTTTAAAGGGTGCCAAAATTAAGCTTCCCCGTTGCACTGGGAACAATAGGACCAACCCTGAGTATTGACCCCCACCCCCTGCCCTCAGCAACACTTTCTTCAATTCTAACATCTTTATCTGAATAGAAAAACTAATTATTGAAATTCAAAATTGAAATCAAAATAAAGGACGCAAAATTTTACTTTTAAAAAAGCACAACTACTACCAGGGACATAGCCGAGGGGAAGAGCGATTTAAAATCGACCCCAGCCCCCAATGGAGGTGGAGGCAAAATCTTCTCTGCATTTCTACTAACGACATACGATAATGAATCTCACTAAATGTTGGTAGGGCCCCCAAAATCTCTAGCTAAGCCCCTGACTATTATTTCAACTAAATCATGAAAACTAAATCGCTTTGAACCACACGAATAATATGATCATCTTAGAGTGATATTGGTTTGATAAACTAAGTATTCAGTAAGGCTGTATCTTGGATGTATGGTCGGGAATCATCAAAGATGTACGAAGTGAACTTGTACAGCTGGGGATTCCGGGGCACTGTAAGCCTACGTGGGTAATATTTTTTGAAAACATGTGTTATACTATGTATGTATGTGTGAGAAACATTAAAATGTATATACACTGAGAGAGAGAGAGGGAGAGAAAGATATACAGAAAGGTACCGGTATTCCATAAGAGGGGTTCAAAAGAATTAAGAAGTAAGGAAAAGCCACTCAGGTTGAAAATTATTTTAGGGAAAAAATCCATTTGGGTTAATTCTTTTTTCTCTCTTGATAATCTCATTGAAATTGGTCAAAGAATCTTCTCTGTGCGCTGAAAAATACAACTATGGATGCAAACCCTTTTTACTATATCATAGTCCTCATCATTATCAGTTTCTTAGCTTCCGTTGTTGGACATAGAACTTCACCAGGACTCACCACTCTTCTCTGTCGTGGGCGTCGCGGAGCCAGTACTTTCTGAATTTGTCTAGTTCGTCTCTCCATCCAGTATTCTGCCGACATCGGTTGCACGTATGATCCATGGGTATCCATGTCGTGAGTCGTGATGTCCATCTGTTGTCTGTCATTCTTGTAACATGGCCAGCCCATTGCCATTTGAGTTTTTAATGGATTCTATGATGTCTCAGACTCCTGTCTTCTCCCGAATGTATTGTGCTGTCTTGTGGTCTCTCCATGTGACCATGTATCCTAAGTTATTGAATATGAAATAATCTTCAACCAGTATGGCTTTTACTTACTTCTTATTTATCTCCTACACTCCTACACTCACACACTTATATATATATATATATATATATATATATATATATATATATATATATATATATACACACTTCAGAGACAGACAGATAGATATACGTCTATATCACATTGGATACACCGGTTCTCTTACGATCTCTGGGGTGTATACTCGTATGTAAGTTGGGTCGGGCCTCCTAGGTCAATAGATACAATTGGACAATTTCTTTGATAGTTTTCCCTCTTTACAAGGTGTCTTGTTTCTACTTTATAGATTTGGGGAGATTTAAGCTTGATGAAAGTTTTCTGACGTGAGAATTAAGCAGAAAGAAAACCGGAAATGATTATCAATAAAATAAGGTTGAAATCAAATAGATACAAGAGAGCTGGGCAGTTGGGAAAAGGTTCCCTGGGCAGAGGATGTGTGTTGTTGGATATGCGTGCCTGCGCACACATATAGTAGATTGCTTGGGCTAAAGATATTTGATATGCATTGGGAAAGTTAATCAGCCATGATCATAGGTATTAATGTTTCACTTGTATTTTTTCTACGACTGCCATTGTACCTTTGACAACGGAGCCAACAAGCTTTTGAACAACTAATAACCCCGTCTTCAAAAACAGAGCAAAGTGACTCCCTTCTTTTCGGATATACGACAGTGGCAGCTCTAGTTCCGACTGCACTCTCCTGTAATTTGCTAAATTTGCTTCCACTCCCAAAAGTAAAATGTTTAAACGGTAGGTCTGATTGTGCCCCAGATATTCGGGGGCCCCTGCAGTTGTGGAGTCTGCGGGTACCACGTGCTGCTTCTGTGCATGGACTATGCACTAATGGCCTATTGCAGGGCCGTTTTAAGACGATATAACCAAAACTGAAATTGAGAAGTAGATATACACCGTGCCCACCACTGGATACGAAGCTCTAACCGGTGATTGTTACCTTTCCAGTGTTAAATTCAAAACATACGGACGGCATTACTTTTTTTTCACTTCAGAAACTACTATTGCGATGATAACAAGTTTGCTGCTTTCATTAGTTCCATAATTGACTTATATAACGTTAATCTCAAACCTGACTTTAAACAATAATCCTAACGTTAACCCTAAACACCAACCCTGACACTAACCTTAAACCCTAAACCTAACTTATATCCTTTGTAGTTAAATCTAATGAAATACAGTTTTGAATGATCAAGTTTTCTGATTCTGTTTGAAAAGTTTTTGAAGAATTGATTCATGGATAAGGTAAAAGAAGAGAAAAAAATGTGACCAGAGATTAGTGGGGAAAAAATAGTACAGCGAAATCTAATGCACAGATGTTTTGAATTTAACGCCTAAAAGGTAACAATGACCACTCCTACGGCCAGGAATCGTGTGATTGGAAAGTAGTTGCCAAAACTGTTTTAATTTCAAGAAGATATATATCTGTGATTCTCATTGACACTCGAAAGTAATTTTGATAGGTTTTTTTCCTTACATGGAAAATTCAAAAATTTTGACTACCTTGCATGGTTGGGTGAGAATCAACTTTATCACGGGAAGGGCTGGGACTAGATAGGAAACAATATAGGGAAGGTGGTAACGATTGTAAGGTTTCACAACCTCGCACACTCGATGTTGAAAACAATGAACAAAAGAAAACAATTTACAAATCTGATTCATTCAAATGAATACGTATATGATTTATTCGTACACTACCGTTTCTCTTTCATTGATTCTCTTATTTCTTTCTATTCGTGCGCTGTTTTTTATCATCGACTGAGTGAGAGAATGGAACTTTATAATTCACAATCGGGCCACCTTTCCTGCGTATTGTACCCAAGATTTTAGCGCCATAAACCATTTCCTAAGAATATCATGTCATTCACTTCTGAATACTACTTAAGATCAGGGTTGCCAGATAGCTGGAGACATTTCTGGCCACAAACACACAAAAATAGCTTTTAAAAATGGCCTAATACCGAAATTGTTTATAAAACATTGCAATACTTCAGTACACACAAAAAAAATCAGAATCAACTCAAAAAAATAATTATTTAAAAATTTAAAAAAGAAAACACAAAACAAAGTCAACTCTTGTTCGTACGAATGACAAAAAATAGAGGTCCAGTCAATCTACAGTTATATTATGAATAGAGCATAACTTTAAAATTGTGTTTTGTTTTGGGGTTTTTTCAAACTGAAAAATTTCTTGAGGGAACGAAGGTCATGGAATTGAAAGCACCTGAATTACTTGGATAATTTTGAAAAAAATGTTCAAACGGAATGTAAAAATACCCAATTTTAATAAGGCCAAACGAAAAAGTTCATAATTAAATGCTTTTCTGAAAGGCCAAATTTGTCGGTTTTGGCCATAAAATGGCTAAAATGGCAACCCTGCTTAAAAATCAGAGACTTAACACGCAAAAAAAAACAAAAAAAAAACAGAAGCTGCAGTCATAAACATGAAAATTCCACCACCGCCCTGGTATTTTAACTTCTATAAGTCTCTTGTGCGACCAGTTTTAGAATATGCATGAGCAATTGGGCAACCTTATCTCGTTAGTCATATTAAATCCATTCCAAAGTAGATTAACAAAATTGCTTCCAAAAATCAAACACTTATCGTGCGGAGAAAGACTGAAGTTTTTACGGCTTCCTTCCCTCAAATATAGGAGAACACGGGGCAATATGATTCTTGTGTATAAACTTTTCCACAATTATATTGATGTGGATCCAACGACATTTTTCAAGTTAGATACTCCGATAACTCATGGTCATTACTTCAAGATTTACATAGGTTGTAGTAAAATATGACTTAGGAGAGAATTTTTCACACAACGAATTATTGACTGGTTGAATAGCTTTCCCTATAAAGTGGTCTACGCACAATCAGTGGAGGATTTGAGTGACTTCTTTATGACTGTTTGAACAAAAACTCATGATTTATTTTCAGGGTTTCATAGGCCAATTGTATTTTCCCCATTACTACTACCTCCTCCAAATAATAATGATGATAATGATAAATCACAATACTGCTGTAGACTATGAGAGTGTTGAAAGGAAGGCTGGAGACTTGCTGTCACTCAACCTCCAGCGGTAACCACAAGGCAACCGATGTGAAATTGTTAATGATAATAATGATAATAATAATAAGAAGAAGAAGACGACGACGACGACGAAGAAAATTCATAGTATCAAGATCCCTTCCATACTGGAACTCCCTTTCAGATAGAACAATAAACTATTTCTACTAACATGTTTAAAAACAGCCTATCAAAAGAAATTAGCTTAGTAGACAAGTATCATACTGGGAACTAGATTCAACCTATTCCCAATAAAGACCACGAAATGTTTTGGGAGTTTGAGGACTTGAAGAATTTAAATAGGATTAATTTATTCAAGATGCCACTGTAGGGATCGCTGACAGTTGAAATCATATTAAATCTAAGATTCCAGTAAGCAGACGAATTATCTGCCCTTGGTCAATTCCTCCTGGTTATTTTGACCCTTCTAGGAAGTACCAGACCGCTACTGCTGGTGCTGGCAGAAATCCGGTATAAAATCAAAAGGGCGCGAAAATTAACCCTCTTTGTCCCGGCACTCCTTGGAGGTAAGGTCTGACCATCCTTCTCCCTTCATTTCCTTCTCCTTCAATTCTTCCATCTATTCTTCTCTTCGAAACGCTTCTTTTCTGATAAGCCCAACTCTCTCTAAAAACTCACACAGCTTTGTGGCTGTATATGATTGCTTGGATCTTCTCTCTATAGAATTACTTCCTTACGAAGGTGTATTAGGAATATTCATTTACACTGTCAGCATCCTTAAGCTTCGCTCCCTCAGCTACTAAATATGTACAAGACTCATCAACTACAATTGAAATTTTCGTACCCATGTTTCCTCTTTGAGCATTTCCCTTTCATTCTTAAAGATTATCTTTTCATTTAAATGAATCTTTTCTTTCTGACCATAACCGTACAATGAAAATTATACCGGCTGTTTCTGCTGGGTCCCAAAAGGCCCAGCCGCATCAGTTGCTTTGTGTGAGGGCTGATGTGCTCCGAGGGCCACTACCCAAACACTTCATCAAGAAAACACCCGTTCTTGTCGGGTTATCGGTCCAACAGCGACCATCCAAGCATAGCCCATCATCAAAAGAACAACATTATACATTGACACTTACAATGTCAGAACACTGTCAACTGATATGCACCTAACCGATCTAGAAAATGAAATCAAAAACGTCAAATGGGACATTATAAGTACTAGCGAGGCGAGAAGACCTGGAAAAGAAGTAATAGAACTGAAGAGCCAACATCTTTACAGCTACGGAAAAGAGAAAGTAAAACAAAGTGGAGTAGGCTTTCTCATCAAAGAGGATCTCAAAGACCACGTAGCAGGCTTCAAAGTCGTCTCTGATCGAATAGCCAGCGTCACCATACAACTTTCAAAGAGGTAAAAACTGAATATCATCCAAGTCTTCGCTCCCACTTCGCAATCAACCAAGAGGAAATCGACAACTTTTATGATGACTTGAACTCCCTACTCCAAGACACCAGAAAACACTTCAATGTCATCATGGGAGACTTCAACGCACAGGTAGGACAAGGAAATGAAGATTGCGTTGGCAAATTTGGATATAAAGCACGGAACGAGAGAGATCTTATAAATTTGGCAACAGCTAACGGGTTCAAAATCATGAACACCTTCTTCAAGAAGGGGTACAACAGGAAATGGACTTGCAAAAACCCAAGCACGAAACAAAGAGCGAAATAGACTTCATCGTAACGGACAAAAGCGATATCGTCAAGGACATCCAAGTCCTAAATCAAGACAACGTAGGAAGCGACCACAGAGTGGTAAGATGTAAAATGCAAGTAAATACGAACAAAGAACGCAGAAAAATGTTCCCCACCAAACCGCAACCACTAAACATACCAAAAGAGCGCACTCGATCTTTCAAGCTTGAACTGAAAAACAGATTTAAAATTCTTACTAAACAAAATGACGCCAACATCGACGAACTAAACAACAAAATGACAACATCTCTTATAGAAGTCGCCACTATATTCAAACCAATGAGCACACAAACCATCAATGAAATATCAGGTGAAACCAGGAATCTCATGAAAAAAAAACGCAGAAACCTTAAGCCACCGACAAGAGAGAAAACCGAAAAGACCGAACTAAATAGAATAATCAAGAAGAAACGAAGGGAAGACAGAAGAGGATACATGACATCAGACATTAAATCGACTCTCGACAGAGGTTGGGGCTCCAAAGCTGTAGAACAAAGGCCTATTTTCGGGACGAAAGCAAATAACCAGCATACTTGAGAAAAACGGAGACCTAACAACAGACAGAGACAGGATTGTCGAATGCGCCAAAGAATTTTACCAAAAACTATTCATCCAAATAAGGACAACAAAACAATGAACAGGATACGCAAGATGCAAGCAATCAACTCAAGGGTTTCCCAAAAGTAATCCTGTAGGAAATGAAACAAGCCATCAAATGAACAAAGAAAGGAAAGGCCCCCTTGACCAGACAACATCACCATAGACCTACTCAGAAAAGCGGGTAAGATCATCACTAGAAAACTGGCTGTTCTATTCAACTTGTGCCAAAAACAAAGTAAGTTTCAGAAGATTGGAACACTACAATCATAATGATTTTATATAAAAAAGGAAACCCCCAAAGATATTGACAACTTCAGACCTATAAGCCTACTCAAATGCATATAAAAACTTTTCACAAAAATCATCATCCACCGAATCACAAAAACACAAGATGAAAACCAACCACGAGAACAAGGTGGCTTCAGAAAAAGCTACTCAACCATGGACCACCTACATTCGATAAATCAGTTGAAAAAAAAAGCAGCAGAATACAAATTGCCACTTGCTGTAGCATTTCTCGACTTCAAAAAGACCTTCGGCTCTGTGGAAACCCCTAATGTAATGGAGACCATCACTCCACAAGGTGTAGATCCAGTATAAGTCGAAGTGCTGCAACATATGTACAGTCACAGCAGCTCCTTTATTAAGCTACATGAAGACTCTGAGCCTTTTTAGCTACAAAAAGGGGTGAGACAAGGTGAAACCAGCGCAACCCAAACTCTTTACAGACTGCCTCGAGATGACTCTCAGACGACTAGACTGAGACAATAAAGATATCAGCGTAAACAGCAAATATCTGAACAACCTCTGATTTGCAGACGACATCGCCCTTTTCACAGAGAACCTACACGACCTCCAACAAATACTAGATGAACTAAATGAAGAGAGCGAGACGAAGATCATGTGCAGTGATCACATCAGAAATTAGAACGCTTAGATCAAAATTGAGGACACAGAACTGGAGAAAGTAGACCACTACATCTACCTAGGACAACGAATCCCCATGATACCCTCAAAAGAAGAAGAAATCAAGCGAAGAATCACCATAGGATGGCAAGCCTTTGGTAGAGCAAGCTCGGCCTTCAAAACCAGACGATCCCATTAATCCTAAAAAATGGGTATACAACCAATGCATCCTCCCAATAGTCATTTATGGAATTGAAACATGGAATCTAACCAAGAGACTAACCCGCAAATTGAGAACCATGCAACGTGCACATGAAACAATCATGCTCGATCTCACATTTTTCTGGCCTTTTCGGCATGGATTGGAGTATAGTATCTGTTCCCCGGCAAAGCCCGAGGCGCTGGTACTGTCACTTGCCAGTCGAATGGGCCAGAGATTGTGTTGTGGTTGAAATCAAGGCCCGAGTGCGCTGATGCAATGTGTTATCCAATGAGGTTATACTGAAGCTGCGCATTGCCATGCATATTGGGGGCGTTTGGACTCGTCCTTGGGCTCTCCCACAATTACTCGACCCAGTTGCAGGGGATTAGTTGCCCCGGGGAAGCAATGTCCCATTGCACTTAAAGGAACAGATTGGGATTGTCCTGACGCTTTCATGACTGCGATTGTTTCAGCAACCACGGTTACTTAGCAACCAAAGTTGTGTCGGCTGGAGCTATTTTTGATGGGTTGTTCCTTTTTCCCCTCGTAAAGCCCTGACCTTGGGTCGCATTTTTGCTTCGGTGGGAGAGTAGATAAAGAGATGCTCAATCTCACATGGAGAAACCACAAGACAGCAGAATACATCCGGGAGAAGACAGGAGTCCGAGACATCATAGAATCTATTAAGAAATTCAAATGGCAATGGGCTTGCCATGTATCAAGAATGATAGACAACAGATGAACATCACGACTCACGACATGGATACCCAGGGATCACATGCGCAACTGAGACCAGCAGAGTACTAGATGGAGAGACGAGCTAGACGAATTCAGACAGTACTGGCTTTGCGATGCCCCCAATAGAGAAGATTGGCGAATCCTGGGGAGGGTCTATGTCCTACGACGGGCGTTAAGAGACTGCTGTTGCTGATGATGATGATGATGATGATGATGATGATGATGATGATGATGATGATGATGATGATGATGATGATGATGATGATGATGATGATGGTGATGATGATGATCTTCTTTGTAATTGGTGTAAGGACCATAACTTTTACCTCGTTGATTCTATTTCAGGAAAACTGCGGTTTGCTTCTTTGCTTTAAAAAGAAGTAAATTCTTGGAACGCATACTACCACGGTATATATTTCAAGAAATTGTAGAAGGCCAAGTATTTGGTAATTTTCGGCCAGTCTAGGGGCCTTATTTAACGAGAATAATTGGATATCTGTGTTCACAACGACTAACAGTAATTGCTTGCTTAGATTTATTTAACGAAAATCGTTAAACAGTAACAATTCCACTCTTTAAAAGGTAAGGGTGGAAGCATTACGAAGTGTACTTTCAGAAAATTGAATTTAATGTCACAAATTACCTATCATACACTGTATTTGTCTTGATACTTTTTCTCTAGAGATTTTACCCAAATTCGTAAAATCATATTTTTCAATATATACGATGACTCTAATACCGGCATAATTTAGTAAAGGTGATATCGGTACCTTATATATCCTTTGAAAGGCGATTTTATAAATTTGGGTAAAAGCTCTCGAGATGAAATATCAACATGAATCAAATACATGGGTACTTGTTTGAGTCAATGAATGCAATTTTTTAAGTTCTCCAGAGGGGAAATATTACTGTGCAATGATTACAGATGAGTGACACGGAGTGAGCGATCACTGTGAATCGTTGCAAACATAAACATCACAATACACCCATTAAATAAGCCCTCTCGACTGGTAGCTTGAGTCAATTAATCCTCAACCCCCAAAAGTTCGTTATGAAACTAGCGGACCGGAATTACAGCCCCACATCATTAAAAGAGATGTAATATCGGCCACTTTTATTAACGCAGGATTTACAGAACTGGAATCAGAACTACCACCCTAAAATTGTCAAAGTAGACCATTACAACTACCTAGGACTATGCACTAATGGCCTATTGCAGGGCCGTTTTAAGACGATATAACCAAAACTGAAATTAAGAAGTAGATATACACCGTGCCCACCACTGGATACGAAGCTCTAACCGGTGATTGTTACCTTTCCAGTGTTAAATTCAAAACATACGGACGGCATTACTTTTTTTTCACTTCAGAAACTACTATTGCGACTACCTAGGACAACGAATCTCCATGGAATCCTTAAAAAAAGAAACCAAAGGAACTTAATTCTATTATGATTAGCCTTCGGAAGGCAAATTCTACCTTCAAGAAAAAGAAAATCCCACTAATCCTAAAAAGAAGAATATACAACCAATGTAATCTCCGATAGTCACCTATGGAGCTGGAATATGGACCTAATTAAGAGTCTGACCCGCAAACTGAGAACCATGCAATGTGCACAAGAAAGAATCATGCTCAACATCACATGGACTGGTTACAAGACAGCATAGTATATTTAGGGAAAATATGAATCTGAGACAACACAGAAACCATTAGTAAACTCAAATGGCAATGGGCTGATAATGTTGCAAGAATGGTAAACAACCAACGGACATCACGATCACATAATTGATCTCACCCCAGAGATCAAACGCGAAACTGAGGCTGGCAAAATATGAGATGGCGAGATGAACTGGACAGTTTCAGAAAATATTGGCCCCACAACGCCCACGACTGAGGGCTGAGGCGAATCCCTAGGAAGGTCTATGTCCAACAACGGAAGAAAAAAGACGAATGATGATGATGATCATAAATATCGGCCACTTTTTTTAAATGAAGGATCAACGGAACTGGAATCAGTACTACCACCCTAAAGGTGTTTACACTTAATATTCAAATTATAATCTATAAAATTACGGGTTCGGGGAGGGTGAGAGCTTTTAAAATCTATATTTTATCACAAATTGAGTTTATGCTAAGGTGGCCGATTACTGCTCCCGATATGGCATAGAAATTTTTAAAACATTTACACCTTAAATGCCAACCCCAATTACATCAGTCAGATGTATCTTCAATTGGTCATTTTTTTTTTCATATATGATTTTCAGATGTGGTATGTCGGTTCTAGTAAGCGTCTCCTGTAATTCTTTAAAATCCAATTTTAAACTTTTCAAGTCAAAATAACTTTTATGACGAGGCGTGCGACGTTTCTGGGGGGAAATCTAAGAACCATAAGTTCAGCGATGCGTTCACTATTCGTGGTAATAGTAGCAGGAGCAGGGGGGAGAGGAAGTTGCTTCACCCGAAGCCCTGGGCCAAGTTGCATATCAATTCAACATGATACAACTAAGAAAATTGATATTTAGCATCACTAGTTGCGATAACAGTAGCAAGAGGAGGGGAAAGAGTTAAATGGCGTGAAGGAAGAGGAAGATGATGATAGTCCAACTGAAAGGCTGGACTAAGTTTCATATCAATCCGATATAGTACGGTAAGAAAATTGATGTTTAGAACTACTAGTTGTAGTACTAGTCGCAAGAGGGGAAGGTTAAGATGGGGATGATTTCCTAGAGGTTGGGCCAAGTTTCATATCGATCCGACTTGATATAGCTGAGGAAAGTGATGTTTAGAATTACTAGTTGTAGTATTTATAGAAGCTGGATGAGGTGGAGGAGGACAAAAAGGGAAATGAGGATGGTTCACCCAGAGGTCTGGACCTAATTTCCTACGCATCCAACACGATAGGACTGAGAAAATTAATATTCAACATATCAGTGATTGAGTGACCGACCGACCGAAAAGTGTCTTATAGAGATGCACTGATTTTACGTCGGTTTGATTTATGCTGATTGGCAATAACTGTGGTTTGAAATTAGATTTGCCCAATTTTCTTCTCTTTGGTGATTCAGGTGATATTCTATTAAATCATTATTCGTTTATTTATTCTATTTTATTTGGGGCCGATTTCGTTTACGCCACCCTCCCCTAGGGCATAAAATCAGGACAGCCTGTATCTTTAAATCCAGGTTAGAATGCAAGAGTATTTATCCTAAAAAGCATCTTTATGTTACACTTTTTATCGTTAAAATTGCGTACAGCAATGTTTTTTTTTTAACCTTATTTCTGGAATTTGACTATAGACTCATGCGACTACTTTCTGGAGAAAGAAACATTTGCATGACAAATCACAAGACTACTACTGAAATTCTAGAACAAAAATGTAATTTATCTTCGTATTTTGGAAATGCCATGAATTTCTAAATAAATAAACAGGTTCAAGGTCCCAGCCTTTAGGACAACAAAGTATATCCTACCAAAACGGAATATGTGCAAACAGTCCCCTAGATTTGTTTTTCCAGCAAAGGCAATTTACAAGAATTTTAAAAAAAAAAAAAGGGAGTAAGCTGACATGCTGGAGGAGGGGGCGGACAGTGCATGTGTCCCTTCTCTAGATTAGGCCTTCTTACCGACGGCGAAGAGGTTTGAAACTTGGAGCCTTATAGTCAATAAATGATAATGGTGATGTACAATTGTCTTATGGAACCCAAACCTAATGTACCCACATTAAGGGAGACTTTATTATTCCCTGGAATCGGGCCACGTGTCTCTGGCAATTGTCAAATGCTCCGAATGATAACTGGATCATACCGTGGGTCGTAGTTGTTTACACTATAAATGATGGTGATAGCGGTAGCTTCTTCATGGATGGAATACCTATCGGTTAACTGGGTTTCCACTCAAAATGTCTTCTTGCCCCCCCCCCACACACACACAACTGGAAATATATACTTTTGACGCCCTCTGGGAAAGTGGAGGCCCATGAACACTTTGTCATTGGTTTCCAGTCATAAACCACCAGAACATGTCATCGGTCAGGATAAACCAAAATAACCAAATAGCCTGGTGACTACATATCCAGCTCCCAATAACAAGGGTAGGTACAGGGGCATACCCTGATGACTGCAGTAAAGGCCGAAGGAACTGGCCATTTCTGGAAGACACGCCCAAACAATGCGATCTTAGCTAAACTTGCAGACCGTCGCTAGTATGTAAGTAGGATCTTCACTTGGTGTAACACTATTCTGACTTAGTGCCCAGTTAAACTAAAAGTTTGATAAACGTCAGGACCGGATCAAAAGAAGCGGAAATATGGGCAGTCGGCCGAGGTGTCGAGTAATAGAGTGCAACGATCATGTGTCTGAAAAACAGGGAAAATAAGAAAATTTGCTGATGTGAAGACAGATTTCTCAGGAATATCTCTTAGTTATGGTGAAATTAAAAGAAACGTTTGGCAAAGGAAATCTTAGGACAGACGACAGGCTCATTTAATTCATCCATCGTACATCAAATTATTGATATTAAGTACCAATTGATATTGCATAGTACCTATAAACATTCCTATTTGTTTATTTCTCCATTGTAAATCACAAATTAATGAATAAATAAAAAAAGATGTTATTATATTTCAAAGGGCACCGAATTTTAGCTCGCCCAGGGTGCCAAGAAACTTAGGTTCAGCCATGGTGAGCATCTATACATTAGCTAGTTCTAACTATGAACATTCATATCCTGCCAGTAAGCATGTTTATCGAACCACTGTAGCCACCAAAGGTGGCGAAACGTTCTCTCTCTTTTTATATGTGCATGTGTTAGTGAATGAGTTTGTGTGTTTCTTTTGTGTTCCAGTGCTCCTGGCCGTACCGTTTTTTTTCTTCTACAGACTTGGAAATCGTCATCAGTACTCCACTACACACCTTCTTGAAAGTTTTTTTGTGTTTTTTTTAAAAGCTTTGACCTTTTCTCCTGAATCTACTATTTCCATTTTTTAACTATTTCAGACGTTTCTCTGCAGAAAACGCCAATCATGCCATGAATAGAATTTATTCTGAACATATTTATTCTTAGAAGAAATTTTTCTTTTTACCTGACTTCAAATTTTGACACTACCGTTGTTCAATAATTGACGTCATGTAAAAAGAAAAATGATGACGAGTTTTTCGTATTTTCGAATTGATCCATCAGAGAAACGGAAAAATGCTTGATCTTATAGTGTGTCTTGAGATAATAGTAGAATGAATGGATGCATTTACACACTGTTTATAACTCGCATAGAGAATATCTTTGTGTATCATCTCTCATTCATTCCTGTAACCCCATCCTGTTTCTCTTTTGCTTTCTCTGCCCTCTTCACAGTCCTTGTGTTGGAATGCTATTCTCAGAATCCCACCTCTTCCCCTAACCTTTACAACAATATAAAAGTGTGACAGACGGAAGTGTGTGGACATTATATTAATAGTTAATCCCCACGAAATGTTCACGGGTATATGTGAATTTCCATAAGATGATTTTTTTTTAAAATAAACTACTGAAATCAAGTGGACGAGTCCATTGTTACAGACAGAAAAATCATACCGTTCATTATATAGATAGATAGATTATAATGAATACCAAGCACTGCTTACTTACTTACTTACTTAGATTTTACTTGATGAACACTTACTTGCTTTACGGAACAATGCTTATTAAATGAATTAATCTAATTTTTTCCATTTTTGTTTATCTCTCCAGTCTCTCGTTCTTGGAAAAAGCAATTCGTTCCTGATTTATTTAAGGTTAACAGCGACCCAACAGATCAGAAACAGCAGCAGCCTTTTAATGTCCGTCGCTGGACATAGACCATAGATTCGCCAGACCTCTCGATCGTGGGTGTCGCGATATCAAAACTAAAAATAGGCTCATCGAAATTCAAAAACATTCTCACCCAATTAATCAATATGCTTTCGGGCTTAGTATATTCTCTATCCACAAGAAAAATCCGAGTATATTTCTTTCTTTCTTAAATTTCTTCAATTCATTCTTCACGACACTTATCATTACCGAAGCCCATTTGAGTTGTGGTATTTAACTCGTTGAACCCACAGTCCTGTTTATCGGAATGTAACAGGATACATATAATTTTCATAGTGAATTCAAAATAAGATTATCTCCAGTCTATGAGTAGAAACAAACAAATGATAAAAATACATTAGGCTGGACACCGATTTCAGAATTCTCAAAGAAAATTATATGCACATAAGTAACCTTCATGATCTACAAATAATGCAAGAGGCACTGAATGAAGAAAGTTGGTCTACAAACTTCAGAAAAACAAATGTCATGTACAACAAACAACAAACATGTTGAAGACAAAATCAAAAATGCTGAGTTGAAGAAAATGGAACCACAAATCTCCATGAAATTCCCAAAAGATGAAGACATCAAGCGAAGAATCACTCTAGGTTTGCCAGCTTTCGGTAGAGCAAGTTAAACCTTTAAGAAAAGGAAACTCCCATTGATCCTAAAAAAGAAGGATATACAATTAATGCTCCCTTTCGATAGTCACCTACGGAGCTGAAACATGGAACCTAACAAAAAGATTGACCCTAGACTGAAAACCTTGCAATTTGCACGGGAGGTATTCATACACAACGCCACATGGAGAGATCACAAGACAGCCCAATATATTACAGGAAAAAGGAATTATTGAACCCATTAGAAAATTCAAGTAGCAATGGACTTGTTTTGTTGCAAGGAAATCGGACAACTGCTGGACATCACGACTCAGCACGCGGATCCCTAGAGATACCTTGCGAAACAGTTACCGACAAAAAATAAGATGATGCCCTGACGAACCAAAGTTCAGAAAATATTGGATACGCAGCGGTAATGAATTTTGGAGAAGGTCTGTGTCCAAAGATGGATACTAAAAGGCTACTGCTGTTGATGATGATGATATCTTAGATAACTGAATCCATTCTACCCTCATTTCCTCCGAAATGGTGTAATGCGATACTGCGATTCTCAGCTGGGCAAAAGATCACATCTTTTCTCCTCAAATTGAGTTTCAAGGTACGACAAATACAAGCTGTCAAAGCTAAGATTCCTTCAATTCCCTTATATACATACACCCGTTTCAGTAAAATAGTACAACGCCCGGCATTTAATCTCCGTGGTAACGGTAAACTGGTAAGAACATATACCTCCATTTCAAAATATGTGAGATAGCTTGAAACATGGTATCCAGTGTAGTACTACCCCGTATCCTGCCTGCACCCTTTGTTTACATATTCTTGCAGATGATATAAAACGTTTTCGTGTCCATACGGAGATGGATCGAGACGTCGATGAATCCAACTGCTCAGCACATAGAGATTAAATGCGAGGCCAGTAGCGTATGTTATAAAGGGGCTCTAAATCAAGAAAATACACATAAATATAAAAAATATTTACATATCTTACTAACATAGTAAAGTAATTAAATGCTTTCATTTTCTATACAGCCAGATAATACGACAAATATGTATGACATTTCAGTCATAGTACTACTTTGTATTCGTTTTGTCCTGGGGCTATGACTTCAGTTTCAAATACCTCCGTATCCTTTTGTCTTATATGTAACTCATAGATACCACGCTTCCATTAATTACTGTATCAATATGATAATCCCAATTAAAAGGTAATATTTAGCTAAAATCGCTTACCTCAAACACCGAGTCGCCCATAAAAGGGCAGTTTAGCAATATAATAATAACGGTAGTGTAGAAGAATCGAATCGGAATTGATAGCTTGCTAGCATTTAACGCGGGGCCCTCGAACTTGTGGAGTCCATGGCATATGCTAATTTTACTTCTTATCAAAGTCGGCACTACTGTCCCTGGGGGGGAGGAGGTGAGTGCACGATTTCAGGAACAAAATGCCAACGGCAAAATTGTCACAGTTGCTTCCATTGCTTTTTATACTCCGGACAAATTGGATACTGACGGAGATCTATTCGAAATAATTCATCCGATTCCATTTGGCTCATAAACAGAATGATTGCAAAACTAGCTTGGATGCCAGCAATAATTTCACTTCGTTGGATACTTCCTTCAAAATCTTTCATACTTCATGTCATTCCAGTGATATTCGATGACCGTGGCTAATGTCCAGAGCAAGTGTATCGATAAATGGTCAGGTCTCGGGGTTCAACGGGTTGAATATATAAGTGCAGTGCTGATTCTCTGGGTGTCGGAGCTGACAAAACGCACCTCATTTCCTGTATCCTCTCTCTACATATAATAAAAAATATCGTATTTCGGAAATGACAAATATTAAGGGAATATGGGGGGTAACCATTGAGGAGTTTGGGAGATGCGTTACGTCTTGTCTGTCTGTTGTACTCGGGTGAGCTCGGGCAGAACTGCATCCCTGATTAAATAGACAATTTCAAAGTTTGATAGGCAGGTCTTTGTAGCCTCCACTCTAAGATGTAAAATAACAATGTTTACAATTAATAATGTGTGCAGGTGCAAGTATGTTAGTATGCAATCTTATTCAAAGCGCTTTTCGGTTTAGTCTTTACTCTTTACGAAGACAAGTCACTTAGTGTCAAGTCAATGACACACATGCGAGCAACAAAATGCTTTTATGTCACAATAATGTCTCGAGCATAATAGCCAATATCATTGAAGAAATTTTGCTATTTCGGAGGTGGATCTAGCTCCTTAGTTTTTTCGACTTGCCTGTCTCCCCCACCGTATTCTAAAAAATAAGCATTCTCGGAAATATGCGTATTTTCTATTTATTTCATTCATAGTTATTTTGGTCCCAGTTTCTTTCAATAAAAGTTCCTGTGAAATCTCATGTGGCTTTGACTTGTAATAAATACCGGGATATATATCGTATATCAGTATTCAGCCTGACAATACCGGGATATAAATTTTTGTCCATATCACTCAGCCCTACTTCCTAGTAGTTGGAGTAGTCTAAGTGTATCCACTTGTATTCAAGAATGCATGGGCCTTTAGAAATGTTATTTCTGTCAGTCTCTGTAGCCATGACAGGGGCGGATCCATGGAACTCCAGTGGTTTCGGACCCAACCTCCGTTCGAGCAAACCAACATTGTTTTTTTTAAAAAGCTAGGTAAGGAATTTTTTTTTTTAATTTTAAAACTCCATCGAAGAATAAATATGATCAGAATAAATTCTATTTATGACATCACTAGTGTTTTCGATTGGAAAGCATCTAAAATTTAGTAAAAAAACAACATCTACAAACATTCTGGAGGGCCTACATTTTATTAATGAACCCGTCAGAACGAAGCCCCAAAGGGTCAAATAAGCTTATTTTTAAAAGAATAAAAATTAAAGAAAAAACATTTTCAGAATGGGTCTAGTGGAGCACTGATGCCGATTTTCAAGACAGAATAGAATGGTCTGGAGCGCAGGATCACACAATCAAATTGACAAACATATAAGAATAAGATCCCAAAAAGGTAAAAGCTTTCTTGACAAAAATAAAAACATTTTTAGAAGTTGTCCAGTGGAGTGCATACCAATTTTCAAGTCTTCAAACAAAACAGTATGACCAGGAGCGCTGGAATGCGCAAACAAATGAAACCGTCAGCATATATATATATATATATATATATATATATATATATATGTGTGTGTGTATATATATATATATATATATATATATATATATATGTGTGTGTGTGTGTGTGTGTGTGTGTGTGTGTGTGTATTGCTTGCATTGAACAAGCGTATTTATGTAAAGTTTCACACCGTTTAATCGATGTTAAAAACGGAGTGCAAATGGAAAGAAAAAAGAGAATATATAAAAGAAAATTAGAATTACAGTTATATACAGTAATCCTGATAATTTTTTTTTTTTCAGAAACTAATTTGATTTAAATAAATATTTATGAATATTCAAATTGAACTGTACTATTTTCCTCAAGATCTTGTTAAATTTATCACTTCCAGCTTCAGAATTTAAACAAACAGCTCAGGTTAGTCACTCAAAGGAAACCATCATCTGACCAACATGTTTTGGCAGCATTCTGTGTTGAACGTGATCAATCAAAAAATCGGGAAAACGGACAAATAACCTCGGTCGCCTTTTATTGGGCAGTGATTACTAAAACAGTCCGATTTTTAAAAAAGCGTGAATGCTACTGGATAGAAACTAAAGGATCAATTCAACATAAGCTTACATCGCAAAATGATCCCCCCCAATTGAAAACAGATGGGTAAAAAGTTTTTCTACATATTATCAGGAGGAAATGTATATATTTTAAGCCCTCTAGCTCCATCTGGAACGGCATGTAAGCGCAATACATAACCATCCAGCCAGCCAAACCGCTTCAAAATAAAGCTTTGAATGTTTCATATTGCAGTTGTATGACAATTTAGAGTTTCCTGTTAGTTTTTTAAAGCCGAAAATCCTGTTAAAAATGTTGCGCTTTCCTTATCTGAATCATGATCATTTCATTTGGGGTTTCTTTATAGCAAATCATCTCACCTGATGATAGCCCAATCCATCTGGAATCTGTCAGTTTTCAGTAACTGTTCTGTGAAGATTGGAACATACTGTTCAAGTTTGAGTTCCGAAGAAATATGTTTGATACCAATTTCTTTTTGCATAATTTAGACTGTCCTTTTCGTCGTAGTCACAATGTTTCAGGCGATTCATTCGTTGGTTATAAAGTTATAAACAAAATATGATAGAGTTTGGGCACGAGCAGGTCATTCGCTACATCATGAAATACATATTCACGGAAGAATCCAACAGCCCTGGCTTCAATGCACTCACAGTAAAGCAGTTTGGGGCATGCAGTTGTTCAACTGCACGTCTACTTAATTAATATTTATTATAGAAATCATTGGAAGCAGCTGGAGAAATGTCACCTAATATGAAGAAAACTTGCAAGAAATGCAACAAGCTGATCGTGTGGGAAGAGATAGGCCTCGTATGCGACGGCTGTGATCAGTGACTACATGCCGAATGCGAATCCATTTAAGAAAGGATATACAGGATACACAAAGATATTGCATGGCACTGTACGGAGTGTAAAAAGTTAATCAAAGATGCAGTAAAGAAGGCAGTCGAAGATTTTATGAAATCAAATTAAATTAAATTCGGTAAGCATATTGCCCAGGACCTAAAGAAATTCAGCGTCAAGTTTGCAGTTGGTTCGATGAGCAGTTCTCAAGAAATCTGCTATTAATTGTCAGAGGAAAAAGTGTCGTTCCTAAAAAAATATTATCCAGATGAAATGTCGTTCATAGTCCAGTTCCGATTCAGGATAAACTATGCAGGTCAAGACACTTTTTGATAAAAATAAATTTGTTATGCAGCTGAAATAAGATAGTTCAAGGGTGCTAATTCAAAATCTGTTGTTTGACATTCAACCTTGTTCTCCCGCCTATGTAGACGATCAAATTTTAAATGTACCTGGTTTCAAAATATATGAGAAAGATGTAACTGAAGTTAGGGTAATATTACTGGCAAGAGACCATATTGATGTTAAATTGTGTAAGGAAACGAATGATTTGAATACTAAGGATATCTTATGGATGTGGTTAAAAAATGCTTCAGGGAATAACGATCTAATTGGTGTTGTGTATAGAAAAGGAGATGCAAGTATAGAATACGACGATAGATTATTAAAACAAGCAAAATTTGTAAGGGTGAAATATTAGTAAATGGTGAGTTAAATCACCGAATATAAATTGGGAGAAATGTATGGATAGCGAAAACTCTATGACAAATTGTGTGATCTGTTTTTTTCCGCAAGAAGTCGAAGAACCGACTCGTTAAAGTGGTCATGACACGCTGAGCTGTCTTGTTATCTCTTCTTTATTTATCCATGTAGGTAAAGCTGATCATAATTTGATAACACGGATATTCTACACAAGTCTAAATCTACCTTGTTAAAAAGACGTACGATATGAGTTCAACAAGGTCAGTATGACAGATTTTGTACTCTTTCAAGAGACTAAGACTGATCCACGATGGTGAACGCTACCGATGTAAATGTTGCGCGAGAGTACTTGAAAGATGTTGGAAAAGAATGTATGGCCTTGGTTAAGATTACAAATGGTAAAACGGCAAATCTACCGTGGTTCAATATAAAAGTTAAGAGGTACATGAAAAGAAAATATCTTTCTTGAAAAGGTACCTAGGATGTAAAACATATATTACTTATAGAGAATACATGAAAAGAAGGAATGTAACGAATAGGAAAATACGGAATGCCAAGAGATAGAGTACGAAAAAGATCTTTGTAAAAGAGTTAAGAAAGGTCTGAAGGCTTTCTTTAAGGGGAACAATATCCAAACTCAAAGCAGACGATGATATAAATGATGACAAAGAAATAGCAAAGGAACTTAATCGTTTCTTTCAGTCTGTATTTATTGAGGAAAGCGATAACTGCGAAATCTAGTTTAATGACTTCGTGCATTGTAATTATGACGCTGATATAGCATATCTATTTGAATTTAATGGACAGACGGTAAATACCATAATTGAAAATAATATCTTCATGCCTACAGGTGTGGAAAAGTTATCATTTATTATAAACTCAAATAAGGCAGCGGGACTTGATGAGATTCATCCACGAGTCTTCAAAGAATCAGCGGATGTTGTATATCTCCCATTGCACGGATTTTTAAGGAAATCTCTTGAACGAGGTAGACTTCGTAATATAAGGAAAATGGCGAATGCCACATTAATTTTCAAAAAGGATGGCCAAGCCTTAATTAGTAATTATAGACCAGTGGGTGTACCCTCGCAAATGAGTAAAGTCTGAAAAAACTTTTGGAGAAAGTAATTGTAAGATTCATTGAGGATAATGGTATATTGTATGATGAAACATACGGCTTTGGAGGGAGTTGACCCAGTCTTACGAATCTACTTTCTACTCTTGAAAAATGAGCAAAATTGTACGATGAGGGTATGCCTTTTAATGTATTATACCTAGATCTTAAAAAGCCTTCAACCCAGTTCCCCATGGTAGACTGATTTATAACTACAAGGATATGTCATAGCTGGCAAGTTAATTTGTTGGCTAGATGACTTCCTACAAGACAGGAAACAGAGAGTATATGTTAATGGTTCTAAATCTGATTGGGATGTAAGTTTGGATGTGCTACAGGAATCAGTGATTAAACCAGTACTAATTTGATCATCTATTAATGATTTACCGGAAAAAATTCTACAAGTTGTAAAATTTCTGCAGTTGAGACAAAATTGTACCATCCAATCATATCGCCGAGTGGCCAAGTTAGAGAACAAGAGACTCTAAACAGTTTAACGTCATGGTCAAGAGAATGGTTGAAATATTTTAGAAAAAGTCCACAGACAAGCAACTGAGTTAGTACCAGAATTTTTTAAAAAGGAGAAGTTGTAAGGATGTGTTAAAGAAATTTTGGTTGACATAATTAGAAAAAAAGGGGGAATCGGGGAGACAAATGTTTAAAATTATCCGTGGTATAGAACTAGTTGTTCTTAATGTATTTTTTTACCGAAAGGGAATACAAGGGACTGAAAAGCCAGGCATATAGGGTGGAAGTGAATAGGAGTAGATTGAATGTTAGAAAATGATAGGATTCTGCAATAAATCACCAGAGTATATTATGCCATCAGCAAATGTAAATGAGTTTTAAAAGAATTATGATGTATATGACACCACCGCCAACGCAAACGTCTATGACTGAGACATCGAATAAATGTGATTATTTAATTATTTGATGTGTGTTCTTATTGCATACTTTTCTTCGCACTATAATAAATGTTTCAAATGTTTGTTCGTCGAGGTGTTGAATTTTTTTTAAATGTTTTCACTTATTTTTAGAATGGAGTTCTCATTCAAACACCATCCTCCTTAACATTTTGGATCTGCGTCTGTTTATCAATTAGAGCAAATATTGTAATATCTCGTTTGTTTGTTTTTATTGTCAGTCATCATCAAATATTACCCAGGTATAGATTATTCTACTTTTATGGCCGACTTTCTCAGAGTTCTTCCTGATTGACTTGAAACTTGGTTTTCATTTATGCTTTTCGCAGGAATATACTTTTCATGTCATAAACATCCTGAATATTTAATACGCACGAAAAGAAATCTTTTTTAATTTCATTTTTACAGGGTGCAACCCTTTCCTTATAAAAGACATTTTAAAAGAGAAGCATTGGATGTTTGGAAAAAAATTGATAAACTAGAAAGCACATACCTCTACCAACTAAAAAAAAGGCCAATCAGTTCATTTATCGCTATCATGTAGGGGAATAAACTTTAAAGGCATTTCTGGATCTGTCCCAGAATTTAAGCGATTTTACCTGAGCCCATGGCCAATTCTTCTACAAAATGTCATCGAAATTCATTGGAAACATTTGAAGATATTGTGTTGACAACCATGAGAGAATACGTAAATTTATTAACAAATGAAAAACATATCTCTCAAACAAAAATATTCCTGGATCAGCCCCCAAATCTAACCAAGTCTTCCTTACCCCATGATCTACCCTTTCACAGATTTTAATTGTAAGTCATTGAAAACTTTTGGAGATATTGTGTGGATATATAGCTTTGATGTTAACTATAAAGAAACTCATGCATCCACTCTAAAATTCAATCTATTCATCCTAGGCTCATGGCTAAATCCCACCCCTATTAAATGTCATTTAGATTCATTAAAAACTTTTGGAGATAGTGTCTATGCAGACAGATAAATAGACACGAGTGAATATACATACCTCTTCCAACTTAGTTGGAAGAAGTAAAAAAAAAAACGTGTTATGCTACCAGTGTTTCTTTCAAGCTGTGCGGTCATACAAAAAAAATTATGATACGCAGCAAAATCACAATGCCACGCACGGCATAGGATTATATTGTAATGGATAGACCATAAAATAGAACCAATTCGCCGAATAAATATTTTTGTTTTCAAAGTAAATGGCCTTTGTTTCTCAAACTTCACACAAAAAATCAATGATCGTCTCAAATGTAAAATATTTTCTGTACTTTTCCAGTTGCTCAATGGAAATTTGTTTTTCGCTCTTTTTGATTGAAATTTGGACATTTTTTCTCTCAAGCAAAGTTAAGAAAAAACTCAAGAACTATTTTTTCAATTTTAATTACGTTTTTAATATAGGGTGCCGATGTCTGCTGGATCATTTTTTCTGATCATTCACAAAATTCATTATTTTGATTCACCATCCTGTTCTTCCAATGTTGTTATTCCAAATAAAAATGAAATTGCTTGAAGGAAATACCATTGCTTTTTTTTTTGTTTTGTTTTTCTTGACTTTTTTAAGTTCAAAATGATACAAAAAAAGCAGCCGACGAAAGAGAAGTCTGCGAAAAGCCAAGTCGGCAAAACATCATGTCGTCGACATTGTATACAAAGCGTTTTACATCTTTATAGAAAATAACGACGTACGATATTTTATAGAGATTTCATAAAATTGAATAAAGGTTGGATGACTAATTTGATTAACTTCCAATTATTTCTGTAGAAAATACGATTTTCATAGATAAATACTTTCATAAATAAATACAGGGAATTTTATTCAATTCCGATGACTAGTTGATTTTTGGCATTATTTTAAATTTAAAAAAATATTATAATGCAAATCATCACGTTCAGTTGTTTGCCCAATGTAGATAACTTTCCAGAGACAAAACTTCGGGTTCTTAACATTGGAAACAAATCTTTTTATCTCAGAATTTTCTCTAATCATCTTTTTCATGAAAAAGACTTAGTTTTATTACACTAAAATTAAGCATTAAACTAGTTTGAGGCGTTTTCCATCCCCCATCCTTTTCCGTTCAAAGTGCATGGAGGTGCTCGTCTTTAATTCAAGTACATTCTAATATTTTCTTGAAAAAATATTTGATCGCTGCATAGACATGTCAGATTAATATGCTTTTATTAATCTATCTTAAACGATCGGCCAATTGCAGTAGCTCTCAAACTTCAATGTATGACGGCACACTAAGATATACATTTGATTTATGCGGCACAACAAGAGTAAAATTGAAATGAAAAGCACAAAACCATATCAAGATACTGATTCACGTACTCATCACCCCTTTCCTTCCCACCGTCTTAAAAAAGTTAAACCCTTAGATTGGCTGGAAGCGAGATAGACAATACTCCTGCTGGACACGTTGGAAACTCAAAATACATTTTTGCGTATTTAGAAATATCTATGCAGCCTACGAAGACGATAGTTGCTGCACACAAATGTGTCGCAACGACAGCCTCTTTTTTGCTGAGAACTTTCATGATCTCTTCATAATGTTGGAGACAAACTGAACGAAGAAAACAAAAAAGTTGGTCTCCACATGGACTTCAGCAAAACAAATATGTATAACAAACATATTGACAAAGATGCATCTATCAACATCGAAAATGCAGAGCTAAAGAAAGTGGAACACCTCATCTACCTTGAACAACGAATCCCCATGAAATCCTTAATAGAAGGAAATATCAAGCGAAGAATCACTTGAGATCATCCAGTCTACGGCAGAGCAAGCTCAACCTTTAAAATCTATAAAATCATATTAGTCCAAAAGAGAAGGGTTAAAAACCATTATATTCTCTCGATAGTCACAGATGGAGCGGAAAAATGGAATCTAACCAAAAGATTGCTCTCAAACTGAGAACTATGCAACGAGCGCAAGTGAGTATCATGCTCAGAGATATAGAATCTATTAGAAAGCTCAAATGGCAATGGGCTTATCAGACAACCGCTGGACATTAGGACTCACAACTTGAATCCCCGGAGATCTTAGGCTGTGGCAGTCAATTAATAAGATGTCATGACGAGCTAAATAAGGTCAGAAAGTGCTGGCTCTGCGACGCCCATGATAGAGAGGTCTGGCGAATCTAGGGAAAGGTGTATATCCAATGGACGCTTAAAAACTGTTGCTGATGATGATGCTACGGCTGATAATGATGATGTGCCATAGTTCACAGTTTGAGAGCCACTTGACAACTGAGTAGGCACCTGGCAGCCCCGGTCCAAAGAATATCTGACCCGCCGGGATTTTGCCCAGTGTCCTTGATCAGGAAAGTCAATAATAAAAAACTAAGCAAAATGACTCTAGTCACCGTTTTTTGTTGTTTTTTTTATAAACATAAGAAATTGTTACACTCACGAAAAATTTGTTGGTTCGTCAATTGAAAAGGTCTCGCCACCCAATCCTGCTAAAATGAATAAATAACTTTCTATTTACTATTGAATGATTATGAATTTAACATTCTATTTTCAAAGTCACCAGAAGAGTCCATTACTTAAAGAAGGGCAATTAGCACATCTCTAATGTAATAATCTCCTATTGACGTAGTTTCTAATATTACATAAAAAATATACCTTGATATACATCGCGTTTTACATACGTGGATCATTCGATGCTGTCCGGGTTTTAAAAATTTTCAACCGTTGTTCATTGCTTTAATTTTGATCGATCCATTACATTCATCGGGTTTTTTCAATTGTAAAATTTTTATCATAGTTTTATCCCCCCCCCACACACACACACACAAATGTAAATAGGGGTTTAGATAGGTCCACCACAGAGAGAGTCGGGTATTGTGGTAGATGCAGTATGAAGGAAATCATGAAAAAATGTGTCGTTTTGGTGAACGGAATAATTTAGTGAGATTGAGTCAATGCGTGAGACTAGCTAAGTTAAAGTTAAGGGAGAGAAGACCAGCCATAAATCCCCATCCTCCTTCAGACCAGGTGTCAAATTTCTCTATTTTGAGAATAAATACCAATTTTGATCGATCCACATTTAACATAAAAATATAAAATGGAGATGGAGACTTAGAGCTTGCCCAAGGGTTCCTAACATCCAGGGTAGACTGAACTTCAGCGCCGTCTAAAGTATAGTTTATTGTTCCTTAATTCACACCAATGAATTTTCTTATTTTGACTGTTTTTAATCTATTTAATTTATCGTTTTTTGTTTTGTTTTGTTTTTTCATTTTCTACTCGCATACGGAGAGTCCTGTCTCAGACCGTAGCACTTGCCAGTACCCAGTGTCAGACCTGGGGAGACCTGTTCGTTTGGGTCATATTTTTGTAAAGTGAAACTATTTCAATTCCTGGTTTTATAATTGTGATAATCTAAACTCGAATTTCATCTGCTTCTCCTTTTTCTGTCAAGAGGAAAGAGGTTTATACAGTAATACCCCGCTTAGTTCTACTCTATTTAGTGCTGATTCACTATAGTGCTCCTTTTCAAATATTTTTCGTATTGAATTCAGTAATGTTAAATTTCCGAAATAAATAACGATAAAAGAAACTGCATTATGGACAGTCTCCGAAATAATTGTATCCTGTACTCTTTTTGGTTTCGGTTATGCATATTAGAATAAGCATATACATAGATATCCACCAGGGATTCTCACAGCGTTCGACGGGGCTCCCAGGGGTACTGCGGTTAGCTCCGAGGGGATTCAGAGGATATTCGGAAAATTTGAGTAACTCTAAGCAACCATCTCGAATTTGATTTCAATTTCTTTAAATTTCGGGTTGAACAGTAAGTTCACCCATCCCACTTGCAATTATTATTTTTAAAGGCGGAAACAAATATATTATATAACATTTTCATGTATTTGAATTACATGATTCATTATTTTTTACTTGAGTAACTGAACCACATGAACATAAATGCGATTGTTCAGTGTTTTCTGACTTTGAGCAGTGCCATGATTCGAAAAAGTTTTGGAAGCACTGACGTACGCAATAATTTATCATGCAGCCATATAAATTGACACCCAGTGATTGTCAACAACGACATCACACATATCAAATTAAGTGCTGGCACAATCTCTATTTATGCTATGTTATAATGATCCCTGTATAGCACCGTTTAGTTTGGCATAGTATTTTTTTTTTTAAGAACGTGTCCAGAGCGCTAGGGCGTTACTGTATTTGCACATTAGAGATTCATACTCAACCTTATGTGGATGGATCATAGGACAGTACAGTATAAAAGAGAGAAGACAAGAGTCCAAGATATCACTGAATGGCAATGGGCTGGGCATGTTGCAAGAATGTCAGACAACCGCAGGACATCACGTCTCACAACGTGGATCCCAAGAGATCATATGCGAAATTGTGGCCGACAGGAAGTAAGATGGTGTGACGAGCTCGATCAATTCAGGAAATACTGGCTTTGCAATGACCATGATAGAGAGGTCCGGCAAATCTTGGGGAAGGTCTTGATCGAATGACGGACACCAAAAAGATGATGATGATGCAGCAGCAGATCAAGTAAGGTCAACGGCCTTTGATCTGGTGGGTTGAATATGCCTACGCCTACAACTCTCACAAGACTCAGGTGATCTTGGTGATATGGTGGCGTGACTGAAACTATCTACAAGCCCAATGCTGATCAAGTTCGCACTTGAAAACTTGGAGTGAACGGGCAGGCATCGTAATGGTTCTCGGGTTATACTAAATTTCAATTCAATGCAATCGCATGAATAGATTTTCGGTCAACAAAGCTCACCTCGCAGACAACTGTACCAGCGTTATGCACTGGGTGCCACACAACTGTGTCCTTGTGCTAGACTAAACTACTCTATTATATTTTGTAGCATTGTAAATTATCGGGGCAGTTTCTGGGTTTTATGTTACAGACTTCAAAGTGGTCATTCATGAACAGAGATGGGTTTGGGAACTATATGTACGGTAAAGCTTGTTTTGTGGAACTATGTATTCGGTAGAATCTCCTTTGGATATTGAACATAGAAAAAAAATCTAGAAATTGAAAAGTCAACTTCCTGCGTCCCCTCCCCCACTTCTATCCCTGTTTATAAAATTAAAAAATATGAACTCAAAGAGAAATAGATTTATATTTAGGATTTAGATAAACTACCAAACAATTTACCCGACAAGCTCGAGGTCAAAAGTGATCGGATTTCTGGGGTTCCAGTTTTCTAGAGTTCCCGGGCTAATATATACGTACCTACTTGGAGTATGAAAAAAAAAACCAACAACGTAAAAAATGATATTGTATTTAACAGGCACAAATTGATGCCTTCCAAAAGCAGTCAAAATTAGTCAACTTAAAATTCTTAAGAATACAACGCCATGAGAATTAAACGAAGAAACGTGAGGAACGAAGTTGTTCAGAAGATATACAAATTGACCCACTTCAAAAAGAGGGACGGTTAATCAATTTTGATACATCAATCTTCTTCTGAAGACAAATCGACCATTACACGAAAATCAAAAAACAAGGAGTAGCTGGGCGCCCGAATTAGTACGAAGCCCGTCAGATTTAAAAGAAAATAAAATACCTGATTTTCTTGCAATTCAAGTTTTCTGGAGCTAAATAAGCGCTCTGGTACTGTATTAATATTTAGAATTATAGATATTGAAAACGTACCGAACATTTGAGGGTGCACATCCCCCAACGCTCTTTCTGACGGTAATTATAAGAAGAAAAAACTTATGATCATTTTAATTACAAGATGCAAATGTAAAAAAGTGCAGATTTATTTTTTTAAATCTTATGCAAAATGGATGATCGTCTTTTGTGGTATATGCATTCGGCCGCTCCTGTTTGTCTGTCCACACGATATCTTCGAAAGTACTAAATCGATTTCAGTAACATTTTGTAGAAGGGTAGGAAATGAGGTAAGAAAGAGATGGCAACTTGGGGCGGATCAAGGATTTATTTCATCGATTGAGAGATGTTTTTCCGTTTTTTCATTTACATTTGTTTTATGCTCATAACGGTCCACAGAATATCTCCAAAACTTTTTAATGAATTTCTATTAAATTCTGTTGAGGGGCAGGCATAGACTACAGAAGAACTTATCAAATTTTGCTGCTGGAACATATTCAATTACCTTCCTTACGTCGCAGTTATATGTACAAATCACATAACATCGCCGAAATTTCATGTTTGTCCACACAATATCTCCAAAAGTTCCAAGGAATTTCAATTAGATATCCTTCAAGGGTGGACAATGGAACTAATTCAATTTTGAAGCTGATCCATGCCCAATTACCTCCAATACGTCGTAATTATATGTCCGAACCACATGATATCACCAAAATGTCATGGCTCCCCACACGATATCTCCAAAATTTCTCAATGAATTTCGATTGTATCTCGTGTAAGGGTGGACAATAGTCTTTGGAAGGACTGCTTGAATTTCAAGATGGATCCATTCATAATTACTCCACGTAGGCAGAGTTATTGCTCCAAGGATTTGGAATACTTATTTCGATTAAGACTTGTACTGTATGTATAATTCTCTAACTTCAATTCAAACGGTAATGTGAATCGTTCCAGCAGCAGTACATCACTGATCATATCATATTGATATTATTTTTATCTTTGTTCTTTTTAGCACAATAATTCAATGGATGTATTCTTTTTACTTCTTCAAAAGAAATCAATCAAATTATAGTGCTAAAACCACAAACATTATGTTAATAGTAAGAAAAAAAAAAGAATAAATGGATTAGTGAACGATTCAGTAAAATTTGAATAATCACTCCATGCTAATGGCCTTGAATAAGACTAATGTTTCATGTGTATCGAACATTTCGAGATGTTTACGATATGAGATACATAATTAGTTTCCTGTGAATAGTTTAGAGTCAAACAGGAAAACGTAATTTTCTTCCCGGTTCTCAGGTGTATTTTAATTACATAAAATGGAACGATGTAGTTGGAATTTTCTCAGGCGCACCTAAAAAGTCACAATAGATTATATTGTTTAGACTGAACTTATTGAAAAATAGCAAGACTATCCAGCGTTGCCCGGGTAGAAAATGGTTGCAAATACAATTACGCGGGAAAAATATGTTCAGTTTCAACATATTGAAAGTTAACAGTTTCTGGTTGTGAAAATGACATCTAATGTGTAACAACCGAAGTAATACCTTTTTTAGCGCTTATTCGCCAAAGGGAGTACTCCTTTTGATATATCTTTCGTAAAGAATTCAGTAGTGATAAATTTCTGAAATAGAAATGAATACAGCTTCATGGACACTCTCCAAAATAACTTTATACAGAAGAATTTGGTTAATATACCATGTGCGTGAATAAACACATACACGCACACAATTATTCATCACGTAGCGATACACATCGATACGCAATGATATTTTACCAGCCCCAGAAAATAGCAACCAAATGAGATGCACAACACTAATCAATTCTGTATTTTGAAATGATCGCTTGCCCTATTTTCAATTATGATGGTACATTGTTATAATGCCTTGTATCACACTGTTTTGTTCAGTGCTGGATTCCTGGGGGGTGTGTCCAGAGAACTGGTCGAGGAATTAGTGTATTTTACAGTTGAAAAAAGGGGGAAAGTACCATTGAAAACCATTCTTGTCGGTCAATAGGATACGACTGAGTTTACCAACAACGAAGTCCTTGCCTGCACCCCAGAACCCGGCCTCTTCAACCTGCTCCAGTAACGCTGTCTGCGCTGGCTGGGCCATGTACACTGCATATTGGGTGGGGGACCCCGAAGGACCTGCTGTGCGAGGATCTGGCGTCCAACAAGAAAGCTCAAGTTTGTTTCTAAGATGTCTGCTAGAGACAAATGAAGTTACTGAACACGGACGTAAGGAGGTTGGTGGACATCGTAAGAGATCAGTCTCGCAGTGGAATGGAACAATGCAGCGGTCTTAGAAAAAAAGGGTAGAGGAGGGACTGACTGCCGTAGAAAAATGCGTTCGCCGAAAAAGACATTTCTGGAGAACAATGCCTTTAGGTGAAGTCGCTGCAACTGGGACTGTTTTTCCCGTGCAGACCTCTAAAGCAGTGATTCTTAAAGTATCTCACAGTAATTCATCTTTGAGTCTTTATTACAAAATTACATTCACAAAAGACTCATGTTTTTTCTATACCATTGTCATCTTATTCTCCATAAAATGAGCTTACAAGCATTTTTTTTTGTCGGTTTATACCTCTGTTTGTTTGCTCTCAAATTGGATGATCTCATTGATTGGTTGACCTTCCTATTACGACGTAACAATAGAAATAACGTTATAGAAACACTCAAGACTCTATGTCTGATCACGCATAAAAATAGCTTGAGATGAGTTGAGACTTGAAAAAAAAAATCAAAATTGGGATACTTAAATAGATAGGCTTATGTTACAGCTTTAGGCTCCTTAGTGCAGATCCATATACAATTAACCTGGGTCATTTTGGCCTTAAACGACGAATGTCTGAGCAACCTCAGATTTGCAGACGATATCACCCTTTTCGTAGAGAACCCAAACGACCTCCAACAATTGCCAGATGAACTAAACGAAGACAACAAGAAAATCGGCCCACACAGACTTCAGTAAAACGGTCATGAGCAACAACCAAGTCGAGAATAAGAACACAACTATCAAAATCGAAAACTGGAGAAAACTTGAATGGCAATGGGCCGATCATGTTGCGAGAATGGCAGACAACCGATGGACATCACGACTCACAACATGAATTCTCAGAGATCACATGCGCAACCGAGGCTGGCAGAATTCAAGATGGAGAGACGATCTAAACTAGAAAGTATTGACTCCACAACGCCCATGATAGAGAGATGAGGTAAATCCTTGGGAAAGTATATGTTCAACGACGGACGGTTAAAGACTGATGATGATGATTCTAGTTCTATATATAATTTACTTCTGTCAACGAAGTTGAAAGAAGGTATTCAGTCGCATCTGTTTTTCTGTCCACACAACATCCCCGAATGTGCAGACTGGATTTCAATGAAATTTTGTGGAAGGTTGGGTTAGAAAGAGGTGGTAAAGTTTGGGGGCGGATCAAGCATTTCTTCTCATTGATTTAGAGATATGTGATCGTTTTCTTATACATTATGCATACACGCATGACGAAGGTTCTGTTTACTATGTAACAAAAGCTAAACTGAGCGCTTATTTTCTGCCATTTTTACTGGAGGACGGCTCATATGACCCATGCTAAAAATAGTGCGAGCCGGATAAAAATGAAAAGAAATAAGAGAATTCATACAAAATGAAACTAGATCGAAGGGAGAATAATTCATATAAGTTGTACTTCCATCTGCACTTTCGTAAAAATGGCAGAAATCTGGTCCTTAGTTCAGGGATTATTATACTTTCACTTTTATTGACAATATCTTGACTGGTTTAACAGATCTTGATTTTTCTGTCTGTTTTGTAGGTAACTCTTGTGTTCGTATTATCATACTTATGCTGTTAAAGGTTTTGGGGGGTATTTCAAGCTTTATGAAAAAGATTTTGAAAATTCTGATGTTGCAGAAACTCGTCAAATATAAAAAGTCTCAACAACTAAAACGCAATAGATATTTTCAGTTCATTCTGTCTTAGCACTTCCCCGGTTTTTACTTAACATTTCATTAATTCAGCAGTTAGAAAATTTTAGGTTTTGTGAACTGCATTTATTTCAAAGTAAAAGGGTATTAACCCAACAAGTTTATGCACCGATTTAAGATTATTTTGAGAAATTATTATAATGTACTTGAAATATTGACAGGTATGTCCTTGCACTTTTGATGGAATGGGCAAAGGTGACGAAAAAATGCCAAAAACTGAAACAATGATTAATTCTATTGTTAAAAAAATTTTTTCTCCATTCGTGATAATTTGCATTTGAATTATTTTAGATTTTTATTTTATGCCACAAATCAACCAGTTATCGGATTTTAAGAAAATTTTCGGTACGTCTTTATTTATGAACGTAATTATTTATCAAAAGTCGATACAGCAAGAAATATTTAGAAATGTTTTAATGTCAATCACCCTCCTTTATTAGCTTCAAGAAATCTCTATGAAATATAATACACTATTACTGAAAATATTTACTTTGGTTTTGTGGTTCTTTTTTTTATAAAAATACATTATAGAATTTAAGATTGTAAAAGAATAATTTTTAAAGAATTTTATCAAAAACTTAATTTAAAGTTAACTTTATTTTTAAGTATTTAAAAAAATATCATCATCGTGGTTACTTCTGAAACATTGTTGTTTAAAAAATCTGTTTAATTATCGAGAAATGCTAAGCTTGAATTTTTTTAAATAATTTTCAATAGAATTATTGCATTTAAGATGTATGGTGCCCCTGAGCGCAATAAGTAGAAGAGTTCCCTTGTTAATATTTTGTCTTAGTGTCATGAAAGTCAATCATAAAGATGAGGAGACGTTGATTTGTCTTCTCCAACAAAGAGAGCAAAAATATCTTAAATCTTTTTTTTGCTTGTTAATCTTGGTGACAGGTCTGAAAAAGACGTAGCCAAAAAAGACATTAAAAAGATAATGATGTGGGGTTTCAGATTGAGATCTCCCCGATAGTAATGATCTGATTTCCATCAATCTATATTATACTAAAAGTCTGATTCCATTTATCTCTATGTGACCTCTAAATAGCCGAAATGGTGCATTGTAGCCAGATGAATAGAATTAGCCCCCCTCGCCCAAATAAAACAGTTTTGATTTCTTATCCGCGCTAAAGGTCACATTTAGGCTTTCCAAAAAAACCTACTTGAAATATCACCCTTAGGACAGGTTCCGAGCTAGAAATAACAAATCATATTTCAGTGGAGGCTAATAATAAATTACTAGCTGAACTCGTGGAAATTCCACGGGTGATGGTAACTAAGATTACTCAATAATTCGTGCTTCTTTTCATCCTTTGCTCTTAGCTTATATCTTCTCATTCTCTTTTTTTATCTCTTCCCATCTTTGTTACCAATCCGGGTTTTTATCTGAATGCCATACAAGCGTGGGATTAGTTTCATATGCGAAAATATTTCTAAACCCTCAGTAAACTACCAAACTTTCTTTTATCCGCTCTCTCTTCCTACATCCTCATTAAACTACCTAACTCTCTCGTCAATCCTCTCTCTCTCCCTGCTCTCTTATTCAACTACCTAACCTTTCCCCTTATGTTATCTGTGAACGCATAACATTCGAACGCAGGTGGGATCGACTAGAATACTATAGATTATATCTCTAATAACACTTAAGCTACATAATCAGTAAATCTTTCTTTCAGTTTTCTCATTACTTTCAACGATCAATGTTCCCAATAATTTCTCCGTGGATTGTACAGGACCAAAAAGGCAGAATGCAGTCTATAGAAAAAATATTTTACGTTAGAGACGATCATTAGTTTTTGTCTAAAGTTAGCCAAGGTCAGTTACTTTTGACTAGTGTATAATACAATAAATGATTTATTCGATGTATTGGTTTCATTTTCTTGTTCATTCATTATTATTTAATCCTGCCTCGTGCATGACATTTTATATTTTTCATAATTTTTAGTGAACGGTGGTGCTGCATTGAGTTTACACTGATCGCAAAAATTTTCATTTTTTCTTCTTCTACCAATGTAGTTGGATGAAGTATATGTATTGGCTCGTTCTATCTCTCCGTCTGTCTGTTCACAATATTTCCAAATGTTCTCAATGAATTCAAATGACATCTCCTACGATGGGTCATGAGCTCAGGAAGAATTTTTTACAATTACCTCCCCAGCATCATGGGTATATATATATATATATATATATATATATATATATATATATATATATATATATATATATATATATATAAACTAATCTTCTTTCGGTTCTATGTTGGTGTCTGGTGTTGGCAGAGATACGCTCTGTGAGTGTTTTTCTAGTTCCGCAAGTAAGCATGCAATGCTTCTTTTTCATTAAATATCCTTTCCAAGAAAAGGCTGGCTTTTTGTAACAAAGAAAATCTTTATTTAAGCATGAATGGATAAATGTAATTTTCCCCATTCCCCAGGTGTATTTCATGGCCGTCAAATAGAGTCACGTACGCGAATCTTTTAAGAGACAGCCAAAAAGTTACAATACTGTTCTCAATAGCGCGGGAAAATATATTCAGTTACAACTTCTCAAAAGTCAACAATCTCTGCTTGAAAAAAAACGACATCTTGTGTAATAACCTACAATATCGCCTCGGTTAGCGTTCTGCATACATCCCTTTAAACTGCAGCGCTAAACGGAAAAAAAAACAACAAAAAAAAACAGGGCCATTATAAAAGTAAGTAAAATAAATTATTTGACTAAGCACTTCACATTACATAAAATACCAAGTACGTCCTTAAAATAGAAAGTTTTAATCTATTTATTTATTTATCTTTCTTTACGATGAAACACAACATCTATTGAGTCAACATTCTTCTCAATGCATTAACTGCATTTTGAAGAACGTCAGGAGAATGCTGCAGTCTCCGCCTGAATATCCTGTTGACAGTTGCACCCACCAGCTCCTATGGCAGCGAATTCCATTCTGCAGTCGATCTGGGAAAAAATGAGGCACTGCATAACAATGTTTTGCAAGAGGGACGGGCTATAGCATAAATAAAGTTTGTGCCAGCAATCACATTTTAAATATATAATGTAGTTGCACCTCAACAAGATAGAATAGATGAATGCTGTTTATATAATCTGGTATCTACTTTCTTGAGCTGGTGAATTAATACTAGATGACGATACATGTCGCTACGTGATAGATTATTGTATATTTGTATGTAGTGGCAGCCTCTTCAACGTAGCGATGCGGTTACCATTATGTCTATGCTTATGTGTTTATTCAATCAGAGTGTTACATAGTATGCACTTACTTCGGAGACAATCAATGGTGCCCTCTTTTGTCATTATTTGTTTCCGAAATTCGACATTACTAAATTTATCACGAATTATTATTAAAAAACGGACAGATTCTGAAAACCATGCTTGACCTTAGAGTATGTTCTGATACCCATTTCAGTAACCCCTACTTATGCGTGACCAAATTCCGGTTGGCTATAAAATGGCTACCCCACCCCATTGTGAATTGTAATGTTTCACACAGTCGCTAACCCGATGTTAAAATCAACACACCAAAGTTGTGCACCGTTTTTAACATCGAAAGAGCGAGTGGGAGGAACTTTACAATTTACAATTCGGGTAGTCGTTTTATAGCAAACCGAAATTTGGCTGCGTATAAGTAGGGATTATCCCCATTTCATACGGCCTTAAAATGTTCCTGTAATCATTCAAATATCACCGCGAACACCCAGCTGTACGGGTTCACTACACTTGCAAGAATCATAGCTTACAATGATTGGGTGTTTGTCCGAACCATTTTGAGCATTCTATCCACCCTACTTGCAGGCGTCATTCACAACGTTGGTATGCTTTCTTTCTTTTTTTTTTTTTTTTTTTCGCCTACACAACAAACCATTCAAAACATAACAAACACACACACAAATATATATATCAGTAGAATGATCAGTTTATGCCCGACAGAGTGTCCATTCTACTGGTATACATTCTGTTGGCATAAGAAACACTTATATGTACATATGTATGCCTACGCCCGTAGAATGGGGAGGTGAGCAATACGTATGCTTTCCCGGACTCCTAATCTCGCCGTTGCATCGTTCACTCAACCGGTAAGAGCAGAGACGCGTTCAAACTGCTCCCTTGGTGGACGCAGGTTCGAGTCATTTTTTTACTCATGCTGTCTAAGGCTGTTCAATTTGCTGCTTGATTAACACTGATGCCGACAAAATATAGTTTCTCCTCAAATGTCTTCAGAATTATCACACACACACACACACACACACACACACACACACATATATATATATATATATATATATATATATATATATATGATTGGAATAATTCACCGTTAAATCAGGGAAATGTGTTTGTTTCCATGGGTGAACAATCATATATTATTTTGATAATGGTAATTTTCCCAAAAATACTGCATCATTTTTTTTATTCTAAGTTTTTTGTGTTTTACTATATACGTATATACATATATATGTGTGTGTGTGTGTGTGTGTGTGTGAGATATTAGTAAATGGACAATTTATATCTGACAGAATGTGATAATTGTACAGAAATTTTAGCAGGAACTTACTTTGACTTGATAGCTAATCGAGTGGCCTTAAATAATGAAAATAAAGAAATGAGCGTCGTGCGAGGATCAGATCTGCGTCCACCTTGGAAACAGTCTTACCAGTCGTAAAAATCATGCGTGTGGCATTTCAAAAAGGGAATCTTAAGGGTCTCCTTGATCTGGTGTCACATTCTGCTCTTGTAGAGAGGCAAATAAATATCTATACATAATACAAACCTGATATTCATTTACATAGTAAAGTACAACAATTTCAGATTTTTGAAATGCAGAAATTTATCTATGCTCTTATATATGCATCAAAATGTATACGTATATCAGTGACTTTTTAATAAGACAGGTTCAAGTTTGGTTATCCGACGGAAGAGACTATCAGGTGATAAATAATATAATTCATTTTTGCTAAATTTGTTTATTTTTAATAAAGTGATTTGATTGTCTGAAATTAAAAGAAGAGTCCTGCTTAAAAAAACTGTTCAGTAGTAGCAATTCATCAACAGGAATCATAGATTTTATAAATTCACAGAAGAATAGTTAGTAAAAGATATGAAGAGAGAGAGGGGGAGAGGGAGAGAGAGAAACTCACTCAAAATCAGATGCAGTTTGATGAATTTGATCTTCTACAAAAATGCGATCTTGTTACAGGCTGAGACAAGCCTAACAAACATTTCTATGAGACAGGTAAAATTTCATTCCGTCGAATCGTACGTAACCCATTTTTAGAAACACGCTCAATCTTGTATATTCTGTTCTGCAGTGTGCACTGTTGAATGATGTCATCAGAAACGCTCATAAATATCACTGAGTCAATATGCATGACCAAGGCCGACTGTAAGGTCTCTACAGGCCGGAGCAAGCTGAACGTCGGCGGTCTTTAAAGTATAGTATTATCTAATATTTCTCAAACAAAATCTTACTTCACATCTAGGAATTTTTTTCTTGTTTTTATCGTTTTTATAACGTTTGATTTATTTGTTTTCCCCATTTCCACTCGTATTTGGAGAGTCCTCTTGTCTCAAACACAACAAGCGCCCCCAGCATTTGGTGTCCTGGGTGCCCTTGGACCGCTCTTGTGAAAAACTATTCTCTCATTCCAGCAATAAACAGTTATATTTGCATCAAAAAATCTTTATTCTTCATCGATGTAGAATCGAGATTCAAAGAGTTTTTCAGGCTATTGTGCCCCTTCTGTTGTTTGTGTTGTTAATATGTCATTTCAACCTCAAGTGGGTCTCTGAGAAGTCTACCCGTTTTTCTTGTATAGTTTCCCCACATTTAGTGGGAACGATATATCAGGGAATAGTATATAATGTAAATGCAGTTATTGGCCAGACCCTTCTCTCGTGGTGGACTCACTTCAGAAAGCGAATTGTGAGAACTACTATAAGTAACCCGTATTTTATCGCGACTACAGGCTTGCTTTTTGTATCTTCTCTGCAGTTCTCTTAGTAAGCTTTACGAGCAGTGGTTCTCAGCAGCGACCATAATGCAGAGAAAAAGGAGCTAAACAATATAGGCCATTCAAGAAATGGCAACCCATTCCATGTCATGTCATCTATAGGGAGGAAAGTGGTCGCGGAATGCTAAAGAAATCATGATAGGGACCTCTTTCATTCCAAAATCCACATCCCTTATGTAAGGAAGTCTACAAAAAAGATACCGAAAGTCTGTAGTTGCCATTATACATGTTTCTTATAAAAGTTCCCACACCCTCCAAAATTTGTTTACTAAAGTGAATCTGCCTCGCGTAAAGAGTCTGACCAATAACTGCATTTACAGTATTCCCTGTAAATGTGGGAAATCTGTTCAGAAGAAACGTCCAACTTTATGTGAGTAAAATTATTAATAATCAAAAGCGAAATAGGAAGGCGTGGGATGTATGCAAATTCTTGCCTACCAAGGAAATAAAAAGATATCACCCGAATTCAAGCGTTGCTACCATTGGAGAAAAATTTTACCACCATCTCATTCGGACAGTTCACCTGAAGAAGACTGAGAATCATGCAACGTGCAATTCAGAGGATCATGCTTAATATCACATTGAGAGATCACAAGAAAGCACAGTATATTTGAGGAGAAAAGGTCTGGGATATCATAGACACCATTAGAAAAGACAAATGGCAATGGACTGAGCGTGTTGTATGAATGTCAGACAAGCACTGGACATCACGACTCATTACGTGGATCACCAGAGAGCATACACGAAAACGTGGCCGACAATAATAAGTGACGGACTAGACAAATTCAGAAAGTGTTGGCTCCGCGAGGCCCATGATAGAGAAGTCTAGCAGATCTTAGCGAAGGTCCATGCCCAACCATGAACGCTAAAAGACTGATATTGACGATATACGTGTGTATATATATGTACAAACACACACATACACATATATACACAAATGTATACACACACACACACACACACACATACTCACACATATGTGAACATTTAAAAAAAACAATACTCTATGGCGAGGGTAAATGAGAGAAGATGAAAAAAACAGTATGAGAATAGGGGGGTGATGGCTGATTGACTTGGGGTACAGATGAATTAGTGAACTTCTTTTATCAAATGTGTATTCCCTAGAAACTCCTCATGTATGCCTACAAGCCAACCTGTTTGCTTCTCAAGCCAAGTTCAAACCTCCACTTTGTTTTTGAAATTCTCATGATCTACCAAGCATGTTTTGGGAAGAGAAAAAGATGTAGAAGGTAGAAAGACAATAGGAAAATGGGTGTGAGGGGTGATTGGCCAGGGGACGGATAAAATGGTAAACTAAAATAAATATGGGGGGTTGTTTTGGGTTATCAGCGGTGTGGGGGGGAGAAAAAGATTGGTTTCATTGTCCGGGTGAGTTGGGGAAGTCCGTACAGCTAAAGCTTGAGAAAGAGACGAGACTTTTTTCAGGTGCATGATTTGGGCTTGGGCTCCAAAGAGCTTGAGCTGCCACACTGCTATGTCACTCATCTGAGGGTATATAGTCATCTGCTCCTGTCCAGGGTCTGTGCTCTAAGTTACTGGTAGCACTGTCCTAGGAATCTGTGTTAAGAGTGTTAACCCTGTAGCCAACTATGTTCTTGCTGTGGATCAACCACTTGTCAGCCTTATTGTCGGAACACTCCCGTAAAGAAGCGACGGACTCCCATTGCTGGCTCGCATCTGCCAGCAGGAGGAAACTCCTGTCAAACCTACGACCTTGAAGTTCTGTTCTTATCTGTGCTACCTTGGATGGACCATGGGGTGCAAACCCTTAGTTTAAAGTGCGAGGTTGACCCTGAGCGAGTTGAATAACTTGAAACTTCATTGCTCAAACTGGAGGGTTCTTCTAAACATAGGCCTCACGGTCTATGATACTACTACAGTGGATATCCCTCCCAACAATCTTCGGTCACGAAGCCAAGTAATATATATATATATATTGGATGGAATTCACGACTTCCTGGGAACCAGATGGATCTGCCTCTCTACTGAGCCTTTGAATATTTCTGGACTACCCAATACGGGGATTGAACTCACTTCCAAAGGGAACCAATGAACCTAATCAGCGTACAGGTCAATAACTAAGCGAGAGAAACAAGTCTTTGCAATCAGTTCAGATATCTTTTTTATTATTATTACTATTCATCTTGGTAGTCCTAGCTTTCATCATAATCATCAGCCTTTTAGCGCTCGTCGTTGTGTATAGACGTTCCCCATGATTCGCCAGACCTCATGGACCTCACGGAGTCAATACTTTTAGAAATTATTTACTTCGTCAAATCATCTCATTTTTCGCCGGCTGCATTTTCACCAATGACCTCTGGGGATCCACGTTTTGAAACACGATGTCCAGCGGTTGTCTGACATCCTTGCAACATGCTAAGCCCATTGCCATTCGAGTTTTCTAATGGTTTCAATGTTATCTCTAACTCCTGTTTTTTTTTCTAATGTACTGTGCTGCCTTGTGATCTCTCCATGTGAAGCCGAGCAGTATTCTCTCTTGTACACGTTGCGTGGTTGATCTTTCGGTTGGTTTCCATGTTTCAGGTAAAGTCAACAGAGCCAAGGAATTTGGTTGCATCAGCCGGCCTGATCCAAAGATTCAAAGGAGATGAAATATTATGGGCCAGTTTTCGATGAGTGAAGGCCTGACAGTCGGTAAGCAGGTAATGAGTCATTTGTGGAGCGTTAGGACAGTGAGGGCAGAAGCAGGTGTAATTTTGGTCCTGCTTGTTTCCGTAATGATTTAGTGAAGGGTGGTGACCACTTCTTAATCCAGCTAGGTGAAGTCTGTCTTGTCTGTTCGAAGTAATTTCTGGACAGTGGGGGTAGATTCAGTATTTTGTAATTTTCTCTGTTTCTTATCGATGTATTTGCAAAATGGTTATGAACATGCCTATGCATGGTTGTATTGGCATGGATTTGTTGGAAGATGACGAATAATGCCGGAAAGATTTGTGTAGAAATGGGTTGGACGTCGCTTTTTGCTTCTATGAGTAAAGAAAAGGTGGCAAGAATGATATTGATTCTAGATAATAGAGAAGAGGAACTATTCTTTATTCAGAGATATGATATAAAATCGATATAAGATAGGATATGTCGTCGTAGACAATGGCTGATATTTCTCTCAGTCTCTTTTCATTTTTTCATTCTTCATTGTCACACTCATTCCATCGCCATGTGGCTTTTCAAATTCATTGGTCACAGTGATTCCTAAAGTAGGCGTTACCATACCTTGGGGCGTTAGAAATCTCGGGGGTGGGTAGAAGGCAAGGATATGGTTGGGGGCGTTGGAAGACCAGGGGTGGTCAAGGTTGGACAAAGAATATAAATTTGTACCTGCTGCACATAAAGTCGTAAGTCTGAAAAGCTGATTCCACTGTAGAGCTGTTTGAAGTTTAAATATTTCAGGTTTTCCAATTTAAGGAATTCTATAGTCTAAAATAATTCAATTACAATTAAATCAACATTAATTCATCGTGAAACAAAAAACTTACCAAGGAATCTCAAACAGCTCCTATTGTAAAATCAGCTTTTCAGATAGACCGCTTAATGCATAGGAAGTATTGATTTGTATTTTTAATTTGCATATTTAATTTTCAGTGTATCTTTTTTCACCTACTTCACAGGGCGATGATTAGATATATGCTCTAAAATGGGACAAGAGCCGGGAAGAGTTTGATAACCTCTAATGTATGTGATCTCTATTGAGAATTTCTCTTTCCTCTCCTTATTGGTCAGTGCGATTCGGACAACGACCGGATTCTTCCGAACGGAACTTCTCTTTCAACTTTAGATTGCGCTAGTTTCCCCACTTTAAAACAAGGCTACATACAAACACGAAGCGATCACCATGAAATATAACCGAAGGGGTATCTGTGAATACAGTGGGTGCTATTTGAATTATTGAGCAGCTGCTGCGATACAAGTTTCATTTCAGGAGCGGAAGGCGTTGGTGATGGAAGCAGAGTTGCCATTTGAAATTTTTCAAGGCCCAAATTGGATAAATCTGGTACAGAACAAAGGTATTTGTTTCCGAAAATTAAAATTTGGCACCGAAGGAAAATCTACAACAGTTAACAATCGCATACCCAAAAAATGAATGATGCTGCATAGATATACACGGACAATTTTAATCAATTTTTCCTGTGGGCTTATGATGATGATGGTGACGATGATGATTGATTTAAAGTTATTTGAATATTTTGATACTGGAGCTACTTAATTGGGTTCGAAAACCATACAAATTTGGTCTTGCGTGACAAAAGACATCTGGCAAACCTGAATGGAAGCAGTGAAGATGGTGGTGGTGGATATTTTTTAGATAACGACAAGGATCTGACATTTTGGACCAGAAGTCGATCTTTCTCACGCTCATCTGTCAGCCATGGTTCATTTCATTCTCACTTCATTTCTGTTCCCCACACACAGAGATTTAAAAACGGGGAATATAGCGGGTTTATAAGTACTAAACTAACACTAACAGCCTGAGAGAAGGACTGTTTATCAAGATTAGGATCCAGGATTCCAATCTTGAAAGTCTAAAATTTCTAAACGACCACCCGTTTGTTATTGATTTGACAGAATCGTATTTACACCCGGTTAAATTGTGATCTGTTGATTTTATAAGCTCCACAGTAACAGTAGATCATGTGGAGCAGGATTCGTCCGAGTACGGGTCCCGACCCATTACTGGGTTGCAAGACTGGGTCACGGACTCACAATTTAAAAAAATGAATGAATAAAGAATAAGTGGGAAAAATACTGAAAAATATTGGAAGAATTACGCATGTGAATATTTATGTATGCTTTATTCCTCAAAGTAAAGTCCCAGAAGATTGGAACACCGCAATCATAATGCTATTATACAAAAAAAGGAAACCCGAAAGAACCCAACTGTTACTGGCCAGTAAGCCTACTCAACTGCATCAACTAATTCTCCACCAAAGTGATCACTAACCGAATCATCAGAACGCTTGATGAAAACAAAAAAGGGTATGCAAACAATGCATCCTCTCGATAGTTATCTATAAGCTAGAACATTGAACCTAACCAAAAGATTGACCCTCAAACTGAGAAGCATACAACGTGCACAGGAGAGAATCATGCTCAACCTCACATGGAGATATCATACGACAACTCAGTATATTAGAGAAAAGTCAGATATATCAAGGAAACCATTTAAAAAAAACTCAAATGGCAATGGGCTGAATATGTTACATGAATGTCTGACAAGCGCTGGACATCACCACTCACAACATGGATTCCGTTAGATCACATGCGAAACTGGGACCGATAAGACATAGGATGGCATAATGAATTAGATGAGTTCAGAGAGTATTGGCTCCGTGACGCCCACGAGAGAGAGGTCTGGCAAATCTTGGGAAAGGTATGTGTCAAACGACGGACGTTAAAAGGCTGGTGATGATGAAGTGAGAAAATATTGAAAAATATGCGCATGTGGATATTTCATGCATGCTTGTATGTGAGTATGTATGAATCATACTGGTGAGAAAATTATATATCATATTACTTTTTAGTTTCTAAAAAATGAGGGTGGTAGCATTACGCATTCGTATATGGCATATGTCAGTGGGTCGTGAGGCTATTACATAAAATTAAACTGGATTGCGATCGAAATATTTTGAAGAACCCTGATGAAGAGATTCTTCCCATAGCGATCCTTCAGGAAGGAGACCAATCTTTACACCACGCTTTATAAGGCAAGTCTTTGATCCATAAGTTTGACCCACAACTCTTTGACTGACCCGACTGCGTTAATAGAGCAGTAAAATATAAATGAAGGAATTAAAATGACAACATATGATCCAAACATTCATCTCATGCAGTTGTCTGCCGGGTTCATAACAAATAGAAAGTAAAAGGAAAAGAATATTTGATATTCATTAAATCTACGATAACCCATTGGTGTCAGCTAAACTGTGTCATGTTCTCTGCTAACGTACAGCGTAGTAATATCATATTCAGAAGATTAACGCATAATAACTCGTGTACCAGCGTGTTTACAATTAGATCCAATGATTATGTGTTTCGACATCTATTCCAAACCCTAGCAATGTCATTGTGTCCAGAACATAGATTTCATCGGTTGTTGAGTTGGTCTTGCTGGCTGGCTATATATGTATCATATATACAGGCTGCACCAACATTCATTCCTTATTATGTCTAGAAAAAACATCTGCCTGATCAGTTCCAATAGAAGGTTCGATTCACAATCTAAGTTTATGCTAATTTGATCCCTTAGTTTGTGTCCAGCGGCATTCATGCTTGTTTGTTTTTTTGATATTTTGAAAATTTGGAATTTTTTAGTGATCACAGCCCAGCAAAAGGTGATTGACTTTTACTTATTAGAAACCGTTGGCTAATACTGTACCACACGTACAGACTGCACCAATGGAGGTACAGGGCTAAAGATTAAAACATGTATTTCTCATTGTGTCAACGTGTTTGTTTTGTTTTTTGTTAGTTTTTTTTTAAACATCTCCTCTAAATAGGGTGTTGGTGGGGGTCAGTTTGCAATGTATGTTAAAGCTAAATTGATCCCCAGTTTAAGCTAGCACTCATGCTTGTTTTGGGGAAAATTCAGACGTCCTTAGTGGTCATCAACCAACTAAAGGCGAAAGAAGTAACTTATCCCTTCCCCTATATTCTGATTTTTCAATTGATCACCTCCATAACAGGTTACTGCCAAAGACGTGACCGACCAGACCTATTTTTTTTAATGATTTTTCGAATGGTCGCACCTGTATTTTACTGTCAGCGTTATCATAGAAAATTGCAGAACCATTCTCCTACATTTCTACTCTAAGAATTCATCAGATATAATGTATTAATGACCGAGATTCCAAGTGCAACGTGGCATTTATTTTCGGTTAAGTTCATCTGTACTGTTATCGGTCGTGCCTTGTTGAGAAAAATGTCTTAGATTTGAGTCAAGTTGACATTCTGCACAAATCTCCCATTGAAGACGACATTTCAACGTGTTTATAAATATACAGGACATCTAAAAAGCCAGAAAATCCATTTGCGTAGCAATATTCAATACTTGAGACGACAAGCAAACATCTACAACAGATAAGTTTTACTAAATTGCAATATACCGGTGCAAACAAAATAAAACTTCTATATAGCACGAATGACAACGGATGCCTTTTTATATAGTAGCGGCGAGGTAATCGATATTATCTGAATTACAGTGATTGCCGAGATCATTTTAAGCACTTATGAGCTAATTTTATTCTGATCAACATTTAATATATATCTCATTATCAAACATAGAAAAAAAACGGGCATATATTAAATAGTGTGTTCACTGACCTATCCCCGGGCGGATGTGTCCTTTCACCATTTTTCACCACACTCGCACACAGACATCAGGTTTTCGTTAACCCACATTTACTACACCACGTCTTACTGACCTATGAGTGAACTCTCACCAACCTTACGCGGATTGCTCTGACCTACGCCAGACTCTATCACAAGTTCAAGTGGAGTCGATATCGCAATGACCCAGCCGAAGACAGTCTGTTCATTTAAACAACAGACATAAACCATTGTTATTTTAACTGCATTTTCTCCTTTTTCTTCCATCAGGTATATGCTACTACTTTTCAGATGTGCAAACATCTCTAATACCGATTGCTCTCACTGACTGTCTGAATGACTGACTGGAGGGCTGACATACCGAAATAAAATTAACCATTTTTAGATCTAGTTCTCTTTTGGTGCAAGGGAAAGAACTCGCGCATCAATGGTCTGAATTTCTTGTTTGTTTTAATCATCCCCATGTGGATGCCGACTTTAACTATAAGTACTAGTAGCCCCTTTTAGAGATGGGGGTAGATTTTTTCCGGTTGACTCCTTGTAGTGCATAGGGCAGAAACCACACCTGCTGGGTAATGTTGTTAGGGTTTCAGTAAGTTTCAAGGGGTGGAATTGCACGCCCCGTGCCCAACCCTCCTCCTTTACCTCTGCTTGGAACCGGCACGATAGCTTTTGCTATTCATCTATGACTGGTGGGAGAAGTGGATTTATGGCTTTCCCAAGGGCATTAGTGCAAAATGAATGCAAATAGCCTAGGTCGAAACTTGAACTCGGTTAGCTGTCACGCCACTAACATCTGTAAGTAACCTAATTTCCATTACATTGGCGAAGCGTTACTTCAGAACAGTTACAAGAAATATAGTCACCTTCCCTCTCCTTCGTCCTTCACAAAAAGCGAAGAAAAATTATCCCACTCATTCTAAAATCTCCGAAAATCTTCAACTATTTACTAGAAAATATACCAACAGTTTGCTATATCTGCTGCTGCTTGCGTGTTCAAGGGCGTGCGCATGCGTAGTTAATGTTCGTTTTCATTCATCGCACGTTCAACAAAAGGTCAAGAGCTGATATGCCTTGCCTTGAATTATGGGTTTGCTCGTTACCTCACTACTGCGACTATATAATGAACAGTGTGATTTTTCTTGGTTCGCTATCCGTAACCATAGACTCTTCCACTTGGAAATAACAAATTTGCTGATGAAAACATCTCCTACCCACCCAAAAATTGAGTCATCCACTGGAACGCGTCTTTTTTTTTTCTTTTTTTTTTAGTTTCTTTTCTGAAAAAATCATCTCATCATCATCAACAGCAGCAGCCTTTTAAAGTCTATCGGTGGACATAGACCTTACCCAAGAGCCGCCAGACCTCTCTCATGGGCGTCTCAGAGCCAGTACTGAATTTGTCACGGTATCTTCCTTTCCGTCAGCCACAATTTCACATATGATATTTAGGGATCTATGTTGTGAGTCATGATGTCGAGCGGTTGACATTCTTGCAACACATCCAGCCCATTGCCATTTGAGTTTTTTAATGGTTTCTATGGTATCTCTGACATGTATTTTCTCTATTTATATACTGTGCTGTCTTCTGATCTCTCCATGTGAGGTTCTCACATGTGCACGTTGCATAGTTCTCAGTTGAATGTCAATCTTTTGGTAATGTTCCATGTTTGAGCTCCATATGTGACTACCGTGAGGATGCATTTGTTGTAGACCCTTCGTTTTGAAGTCTCCGCTTTTCGAAAGTTCGCTTCACGCCACTTTTCAAAAAGAAGACGAAAAGCAAAAATAGTACACTCTCTCTTTTTTTTCCTTCTTTTCTGTTTCCTGCAGCTCCCACCGGCACAATCTCCGACGGTTCAGCCTGACATACCACCTTAACCATTTTCAGGGTTTGTGGACACTCAAAAAATTTCTATATAAATTAATGGTAATTTCTTCGTTGTACGCCATTTAGTCTTACAAAATGCTTTTTTGTATAAATGCTTTCGGATTGCAGGGGAAAACGTGTTATTTTTGTTGTTTTTTTTACTCGGGTATTAACAAATATTGACATAATGACCCTTAAGTTTTGTCTATTCAGTCTGAGAATTTCATTTGGGCAAAATTCTCAATGTTTAATCTAACAAAAACTGGTTAATCACTGAATATAAACCATCATGTGACCAAAATCTTTGGGCAGCATGCTGTATTGGGGTGATCAATCAAAGAATTTGGAAAAAAGGTGATCTATGGATGAGATACTTCTCTCACCCTTTGTTGAACAATGATCACTTGCAACGTCTGAATTTTCAAAATAACAAACAAGCATGAACGCTGGCTCAGAGGGATGATTTTCCAAAAATGAAAGGAACTTTTTTTTTATGTGGACATAAGGTATAAATGTTCCAAATTTTCAGCTCTTCAGGTCCATTTGTGCAGCCTGGATGAATGATAAAAACATATATACTTATTCACAGCCGGTCATCCCAACTTGAGAACTGAAAAAACCTATGTTGACAATTTTGGTGACAGTTTTTGTTGACGGTTTCTAATAAGTAGGAGTCATAAACACCAAGGTTGGTATCAATCTATATAATGAATACTGCGACATTTTCTCTTTGTTTCTTTGTTCCACTGTCCATAAATTCCTCACCCATTACCAATGAAAAATACATTGTTAAACATGTTATCCCTCCACCAAAAAAATAAATAAATTGAATTTTGAAAATCTAAATAATTATTTTCTATTATATCAAATGGTTCGCTGTGCTTGTCACTATCTCCCTGTCCCTGCCTTTGACATTTGTATGCGTACTCAATGGATATTGGGGAAAATTTATAGTAAAAAGTTCTGAGAGAAAAAATAATTGTGTAGGGATGGGAGTTTATTTGCAATGTAATTATAATGCTAAACTGCAAACTCACATTCAGTTCAATATTCATATGTAAATTCTATTATTTATTCTATTATATCATATTATATAAAACAATTGTCTCTGTTTGACACTGCCACCCCACCCCACCCATAAATAAGGGTGCAGCCAAACAAAATTCAGCATACATGCTCAATGGGCGTGGAAGAAGGTTTTTAAGTAAGATGTATAAAAAGAATTCAGAGGGTTTCGGAGATGGGTTCTACTTACAATGTAGCAATAATGCTAAACTGAACCTTCACTTTCTGTTTAATATAATCTTATAAATATTTAAACGGGGAGTCTGTATGTTTATTCATTTGTGTGTTTGTCAAGCTATAAAAAATATCTAAACATGAGTGCAGATAAACCAATTTTGGCATACCTGGGAAGGAGGTTTGAGAAGAATATTTTTAAGTATACATATATATATATACGTGTGAGTGTGTGTGTATGTGAGAGAGAGAGGGGGAGAGAGAGAGGAGAAAGAGTGATAGTGGGATTGATTTTTAACTACATACTAGTTGGAAACTGCTCGATAGTCATCTATGCATTGTTACGTCTGGTTTTCTGATTTTGTGTGAATTTTTGAGGAAATATTAGATTTTATACTCTCCAAAATGATAATTGTTTTCATCAATATTTTTTATACATGATAAGTTTTAAAATAACATTAGAATTTCCACGGGTCTCAGAAGAGTTGTAATATTGTTAAGACAGCTTATACCAAGAGGGTTATTAAGAAAAACAATATTTCTAATGACATAAATTGTTCAAAGAAATTTTTCGGACAAATAAAATTTTTCTTGATTATAATATTCACAAGACGTTTCGATGGATCTATTTTGCGACCTTCTTCAGGTGTACTATCTTAATGTAAAGGCAGCAAGAATAATTTCTAAATGACAGCTACGCTCACAACGATGGATTGAGATGTTTCTCTTTCCTTTCCTTGTTAGGATTTCTATACATTGTTCCTGTTGTATAGTGGAGGCCAAATTGAGTTGAACTCAGCACTGGTTTGACTTATACACTCAGCCGACATTCAACTCGGCGTTGCTTTCTTTGTCCAATTTTCGCAGTATAGGAACGATTTCTATACATTAGATATTTGATTTGAGACATCAGCATATTCTCTAGATTCCAAAGTTCCAATACTTCTATAGTGAATAGTTCATGACCCATCGCTCCATTGACTGTCACCATAAACGTTTAACGAAGGGCTTGGCTGATGGCTGCAACTGATACAATAAGTGTGACAGACATGATAGGAAGTGAGAGAGGAGTAGAGGAGACCACATTGAGTTGGATTCCGCACCGGTTTGACTTATGCTCGCCGCCAACATTCAACACGGTATGGCTTCTGCTACTCAACAGGAACAATGATTGGAAATCATGGCTTAACAAATAAAAGGAAAGAAAAATACTTGAATACTACGCTATAAATGTTGCTACCACTTAAAAAAATTCTATTTACGACACATTACATTCGGATAGTATATCAATGACCCTTTTCAAAACCTTAGATAGACTTTAATTGTTATTTTTCATACGATATAAGAACACATTGCTTTGTCAAATGTTTGCTGTATATAGAGCACGTACAATTTCTATATGTTAGATTTTTTATTTGAGTAATCTGCATATTCTCTATATTCCATTATTTCTATAATGATCAGTTCATGACCCGTCGCTTCACTGACGGGTATCCTGAGTGTGTGTAGCGGCTCCTTTATTTTGAGTTAAAATTGAATACGAAAATAAATAAGTATCAGCTTTAGATACGAAACCTTTATTCTGACTACATATGCAAAACGCTACTTTCCCTAGCTACTGTCTATGAAAGCTCTGAACGCATGAATTCACTAGCTCATTTGTCACGGCTTTCTTAGTCGGTTACTTCCTCCCTTTCTATTCGTTTCCTTTTAAGTATCCTTCCGACCGGCGAAGTTTCCATTCTCTGATCGTGGCTATATATCGTCTTTTGTCACTAACCATCCTCGATGTGGGAATCCGTAAGAGCTTTATGTGCAAACACTGCATTTTATTCACTTATCACTTCATCTCTTTTTAGCTCCTTGCACCTAAAACTGAACCAGCCGCTTTTTCATAATCAAGCCTGGACAAACCTATCACTCATTATCACAGGCACTACTAATCAGGATCAATCCAATAGATAAACCAAACGACATTAGATCCATAATATCTCGTGTTTCCCTAACTAATGATTCTCTCCAACATTTCAAATGAATGTAAAGGAATAACATAATATCTTGCTCTCTCCATCTCCGTAAAGATGTTGGGTAGTAATTTAATCTAAACAGGCCTCTTCTATCACGATCGATCCTATTAATGCCTCTTTACAAGTATTTGCCTTCAGACTTGTATTGTTATGAATGTCTCTTCATTATACATACATTCTATTTTTTTGTCTTAACATTCGTATGCGTTGTTATTACAATTACGAACTCAGTCTAATCGCCACATCCATATCCATACACTTCTTCCTTCTGTCGTGACAGTTATCGAACCCCTTCCTCCTTCAACATTTCTAGTGACGTAGGCATGTGTCGGTAAAAAAAAATTACGCAGTTGTCCCCAACAACTACACCACCTCATCACATTATAGAACCAACTCACCCACACTCACAATAGAAACCACCTATAACAGGTGCCCTATATGTGCAAAAACAGGCTCGGCTGATAGTTGCTACTGATACTATAAGTGGGTATGGCAGGAAGGGAGAGGGGAGAAAAGATTTAGGTAGTTCAATAGGGGAGTTGGAAGGGAGAGGTGCTGATGGCTGCTACCGGTACTAAGTGTGACAGACACGTCTCTTATTTTATACGAGTGTAGAAAGGGAGGTGGGGTTGAATGTTTTTCTAGGTACTAAGAATGACAGACACGGCTCTTATAATACACATATCGATTATCATTTCTTTGATTTTGGATACGATTTTTTAAGAATTTTGTCTCATTGTGAAGTATTGGTTAGCAATTGATATTGCAGACTATTACCACTACAGCAAGTCTGATACTCACTTGATGCCTCGTCCTAAGGCAGTTGTTTGCAAGAAAGTCTCTCAGACCATTACTACTGTATTGAGTTCGATCCTCACTGGATCCCCTCCATCTGGTGATTTTGTGACCTTTAGATGCTACGCCGTAGAGTGATGGTAATCAAGATAATCTCGCAGACAATTACTTATGTAGTGAGTCTGACCCTCACTTAATGCTCTATATCCGTTAGCCTTGTGCCAGACTATGCTATGTTTAATGACTAACAATATTCAAATCTTATGGACATCACTAATTTTACCAATACAAGAAAAAAATAGTTGGCCCCTCCAACATTTAGTGAGATTTATTTTAATATAAAGTTAAATGGTGAACTACGATTCTTGAAGCTTTGGGGAGCCCCCTCCACTGGGGGAGGGGATCATAAATCGCCTAGCAACCTCTCTCCGCTCCACTCCTAATGAGACAATAGAAATTTCAAATACAAATGGAAAATCAGAAAATGATTCAATTGGACAGAATAAAAACAGCCAAAACAAGAAAATTCCCTGATGCGAAGTCAGATTTCTCGGGAATAACTGACAGTTAGATACTTTTTGTTGTGGTCAAACCAAGAGAAACAATTGGTAAAGGAAATTTTCATGACTGATGACAAGACATTTGATAAATGCTTTGTAATGTAAATTATTGATATTTAGTATCAAGCAGTAAAGCATAATACCTATGTGTGTTCCTGTGAACCAAAAATAAATAAGATAATACAATACTTTAAACAGCACTGAAGTTAAGCTTTCCTGGGGCATTAGGAATCCTAGGGCCGTTCTTATGTGGACATCATCTATATCACGTGGAGAGACCAACAATGTATACAATAATTATCACATTGAAAAATAAAGAGAAAAAATCAGTGGGTAAATTCCATGCAGAGTGAGAAGCTATACCATAATTTCGCTAAAATCTTTCGTGTGTGTGTGTGCTGACGACCTTGAAGACAGAATCACGCCAGTCGCCTAATTTAATCAACTTTAAAGAAAAAGCCATTTTGACAAAAGCCATACATAGGAACTGGCTGTGCGCATGTGTGTTTGAGATTTTTTGCGAATCAAAACAGAGTTTTCTATTTTTAAATTACACGTTGAAATAACGGTCAGCCGAACGCTGATTAAAAAAAATATAAGATAAAATTTGAAAAAATAGTTGAATCATATCTCCAAAGTGGCGGCTTTCATTCCGTTCATCGTCTGCGACTGCCAAACCAAAAATCTATAACTATAAACAAACCCACACTGTGAAGTTGGAACGATCATAATGAACAACGTTTATCTTGTTATAGAAATAAAACATTACATTAATATGGATGCCTCGAAGAAACTGCATCTTGGTTGGCCAATCGGTAGCTAGCTCATTTTCTGTGCCAGAGATCGGTGTTTCAAACAATAGAATGTCTTAATTCAATGGTAAGGAGATAGGTGCTACACAATCTTCAGAAACACATTTTTGCCTGCCTTGACTGAGCCAAGTAAGCATCGGCTCTGGTTGTTAACTGGGATAATTGTTCGATAAGTTCACTGGACATTTTTCATTTGAAAAAAAAAAGAGATGGAGCTGAAGAAAGTCTGATATTTTCTGAACTATGTAGATCGTCATGCCATCTTATTTTTTGCCAGTCGTGAAATATGCTGAGAGTTGCGATAGAAAGTAATAGAAATAAGATGGAAGAAAGACTGAGCAAAAGTTTATAATAATGACAATTGTTTATGTTTTGAAGATCCGCTGGCAATTACAGTTTATACAATGAAAATAATTTTTCAAAAATGGCGAAAAGTAAGGAGTATAGCTAGGTATATGGCTTATTAGAGCCACAGCTACCGGTTAAGACTTCGCAACTAAAACATTTAATCTGCTCTCGTGGGAAGACATGCTCCAAAGGATAAGGGATATGAGTTCAAATTTTGCCTGACTATTATTATTTATTTCCGATTTGTGCTACTTATCTATTGATAGTAGAATACCGATCTTGGAGTTGCAGAAAAAAGGTAACATAAATGAGATTAAAGAAAGACTAGTACAAAATTGTTGATAAGGCAAAACTTACTTTTGTGAATCGAACTCTTATCAAAGTTGATTTTCAAGGACAAATGAAAGAAAAGAGGATAGTAAGATTTTGTTTCGCCAATCTTCCAAGTGGCGAAAGCCTATCAGCTTTGAAAATCAGTATTCAAAATAATGTTTCGCTTTTTTTATTTTTTCGTTGGACGTTATGGAAAAATGGCTGAGATATTTGCATATTTTTCGCATGTATATATAAATGATTATAGATTGCGTTATATCATACAAAAACTCTTATCCGAAATGATCTCCTGTCATAATACGATTAATGTATCAGTATTCTAGGAAACCAATTTCCCCTGAGTAGCCAACCGACTGCTGTAAACTGCATGCTCTACCATGGCTCACCTGAAGACTTTCATAAAGTTTTGAAGTAGTAATTCTTCCGTCAGCTGCAATAAGAGCATCAGCCTGTTTGCCTTTATCCTCATTGACATCAACAGCTGGCCAGCCACTGCAGGGCTTGTCACTAAGGTCAGTTTCTCCTTTCTCTCGAGGATTGTCATTAATTCTACTGACTCATCTCCTTGCTGTGCTAACATCAATTGAAGCTTTTCCATAAATATTCACTAACCTCCGGTGAATGTTTGCAGCACTTTCTCCTTCCAAAAACCAGAAATTCTATGACAGCTCTTTGCTTTCTACGTGTACCCGGATGGTAGCCATTTTGAAACATGATTATGGGTAGAAAAAGAGAAGGTAGCTGCACATTTTCGCCTGAGCTTCTAGACCCTTCATGGTTTACAGATTTTAAAAAAATTTTGAATCCTAATATTTTAAAAATCGAATTAGAACAGTCATTATCTTTTAACCGAAACACAAATACATATTTATGCATATATGTATGTATAAATGAACACACATACATACACATATATATACTTACACCCATATATATATACACACACACAGATATATATACACATACATTTATATTTATATGCACACACACGCACACACACACGTGCATATATATATATATATATATATATATATATATATTTTAGAAATGGATATATTTGGTCCTATAGAATGAATTGTAAATTGCGTTATATCATATAGAAACCTATTTGAAATGATCTCCCGTCATTACACGGTTAATATATCAATCGATTTAGACAACGTAAATTTGAATAAACAATTTTGGAAAATCGAGCTGCTGCAGTTATGGAACTGGCCACTGACAGGGTAGCCGCTTCAACGTAGTGATGCAATTACCATTGTGCTAAACAGACCGCCAGTAACGCAAAGGCCAAATAACTGCTTTCAATCCGAATTCTTATCTCGTTTACTCTCAGTCTTTTTCGTCTCTTCCAAAACGCCAGTGTATATTTCCTTCGGCAACCCCATTTTCCTCAATTGTTTATCCTATTTATGTTGTCTAAATTAAATGATATATTAACCGTGTAACAACGGGAGATCGTTTCAAATAAGTATGATACAACGCAATTTATAATTCATTCTCAGACCAAATATGCCCATTTCTCAAGTACATACTGTCCTGTTGAAAGAAACGAAAAAGACCAAAAATAAACGAAATGAGAATTTGAGTTGAAAACGGTTATTTGGCCCTTGCTTTACCGGCGGGCTGTCCAGCACAATGGTTAGTGCATCGCTACGTTGGAGCAGCTATTCCAGCGGTGGCGGGTCCGATTCCTGCAGCAGTCCCATTTTCTTCGATAGTTTATTCAATTTACGTTGTCTTAATTGAATCGTATTTGTAACGACGGGAGGTCATTTCAAATAAGTTTCTATATGATATAATACAATTTACAACACACACACACACACACACACACACACATATATATATATATATATATATATATATATATATCTCACTGTTGGAATAAGAAAAAAACTCGGATTAATAAATACATGTGGTATATATTCTGCATATATATTTATATAAAATTGATATATATATATATATCTTTATATCGGTATCACACTACAACTAGTCAGTTGTAGTGTGATAAGCATATAAATAAATTATTAATTATTACATGCTTTGTTTTATTGAAATTATTGAATAATTATCATGATCTTTTTTCTAAAACATGGACCACTATGTATTTCCTGCAAACATGCAAAAACGAACGACATAACAAAACAATTTAAAGAGAGAAAGTGAATGGGGGTTGGTAGAATCAACTATAATTTTAAATTTTTATATATATATATATATATATATATATATATATATATATATATATATATATATTGTAGACACTTCGCAGTGATTCAAAGTTTTGCAACAAGATAGTCTAAAGATCGTGACAGCGCGAAACTCGGTTTCAAATGTTACTTTGAACTTAGGAAAATTCTGCTTGTGCATCGAGAATATTTTGCTTTGAGTCAGGCGAATTGAATGTATTATCAGAAAGCTTCAAAGACCCAACAAAGCCCGGATTAGTTATGATTAGTTTATAGCTAAGACTGAGGGTAGGGCTACGTATGTCAGTTCCTAGTGTATGGCTACTTTGGCATTCATCATCACTATTCATCGTCATCATCATCATCATCAGCCATCAGACAAGGTAGTTTCCCCAACTCCTCTTGCGACGTGTATAGTCAAGTTGGGTTTTCTGGAAGGTAATTGAGCTCCCCCGTTACCATCATTTTCTGGTGAGCACCGTTTATATATTTCCTTGACCAGTGGCTTCGAAACTGGGGTCCATGGACCCCTGGGGGTCCAACAAATAATGTTCGGGGTCAGCAGCAGTGCTCCCTTAAAACCTGACACTACAAATTTTGTGGCAGGGATGCATCATCATCTGTTGCACAGTTATCGAAAAACATAATCATTCCACCATATGTAAGTATTCAAATAAATGTAATCTATTAAGAATCAATGTGATTTTTTTGAAGTTAAAAATTTCTTTTATTGTAATTCATTGAACACAGCAGTCTAAAAACTAAATGATAAAAGTAGGGGTTGGCCAGAATATTGCCTTTACAGAGGGGGCCTATAAGTTGCTAATGTTTCGTGACCAGTCCTAGTCTGATTGTTCTGCCAAGACATTGAAAGTACAATCAAATATTTTTCCATTGCTGGGTCCATGCCTTTATCAAGGGCATTAGTACAATGAACATAAACAATACCGACCAGAGTTTGAACCCGGTTCTCTGATTTCATTACGCTACTTGCAAAAGCATATTTTATCAGTAGTTAGCTTATGGTGAATGGTAAATGCCCTTACGCTGGGTATGGCAGTAGCAGTCACTTATCAAAAGTTTCTCCTCGTTTCGGAGTTCTTCAAGGTTTTTGCGACAGGTGAAAATAGACTTAGCAACAAGCACCAGAAGTGGCGTCACTCACTTTCTTCATCATCATCATCATCATCAGTCTTTTAACGTCCGTCGTTAGACATAGACCTTCCCCAGGATCCGCCACATTTCTTTATCATGGGCGTCGCAGAGCCAGTATTTTCTAAATTTGTCTTGTTCATCTCTCCATCTTGTATTCTGTCGGCCTCGGTTTCTCATGTGATCTCTGGGGATCTATGTTGTGAGTGGTAATGTTCATCGGTTGACTGTCATTCTTGCAACATAGTCTGCCCATTGCCATTTAAGTTTTCTAATAGTTTCTATGACGTCTCAGACTCCCTTTTTTTCCTGATATACTGTGCTGTCTTGTGATCTTTCCATGTAAGGTTGAGCATGATTCTCTCATGCGTGCATTGCATGCTTCTCAGTTTGAGGGCCTGTCTCTTGGTTAGGTTCCATGTTTCAGCTCGATAAGTGACTATCGGGAAGTTGCATTGGTTGTATACTCTTCTCTCTAGGATTATTTGGATCGTCTTTTTTTTTGACGGTTGAGCTTGCTCTGCTAAATGTTTGCCATAGCTGAGGGGAAGAGTCGGATTCATATCTTTCCTGGATTAATAATGCTAGGTTTAAGGCGGCTTAAATTCCCACTGTCTTTATTTTTTATAGAACGGTTTATTGTCAAACGGTTGCGAACAAAATAAATTTATGATCCACTAGGACGATGATTGATTAAAAAAATTAAATCTATTAATTGTAATTCTATTTTTTTAGATGATTTTATGTAGGGGTGATTATGATTAGGGATAACCTCCCGCAGTTGGTATCATATAACCCAGAACAATCTTTCGTATATAAATTCGAGAGGAGATGGGTACCGCCAAGTGACTTCCATTGCCCCAAAAATGCTATGAAGAACCCATATTGGTACTCCGACGATCTACTAAATCATGGAATAATTTGATTTTATCGACATGAATCTGTAACAGAAAACGTAAAAACATGCTGGTCTTATTTTTTTCATTTTATGACTATTTTTTATCTGTCAATTTATTTGTTGCTTTTTTTTTTAATCACAACTTTACTCAGACCGAATTCCCTTTGGCAGTAAGTAAATTGTGTTTAACTGGAAAATAAAGAATAAACCTCAAGTGGGATTCAAATGAACCCGATTCTTCATTCGGATCGGCAGCCATATTTGTATACATTCTGATAGTTTGATCATTTTCTGTTACACTTTTTAGAATTTTTTCAAATATTTTTTTATTGCATGAAGTATTATTAATCGTTATTATTTTTAAATCTTCAGGACTACTTTTTATCTTCCTCTAAATTTATTAGCTGCAGTCGTATCTCGAAATTCCCGCTCCTCTATCTATTTTTATCCACTAGGTAATCTCTGTGAGAAAAAACATGGATATATTTGGATTTCAATGAAATGATTTGGGGGTGATGAGAAACAACAGAATGACTTCCAAATTGTGGGTACAGATATTTTCAGCTGCAAAATTGTTAGCTCACTGTAGGTGACATGGTTCGCCAAACAAAAGCAAATATTTTGTAATTCCGCTGCAGAGTCTGATCGCTGAACGATGGAGTGTTTTTAATGTCGTATTTTGTTTTTCTACCATGTCAGTTTCATGACAATTTCACCTATACATGATCAGACACACGTTACCAAATGCACGAAATCCCGGTTCAGAGTTCAAACGGTTAATTGATAAAATTGGATTTTTTTTTTTAAATGACGAAGCATCAACTTAAACCAAAATTTATGATTAAAGTTCAACTCTAAAATAAGATGTTTGAATATGTCGCTTCGGTTTTCTTCTAGTTTATTAAAGCTTTCAAAGCCAAGAAACAGTCGTAAGCGATCCTAACATTCTTAGTTAGTTCTGTATGATTCTTTATTTTTCCTTTTGATTGGACTTTCGAAGTAAAGGCAAAGGGCTTTATGTAGGTCAGGTGCAGTATGACTACCATTGCTGCAATTGCAACCGCTATGAGCGAGCATAATAACCTGTTTTATTGGCTGGAAACCTGCACCGAAAACCTGCACTGTTATCTGTTTGACTGCAGATAATTGTTTTTTTTATGTTTTGTTTTGTTTTTTAAGCTGCACCCTGAAGGCCACTCTTCTTAAGTGGCTGACATCACGCGGACTTGGTCTCAGCTTTGAGACAACACATGTGCACATTAAAAAGTATATATACGAAGTCTTTCCATCAAAAAAACGTACTTTGAAGGTAGCGCACTAGTGAGGCGTTTTAGTGTACTAGTGTCTGAAATGCTATGTCGCAGTGACCTTGATCTTTTGTATAAGAAAAAACTACATCAAGCCACGTTGGTCAGTTTTTGAGCTAGTTTTTTTAACAGAGTGAGCATGTCAGTTTTGACCCAGTTTATTGCCAATGTGTGTCGTGCTGTTGCCATCTATTTCTGCTGAGTTGAACAATGAAGGATCTTGAAGTGTTGCATGTTTTTGTGGAATTCTGTTCCCCAACTTCTGTATGGAAGTGCGTCACATCAGTCATAAAAGATCTCTGAAGTAAACCACCCATTCTTTAAGCTGGTGTGAATAACCAGTACATTTTGTATATATATATATATATATATATATATATATATATATATATATATATATTTGATAAATGTTCCAAAAATGTGTCGGGAAGAGAAATGACACCATGGAGTTGATGAGTAGTGCAGTAAGCTATTTACTCCACAAATATTTTTCCCGAAAGTATTAAGCTAATCTTACCAGCCGAGAATGAATTTCAAAATGATGTTGGAATAGTGGACTCGCAACACAAACACAAAAGTGCAGAAACATGAACGTATTTGCGTAGCTCTGCTCTAGCTAAATGTAGTTAATATACAGCTATGTACTTTTGTATATATATATAGTGTACATATATATATATGTGTGTGTGTGTGTGTGTGTGTGTTTGTTTGTTTGAATTATGGATGTGATGTGATCCGACTAAATGTTAATGAAAAAGTCGGCTAGCATGCATCGAAATGCATCGAAACATGCCCACAGAATAATAAACACCTGCTTTCTCTCAAGTTCTTATCTTCGCCTTCCAATAGTCACTTTCATCAACACACACACACAAACACACACATATTATATATGTCTCTGTGTGTGCATATATATACATATATATTAGCCTATATGTGACCAGCCCTGTGGACCTGATGTGGGAAACCCTTCCAAATTTTCGTTTGTGAAGACAAGATATATATATATATATATATATATATATATATATATATATATATATATATATATATATATATATATAGTTTACCTTCTTTCTAGCAACATTGTATGATTTAATGACTTAAGTGGTTCGGATCAGGCATAGAAAATTCAAGCATTGACTGATAACATTAGGCCGGTCTTCTTCCCAACCTCTGAACCCAACACAGTATCCATCAACTTCTCTCCCTGGTAATGAAGACAAGCCATATGAAAGCATCTTAACTCTTCTTCCATTAAAGCCAGACTTTTAGTCTCCAATTCTCTGAATAAATGCTGTTATTTAGACCGCCATCTCGAAAGACTTACATTGCACTTTTCTATATATACTTATTGCGAGTAATTATTTGTACACACATCCAGTTTTTAATTGGCGTTTATCTCTTCCTCTCTTATGGTTCCGTGGTACTATCTGACACCAATTTATGGTGGATGTTTAAGGACGGTGATTCTCAATGTGTGCGTCACGGTACGCTGAAGAACCGTGGTTAACACCCAGCGGCGCATCAGGAGATTATAAAATTTTGATAATTTCTGAGATATAATAACCAAATTTGCGGATGCAATATCAAAATGACAGAAAGCCATATCTAATTGGCACATCGTAAGTCACTATGCCTATCTAGTGTTGAAGTTCACTATTTCAATACGATAGTTCAGTATTTTCTGAATAATCCTTATACAAATCGGAAGAATTTGGGAACCAGTATAGGTATACTTATGACAAACGTAGATAATGTGAAGCGTAAACATTCCATTAATGAATGGGGGGGGGACATTTGAATTTACTATCCCACTCTCTTTGTGGAGGGCTCGACAGGAGGCTAGTAGCTATGCTGATTAAGCCATGTAAGGGAATGTTCTCATATAAAAGAACCTTGTCGAATCATATCAAAAAGGAATTTTAAAACAATCAGTGTAATTATGGTACGTGCAATGTAGGATTAAAGAGAGATCAATGTTCTGTTGAACAGAAATATTTAGGAAAGTCAATATAACACGAGAGTTGAAATAACTTGTGTCTAAATGTCTCTCTGATAGGAATTGTGGACAATGGAAAATCCAAACTATCTATGCACGGTTGCAAAAACAGTCTTAGTAAATAAAAGCGTGTTAATTGAATGTTTACCAAGTAAACTTATTTGTAAAAGTTTTTTTGGATTCAAGTTCACAAATAGGACTGTGAAGATCATTAGTCTACGTGTAAGCTTATGGATAAACCAAAAAGTAAAGTTCTGTTATGAGCACGCTTAAATCACCTACATTACCAACAACAGGCGGAAAAACCATGAATATTTACGTATGTAAATTCTTCATACCCGGATTGTGACCACCAAAAAGTACCGCCAAAAGTCTAAGCTTTCTTAGTTGCCGCTCAGCATCCAATATGTAAAGGTCGACCGACTCAACTCGTGCTGGCGATAGGCCATTGTGTGTCAGCATGAAAACGATGCCGCCGACAGTAAATTTCCATTGACATACAAGTCATTAATAACTACGAGATGAAACTCCTCGTATTTCAATCATAATTATCCCAAGGTAATCCATGGCAATGCTTTACCGAGCCAAATCCTCAAAGAACTCTCATTTAATTCATCACTTCGTCGCCCGGAAATATTTGAACAAACTTCAGCTCTTCTCAAAACAAATGTACATTTAGCATATACACATATGCTAAATCACACACACACAAACAATTACACTATTACACTAACTCCCTATCTTTCTCAATCTCATATTAGTAATATACAACATCTTTGCTTTGCTTTACTTATTTTTGTCTATAAAAAAATCCCTGCATTTCTAATATAGTTCATTTTATAAGTCTTCATTAAAAGCTCAGTTGTTAAAAAAGGCTTCAAGAGATCTGGTAGTTTGTTTTCTCTATACTTCAGGATGTTTCTTTTCCTGTGTACATTATGTGAATGTAAAAGATGTATACATGTAACAAGATGTATGTGATATAAATCGGAAAGGACTAAAATTTTTGAAACGTTTGGCCTCAACAATGAGAGGGTATTGTCCAGTGATTGTGCTAGGGAAATGGGGACATTCACGTAAGTCTCGATCTTGACAAAGGCGCTATCAATTCATACTGTTTCAAAGTAAGGATGAAAGAGGGAAAGTAGGCTTGTTTACTCCTTATATAAGAAAGGTACATAGACGTATGCCATAGCTTTTCAATTTTATTGGCGGTAACTTTATTTAACTTTTTTTTTAAATAAATGGGAGTTTATTTCACCGTTATGACGTTTGGGGTGCAAAGTTCCATAAAATATTCACATTATTGCTGAGAATACTAAGCATGAGGATATAGTGTATATACATGTGCCTTCTGAGATCACAGGCGTTCAAATAAAGGTCTTCATGATTTGAATTAAGTGTTGGTGGGAAAGGACTATGGTCAATGGAAAAGGCGTAGGATGATACCCGTCACAAAAAACATTACAAACTCGGCATTAAAAGTTAATTCATTTGCAATGAACGTTATACCATTAGAAAGAAGAAAGATCCGAGAAAGTTTTAATATAACAATTATTCCAGAACAATAAATAGTACTGAAGATATCTACACTTGAAAAGTTGCTTACATTTGTTACAAATGCATGTATGAAAATCAACTGCAAAATGTCAACTTTTGATACACTTACATTTACAAGTAAAATCTACAAGAATTCGACTAAAAATGGAGTTCCAATGAAACGTTCAGTACTTAATTAATCAGAAATCAAATTCATTACAATTGATTCTTTGTGAGAAAATTTTTGGACTATATGTGTTACTACTATAGCGTGCGGTCTATTGAATCATTTCTACTATAGCGTGTGATCTGCCGGGACATTTCTAGTATAAAGTATGGTCTAGCTTGGAAATCAACATCACAAGATGATGAAAAAACAAAATTGTGGCATTGAATTTATTAATGATCAGCGTATAAACGAAATATATGAAGATGTTGAATAAAATTACAATGTTATTGACATACTTGGACATTTACGTGCTTTAAAAATTATGCCAGAGTCAGTGTTGTGTTCATGGTTATTTCTATTTTTTAAAAGAGATTCAGTTCTAAGATTTTTCGCAAATTCAGATTGTAGTGTAATTTTTTGGTCGATGCCCGTTGAATGGAACGGACAGAACGTGAAGTTTGGCACCGTTTACGAACTACAGGCCTGTATTCACCTCCTCTATCACGATTTCTAATTTTCTTGCATAACACTACCACTTTGATGATAAGACGCTGCGTCTTGTGGCGCATTCAGAAGCAATTTCTTCTGTCAAGATGACACATGAACTTTTGATACTAATTTTATCCGCCTTAGAAATCGGGTCAGTCGGGTCAGGTTGGAGTTGTGCAATCATATCTGTTTCAAGTTTTAACTAAAAAGAAACTCAATCTGAATATACTCATACCAGTCATGTTTCCCTTGCTAGTGGTCAACACTTAATAATTGGGTTAGTTGGGTCAGGTGCAGTCTGGGGGTTGACCGTATATTACATTACTGTAAACTGCAGATACTGCGGTAGACCGCGCGTTATAGTTGTACCGAACATTTTTTCTTCAATGTAAATATCCCCACTCAATTCATTTTGTGAAATCATCAGTTATTTGTGTCCAAATTTTTGTTACATATTTGAAAAGATGATTCCGAGGAAAAATGAATTTTGTTTACTTATAAAAAAAAAATAAAAAAAACTGCTCAAGTAGTACTGATGTCTGCCAGTGGAAATTTTTTAAAAACTGCGAAATAAAGTAAAATATTGCTTTGTTTTGGCAACTTTTCAGCTTTATGTACTAAATCATACGTCAGACTTATGATATGTAAAAAGAGAACAAATATCCATGATAATTTTTTTATAAGAATTTCCAAAAAAATCCTAATAATTCATTTCAGTGAAGAAAATTCATTTAAATTCTCTTCTTCTTTCGCCTCGAAACTGTTGTTGGATGGTAAAAAGAACAATCCTGAAAGGCAGACCATAGATGCGCCAGTTCTTTTCTTGTGTGAATATAAAGCTAGGACGGTGTTGCCAACTATATTTCCAAGTTAAGATTTTAAAAAATTGAGTCAAAAACATCTCATAACGCATAAAACATCTAGATTCTCCAGATACATAAGTATAAAATCTAGAAAATATATTCATCATCATCATCAGTATGTTGGCGTCTGTTGTTGGACATAGACCTTCCCCAGGATTCGCTGGACCTCTATCATGGGCATCGCGGGACCAGTACTTCGGGAATTTATCTGGCTTGTTCGCACCATCTTACTTTCTGTCGGTCACAACCTTGCCCCTGATATCTGGGGATCTACGTTGTTAGTCGTGATGTCGATCGGTTGTCTGCCATTCTTGCAACATGACCTGCCCATTGCCATTTGAGTTTTCTAATAGATTCTATGATGTGTCGGACTCCCATTTTCTTCCTGATATACTGTGCTGTCTCAAGATTTCTTCATGTCAGGTTGAGCAAGATTCTCTTATGTGCACGTTGCATGGTTCTCAGTTTGAGGGTCTGTCTCTTGGTTAGGTTCCAGGTTCCAGGTTCCATGTTTCAACTCCGTACATGACTGCACTTCATTTATAACATGAAAGTGCGACCCCACCTCCAGCATCACGAGAGACTGGTAACGGTTAGAGTAGGAAATGCATTTCCGAAATCTACAAATAACGGGGATCTGGTGAAAATACGATGGGCGTAGCAAGGTACATTAAAACATGTTTGCTATATCTTGCAAGGGGGATAACTTCTCAGCAGACACGAATTGCTGCTGCTGTAATTATTATGGAACAAATGAAGGTATGCAACTCTGAACATTTGAAGCTATTTTATTGAATGTGATTACAACGGATATTACTCAAGGTTAATGTTAGGTTAAGTGTTTGCGTTTAGGGATTAGGGTTAGGTGTTAGGGGTTAGTTTTGGGTTGTAATTAACAACATGAATAGAAACACTAACCCCAAACAATAACAAAAATCCTAACATTAACTCTAAACACTAACCTTAAGCACTAAACCTAATACTAACTCTAATACTAACACTAGTCCTAAAGTATATAGTTCGTGGCTAAATTTGATAAAATACGGTTCCGAATGCTCAGAGCTTCCTGCTTTTATTTGTTCAATAATAACAACAGCAGCTAATCATGTCTTCTGAGAAGTTATCTCCCTTGCAAAATACAACTAAAACGTTTTGATCTACCTATTCCGAACGCTCCATCTACCTATTTTAATACTTCATCTTACTTAGCTCAGGTTTTCAAAATATTGAACAAGTTTCATGTAGTCCAACAGTAAATATCTGCATAATCCAAGATCATGAATGTCTTCTCATATCAATAAACGCAGACATTTTGTTTGATAAGTTTACATTGTTTCATACGCTCAAGATAATGAATTTCTATTCTTACCTATAAAATAAACAAGAAAAATCCGACGAGACTTCCGTCCCGTGTCCTAGAAGCACGTTTGACTCGGGCGTCACCTTTACCGATGTGGCCCTAGAGGCTAACTGCTAAGTGAGGCCAAATATAATCATAAAGCTACTCCTTCGATTACCTGACTACCTCAACACGGCACAAGGTCACAATTATGGGACACCTACAAAGAGTCGAACTAATCTACAGTTATTGTCTGCGAGACTAGCTCGCTAACCACTGCTCTACTGCACGATACGCTAATAGATATATTCACTGGGCTTAATCCTGTAAAAGTGGAATTGTAAAAGTGAATTTGTGCAATGGTAACTACACAATTGCAAAACTTGTCGCTAACGGAGAAAAGCTTGCAGACGTATTTGCATAGCACATTCTCTCCCTACTTCCCCAAATTGACCTTGTACCTTACGTGGCAAAATTTAGTAAATAATAGTTTTACTGAGTTTTACTGAGTCACGTAGTCAAGTGGCTATAATGCGGAGAATATTTGAATATAATTTATCTCTTTACCCGAGAACTGTTTATGACTTATTCTTTCAATGAATTCATTACTCGTGTCTAAAAGATGGATCAGTTGTGGAAAACTTCAGTTCAAAAGTTCAATTTATCGTGTCTTCATCCTAATATCTTTACTTGCCTTCAAAAAAATAAATATATATGTGTGTGTGAGTGTGTGTGCATGTGTATGTTTCTTTATATATATATATATATATATATATATATATATATATATATATATATATATATATATGATAATTATTAAAACGTTTTACTATATTTTACTCGCCACCAAAGTTATTCAGTAGCAATTCGAGCGGTCTCAGATCATGTGAATGAATTAAGAAATGGGCGTCGTGTGGAGATCTCAAGCTGCGTCCGCCTGGAAGCATCCTCTGCATGGCTCTGTTCTCAACAGTTTAGCTAACGACACCCTTGGCAAGACAGTCCAAAGAGTTCAGTTATATCACTCACTTCTCTATTTTCTTAGGAATAGATAAAATCCAGGAATTCTTTGCAGTCATCTCTATATCCTGGCTGTATCTCCACACGATATCTCGAAAAGTTCTCAATGAATTTCAACGAAATTCTCTGGAAGTATAGGCTAAGGGGTAGAGAGAAATTGGTCTAATTTTAAGGCGGATCCAGGTATTTTTTCGATTCTTGACGGCACGAACAGAAAAATCCGCCCAAAATGAACTCCGTCTGTCATAGCACTGTACTAGAGATTTGAGAATACAATTACTGAAGTAAACTTTTCTTTCTTTTTTTTTAGGTATTGCTAATATATTTTTGAGATAATAGGCGATGTTAATTTAACTAGTTGTTATGCAAATCTGAATTTTCTTGCATTTTGAATATCATTTGTGCCTAGCTATTCATTTCAAGCTCCAATTCTAAAAAACTGGGGAAGAAAAAGCTACCGAATTTCACCATGTATAGCCCGGTCTCATGGATAATCCACGTACCCCGATTGAGCTACAAGTTCGAGTGAAAAATGCATTATCCCTTCTGTACAATTATGTATACAAATGTGTATAACATTCGTATTTCTTTAGATAATACGCACCTGGATTTTTAGTTTAAAAAAATTTCGGTAAAAGAGCGGACGATAAATAGTGAAATACGGTAATTATCATATCAAGAATAGTCATTGCATTAGGAATGAAAATTTGGACAAAATTTCCATCGATTTTACTGATAAAACATTAATGAAACGTTTGTTGTATCTGTCCGAGATCAAAAGCTAAAAATGGTTTACTACCATAAAAGACGATCAGCACAGTCGGGGAAGGGAAAATGTCGCTTTTAACAAACTGCTTCATTGGACCAACTCCGCCAATTTCTATCGAAAGTCTGGCTGATGGTGAAGAAAATACACCCAAGTTCGTTTGAGTTGGGGAAATTTAGAAAATGGAGTAATTCTGGATAGTCTTAGAATTGTATTTTTTTTAAATAAAATCCAACCAAGTGTAACAATTTGCCCGGCTCCATCCCTTCAGGGCGTTGAATTAGTGAGTTACCTCCCCTTGCCTGTGCAGTAACCTTTCTGAGAGCGTATTGACTTCATGTTGGCCGCTCTTTTGGCTATAAAGGATCTAGCTCTTACGAGACAGAATAGTGCGACGCCTAGCGGCTTATGTGGAAGAGCAGGTATGTCGTGGCGTTTAATGATAAACAAACTTTTTTTGTTGTTCAACTAAAGACTATGTAAAGTGACCGCATAATTTGGCGACGTGTTGAGTGTTAGAGTGGATAAATGGTTCGATTTGGCAGAATTGAGTTTGATGTAGATTGGATTAGTCACCAGGACCATTTAATGTAGCATTTTAATGGCATTGATATTCCAGTGAAACAATGCACCGTATTCCCAAGTGGGATAGGTGCCTCATTATATGACCTATTACGGAAACTGCGACTGCCAGATAAATCTGTTGAGAAATCCTTTGAAGAACTGTGTGATTCAATAGCCAGATACTAAACCCCAAAGCTTCTCTGATTATGCAGCAGTTTGATATCAATACAACATTTCGTCGGCCTGGTGAAATTATTGCCTGTTATATAACAGAATTACTGAAACTGTCAGAACACTGAGTATGAGAGAACTTAGTCGGGAATAATGTTAGATGGATTGGTTTGTGAGGTCACCTATGACCTAAATCAACGCCGTCTACTGTCAAAGAAAACACTAGCTTTTGATCAGGCTCAGGAAATATCTCAGGCAATGGAGGCTGCTGCCAGAGATATGATAGATTGAAGATTGGTGTCTCCTCGAATGACACCAAACTTAACCTTAAGTGCGAAGGGAGGTCTGTACTTCACAAGATTTCTCAGTCGATTTCACGCCAGTCGAATCTACTATGTTCCCGATGTTTGTGCGATGATCATTCACCAGACTTTTGTGTCACACGGAACTGGGAATGTTACGGATGCCAATGGATGGGCCATGTAGCGCAAGCCTGTAGAAATAAGAAGAATGTGCCCGGCAAGACTGCATCAAACCGTAACAACGTGAAATATAAGTCACATACCATTCGGCGTTTCAAGTACCCCAGCGATATTCCAGAGAATAATGGAGTGCACCGTGCAAGGTATACTGCGTGTAGCTGTGTACTTGGGTGACATAAATTGCCCGGTCGGAATAATGCAGAACATAGAGAAATTCTCATTAAAGTTTCAGATCGAACGCCAAAAGCTGGATTATGGCTGACATTGAACAAGTGCAAGTTCATGCAGTCGGAGATAACTTGCCTCATAAATCATGATGTCCTGGAGACGATTGCGAGCAATAATGATTCTCATTTTGTCAATCAGGTTTTCAGGGAAATTGTGAAGAAGAACCTGATCAAATATATTCGTGTGTCTCAATACCACCTGTCAAGTAATTAAATAACAGACAGAGCCGTCCGAGTATTCAAAAATGATATGAAAGTGTTCTCAGATGGCAACTTCAGGACTTGATGAGTCAGATTCTTATTAAAGTATCGCCTGATGCCTAGGGCGTCGTCTGGCGACACCCCAGCAGAAATGCTGATGCATTGGAACTTAAGTGCTCGCTTGGGTTGCATCTTCTCTGATCAAACTTCTGAAGTGAGGGAAAACAACTACAGTAGAAATAAGGCCGTGATCAACTTGCCCGTCAGCAAGAGTTCCAAGAAGATCAAGTATTAGTGATATTACATAAGAAAATATCTGGGCAGTAATCGGTAGTATTGAAAGTCAAAGTGGGTTCTATGACATGTGAATGAATCCAACGATCGTCGTAGTCAAACGGATTACGTGAGATCATGATCAGCAATTGTCTTTAAAAGGCTGATAGTGATGATGATGATGAGGAGGAGGAGGAGGAGGAGAAGGAGGATGATTATCAATTACTAAGAGAAACAACATTTTCTAAATTTAGATGACATGGGTTTCATTAAGAAAAAAACAATTATGATCAGATAATTAGTCGAGATTTAATGATTGGTTTCGTGTAGGATGACTGGAAAATACCATAAACAATGGCTTCGCAAGGTTATTTAAACAAAGAATAATACGGATTCTAAATTATTCAATATTATTCAATGACATTCTTTTAAATATTCCCCAACCTGTCCTTTCTAAAGTGATATGATTTTTAGGAGATACATAAGATTTTAATGTAATGAGTTTTGGTTATTATAGCCACAACATACCTGTCAGATTCGGTAACGTTCTCGAAATTTTGAACCGAAGCCTTTATTCAATACATTAGAACAGGAACTCTGAGAGGAGGGGGGGCATTGCAACCTGGCTAAGAGGGCCAAAGGAGGGGGCTGTGGGTTCCTTGGTTAGAGCCGTGAATCGAAACTTATAAGTCGATACGATTTGTTCATCAATAAAATAAGTTGACTCAATCGTTTACGAGTGGGTGAATATAGTATGGGGTACTAAAAGGATAATAGCACATGAAAACAGGATGGTTAAAAGACGAGGGTGTTAGCGTAGTGTATATGGAGTGGAGAAAACAGTTTAGTGCTGTCTTGTAAAATTCTTCTCAAATAGGGTAGACTCGTATTAGGTAATGTTTCATAGTTGATTCGTCTTAGTGATGCTGCATCTGATCGTTTCACTGAACCAGACGACGTGAATTCCCCAATAGTTTGAATAAAGGGTTTGGTCCAAAATTCCGATACGACACGCACCTAAAGAAGGTCGGAAGGTGCAACGGCCAGAACGTTGTGGCAACCAAGATAAAGATACTTGATCAAATGAACCATTGTATATAATCCAACAATGAATTCGAGCTTCCCAACACATAACCCAATATTTGGATCTTAGTGAGATTCACTCTGATCACTGAACAGTTACAGGTTCAGTGCATACGTCACGGGTGGGCAATTCCAAGAACATGTTAGCACAGACACCAGATGTGACCTGTATAGAGGAGGAAATGCATTCTCTTTCAGAGCAAGGTTTGATGTTTAAAAATAAATATAACAGGAAGACAGCAGAGTACAGTGGTCAGAGGGTTATGAATGAAAAATAAAGAACAAACAAGAGGAAATCAATTCGGTCTAACCAAAATACAACCTAGTATTACTTGAACCGGGACGGCAAATACTAACCACCCAAGCGGTAGTGGTGGAAATCTCCGGCCTCGCATTCAGTTGTCTTCTCGATAATTTAAGCCAAACATGAACTTTGTCAGAATGGTATAAATAGAATATTATCTCGGCACAGCAATTTGTTCACTCTTGGATTAAAAGAAAAAGGTAAGCAAAATAAAAATGAAAATCCTACTGATACGGAATGAGTAGAAACACTGAATACAATCAACGATGCTGAACGAATGAGTTGCAATAACAGGAAAAAGAGTCGATGAGGTAGTGGGAAGCAACATTTTGAATGTAATATGCACTGTTACATTTATTCTTGTAAAGAATGCAAAAGGAGCGTCTTTTGTTAGTTTAGATTCAGTCATCTGCAATGCAATCGCAGCTAACAGTTGTGCTTATTTATTTTTGTAGCAGCTGCAAAAATAAGTCGCTATTTGGGAATATTTTTACGTGTACCCTGTGAATGAATTAAGATGTTTGTCACACCACTGTGTTGACAGCGTTGGGCTAACAGCCAAAAATTACACGGTTGGTTGCTCTTGTAACAAAAACAGCCTTGCCCCGCTTTCTATCAGCTTTTCCCATGTTGCCTAAAGTTTTGAGGTAAATATAGTCATTCTTCCATGAATTATTCATGCTGGTTATTGTTTTGATCATTAGGTTTCAGCCGATTCGTTTTTCAGCCGTCCAGGAGTGTAAGTAGCATTCAGAAGCCTTAAATAGAATCCGTGATCTTGTCCACATTTTTTTTTTTTTAGAAATGTGTTACCTTTAACCATCAATTCTTCTCAGACAGTTTCCCTCTATTTATTGATTTTATCAATAAGCTTCGGTCGGTGTAACCTCCAACCTTCTTCATTTCTGAATTTATGTGATAATGTGTCGTCACTATTATACATTGCTTCTTCTGAATTGATTACAAAAAATAACCAAGACGAAGAAACTAGTCCAAAATAAATCAATGTATAATGGAATTCCTGCTACTCTTATATGTGGATTGTTCTACCTTGAGGGATGATCTAAAAAAAAAGTCTTTTTAATACTGTAGACAAGATAAAGAATTGTATTCAAGAATTATGGGACATAATGATTGATCATAACTTTAGGATCAAAATAACAAAAATAAGGATACTACCGTCTTTTTTTTATTGTTTCGATTGACTACTTTTCCGCTTTTATTATTACCTTCAAGTTTACTTCCTCTAATTAAATTGGTCGAAGAACTGTCTCATATCTTGGAAATAGATAGAAGTATGCTGTTTTCACCATTCGATAATACGTATTTTGAAGATACATTCAGATTTTTTTAAAATAACTCAACCCAGTCAAGCCTGACCAGACGGGTTCGTCACACTTTTTTTTAGCTTAATAACTCAGAAACTAATGATGATAGAGACGGGTTTTGCGCCAATCGATAGCTCATCATTTATGATTTATCACGTATGCAGCCATTGTTGTAGTTCTTAGTAGTTCTGGACTAGTGGCGTTTTTTTCTGAAGTAAGTTATTTCTCTTAGCATCAAAGCAGAGAAGAAATTGGCGAATTTACCGTGTAGGAATTGTATAATTTATTGCAATTACGAAAGGAAACTCGCCATCACAATCAATAACTGAACAACCGTAGCGTCAGAATTTGAAGTTACTAATTTATTTTTTCAAATAAACATGGTCAAAATAAATTCTATATATGACATCAGTGGCGTTTCCTTCGTGAAAACATCTTGAATAGAGTTTTAAAAAACATCTGGGTTTTGGGAAAACATCAAAAAAGCCTTTTTCCAAAAATGAAAATAAAAATTTTCTGATGAGTTTTATTGACTGAAGCCAATTTTCGAGTTTGTAGACAAAACAGTATGGCCAAGAGCGATAGAACACACAAACAAACAAACACATGCACGTATAAAAAAAGGGATAGAACTCTTCGCCATCTTTGGTCACTACGGTTCAATTTGTGATTAGAAACTGGTTCCAGGATGACGTTTAAACAAGTTAGCAATATAACTATTACCGATGGATTATTTTCAATTAATCTGGTCTTATATATTGCCAGTCATGAAGATTTGCTCAATCAATTCTTGTTTACATTCATTGTGTAAGCGAGGGAAAATTGAATCTGCACTTATGGTAAGAATATCTTTATCTGGTTGGTAATAATCATTATAATTAGCGAGTTAGTAATGAGTAAAAAAAAATTATGATAATTTGCTCTATTTTTATTTCAAACTCATCATTCATTGACGATTATTTCCGCGTTGTATGGGAACCTGGAACGTTTCACTTTCAAGAAACCTCGCTATATTTGTAACGTGAAGACATGTTGTTATTATATAGTACCAGGGAAAGCTTTGATCATTTTCGCTACTCATGTTCTTACTAATACGTCAGCGTAGCTCAGCAAAAGTTAAATAATGTTATCTATTCTGAGCATGCCAACAACATAACTCAAAAAGAGTTTGACAGGGTTTGAGGAAAACTATCATGTATATATCTATGCAGTCACTCAATTGAAACCATCATGAGACCAAGCTTTTATTTGGGGGGGGGTATGGTAATCAACTGAAAAATTAGAAAAAAAGTGTGATAAATAAATGAATTAGTTCTCTCGTCTTTTGTTGGGTGGAGACCACTGTAGAAATAATTACTTTTCTATAGTTTTGGTTCCTTCACACCTGTCTGTTCTATTTCTCCTCTCTCTAAGGCACGCACATGCACGCACACGCACACGCACATTACAAAACTTGAATCAACAAACGTGGGAAGAAAGATTGTGTTGCACCAATCTTCCAAGTAAATAGTGCAAGTCCGCATATGAATCGAATTGGTCTCTCGAATACGATCACCAGTGCTGTTAGAAAATCTTTCTCGAGCAGCCCTTTCCCTTATATATATATATATATATATATATATATATATATATATATATATATATATATCGTGATTGCCAGGTATAATCGGCACTTTTTCCGGAAGTTTCGAGCTAAAACTACAGTTCCATCTACGGAAACAATCACAGGATATTTTTTTAGCATGGTTCGTTGAGTGTAGAGAGTCCGTTCGACTGCCATGTTGCTACTTGTTTTATCAGTCAACCAACTCGCTGACTTCTCCCTTCCCTACAATTTGCTTATAGTCAGCTGTAACACAGACAATTACTAATATACGTGTCCCTATTAACCTGAACCCCCATAAGAACTGATGTATGTCGTTTCCATTGTACTGTTACAATGGAATTACTACGTTCACACATTCATAGATTGTGCACATTCGAGAACGGAAAATTTTACTTCTTAATTAGATTAAGATTCACATTTCTCGATCCACGGCGAACATTCGATATTTGGGAGATGCCGATCTGACCCGAAATGGAGTGAGGATTTGAAATTTAAGTTTAATCGGGAGGGTGGTGGATTATCTATAGTAGTGAATTACACATGGCAAAGTACGGTATATTTATATATATATATATATATATATATATATATATATATATATACATATATATGTGTGTGCGTGTGTGTGTGTTTAAAAATGAATATTAGTAGTATAAGATAAATGCTTTTTTCATAATTACGCTACGGAATTATTGATTTTTTACGCTCATGTGTTTGTGTGTGTTTATGTGTGAGTGTGAGTGTGTCGTCGCTATTATCGTTGTAAGGTTTCTTTGGTTTTATTCATTTTGAAGTAGTATGGGGACATTACACTCGAAAATCTTCCCGAAAGAGTTCTTCTGAGAATCATATAAAAATCATGAAACAAGATTTGGCATTTAAAGGATTTGAATCGGGACCATCTTATCAAATGGGTACTCTGACAGCCCGGCAGGGAGGGGGGCTACGATTTTACGGTCCCCGAAATACAGTTTGAAAAATAAAAATTAAGGCTCATGTAATTAAAAAGCAGGCATAGAAGACCTTTGCTAAACCTGTTTTCATTCATGTTTAAATAAGTTCTTGACTCTTTTCTGAATCATGGCCAGCACAACGACCCGCGGGCCAAATTCAGTCTATTGCTTGGCACGGGGGCCTCAAATATTCATTAGACGGCCCTGATTTGAGCCAGATGTTTGATATGGATATACGAGAAGTTTCTTGTAAAAAAATTGTTGGGCTTCCCAACAGTTCAATCAGGGGAAAAGCAAATTTTCTATAGTCTTGACACTTTGTATCGTAAGTAAGCCTTAGAGTCATGTCTACAGGAACTACACAAAGTACAGAACGAGTTTTGATGAACTTCTAAAAGAATCAGAATTTGAATTAGATTAGACTGAGTTGAAAAAAAAAATAACGGTGAACACAAAGTCTTCTCTTATCTGAATTTTGTTTGACAGGGTGTTTTAATCATTGTGTGTGGTATAATTAGACTATTTTCCTCGTCTGTGGTTGTTTCTTTCCCAAAGTTTCAGTTGTGAACCCCCACCCCCGGCCTTTTTTTGTGTTCTTTGTTTTCTTTTTGTCTTTTTTTTTCAGATAGAAGAAGACAGAAAGAAAATAAAGAACATCCGATGGAGGCCAGAGGGCACACAGCTGAAACGTTGTGAAAGAAATAACAGCACGAATATAAAGTTTGTTCACAAGATGTAATATTGTCAAACTCCTCCTAGTGAGTTTTGACTTTATTCTTGTATGCAACAACAATGAGGGATGACAATAACCAGATAAAAAAACCAGAGACGTCATGTACGACATAATGGCGGACGCAAAAACTGATGACGAATACACGCCCGTTTATAACTCAAGTTGATTTGTTTTACTGAAGTGCATAAACCCCATTCACAAGAATTACTGATAAAGGAGTCGAAATAGAACAAGTAGTTTTGGAATAATATTGTATGGAGAAATTAATTCTGCTTTGTTTTCTTCTTAGATTTTAATGAAGCAAAAGAGTTTAACCCTCACGCAGTCAAGCTTAGTCCTATTATTTTTAATAACATTAATTTCCATGCATTTTTAGATTTAATTAATGCTATGGCTTATACCAATGTCTCTGTTACAGAATGAAAGACTTGCAGTTAGTGGTTGAGTGCATGATTGTGCTAGAGAACGAACATCTTTGTTTTCCAGATGGAATTAATGTTATGACTGATACTAATGCCTTCATTATAGAAGACTTGATAAATAAGGCTGATACTAGTGACTCTACTATAGAAGGCAGACTCATATAGTGTTTGAGTGTCTGATCGTCCGAGAGAAAGGGCGAATTTAGATATGCAAAAATTATTTTTGCAGAGATTTGATAAGTGTAACCTGATCCGTGACACCACTAAAGACGGTCACTGACCGTCATGTTTAAGACCGCTACTTTCCAAAAGAGAAACACAGTTGAAACTTTTACTGCACTATCTTGCATTTACTAGCTTTCTGAAATGGATACGGATGCACATGAAGCTTCTTGCAAAGCCTCTCTACGAAGATTTTCAACTGTTGGATGGAAAAAAAATTTCAAAAGATTTTTCTTTCCCTATCAGGGAGTCCATGTCAACCATTTGTCTCCGAATATGTGTGTAAATTCAAAATGATTTTAGTGCATGCACAAATAATGTACACAAACAGAATAATCATTCATTCTTTTTTCTCTTTTTTTTACTTAAAAAGTACGTCGGAACGATTCGACAGACATTTTCTATTCGTTGATCTTCTCAAGTTATCGTCCCGATCAGAGGATATCTCGTTTATAAAATTTCTAAAAGGCGCAACAAGGTGTAAAAAGTACCAACCGTTTTTTCATGCTATGATTTCACTATTCAGTGTTTTAAACTTCCTTATTGCCCGAAACATTTCTTTGGGCCAGCTAGGGCCCCACCCTAAACTCGATTTCATATCAAATTTGCCGCTGTGGGGAGGTGAGTAAACAAACCTGACATCATAAAAACAATAATGCATTGTGGATGCCTACCATTGCATATTGGTTAACAAGCTAGTCTCATAGACGATTCGCGAATGTGGTGATTTCAATTATTACTGGGTGTCCCCACAATTACGGCTTAAGCTTAGTAAATACCTTTTGGAGGCACTCACCGTGGCGTGATGATTAACCAATTTCTACCGTGGACTAATTCACCGAAACTATGAGTTCGATCCTCACGAGTACCTCACAACTATGATTTTGTGCTTGTGTAAGATACGCTCAGTAAATAAGGCATGGAGCATTTCGGGAGCTTTGCAGATTATTTCACCAGATAAGATTTATGAAATGCTTCCTCGATACACAATGAATGTAAACAAGGATTTTCTTTATTACAGAGTGAAGTTTTGTTAATTAGTACATAGTCACAAAAATTGTCTTTTTTCTTTTTTCGATGTTCTATCGCTTAGAAAAAACATATCCAGAAGAGCTTTATCCGTTCCTGAGATACACTAGAAATGAGTTAATCCTTGCTTATACGGATGTAAAATAATGTTGTTTGTATGTTGCGTTCAGCAAACGTATTTTACATCCGTATAAACAAGCATTGTGAAAAATGACCTCCTCCAGAAAAAAATACAAAAAAAACACTACACTTGCCGTATACAGTTTTAAATCATATAATAATGGGCTATCGATTGCTCAAACACTCATTTTTTTAGCTTCATTGGTTTCTGGTTTTATTAAGCTTTTGAAAAAAGGTGTGACAGAAGGGCTGGGTCGAGCTGGGTCGGTTCGTTCTTTCGGATGAATTTCAATGACATTTCATGAAAAGGTGACCCAAGGGCTGTGGAAGAAGTTAATAATTTTTTTTTATAGATCCAGGTTTTTTTTTCAAGTTACTTCCCTTGCATCGTAACTATATGTCCATTCAATATCTCCGAAAGTTCTCAATGGGTTTCAATCAAGTTTTCAAGATGAGTAAAGAAGAATTAGCTTAGTTTAGGAACAAATCCAGGATTTTTTCCCACAGAGAGACATTTTATTTCACTTTTTCATGCATTTATATATTCACTCATGTTTGTCTACACAATATCTCCAAAAGTTATCAATGAATTTGAATAACATTTTGTAGAAGGGTCATTCACAGGCTTGAGAAGAATTGATTAAATTTGGGGACGGATCAATGATTTTTTACAGTTACATCCTCTGCATTGTAACTGTATATGAACTGATGTTCATTCGATTTTCAGTAACAATTGCATTGGCAAAGGTGAGCATTCTCTGAGTGCTTTGTAGGTAAATAGCCATAAAGCGTTTCATACAATTCGAATATGATTTTGAAGTCTCTATATCTGCTGTATTTGTTGTTGTTGAGCAAAACATAGGTTTCGTCACTTTTTAAATTGGTCTAGCTGGCTGGCTGGATGGATGGATGGATGAATGGCTATCTATGCATAAATGTGTCATGGATACAAGCCGCATAAATGAAGTTAAATAGCTGAAAATTTAAACATTTACTCCTAATTATGTCAAAAAATAGCTTCTTTTGTTTTGTTTTTAAATCCCTCAATGGGTTGGGGGCAATATAAGTTTATGCTAAATTGATCACTTAGTTTGTGTCTGACAGTCTTTTTTTTTATTCGGATTTTTGAATGATCACCACCCAACAAAAGACGGGAGGAGTAACTTAATCATTGATTACCCTTTTTTCTAATTTTTCAATTAATCACCCTCGACATAGCATGCTGCATAATGATACTGGTCACTTGTCTCTCTTGAGTGACTAACCAGACCAGTTGTCGTTGTTGTTGCCGTTACATTATCAATATTATATTGAATTCATAATTAGACGAAACATTGTCAATTTCTAATTTTTCGACTAATATTTCTTTCATCTTAATATTAATGGTTTTCATTACAACTTCTCACACCATCGTTCTACGGCCGAATGAAAGCTATATGGTCAGGCCTAATCGGCAAGACAGCTGTCGTGCTAAGACAGGCTTTGAATCTCGCCAGATATTTATTTCTGATCCATACTGCTTGCAGACAGTCGTAGAATGCAATGGAAGCAACCTATAGCAAGATTTAATGAGAAGAAAAATATAGGTCGAAAAATTGGTAATAATCCTAACTCGAGTATAAATGAGATATTGTTATCATTAATTGTTGACTAGTTTTATTTCCATCTTTATTTTCGTTACATTTTGTCACAACGCTAAATTTTCTCCTTTTTTCAACAAAAAAAAAATTCTAGGGCCACTAAGTGAGAATTATTTTATGGTAAAAGAAGTCTATTAAAATCCAAAACAATCCCTACTATCACTTTTGGCTTGTGTGATAATTTCAAGTTTATTTTCTGTACAGGGTGTGGCATTTATATCTGACAGATTTGCAATCATTTTCACTGCGAGCAACTTCGGCATAACCAATGAATATTTTCTTTCCATATAATATTTGAATGTTTGTAATGATAGACTGAAGGCAAACATCACTCTAGCCATCCGCTCTTTTAATCAAGAGACATTGCATGTTGTCATGAACAATATGCCGATCCGCTGTCGTGAATGGAAGAATTGAAACGGGGCCCATTCGCCTGATGTCATTTTCAACGCATAAAGAATAAGAATAAACGCGTATTTGTCACAGTAAAACTTTTGATTTGTGTGCTTTCTATTCATGTACCGTATAGAGTAGCTACCTCTTTTAATAACATTTTATGACTCTTGAAAGTGTGTCAAATATACATGCCCCACCCTGTATTATCACGGTAGTACAGAATAAACTGTAATCATGAAAATGTAAGGGAAATTATTGAAGCAAACACTGAAAATTTATATATTGAGCATTCTCTTACGTACGCACAAGTGAATATAGACACACTTAAACACACTTACAGTCATTGTCGAAGGGGGATTATTGCTCGTTGCGCATGGAACTTGAGAAATAGAGCAGATGATTCAACGACGATGTCATTTGGACAACTGTAACTGGGCGCCATGATAGCGTTTCTCTGAAAACCATTTTATTGCGTAGGCATATCAGTAAGTCTACGGCGTGAAGATGAAAAAATTATTTATTTTACACAGATTTATATTTCGATTGTAAAAGATAGTCAGGCTGTTTAAAATTCTAGTCGAAAGAAACGTAAAAGACTGGTCAAATACGTAAAATAAGAAATTCTAGAAATAGTAATGATTAGATTTTTGCAGAGAGCAGTGTCCTTATAATTCACCAAGAACAAGAGTTAAATTGGTTGAAAGTTTATACATAAGCACACACACATATATATATATATATATATATATATATATATATATATATATATATATATATATATGATGATTGCTTCATTTTGTTAGTTGATAGCTGTCCGATTACTGTACCTGATCACCCCGCTCTGTTCCACCACACCCATGCGCTTTCAAGACTAATCTTTCAAGACTAACTGCTGCCCCACAAGATCCAAAGCACACATGACAGACAAAAGTCAGACAGCTCACAGGATTGATTGAATCTGTCTGTGAAATTGCAGTCTTGTTCACTTTCATATGTCTCTTCTGTTCGGAGCTTGCATTACACACATTGCCACATACTGCACAAGTTGTATTGTCGGTAAAAGGAGGTAAAGATTGTTATGTTGAGTTTCTGCAAATTTCTATGATTTAATGTACCTTTGGAAAAAAGAGTTCGGCCACAGACATTACACTTCCAGTTCTTTACAAAAAGATCCACAAAAGCTGTTTTGCTTAATTTGCCTTTCCTCAAACATGCTCCTTGCTCTTCTTTAACATAGCGCCTACATTCATTTCGATCCAGTACCAGCTCTTCCCAGTTAATCCACGATCCAACCATACCATCTTTTCTAATTTACCAAAAGCTGCATTGGCCTTTTAGATTCTTGAGTCGATTTCAGGATCTGATTGTCAACCCCTCGATAAGGTGCTCCCTAGATATGAAAACATGTCCGCAAATTCTAATTTGGTTTCCTCCACAAAGACATTTGACTCAATGTAGGGTTCACCTGGTGCTTCGTCTTCTTCACTTATTGTGAGTCAAGCAATTGAAAAAATTGATCATCTACATAAAGCAGTTCTCAAATTAAGGCCTTGAATGTCTTGGATTTGCAGTTAAATCGCCTCAGATCAAACACCCTTCATATTGTTCGAAACCTAAAATTTACGCACACAATCTTGGAAAGCATAGGTAAGAAACATTACACAGTATATTGAGAGGAGAGTTGGAGCCATGATATCATACTGTTTTACCCCATGGTCGACAGGAATTTCTTCAGAAAGATCCCCATTAAATGCTACCTGGGCTTTTATGTCTTGGTGTAATTGCCCAAGCTTGTTTAGAAATTTTGGAAGACAGTAAAACTTGGTAAGAATTTCCCACAGCGACCCTCTATAGACGGCATCAAAAGCTTCTGTCGAATCAACGGAAACCAGATAGACACTTGCTGCTCGATATATTTCTCTTAAAGTTATTTTGCAGAAAACATCATGTCCATTGTACACCTCCCTGCTCTGAAACTGTACTGTTTTTTTTTTTCGGGGGGGGGGGGCCATGGGGGCAAATATCCTTCGGTAAACGATTCAGCACAAGCGTACTCAGGACCTTGCCATCGGACTCTAAAAGAGTAATATCACACGAACTATCACATACAGATTTAGACCCATCGCCTTTGTAAATAGGGACCGGAACGCCATCAATCCAATCTTGTGGTATAGGAGTTCACTCCCAACACTTCGTTATCAGATTAAGTATAGCTGATGATACCAACCCACCTCCAGCATTCAACAGCTTCACCGGTACAGCATTCATTCCTGGTGCCTTGCCTAAATTTATTTTCTCAATCGACAAGATGACTTCATCGTTTGTTGGAACATTATCAATATGATGAAGTAAATCTCTTTGAGGTAAGCCATCAATAACCGCTTCATCAACCACCCAAGGATAAAAAATGTCAGTGAAATACTCCTTCCAACGCTGCATATTTGCTGAATCTCTACACATGCATACAAACATGAGCGTGGATCAATAAGTCTGTAACATGACATATAGTCATTAGTTTAATTTTGATCTTGAATATCTCCCCTGGAACAGGAAATCTATTGACAAGACAAATTTCAGAAACTAAATCAACAAAAAAATTAGATTTTTTATAATAGAGTAATATATTTTTAGAATAGGTTGCCTAGCCATGTTAAAGTAACACTGGTGGAGGATTTTTTTTTTTTTTTTTTTTAAATAACTTGGATAAGTTTAGAAATAATGGAAATAGCATGAGCTTACAAGGACATTTTGAGGATCTGTCCGATTAAATTTTCAAGAGAATCTTATCCGTGAATTGTGTTAAATTGTAAATATTGTTTATATTTATGTATATTTAAATGCGTTTTTCATGAATCTAATTCATTTTTTTAAAGTTAAGGTGCAAATATTATATATAATTTCAGATTCCCAAATAAAAAAATAATGAAATAAAATATGACTATGCATATTTGCATATGCATACATATGTGTGTGTGTGTGTAATTAATAATTGTGGAGACAATTTTTATGGAAACATATTTTGTCAGGCACCGGGATTAACCGAGTAGAAAATCGAACAGCCGAACACGTAAATGAACGAAGAAAATGAGCGTCGTGCGGGACTCGAACCTATTTCTACCAAGAACCGGTTCTAACGCAACTCTGCTTTACCGACAGGTTCGCATTGGGGTGTTAATTGATGCTATCTCTCATGTTTTAGGGGAGGTAACCCAGCCCAGGGAAACTTCCCTCTAATACCCTGTCAGTTCAATTAACTTCCTACCAGGAAGGTCAAACGGGGATAAATATCAGGTTTCTTACCCTCACCTCTTCGCCTGAACCTCTGACCACTGCTCCTTCCTAACCTCCTCCCTCCCTTACTCTAAGTATCATAGCAGTTTGGAATTCATCAGACCCCAATATCAGTAGATATCTATAACGCCAACATATTCATATGGAAATTTTTATCCTCCGGAAGATTTTTCTGGTGAAACAGGTTGAGGAATTAAACCAATAAAGCTGAATACAAGGAAATTGCAACTGGGACTTTTATTTCTTTCTTTTGTTCTTGATATTTCAATCCAGAATGTGGAATTTCCCCTATTATATATACGTACATATACAGAGTGGTCCAAAAAGGTTGGGCACATTTTCATTACATGCATACCTACCCAGCCAGCCAGCCAGTTTGATTTAAATGAAAATTTTAAAAATGCTTAAAACCGCGTGATATTTATTGCTTTATTCTAAAAATTGGTCAACAGAAATAGGCCATAAAAGAGGAATGCATAGAAGAAATTATTCGCATAGACATAAGTTAATTTTAATGTGGGTTGCAAGCATAAATGTGTTCGTATGTATGTATGCATCTTCTGAAATGTGCCCAACCTTTTTTGGCAAACCTATATATATATATATATATATATATATATATATATATATATATATATATATATATATATATATATATATATATATATATGTATATATACATACATACATATATATATATATATATATATACATATATATATATATATATACATATATATATATATACATATATATATATATATACATATATACATATACATATATATATGTATATATATATATATATATATATATATATATATATATATATATATATATATATGTGGAAGTCGTCATTTCTAGGATTGGATTAATGTAATTTTCGTTAGAGGAAAGGTATTTAACCATGAATATGTGTATCATTCCTATTACAATTAATCAAATGTCCGTCTCTAAGAGACAGGAACAACAATATATATCTCCATGACCTTTTTCTACGTGCACTAATGGGACCCCCAGTCGTGTTGTTCTCGCAAGTTGGTTTTTTGAAAAAAAATTTTTTTAAATGATATTACGTGGTCTGCGCTCGCATTCAATCCGTTAGCAATGATATGACTTTCATCTATTCATCTAATACCGACAGTCTGATTCTGTTTACCTCTATGTGACCTGTAAGTGTCCGAAACAGTGCATTGTAGTATAGAATTGCAAGTTCCTATATCATGTGAGGGAGAGCAGGGATATTTTTTTGTTTCTGTGTAGCGTGGAGATGTTGTAGTCGCTGAGGATAAAGGGGGTTTGTCTCCACGTGCTTTGTGTTTACAGCCACGTACTGACGTCACGTTACGTGTTGAGGATTGATGGACGCGTTTGTCGCCATGGCAGTTCTTTGTTAGGAGAGAGAATCTATATTAGAATGTAATATAGGAAAGAATGATCGGCTGGGGTAAACATATGACATAAGACGTCCGATGGGGTTTGGTTTATCTATGAGTGGTATGTTTGCCCAGGCTACATAATCATCAGTCTTGGGCACAAGGAGCTAAAAGGGGCGAAAAGTAAAATGAATGCAGTGTTTGCGTTGAGTCGCCCAAAAACTTCTGCGGATTCTCACGTCGAGGAAGATTGGTGACAAAAGACGATATATTATAGTCACGGTAAAAAAAATGACACTACATCGACTGCAAGGTTAGAGTTGAGGAAAGGAAGAGAAAAAGAGGAAGTAAACGTTTAACTAAGTCGAGCCAACATGGTATTCATGGGCCTAGGTCTTTCATAGCTAATACTTTTTTTTCGTATTTAGTTTCAACTAAACATGAAGGAGTCACTACAGTAGCCAGAGGCACTGAATTTAGGAACCCCTAAAAACAGATTTTAACACGGTGGTTTTTCAGATAGTTATGTGCAACTGAACGTTTTATTTACGTAAGGTGTGTGTGCTCGCAGGCACGCACATATAATATTTCATGCATACATGCATATACTCTTTGATGTTAATCGCCATACACGTTCTCACAAAAATATGTTAATACACCCACACACAGCGACAAGGCGGTACTAAACGCCAGGAATAATGAAAGCAATAATTAAAATGCCTTAAACGCTAGAATGCAGGCCCATATGGAAAAAATAACACTACCAACCCCACAAAAATCAGCCAAATAAAATCAACTAAGGACAGGAGTCATAAGATCTTGAGGAATATGTATCCATTTTTATGTTTACTAAAGAACCTTTGGAAATTCCGGGACAGTCTTATGGATATTTGAGCCCCTCAACCCATCCAGGCAAAGCAATGTACTGGTTTTGGCTCCCGGGTCGTAGTGTCGACCTGATTTTATACATAGATTCAATAAAGAGTCAAGAACTGATTTAAACTTGAATGTAAACATAGGTTATGAGAAAATTCTCTATGTCTGCTATTTGATATGAACCTTTATCTTTATCATACAAATTGAATTTCGGGACCACTAGAATTGTGGGGCGCCGGGCAATTGCTTAGTGTGCCAGTGCGATAAAACGGCCTTGTATTAGTGTTGACAACTAAAATTATTCATTATCTCATGCCTCTGCTCTTCTCTCACTCTTTGTCTGTGTCTTCATGTTCTCTCCCTTATCCCTCCCAATCTCCGTTGCCAGACCATGGTTTTATCTAAATGATATGCAAACGTTGATTAGTTTCATAGACAAAGATCATCTCCTCAGTAACTCCCCTACCTAATCCCCTTTCTCTTCTCTTTTTGTCCTCTCTTCCTCCTTCACCCTCTTATCAAAATACCTTTCTACCCTCTCTCTTCCTACCCTCTTATTATTAAACTATCTAATTTTGTTTTCTGTTCTCTTTCTTCCTACTCTTTTATTACTTTACCAAACATCTCTCCCTCTCTCTCTCTCTCTCTCTCACACACACACACACACACACACACACACACACACACACACACACACACACACACACACACACATTTCCCTTGTGCTACTCCTGATAGAATAGCATTCGAACGCTGGTAGGAACAAGCAGGATAATTTTATAGATTATCTTTCATTTTGACACGCATATTTTCAAGAAAAAAATGTACTAGATGTTTGTACTACAAAGGATAATGCAAGTCTAAATACGAACTGCTATTCATAAGTAGAACCAAAAGAATGCAGTTCGGACTTTTACTGTTACCGTTTGTGAGCAGTTCCCTTCGTGAGATCGTTGTATTCATGTCAAAAGAGGCTCTTTCTAAAGGGTCAGCGGAGGGTTTGTTCAAGTCAAAGTACTTTTTTTTCATGATCAAACATCCTGCAGATTAGGGTAGCACTTCATACATAGAGTACATTTTAGCAGTGCCCTTACGCTGGTTACGGCCTCAGCCCGATGGGATCCACAGATCAAATTACTACTTACTCAGTCATGGTTTGCAATACGAGGAATAGAGACCACATGCACCCGAAGTAGTGTCACTCACTTCACCCTGGGCTATTTTCCACATAGTGAGGGGGGAGATAGACTCATACCATTCCCAAGAACTTTAGTGCTAAGTGAACACAAACTGTATCAATAGCAGCCTTGACTCGGCTCGCCGCTACCTGCTCAGCCCATCCGCAACTTATTTCGTACATGAATAAGACAAAATTTCGAAACCCACCGTTCGGAAGCCTCCAGATTGGCGTAACACGTCCTTCCTCCCCTAACACTTTTCTGTTGCCACCATTTTGGTATTTAGCTAAGCTTAGTAAAAGAGTCGTCTGCCGTTTTTTTCTTCCTTAGTCCATTCCACGCGAAATAGATATGGCTATTACAATCCACCATATTATTGTTTGCTGAATGAATGTTGTTTTTTTTTTAAGTCAAATACATTTCAGCTGTTGTTATTTTATCGCGGTAATAACCTAGGATTAGTCAGTTAATAAGGACGAAGATTAGTGTGTGCTGAAGGCTTTTAACTTTTTTATTTACATTTACTTATCATACAAAATATGGTGAGCAGTAATAGCTACAATTATCTAGTGTGGTCCGGACCATCGAAAAGGACAAGTCCACTGCTCCCGTGTGGAAGCCGTGAAACACCCTAATGTTATTAAAATGTATCCTTTATCCCACAGCTTCTCAAAGTGGGGGGGACTCCTCTGAGGGAGATTATTGGGGGCCGTAGAAATATTTGTAAATCTTTTTTTTTTCAAAAAATAATCATATTACTAGTTTTTCATCATCTCCATAATACAATAATGTACACCTACTGATGTTGATTGAAAAATGTCTTAATGCTATTCTCTACTTTTGCAGAAATAAATTTCGGTTTTAGTAATTTGATTTTTGAAAAGTATTAATTTTCCATAATGAGAACCGTGAAACTTATCATAATACATGAATATATCGAAGTTTTTGACAATTTTTTGTTTCTATCTAATTACCGTTAGATTACGACTAAAGACTATCATGATCAACATCACATGGAGAGATCATCATCATCATCATCATCATCAGTCTTTTAACAGCCGTCGTTAGACACAAAGCTTCCCCAAGATCTGCCACATTTCTCTATCATGGGCGTCGCAGAGCCAGTATCTTCTACATTTGTCTAGTTCATCTCTCCATCTTGTATTCTGTCGGTCACGATTTCGCATGTGATCTCTGGGGATTCATGTTGTGAGTCGTGATGTCCATCGCTTTTCTACCATTCTTGCAACAAGACCTGCCCATTGCCATTTAAGTTTTATGATAGATTCTATGATGTCTCAGACTCCCGTTGAGAGATCACAAGACAGTATATTAGAGAAAAAATAGGAGACTGAGATTTCTTAGGGAACCATTAGAAAACGCAAATGGCGATGGACTGGTCATGTTGCAAGAATATCAAACAACCACTCGACATCACGGTGTACAACGTGACGAACAAGACAAATTCAGAAAATACTGGCTCTGCAACATTCATGATAGAAGTCTGACGAATCTAAGGGAAATTCTACGTCCTGGACGCTAAAATGATGATGATGCTTTATCTTATCTCGATTAGGAGCCCAGCCAGGTTCTAACATTAAGGGGGAATGAGCACGAGAAGGCACCCGGTCACGTATCTATTATTTTAGATTCATTATAATTTGTATAATTTTTTATTCAAAATCAGAACACACGGAAGATATAAATGATGAGGAAGTACTAATTGTTATTTTTATTTTTAAATCGAAGCATGACAATAAAAAATGAGATTTCATTCTCATCATCAGCAGCAGCAGCGGCCTTGTAGCGTACGTCGTTGGACATAAACTTTCCCCAAGATTCGCCAGATCTCTTTATCATGGGCGTCAAGAAGCCAATAAAAAAAATGAGATTCGATTTTTATCATCATCATCAGCAGCAGCGGCAGCAGCATCCTTTTCGCGTCCGTCGTTGGTCTTCTATCATACAAAGAGACTAAAGAGTTGGAAGGGGCGCCACTCCTTGAAAATGAGTCCAGAAGGAGCAACCGCCCCCCCCCGTACCACCCCTTCTAGCTACGCCACTGATCTCGATGTATGGAAATCGTTCAGTATAAAAATGACTAAGCCCCAGCAGAAAGCGAAGTTGATTTGTACGTAAGAAAAACACTGGCTAAGAATGGGTGCGTCAGACAGGTCATAAAAGATGAGGAATTGATGCCATCAGCTGCACCCAATCTGATGATGTGAGCACCTGATTGAATGCAAAAACCAGAGCAATAAAGAAAGGCTGCCAAAACAGAAATTCTGTCTAAGGCTGTTGTTATTGTCAGGAATATATAATATCTAATATGAACGCCGTTATGGCTTTTTTGTTTGTTGGTTCTGTCAGGCTAAAGCAAACAGAAAGAGAGGAAGGAATAGCAAAGTCTGTGTCTGCGTGTTCGCATAAGCTAAAACACTCAGCTATCAATGCGTTTGTGCTTTTGCATCTATATCACTACTACTGCTTCTGCTGCTGTTGCTGTCTTCGTAGTAGGGAAAAAAAACAAATATAGGCATATCTGATTTTTTTATGGATTAAACTGATGTTTTTCTCATATTTAGATAAAACAAATGTTTCTCGTCCAAATCTATTGCTTTATTGCTTTAAAATAATTTTTTTCTAAAAAAACAGAAATTATGAAGACTTGTAGAAAATAGATAGGAAAATAAATTTTGTTGTAGGTCTGCCTTTTGTTTTGCAATAGATACGTTTACACTAATATATATATAGAGAGAGATATATAGATATATATTTGCATAATTTATCCATACGTAAATGATCCAGTCATTTTTTTAGTCATGGCTAGCCCACACGTTTTGCAAAGTAATGTGTTCGATCTGTGTATCAAACTAATGTGGCCCCAAGCCAGACTAAACCCAGCATAGTAAACAGCTAAACTGCTACTACTACTACTACAACTACTAACAATAAATAACTCAGGGAGTGGATACATCTGACAACGTTATTGTCAGGGGTAGTAACTGTACATGGATCCACCCCAAATTTACTTAGTTCTTCTGTAGCCTATTGTCTACCCTTTCACAAAATCTCATTGAAATACGTAGGGAACTCTTGGGGATATCGTGTGGACAGACATGAAATTTTGGCAATATTATGTGATTTGGACATATAAGTACGACTTTGGAGGAGAAATTGGGCATGGATCCGCTCTAAAATTCAATAAGTTCTTCTGCAGCCTATTGTCCACTCCGCAACAAAAGTTCATTGAAATCAATTGAGTACTTTCGAAGATATTGTGTGGACAGATACGACAAGATACATATACTCCTCCAACTCCATTGACAAAGGTGAATGATGATAATTTATGCACGCGTTTTTAAATTTACCAGTTGGGTATCGTAGAAAAAAATCACTAAATATTTGAATTTCTGTGTGATCATTTTTTTTGGGGGGAAAGGCACCATTAAATTCGTCTCAGTGGAAGATTACATAGTTATAAATTGGGGCAGGAGGTATTTTATCAGCAAGATTATTACCTTCTAGTGGAAGAATCCCATGATACGGACAGTGAAAGAAGACAACAAGAGTCGTTTTAATAAATGACTTCCTCCTTTTCAGCTCAGAGGTAATGAAAGAGATACTCGCAAAAACAAATAGCATATGGAATGTCTCACTGTCAATTTCGGATAATCAAAATACTGAAAATTTATAAAACATGCATCAGTTAGAATCTGTTCTTGAAAAATCAACCAATCGGCACTAGCCTTAAGAAAGAAATTTTTCTTCTATTATCACTGTGGTTATTTTACGCATTTCCTGTTAGGGAACTGATAAACAGCTTATTCACGTAGATTTTGTGCTGATTGTATCTCATAATTCTCATTATTTTAGATATTCTTGTAATATGTTGCATTGTGTGCAAGTGGTTTAGAGATTTAAAAAAAAAAGAGGCGAGGAAACGTAGGACTATCTGCTCTCCTTTCAAGCGCACCAACGGAGAAAATCTTTGAAATTTAACGAATTTCAGAGACGTTTAAAGGCCATATGGTGTGAGTATTCGGATATATACTGGCTTATATTTTCTTATCAGTGGATTGTTCAAATAGAAAATTTTAGTAGTATATAGTTAGTGGAGGAACCCCATTCTCCCTTACTCAAGAAGTAAGGGAACGACATTCCCACAGAACTACACGTTGTGTGGTAGTTATGGCACACAGAAAACTGACAGTTTCCTTAAGCTAGGATGAACGAAATCTCGGTAGACTGACAGAAGCCAAGGTGCTAGGGTGTTTTTATGCTTTTATGCCATCCCCATCTGTTGAAAAAAGAATTATGGATCATTACAGTTTCCTCGTTATTATTATAAATATAAGATGTTTTATTAACAGCACACTCAACGGGATCGAAAACAAACACTATCGTATTTGCCACAGTTAGATTTTTTTTTTAGAATAACAAGAAAAATAAAGGTAACGGTAAGTAGTCGTGAATAAAATAATAAGAATGGTTTACAGTACTTCGCCTACAAAAAAATCTGTACGTATATAAGTTGAAACGTGTCACACTGTGTGTGTATTTTTGTTTCACGCTATAAAAAACCACCCAAACATGGGCGCAGCCCAACCAAATTCAGTATGCTCACTCAATAGACCTAGGGGAAGGTTTAAAGTGAAAAGTCTCGAGAAATTTTTCAAGGGATTCAGAGGGTGGGTCTAATTACAATGTAATTATAATGCTAATATGGATCTTTACTTTCCGTCCAATATATACATATCTTCTTATTTTATATGTTTATATACAATTCTACGTTAAAGTATTCGACATCTAGATTATTTTCCTTATTTTTTTCCGATTAATCATTCCGGATTTGATTTGATGGCATGTATCCACCCAAATATTGCCAGTAAAACAGTGTACTGCGTGAAATGATAACATGATAGACAGAATCATTAATATTAATTATTTCATTTCCATAATCATCATTACTATCACGATGACTTTTACATAAGTATTCAATCTCCTCAAGTAATGATTGAGGCTTTTTTGGCATAGAATTCTGCTGATATACGTTTGCTGTAGCCCTCTGAATCCCTCGACTGGTATCTTCGACCATTCTTCCACGCAGAACCGTCCCAAATCGTTCAGATTCGATGGCTTCCGTTTACAAACAGCAATTTTCAATCCGTCACACAAATGTTCCATTGGATTTAGATCAGCCGATTGAGGAGGCCATTCCAATAACCCCATTCTTCTTCGAATGTTTCGAATTATTGTCTTGTAGGAAGATTAATCGCCGACCAATTCTAAGCTGAATAGCAGAGAGTAAAAAAATCGAAAGAATGGACTGATATTTTGTCCGAATTCATTTCCCTCTCGATCTTGATGAGTTTCCTTGTACTTGCTGCTCTAAAGCAACATAAAAAAAAACGATGTTTTCACCACCAAGCTTCACTGTTGGGGGTGATATTTTTACAGCATGCATCGTGTTCTTTTGTCTCCAAACGTAACGTCACTAGTTTCATCCTAAAAGTTCCATTTCTGTTTCGTCTGACTATATAACTCTATTCCAGTAATCATTTGACTGATACAAATACTTTTTAGCGAACGCCAGATGGATCTTTTTATATGTTTTCTTCAGTAGTTGCTTTTTTTTCGTGCAACCTGTCCGTGAAATCCTTGTCGGTTCAATGTTCAACGAATTGTTGAGACGTGTACATCAGTCCCAGCGTTCTTCAGATCCATCAGGATATCAGGTTGATTGAAACGTCCCGTATGATTTCAGTCATCCCTTTGCGTTGAAATCTTCCTTGGACGTCCTGATCTTGCAAACTTTGATACTGTACCAATTTCTTTCCATTCATTAACAATGGATAAGACAGTGAAACAGGGGTATGTCAAACTTATAGCCGTCCTCGGATTGATAAGCTACAATCAATTTCCCTTTCAGATCCCCGAGGTGCTCTATGCTTTTCAGAAATGAATGAATGTTTCATCTATAAAATCAATTAAAATAGACCATCTAAAGTCATGTTCAACATTACACCATGCGGGAGTTGTACGAATGGCTCGCTTTAAGCGGTTCATATGACCCAATTTCCGGCTGAATCTATACCTTCACTGGGAGTCGAATGAGTTACTGCCAATTGTGGAAATGAAATGATTAACAGTATTAATTCTATCTTATTTTATTATTCATTCGCGAGGTGAACTGTATTGTTGACACTAATTGAATACACTAATGTCATCAAATTGGAATGGTTAATCGAGAGAAAAAAGAAAAATAACCAAGAGGTCGAATACTTTTGCGTGCTACTGTATTATACTTGGTAGAATCAAAAGTTAAGGGAGACATTTTGCACATCTGAGGTGTCAAACGTGAAGGGAGATCTTTATTCCCTTTTTGATGTGTCAGAAGTGAATTGAAACTCTTGAGTGGTCAAAAGTGAAGGGGATTCAGTTTACGAATCTGAAAGTCATTTTTTACACCTCGAATATTTTACCCAGCGTAGACAAGTATTTCAGCAAGTAAATAATATAATGATTGCTTTACTTATACTTTACTAAAACTCAACTGACATATGGAATAGATTAGCTCAGTGGTCACCCCACGGGGTCATGGTTAATAGTGGGGCAGAGCTGGCTGATACGAAACTAACACCTAATCACTCATGTTTGACAGACTAATGCCCCAATAGTCCTATAGTGATATACATATATATATATATATATATATATATATATATATATATATATATATATATATATATATATATATATACATATATATATATATATATATATATATATATATATATACAGACGACATATACCTAGCATATATATATACAATATCTATATATGCCATATACATTATATATATACCATATATATGGTATATATGTATATACGTGTATATATATGATTGATAATATATATCATATACATGGTAGATATATGGCAAAAATATGATATATTTATGGTATATATATAGTGTATATATATATATATATATATATATATATATATATATATATATATAAAATTATGTACATATATATAATATAAACCATATACAAGATTGATATATATATATATATATATATATATATATATATATATATATATATATATATATATATATATATATATATGCCGTACGCAGAACTGAATGGTCAGTAAGACTGAATTTAAGTGATATAATTACTTACGCACAATTTCCTATCTACCGGAGTGCTCTATTCCAGAGTTGGAAGAGCATTGCAATTTTTATAATGTAGTGTCATGATTTAAAATCTTTATTCAGATAATCTTTACGAATTTAGATTCATGTCTGAGGAGAGAAATTCTACTTTCTCCTATAACTAGCCACATTAAGTTTTTGAAATCGAGGGATTTGAAAAATTTCAGTTGGGCTGATTTATCCAAGTTTCTAGTCGAGTGTGCTATTCCAAGCAGAGTAATTGGATCTCAGTGTTCTCTATAATCAACAGTGATCGTTTGTTTTGTCTAATCCAACGGAAACCTTCAAACTGTAAAAATTCTCCTCTTCAAAGGTAATGGGTGGCAGCATTACAAAGTGTAATTCAAGAAAATTGAATTTATTGTCTCAAACCACTTACCTTATATGGTATTCAGATTGATATTTGTAGTTCAAAGCTTTTACCCAAATTCATAAAATCACTTTATCATGATATATAGGAAGGCTCTAATATTGACATAATTTAGCACCCCTTTTATTCATTACAAAGAATGAATTGGGGTAAAAGGAAAGAATGAATTTGGATAAAAGCTCCGATGAAAAATATCTATAAAATTTTAGTTTCAATCAATTAATTCAATTTTTGACGTTACTATATGTAACACTTACTTTCAAAGAGGGGAAATGTAGTGATCAGACAAAAATGATACTAAGCAAGCGATCTCTGTAAATCGTTTGCTATACAAACATCACAATAATTTCGTTAAATAAGACCCTTCAACTGGTAGCTTGAAAAAATTTATCCTAGTAAATATTTCAAGTCCTCAACTTCGAATATTATGTACTTGACTGGCGAGAATACAACCTATCATTCAAAGAGTTGAGATAGAGAGAGTTGTTTATGTTCAATATGTATCTCAGGAATGTATGATTACAAATGGTTCAAATTATTATGATTACAAATCGAAATGATGTTAAAATTCATGAAAAAAAGCGATTAACAGAAGCACATCGTCAGATAGCGTAAGTTAATTTGTTTTCTTACACTTTGTGACGTTTCGTGTTTATATACCATAGCATTTTGTTATTTATTGTTTAGTGCAGATGAATCATCAGTTGAATATTAACACCCAAAACCGGATGTTATCGTCGAACTGTATATTATATTCGGGGATGCAACCAATACAAGTAAGCCTCCGGTGGCATAGGCTACACCCAGGCCGTTGCCAGGGTGGAGCGAGGGGTTATCCATTAAATCCAGGGGCACGAGTAGAAGTGCTCAGTGTTGCTAAATAAAAGTGCTTGAATTTTTTTTTTAAATAACAACAAAAAAATCAAAAATGATCTAAACATACCAAGGAGATACAAAAAATGGCCAAAACATTTAAGCGAACCTGCGCTAATATAGCGCTTTTTTGCCCTGTCCAAGCAAGAAACGAGCTGAATTTAACGCAAAAAGTGCTTAATTGGTAACATTGGAAGTGCTTCATGATAATCCAGACACGTATTTTGTTACTGCACAGAAGCGTCTTACTATCGCACTTGACGGGATGTCGAATACTTTGTCTACGAGGGACAGAAAAATAAGAATTACGGACATTGTCTAATTTACTTTCACGAGATAAAAAAATCTATGCGTTAGCGACAACTATTTGACACTTTATAAGCACTCTTTTGAAACACATTGCAAAATTCAAATATCTTTGAAGTTTTGATTTTGGTTATAATTGCAAGATTTTTGCAAGAAAAAAAATATTGCCTCCTTTTTCTGGAAAGATAGTGAAAAATATCTTTATTTACCAGAGATGTCAATTGATCGATGATCAACATTTCATAGGCCAGCTTTGATTTTACGTGATCTCAATTTCACCAAGTGTGTGATGAAATATTGAGAAATTTAAACCGCTGGAAATATGCCCCTTGTCCCCACACCCCGCCCAGCGACGGGCTGTACCGCTAACTTTTAACCCGCAAAAGTCATTACCGCTTCGACAATGGTGTAGTTTATGAGCTAACCTATAACCCCTGAATCAGCCAACCAAAGCAGGTTATCTGTGAATGTAGATGAATTGGTATATTTATAAGGTTAGTTACTTATTTCGCTTGAGTATTTCAGTAGGAGAATATCCAGTACTATTGGACCAGTAGCCGACAATCTTGGACCAGAACCATATTGGGGAGAGGGCTACGAAGTTCATGGAAACTGGGGGTTTGTCCCCCCACCAGAACCTATTCTTTGCCAAACTATTGCTATATGTTACATGACGGTAAAAGTTTGACGTAAACACGAACTACCTCAACCAGAATTAGAACTCGATTTGCCGATTCTATGTTTCATGCTGATAAACGGTAGTCTAATTCCGTACCTCCTAAGAACCAAGTAGTACCATGAAAATATACACTTTTTGAAAAATACTTTTCTTCATCTCTTTGGTGTGAATTGATTCTAAGGAGCTCTCGTTGCTTTAGAATTATTAAGGACAACACCGATAACGACTATGAATAAATTGAGTCCAGTGTTTCAAAAACTTATTTCAATGTCACAGAAAATAAATTTCCGGGTAATTCTGTAAATCCACGTACAAGCAGATGATTGGTCTTTTTCTAACCTTCTGTGTAAGTGTGAAGGGGTCCCTACACGAGAGCAAATCATAATGCCTTGCGTGATGATGACCCTACCAGTCAATAAATAAGTCGACCTGTTTCTTGTCTGAGCTAGTTATGTACTTGCTACCAGAGGTCGACGTTTGCGCCCATGTGAAATCAATGATCGCGTATGCTGGTTTTCTAGGCAACAAGACAGACACTACACAATCTTCCTACCTCGATTTTCCATACACCCGATAGCCCTACTGCAATACTAAGCTAAGCTTAATAAATGGGGAAGATTCACAAGAACCCCCGTTTTATTTTTTTTTTTTCGCCACCTGTTTTTCCTTAATCTTTGAAGTGTCTCATTTACGATTCTGCATGTTCCCATGGATTCATTTTTAACCGTATATGACATCTACTGCGCTTTTGAACCTGGACACTCAAAAAGTATAAAATTGCATAACCTGTGATGTAAGCAACAGACAAAAAACAACAGGGATAAATGAACACATTTTTCTGTATAATTCAGGACCAGAGAATTCAGGAAAATCGATATTATTCAGTTGCAGACATATTAGATCTCTATTTCAGGACAAAAACAGCGAAAAGGATGTTGAGAACTCCGTTAAAAACTTTTCATATATAACTCGGTATTAATTGTTTGTCCTATAATCTCTTTTCATACTCGTTGAAGTAACTATTTCATGATTCTGTCTGTTAGCAGGTTCTTATAATGTCATTTTAACCCTATATCTCACCCAGTGCAAACCAGAAAAACATAGAAAATTGCATTCTGACCCGAAGAATAGTTACTATTAAAATACAAAGATATCTTGACTTTATTTCAGGACAAAAACAGCAAAAGGAATGTTGGAAAATCCGGTTCTGATTTGGATAAACTGGGCATATCATGTTATTTTAGAGTAGAATAGAATATACATATATATATATATATATATATATATATATATATATATATATATATATATGTGTGTGTTTGTGTGTGTGTGTATAATTGTTGTTATTATTATTATTATTATTATTAAGAAGTGGGTACATAATCCAACCTAAATGATTATAAATTATGTTATATCATTTTAAAATTCTACTTGAAATGATCGCCCCGTTATACTGAATGTACCATTTGGCCAAAGTAAATAGAATAAACAAATAAACAATTACAGATAAATGGGGATGCTGCAGGAACCGACCGATAGGGTAGCTGCTTCAACGTAGAGTTGCTCTTACCATTGAGCTAAACAGGCGCCGGAAATGCAAAGGCCCAAAGAGGTCCTTAAACTCCAATTTCTCAATTTGTTTATTTGCTGTCTATATCTGCTCTCTTTGTTTCCTCCAATGCAGACAATTATATTATCAAGTCGGATCATATATCCATTTATATATTTTTATGTATCATTCTGTTGGATTATATGTATTTGTATATTAATCTGTCGGAAAGTCTTTTAAAAGTAAGATTACTATTGTATCCAGTAAAAGCTTTGAGTATTTGTCAGATATAAGCTTAGTGCTCTTATCTTTTCACATTAGTTGGCCAGATGGACATAATTTCAAAAAATTGTAAATGGTAACGTTAATCTAATTTTTGTTATTGGGAGGGGGGCTGGTTTACTTTGTTCATGATCTATGGCTAAGTCTCTTTTCATTAATTGTGAATCAGTATGGAAATAATAGTGGAGTCGGAAAGTAGGTTCGCGGTTACGGTTCACTGTTCAAGTAATGCAATTTTCTATCTTTCTAGTGACCGGGTTCAAAATAACAATGGGTGTCATCTAGGGTAAAAAAAATATGACCCCATGGAATCATAAAATAAACACTTAAAGGATTAAGGAAGAACAGGTTGCGGAAAAAAAAATCCGGAGGTGGGGGTACCTTTTCGATTGTATTATGGATTATGTGGTACATATCTACATAAAATTTCTATATATCTAGCTTCATATTTTTGGCTGTAACTTTTCAGGCTTGACAGATACAAATTGACCATATACACTCTTATGAAGCTGATATAATTTTCTTTCCAACGATATATATATATATATATATATATATATATATATATATATATATAGTGTGTGTGTGTGTGTGTGTGTGTGTGTGTGTGTGTGTGTAAGTAAATGCACAATCTATAGACTGTGGACTATGATATACACACATGCATGAAGTTTCCTTGTGAGATGTTAAGTACTTGACTTCGCATTTTTGGCTGTATTCTACAATGCTCAATAGATTGTCAAGATACATTGTTAGAAAACTGATTGAGGCTTCTTTTCAATGATATATATGTCATTAAGAAATGGATATATGATCCGACAGAATGATTATAAATTGCGTTATATTATACCAAACTCTTATTTGAAATGATCTCCTGATATTACATGGTGAATGTATCGTTTGGCATAGACAATGTAAATGGAATTAACAATCAAAGAGAATGGGGCTGCTATAGGAATTGAACATACAACCAATAGGGTAGTCGCTTCAACGTATATATACAGGTAGAAAATCATTTGGTACACACTGCAATCTAATCTACACGTAAAAACCAACATAAAGAAAATCTCCCTCGAACTTATAGAAAAACACTTCCCCAAGCAATACACTGCGTAAATTATTTGACAAGAATAAACAAAAAATCAGTTATAGTTGTTTAGAAAGTTTCAAAAGAATCATAAAAAACATAACAATTAAATAATTAAGTAAGGAATAATACTAGTAGAGGAAATATAAATAAACCAAACAGCGATTGTACAAATAGCAACCGGTGCCCTTTGCAAAACAAATGTCTGAATTGGATATTGAATATCAAGCTGAAATATCAACCCTAAAGAAATCCTTAGAAACGAAATTTAAGGAAATACCAGAAACAGCCTATAAATTAAGATAAGCCAACCATGCATCATCCTTTTCAAGTGAAAAATACAAAAACAATACATCACTGTCCACACATTACTGGGACCTCATAGACAGCAATATCACACCAACAGTAGAATGGAAAAGATTAAAACTACCACTCACATGCCAGAATATTGAAACCCCTTGCTACCTATACCTAAATGTGAAATTAGAGATTCCCACCTCCACTTGAAAGATGGACTTACAGAGGAGAAATTAATGAAGTAGCTATAAAGTCTTAGCATTGCACAAAGTCTCTATTGAAAACAAAAGAAATTTAGCACGCCACATACAGGTATACAAAAATCAGCTACCTTAGCTATCTTATTCTTCTCGGTGTTATTTTTAGTAGTAGTAGCAGCATTACTATGAATATTTTTAGTAGTATTATTATACCCACAGCCACTAATTATCTTCTGATGATTATCTTAAATATGTAGATGCTAACCAAGCAAAATATTAAAAGAAATGAACGTCAACAACTAAGGCAATATAAAAGTGAACCCTAACATTGGGATGCAGATAAAAATGAGAAAATGTATCTCCTGAAACCCACCACAAAAGCTGATAGATTAACAACACACTGATGAAAAGTGTCTGAAACATTCCAAGTAATTTACAACAAACAGCCATGAACCCACTTCCCCAAAGTTAGAATAAGAAACAAGACAAAAACTACAGTAAGTAAAGAAAAAAAAGAAAAAAGGTAGAATAAGGCATAGTTTTTTTCTACTTTGGAAATAGAGACATACACCCCAAGAAAGTCCTAAATAGAGATCCGAATAAATTGAATCATTCGCTTGAAGGAGCCCAAAAGGACAGAAAAATAAATGTGTTTGTGTAGCAAATCCATTATTTCACTATATTTAAGATTCTACTCTAATTTGATGTTGAATGTATAGAGCACTTTTTGAAATGATCCATCCAACATCGAATATTGAATTACTGATTTTTACTTTCATATATATATATATATATATATATATATATATATATATATATATATATATATATATATATATATATATATATATATATATACATAGTGTGTGTGTGTGTGTGTGTATGTGTTCAACTTTATAATGCCCTGATCAGCACAGTTTATCCAAATCAGAACCGGACTCTTTCAACATTTTCTTGATTTTTTCGATGTTTTTGTCTAGATATGTTTGTATCTTGAAAGTAACTATTTTCTGGATTATTCAGGTCAGTGTGGAATATGTATATTGTTTAGTTCCAACATTATGCGATTTTCATTTTTTTCCCAAGTCTGGGTTCGCACTAGGTGTAATATAGGAATTAAAATATACACCGGTGGGCATCATTAGGACCTGTTAACAGGCAGAATCATAAAGTAGATACTTCGAGGAGTAAGAAAAAACTGATTATAAGATAAACAGTTAATGTCTAGTTTGTAAAGGAAAACTTTTAAACTGATTTCTCAATATTCTTTCGCCTTTTATTGTTTTTGTCCTGCAATAGAGATAAAATGTGTTTTCAACTCAATAATAGCGATTTTTCTGTATTCTTTGGCTCTGAATTATGTGGAAAATGTGTTCATTTATCTCAATCTGTTTTTTTACTGCACAAAATGAACCCATTGGACATTATATCAGCTTGGAAACGGGCTGAATCATAAATTAAACACCTCAAGGGTTATGAAAACACAGGTGGAGAATAAACGTTCTCGTAAACCTACTCAATGGTACCCTAGGGATCACATATACACGTATTTCATGTAAGAACGACATTTTTCACCACATCAACTACGGATGACCGAAATATCCATCATTGCATTCTTATGACTGAATAAAAAATTCTGTTTTATTGTGATTTTTTGGAGCTCAGTTCTACCTGTGAGTCGGGGCCTCTATCTTCCAATGGCTCACTTGGAATGGATAACTGGCGATGGATCGTCTTGCAATAGACAAAGGTTTCTATCTTGCATTCGATAACTATTACACTTGCCATCTTCCGTGGTTAACGGGTTGAACTTAGTACGTTGATTTTGTTTACCGTCACGCGTAAGGCAATAAATGCCTTTGGCAATTCAATACCTATTTTTACCCACGAAACCCGAAGTATTGGTTCATTTGAATACTTTAAGCTGAAAGCCATGAGAATAATTTATTACTGTGAATGAGGCAACTGGGGTAGATGCAGGCGCTTACAATCGGGGTGAAACCAGCTCATGTGAATGCGTCATTAATATACCATTTAATTGGCTGGCGAAAAAGGAGGCGTAGCTCATCATTAACTTTTTTTCCTAATTTTTTTTTCTTTATGGGAATAGCGTGTGTGTCTCAGCGTGGGAGAGATTTACGACGATCCAAAATCAGAATCAGCGATTCCAAACGAAAAACGAAAATCGAGAAACAGAACCGGAATTGAGTGAAAAGAAACGTAACACATGGAAATAAAGAGAGGAGCTGAGGTAAAGTATGGTCAACTGATAGATGTTCGATATTCATAGGTGTTTATAAAGAGTAATATTTCGACGCAAAAGTAAGAAATGATGATACACACAAATTGCAGGTTCAGTATCTCAACATATAATAAAGCACCATGTATAATTATTTTCTCCTTTATCTATTTCTCTTCCGTCACACTTTCTTTTACGCCGCCACATGATGATGTAGTAGAAATAGAATTATTTTCTGTTCTGATGTAGTAAAAATAGAATTTTGTTGTTAAACTTGATGGATAAAAACGCCGTAATTATCTAATGGTGAATTTGAACGTTATTTGTAAATTTTTGTGAGCAAAATATTTTTCATCTTAGAAACTGACATAAGTATATATATATATATATATATATATATATATATATATATATATATATATGTGTGTGTGTGTGTGTGTGTGTGTGTGTGTGTGTGTGTGTGTGTGATTAAGAAATGGATATATATTCCGACAGAACAATTAGGAATGCCGCATTTTAACACCTATAAAATTGAAATCGGGCATAGAGATGCATCTTTCCATGGAAAAGGTCGTATGCAATGCAGAGGTCACCAGATGTTATTTCTGGTAATTCCTAGCCAATTCTCAGAGTTGTGGGCCACAGTTTGGAGCATAACCAATGCGATATCAACCACAGAAGTCATTTGAGGTCACTGTTAGGTATTTTCACGTACTTTTTAGTCGACTTTCTAATTTTGCACGTAAGTAGCTGAAATTTGGCTGAGAAGTAAATTCTTTCAATTATCTATTAATGTGGATTTTACCATGGGTAATGCGAGGTAATTTCTGGTCACCTATAGAGAAGTTTTGGGCCATAATATTGCACCTTGGATACTGAGACTTTGTATAAGAGTATATTTTTACACGGTGAAAGTTATAAACAATGTGAGCTTGACGCTGGAGAATATTAACGGTCACCTGAGGTCATTCCTGGAAATTGTTACCAAGCAGAAGGACAATCTGTGAAGATCGCGTGCCTTTACTGACTTCTCAATGCTTTTCCAAGGGATAGCTTTCTATTGGTTTTTCTTGGGTAGGATCGTCAATCAACCTTTTCATACTTTCACCCAATGGGAGAATCACTTATGTAATATATCCAGACTTCCTGTATAACTGATCTAGGGCACCATTTATCCTTTATTGTACATCAGAACGTTTAGTCTTTTACAGCTTTTTTTTTTTTTTTCTTATTAGCAGTTTCGTATGAGAAGAAATATATCAAATAACATATTTTTCCTGTTTGGTCATATTTTGAGTTATTTTTCCCTGGGCAATGCCGGATATCCCTGCTACTATACTGATAAGTGAGCATTGTGTTTCAGAAGAGGTCAACTTACCACTTGAGCTATGCAAGGTTGACCTTAGGGGTCATTTAAGGTCACCAGAGGTCATTTCTTGGTCATTTCAGTTGTGGCCTAATGATCCCAAAATCCTGTGTTTGAGTGCATTTTCTGAAGGAAAAGATCGCAATTTATGTGTCCTTGGCTTGTAAGGTCATTGTAACTAACAAATTTGTTGGCCACATATGTGAACCGAGGATGTCTAAACTGACCATATGGGTGTAACTCCTAACATCAAAAATAGAAGACTAGATGAGGTTGACCTTAGAGGTTATTCAAGGTCACCAAAGGCCATTTCTGGTCTTTTTACTCAATTTTTCATGTTTCAATAATTTCGCACCGTTTGATGTCACTTGAGGTCATTTCTTACCATTTTTTAAGTTGTAAGCCACAAATGGGTATCTATGAAACTCTGGCATGGAAGTAAATTAAGGAGGTAAACAGTTGCACCCTAAAAGCTGATAATTTGTGTGTTAGGCAGACTTGACCCCAGAATGAACATCAGATGGGTGGTGATGATCTCTGAAAACCTATGTAGATCAATTTGGAGTCAATGTTTCCAAATTCTATCCGACATTGTTCAAACAATGTCGCAGGTTTTGAACAGGGTCTGTTATTTTTTGTTCTCTGAGAGATTGAACATTTTAAGAAATGTCCGACCTATAGTTTTTTAGACAATCTCAGCACGAATCTTGTGCTGCTCTTGGGAATATTTTACCGAGGAAAATCGAAACCCGTGATTTCTATACCCAGTAAACCCGGGACAAAATCCCACCGCTATCAAATGTTAAGCCTTTAACTGAAACAGGAGCAGCCAAGTTACCATGTTCTGAATGCAGCAATAACTTTGATTTTACATGTTGGTGCAAAATAAGATGAATTGTTTGCTCTTTGTTGACAATGTACCTTTCCACTTGAAGTTACGGACTGAAAAAACATAGAAATAAATAAAATTTTCGTCATCTGAACAATAGACCTGCAATGACTTAGAAAAATGGGATTGCTTTGTGGCTGAAGCGGTTGCATATTTGACATTGGCGCCAGTGATGGTGTTCAAGCCAAGGTAAAAAGCCAAGATTTCGGCAGCTGATTTCAAAGCCATACACTCTGCACTTGGGATAGTGGCGCAACATTATCTTACTAATTCTCAATTGCATACTTTTGGCTTTTTGTCGAGCTAAGCTTAATCTACGTATATAAAACGCAATGCGTATTCGTATGTATATCATTGCTTGACTAAGGCCTTTTCCATCTCCTTCAATGACGAGCGTGATTTCGCTAATCTCAGCCATTTCCTACTTGCAAACTTTTCTTTCTCGTTCCTCCATCTAGTGTATGGTCTTGTCCTACTGCGTTACTGTCCCATAGACATCAATCGACTAGCCTTTTGCTCTATCTGTTATCTCTTCTCCTCGCTATGTGCCCAGCTCATTTCCATTTTGTCACTTTATTACTTGTATGATATCCTTTACCCTTGTCTTGTTAATCATGTTCTGTCGTCCTTGACATTGTTCTATCAATTTCGCTCTATGCTGTTTTGAGTTTGTTATCGGTGGGGGCTGAATTTTACCGGGTATTATACATTGTGTAGATTTTACGTTTCAAGTATTTTTGAGTGAATGTGATACTTTTCAATGAGCGCAAAGATACTACACTCTGTTCCATATTGACTTGCTTCTTCATCAGAACAAGATGTTACACAAGTTTAATGTGAGGGCTGCGTATACGAAATTTTTTAAAAATTGCCTCAGTCCCCGCAACTGGTACTGCGAAGGCGTCAGGGCAAGCCCGACTCTTTCTTCCAAGTGCAATGGGGAGGTGTTGCCCCGGGACTCACTGACCACCCCCTCTGAGACTGGACAAGGTTATTTTTTGAGGCCACAGGACGAATCCAAGGCCCCTTGGGCTTAGAAATACCGAGCCTCAGTAGGCCATCATCGGCCTCGGTATTGCACCGGTGCAAAACTACCAAAGAACGTACTAAAAACAGATACAACACTTTGATTTTGATTTACCCATTTCCTCTCGAAAGCCAGATGTGACACGAGCCTGTTCAACGTGGGGCTCCGTAAATGCGGAGCGACAGTTTGAGAATCATTGTTTCCATCAGCATCTACGAATTATATTGAATCACCATCCAAGCAATTCTCCTGTTCACCGCCAAAGTAATAGAATAAGTAATTTCTCGCGAGATATCTCGTCAGCGATTTCAAGACAATCATTGTTTCCCCTGCCTTCATATTCATTCATGAATTGTTTTGGAACACTATCCTATTCACTACCAGAGTAAGAAGGCATAGGACAAAGTAATCTCTCGTTTCAGGATTTTGGACATAAAATATCTCACACATTTTTCAAATTACGTGTCATTAAAATATATGGTCCAATAAATGTGACGAGTCCTAATTCTTTAAACTTTTACCAAGAACAGAATCTCCAGAGAATTTCAAATCTGGACTTCCCGCTGGTATAGATCAGTTCCCCTTAAAGTGATGAATTTTCTATCCAGGGATGAATTTTTGAAGCTCGAAACGACTCGGACAGACACTTAAAATTGGCTCATTATTGTTGGCAATGATTCTTGCGGGTGCAGTGGGCCCATAGAGCTGGGGGCTCGGGGTGCAATAAGTCCTTGAGAAAATCTTGAAATTTGAATAATTTCAGGAAGCCATATGAAATGGGGAGTAATCCTTACTTACACAATGCCAAATTATAAGATTGCAATAAAATGGCTATAAATAGTAAAGTTCCACACGCTTTATCATTTGATGTTAAAAACGGTGCACTACATTTGTGCGCCGTTGTTAACTTCGAGTAGGCGAATGTTTGGAAAATTTATGAAAGGAAAACAAAGGCACCGTTTTTAACATCACAATTGTGTGCGAGTTTACAATTTACAATTTACAATCAGGGTAGCGATTTTATTGCGATTAACAACCGGAATAGCCATTTTATAGCCAACCGAAATTTTGGCCCAAGGATACCGAAATGATTCTTTCATGTGCACGTTGCATGGTTCTCAATTTGCGGGTATGTCTCTTGGTTAGGTTCCATGTTTCAGCTCCATAAGTGACTATTGGGAGGATGCATTGGTTATACACCCTTCTTTTTATGATTAATGGGGTCTTCTTATTTTTGAAGGTTGAGCTTACTCTGCCAAAGGCTTGCCATCCTAGTTTAATTCTTTACTTGATTTCTTCTTCTTTTGAGGGTCTCATGGAGATTCGTTGTCCTAGGTAGATGTAGTGGTCTACTTCCTCCAGTTCCGTGTCCTCGATATGCTGGGCCTCACATGGAGAGATCACAAGACAGCACAGTACATCTGAGAAAAGACGAGTCAGGGGCATCATAGAATCCATTAAAAATCCCAAGTGGCGGTGGGCTGGCCATGTTGCAAGAATGGTGGACAACCGATGGACATCACGACTCACGACATGGATCCCCCGAGATCACATGCGCAACCGAGGCCGGCAGAATATTAGATGGAGAGACGAGCTAGACAAGTTCAGGAAGTACTGGCTCTGCGACGCCCATGATAGAGAAGTGTGGCAAATCCTGGGGAAGGTCTATGTCCAACGACGAACGTTAAAAGACTGATGATGATGATGATGATGATGATGATGATGATGATGATGATGATACCGAAATGGGCATTAGATCATATTGAAAGGTCAATAACAAGTATTGTTCTAGCATCCAGTGAGTGCGATAGCTTACGATCAGTGATTCCATGTCTCTCGTGCAGACATCTTTGAAAAGAACATGGTACCTCTTCTTGAGCTCTCTTGTTGGAGACTGAAGTAGAGTAAAGAGGCTGAGTATCCGGGCGCAGCTGGTAGCCACGCTTACTTGGTCATATACTATTGGCTTACAAGAATGGCTTTCAGAATTATTCCTGTGAAATTCTGTAATACCCTGCTTAGCGCTGTCCCATTTAGCGCTGACACGTTATTGCACCCTCTTGAAAATATCTAAATAAATTTAGTACACATTAAATTTCCGAAATAGATATTGATAAAACAGAGCATTACTGGCAATCTTCGAAGTAAGCGTATACTATTCAAATAATGTCATGTGTTTGAGAAAGAAAACATACCCATAGCAATATACAATAATTTATCACCCAGACGTATATATCACCTAGTATTATTTCACCAGCTCAAGAAAGTAGATACCTGATGAGATAAACAGCACTGATCCATTCCACTTTGTTGAGGATCAACAAAATCATATATTTTAGATATGATTGCTGGCAAAATCTCTATTTATATAATATTATAATGACCCTGTTTTTTTTTTTCGTTTTTTGTTGTGTTTTTTTTTTTATTTTCGTTTACTGTTACACTTACAAAGGTGCCTCTACAGCACTAATCGAGGTTTACAGTATTAGTTTGGTGCCCATGAGATGCAGACATTGTTATTCCTCAATAGATTGAATGTAAACAATATCAACCATTGTTACCTTTGAAGAGGTACTCCTTTGAAAATTTATGTACGTGGTTCTATTTGACGTGAGATAAACCTGATAAACGGGAAGAAAATCATATTTTTCAATTCAGCCATAAGTTGTGATATTACCTTGATTTTATTCTCAATTGGATGAATCATTGTCAACCATTAGGAAGAGAAACTAATCATAGATAATTTAGATTTTACGGTGTAGTTTCACTGAAATGTCTTCCTGGATAACTTGAAACTTGTTTTTCCATCCGTTGCTATTTACAGCAATCTAATTATCATATTGCAAACTTCTTCAAGGTTCGTTACACACGAAAAAAAATATTCCATTGTTAAAAGAAGCCACCTTTTTCTTGAAAAGGACATTTAAATCGAAGCTTTGCATGTTTGACACAAATTGTAAAACTGGGAAGCACTCAGAGAGCACATGCCTCTACCATCACCATATACCAACTAATAACTCGAGGAAGATCAGTTAATCTTCACGAAATGTCATTGAAATACATTGAGCACTTTTGGAGATATCGTGTGCACAGACAGACAGAACAAGTGAATGCATATACCTCTTTCAACACTGTTGGCAGAAATTAAAAACCAAAGCAAAAAAAAAAACGTTTCGCAAACAGTGTTTCCTTTAGGCTGCGCGGCTTTGCACAAGAAAAAAAATATACGCTGCAGTAATATTTTAATGCCATGCGCGATATAGGATTAAATAATGATAAATAAACAATAAAGTAGAACCAAGATACCGAATGAATCATATCTTTTAGTATACACTTTTTGTTAAAAGTAACTGACCTTTGTTTTTTAAACTTTGGACAAGAAAATCAATGATCGTCTCCAAAGTAAAAATATTTCCTGCACATTCTATATTTTCTAGTTGCTCACAAGTCTTTTGGTCCCGCTGAGGCTTTGAAAAGTTGCAGGGAATATTGAACATCATAGAAATTAATGATAAAAGTGAAATATCTACTGATGTGGTTGCATTATTTGTAGATATAAAAAGAAATATAACCTACAATATTATTCTGCACATTTCAACAAGAGAGTGTTTCTTATTTTTGTTGGAAAAGAAAAATCTACGTCTTCTCACTAAAGGCTATCAAGAGAACTAATCCAATTATTGTGCTCCATGCCTCCATACATTTTACCTGCATAACATTGGTATCTATTTTTTTTTTTTTTTGATGAATAATGAAATCAATCTGTCCCATTGTTTATCAATCATTAAAAATATTCGGACCGTTAGATTTTGTTAAACCTTACATTTCTCGGTTATTGAAACGCAGCTTTATCTAATAACAACGTTTCGTGAGTAATCATGGTAAATATAGAACAAGTTTTTGATGAAAAAAAAATTTTTAATGGATTCTCAGTGATCATTTAATCACAACCCAAAAATCTACAATATATTCTGATTAAAAGAAGCAACTACAAACCTTAAAAAAGGGATATTCACGTTTTATTGCTGTTTTTTTTTTTTCTTTTAATTTTCCGATTAATGACATATTTTCTAAATCTGCGACTTGGATTTCGAATATGATTTTTACTGTATTAATTCAAGCAGAAATTTATCTTATATCGTATATTTTATAGAGATTTCATAAAATTGAATTAAGGGGGGATGACTCAGAATATTTCAAAATCTTTCTTGCAAAATACACTTTTCATAAATTTCATTCAGAAATTAATAAGCGCCGGAAATATTATTCATATTTTTCAGATAATTAGTTGATTTTTGGTATAAATTTTAAAATCTGAGTTTGTTCAAACTACAAATTCTCTAATGCAAATCATTACGTTCCATTGTTTATCAAATGTGAACGACTTTTCAAAAGCAAGACCTCCTGTTTTAAAGATTAGAAACAAATCATTTTTATACCAGAATTTTATAATAAAATTGACCATCCATTGCTCACCGTTTTTCGTCCACTACACATTTTAGTCAAAAGTGCTTGTAAGTAGCCGTCATTATTTCAAGTACCTTCTACTAACCAGTCAAAAAATAAAATAAACCAGTGCATAAACCCGTTTGATTATTATGCGTTTACTTTTTTCAATGCAGTCAACCAAACCGAAAAGATTCCTAATTGCTAAATTAAAGAGATGTTGTGTGAAAACCAGGGTTCTACAAAGACAGACTAGACAAAAAATATCCATTACGTTCACTACTTGAGACTTTATATTTGACGAGTTTCATTTCATTTTAAGAAATTGAAAGAATAGTACTCAAGTTAGTACAAGTAGTCGAGTCCCTCCGATAGCATATGTAGAAATTTCTATTTTCGCATCTTATACTCCAACAGTGACGATATTTCTATTAGGGTTAGGGGTAGAATTAAAGATGGAATAAGTATGAGATAAGAAAATGAAGCAATAATACAAGCTGTGGAGGTACCCCAAGATTTTGGGGCTCCAACAGTATGCCTTCAAAATATTTCAGTATTTTTTTCAATTTTTTGCAGGCAAAAAAGTAAAACATTGCAAGTAAACTTGTTTTAGTATTCATTATTGGTCCATAAATGACTTTAAACATCATAATTTTATGAATATTTCATTTTCGTTTTGATTCGTTTGCAAAATTAGCCGAATACAAAAATAGAAGCATCCCCCGAGAAATGTTGTACACTGGATTCTATCAATGGTAAATTCAGCCTTGTCAGTAGTACAGAAGAGGGGGTGAGATTATCAGCCAACTGTAGTGGTTCTCGAAATTAATTGTATGACGGTACCCTATATATTAGACTCATCTGGCAAATGAACAGTAAAAATGAAATAAATTACAAAAAACCATTTCAGTAGTCAGTGAACGAAACTTCCATATCAGCATACTGCTGTATGTACAACTCTCTTTTTTTTTTTTGTTTAGCCCGTCGTTAAAAAGGTTAGGATCTCACAAAATTTAGTGATAAAACCATTAGATTGTTAACTCTGTGGTAGAAGTGGGACGGACACAATACTCGTACTGGACACGTCGAAGGCTCGAAATACATGTTTGCAGATTTGGAAAAATTCATCTAACACATCAATGGTGTACCGTAGTTTACGAACCAACGGCCCACCAGGATTTTGCCTGCTCGCCCGGTGGCTCAATCGGACCCTGTCCACCAAAAGTTGAAAGAAATCTTTTTCGATGTGAAACTTGAAGGATGAATGGAGTGTGAATTGAACTTGAAGGGGAATAACTGCATTTACTCAGATATTCATATCTTTCTAAACTTGGGGGAAAAAACTAATTATCTAACCCAATGCATTAAAAAGCATTAAAAGCTTACAAACAACTTGAATGGTTATGCCTTTTTTTTTCTATACCTATTGTTCCCTAATTTCAAAGATATTTTCCAAATTTATTGCAATATAATCTTTTAGGGGAAATCTCGTCATATAAAATGAAGTATGTGTAAAATTATGCACGAGCGAGAAGCAGATGAAAATGATTAAAAACATATGAAAGTCATGCCGTTGGTGAATGAAATTTCGTGAAAAAAAAATCGAGGGTGGATGACACTAGAATAGTTTAAGAAGCACTGGTATAAATATCAATTGAAAATCTGGGACTGAAACAAATACCCAACCTAAATTTTGACCATGGGTGTCCATTTACAGATACATTGTGCAATGTATCCGAGTTTGATCTGGGTCCGTTTCCGGTCCATGTTGTAAAAGGCAATGAAATTATGTTTAACATGTCCGCTGCCATGCGACGCTCATGTTGCGTGTTGCCTCTGACGCGCCTGGGCTTATATCAATAACGACGGTATTAGGCTCATTTTTTGCTTTGCAGCACTGGACAGAGGACGCACTGTATGTTAAGCTATCGAATAGTATTGAATGTGTTAAAAGAAGAAGCAACTTGAAAAAGAATTGACTTACCAGCAAAATTCGGATTCGAGTCTCTTTCCGAATAACAAATGCGACCGACTGCAAAAGCCGGACCTTTTTATAGCGCAATAAAACTGATGTCACATGCAGTTATTTGTTTGCTGCTCTGATTACATCGTTTACAATTGATATCAGTGTAGATATCATGACACGATAACGAAGTACAACCTGAACCATGTGCATTTTCCGGTGTGTGGCTGGTACAAGTAAGGCATCGAAAGGATTAAAAAATGTATATGCAACTGTTAGACACCCTTCCTTGAACATTCAATTACAATTGAGATCGATTGTATTATCCGGCCCCCAGAACTGATTCAAGTCTAAGTCAAAAATTTTCAGATTACACCGTAGCACCATTTCTTTACAATATTCTTTTATGTACTCAAAGGGATCTGGAGTCTACATTTCATTCTAGTTTTGATTGAATTAAATTCAATTTTGACTTCGTGTACTATTGACTCGAATCAATTTTGTGGTCTGGATTCTATGTTTGACCCTACAATTGTTCTCAACTATGTCTCTTCAATAGTCAAAATGCTACGTTCTTTTACTAATATAAGTATTGTAAACCATTATCATTATTTTTACAATTACTTTCCTTTATCATAATTTATTGTTGCCATTTTTTTTCATTTCCGACCTGCACTCTTTATTTACTGCCAATAAATACCATGCTAAAGACTCTAATCGAAAGTGAATCACTCTGAAATACGTAGGTTGTAGGTCGACGGCCTGGGTTATGTCGCGATAAAATAAAATACAATTGTCAAAATTAATAATGACGATTCACAAATTGCTGTTTAGTTGAAGATTCAGCATTGGGCTTAGATTGGGTCTTTTGTCACAATAAGAGATTAAAACCGTGTTTGGGGGGGGGTTCGGTGGGGTAGCCGAATTCTATACCTCTTGCTTCCAGGCAACGTTTCGGTTACTTAATGGTCACATAAAGACAAACGGAGTCGAACTTTTAGTATTAGATAGATAGATAGATAGATAGATAGATAGAAATCTGATTTTTATTTTCGGGGAGAGTGCGAACACAGACCACGCAACACACACACACACACACACACACACACATATTACCTTTTTCTTTGGATTGTACAAAAAACACGCTCTTGGGCCCCATTAATCATTGAAGAAAATTCAGTGACCATAACTCTGACCATCCTTGAGTTATGCGAACACGGACAGATTGACAGACATTTGGTGAATTAAAATTATGGATTTTTTTAGGTAAGTGTGAATGCTACTGACTCGAAATAAGGGACCAATTTAGCAAAATATTTTTGATACTTATGAAACAAATCCTCCATCAAAAACTTTGGGAAATGTTGCGATTCTCAGAAATTAACTTGCTTAAACCCTGCTCCGGAGTCCCAGTAGTAATCATAGGAAATTTGGTGGCCATAGCTATGGCTGTTCTTTATTTATACGATGACGGACGAACGGGCATTTAGCGAATCATAGTGAGATTTAATTCTACTAAGTCATATTTCATGTCATTCAGAAAAGGTCAATAGGTTTTAAATCTCTTTCTTTTAGATTATATTTATCGTCACATTATAATTGTTTATGTACGAAGAACTGATAATATTCAAAATGGCGACCAAGCGGATTTAGTAAAATTGTTAAGGCACTACAAAGCCACAGGGGTGACAAACAAAATTAGGCATCCCTGAAAAGAATGAATGAAATTATGAATAAGAATGAAATAAAAATGAAATCTGAAAATAGGTTACAAATGAAAAAACATCAAAATGCGTAATTATATCTTTTTATCTTTCATTCGACTATCTCGCAAGTATTCGAATTCAGGTAAAAAAACAGGTTTTCTGATGCTGATTTTCGAGGCATGCATACGCTCTTTATTCGCAGGATTGGCTCAACACAATCTGCCCACTCGTATCGTACTAAGCAAGGCATTATAAATATTAACAACTCAATGTCCAAATTGATTAATAGGTGCTTACGATGATCGATGGTTAGCAAACTAATCTCGCAGACCAATTCGGTCAAGGGGTTAGTTTCATCTTCATTTGGGTCCCCCACTACTGTGGCCCTGTGCTATACTAACCTAAACTTAATGATTAATTAGGAATCTGCCTCGTTTCTTCTTCTTCTTCTTCTTCTTCTTCTTCTTCTTCTTCTTCTTCTTCTTCTTCTTCTTCTGCCTAACCCTATTTCTTCTCCTTCTTGACTTTTTTCTTTCTCCTACTCCCCTTTTCGTCTTCTTCATCTTAACTTTCTCCTTCCTCCAATCCCCTTTTCTCCGTCTTCTTCTTGACTTTTCTACCCATTCTTCTTCTTCTTCTGCCTCCAACTCCCTCTTTTCTTCTTCTTCCTGACTTTCATCTTCTCCTTCTTCTTTTTCATCTTCTTCTTCTTGACTGTCTTCTTCTTACTACTTTCTTCTTCTTGGCTTTCTTCGTCTTCTTCTCCTTTTTCTTCCTCCTACATCCCCTTTTCTTCTTCTTGACATTCCTCTTCTTAGCTTTTTCTTCTTCCTCTTGACTTTCTTCTTCTTTTGACTTTCTTTTTCTTCTCTTTCTTTTTGTTCTTCCTCTTGACTTTTTTCTTTTTCTTCTTCTTCTCTTTCTTCCTCTATTGGTGTCATCTACAAACAATAGAGATCCCATAAGTCAAGTTTTGAAAAGAAAATCATCCAGTTGTTTCGGCTTACTTGACGCATTCATTATTGAATTACGTGTTCCATTCCTGTTCAAGGCAATGTTTCCACCCTTTCCGCTTGGCTACCGAACTTCTTATGATAAACTCCGTCCCTTGACGATTTATATTGGCTCTCCCCAGGCATAGTTTTGCAAATTTGCAGATTTTCAATCATATCAAGTGAAGAAATTACTATTCACACAAAAAAAGTCCGATGGAATAATAGCTATTTTCTATACTTTTTACACATGCGAAACCAGCCACTACCAGAGACGTTCGAAGCAACGAGTAAGTTGTGGGAGCCATGACCAAAAAGAGGCATACAATCACACCCAGGAGCGTTCTTTAGCTTTAGAAAACAGAACAGCCCAGGAGGTATACTCAATTATTTTTACACCGTTTTTGGTTGATAATTAATACAGACAGACCCGGGAATAGTGGAATAAATATGTCCGTTCGAGTTCACCCCTGAGTGCCTCCCCAAGTAGATAATTTCACATCATTTCTTTCCAAATTGTAAAAAAATCAGTTTAGCGTAGTTAAACGTCCACGGATTGACACATTTCTTTTTATATAAGTGGATAAGATATAGAATCTTTCATTCGTAAGAATACATTTTTTTTAGTGTAAATGATTAAGGTACGTTATTGCAATCTGTCTACAATTTCCCAAACAAAGTATTTCTCCTCTTTGTTCGGGAGGCAAAATCTTTTGTGACTTTTAGGAGATCCAGCCCATCAACTCTTGCTTTGTGGATATGGAGAAGGGGAAGATTGTTGTATCTTTCCTCTATCATATTACTTCTCAAGCAGTTCTCCATTCGTCTTTGCATTGAAAAAGATCGTTCGTTTCACAATGGAGCGAGCAAGTGGACTCGTGTAAGCGTTGCAACCTCTAGTAGAAACTGGTAAACGTCAGTATTGTTAGAAAAAACTGAAAAGATCAAATCCATCAATTAGAATTCCGTCACATTCGGGCAAAGTTGTTTCAAAGTGCTTGGAAGAAGCATTAATTCAGCCTTGAGATTTAAAAAGATTATTTCATTTCCGTACGCATATTATGGTTCATCTTTCATTTCAAATGACTTTCTATTGTTAGCGTATTGCAAACTTTCTTCAATATTTTATAGTGGTGCATACGATTTATCATCGAACCTTTGTTACAGCTTCATGATTCATGCATCAATTGCTTGGGAAAATCCTGCTCAATAAAATGACTAGGCATCAGTAAAACGATGTTATTGTGCGTTGCCATGTTTAATAAACTCGACGATTTTTGCTTTGCTGCAGGTTTGATCATAGAATATCATAAAAATCCATCCTTTATTGTTTCAAATTATTAATCAGTGAGGTGACAACAAACAATGTACGTTGAATAGTAATGTTTTTGCTCTGCAAAGAAAAGGCAAGCTGTTCAGAAACATGTCTCAAGGGATGTCATCTTTTGTGCTAAATTAGACAATTTGTCTCGAATTTCTCTTTAACAATATTTGTTACTGTACCATACAATGATTTGTGATTTGTAAGTATTGAAAATACACTTTTGTACGTACTGTCCAGCGAGTCGGGCAAATCTTATGGATCTTTGTCATTTTTTTCATTTAGTTCCAGATCAGCTGATTTTTCCTTGAATTTGGCCTCAATTTTTCGGCAAGATCTTGTGCCAATGCTAAAGAATGAGATTATTTCGCAAGCCTTTGATTTTCTCAGTGAATGCGACATGCAATTGGATTTCCAGCTTGTAGTCTTGCTCCAACGCTAGTAGGACGGTCACTCGTGGCAGTTGCAATGTCATACACAATTCTGCAATCCTCAATCTTTAGTGCACATTGCAAAATGGCGTCTGGGTAATCTTCTTGATACATCCCAGCGAAATCTTCGAAAACAGCCATATCTCCCTTCGATAAACGCATGGTAGTTGCTCTGTGTTTGAGATATCCACTGACTCATCAGCAATTAAACCATACAGCCGTCCATTGCTCCATATGACGTCTATCAAAGATCGTAAAATAGTGTTTGCCATAATCTCGATTTGCTCGTTTCTGGACCCAAGTAATTTTTATTGCTTATCTATTATTATTATTATTATTATTATTATTATTATTATTATTATTATTATTATTTGGAATCTCACACCAGTTGCCTAGTAGTAACTGCTAGAGTTTGAGTGACAGCAAGTCTCCTCAAGTCTCCAGCCCTTCTCTCCTAGTTCTCATAGGCCACAGTAATACTGTGGTTTGCAGTTTTGCACCGATTGCCCAGTGGTCATTGCTGAAGGCTGAGTGACAATAAGTCTCCTCAGGTCTTCAGCCAACATCTGTTCTCTCCTTCGCCTATCATGCAAGTGCTGTGGTTCACATTCCCGCTTTCATTTCCCTTCCTTTGTTAGGTCACTGTTAACAATTATTATTATTATTATTATTATTATTATTATTATTATTATTATTATTATTATTATTATTTAAGGGAGAGGGGTTCTGCAAGTCGGAAATTTTTCTGTTCGTACTTCATGGATGACCGTTTTTTGACACGTGGATATTTCAGTGGGAAGTGCATTTCTTTGTAAGGGCCACAGGAGAATATTTCTCTTGTTTTATCACTATGAATTAAATATAAAACGAACAATATTTTTGATAAAATAAATGTGAACGATGAGAGTCACATTTGATCTACCACTTTATTTTCTATATTATAAGAAAATGGGGAGCATGGTCCCTCTGGTCCCCCGGCTCTCACGTCTTTGGTCACAGAAATCGGATTGCTCAGTGTTATCGAGTGACTTTCCGAAGGTTGTAATTTTGCCTGCATTCATCGGGATTATATCGTTTGTATTTGCTGAGTTTTCACACCATCAATACCTGGTGGGTTTTACCAAGATTACATTTCCTCAATATTCAGCCCTTCTCTCATTATTCCTGCTGATTTTAATAATACCTTTGTTGTGATGCTTTCAATCTTCTTCGAATTTCCGATTCTTCTTATCTCTTTACGAGGCTCTTCAAGGCTATAGCAAGCGTGCTGATAAGGAGTACAACTCCCAACTTCATATTGAACGACCGTAGCTACCAAAGATAGCAAAGGGTTCTATCTTTCTTTATATGTTCGTTTGTTTGTGTGTCTAGCGCTCCTGATCACACCGTTTTGTCTACAGGTTTGAACATTGGCATCAGTACTCTACTAGATCCCTTGTGAACATTTTTATTTTGTCAATTTTGGAATAAAAAATTTTTTTTGACCTTTTGGGGCCTTATTTTGACAGCTTTATTGATATTAATTATCATTTTCTATCCTATTTCCTGTGAAAAACGCCAGTGATGTCCTAAATACAATTAGTCCTGACCAAATATTTTCTTCTATTGAATTTTTTTGCTTGACTTCAAATTTTGACGCTGGGGTTATCCAATTATTGACTGTGATGGCGAGTTCTGATTGTTTGTTTGATAACGAAACTGTCAGCGAAAACTGATGCAAAAACTGCCCGCATAGATTTCTTCAGTTTTTAAGTTGATCTGGCTGGCAATGTATCTATCATACGTACAGGCTGCACCTATGGGGCCAGAGGGCTTAACAATTTAAACATTTACTTCTTCTTATGCCTAGGAAAAACTATCTTTCTTTGTTTTTTGAAAATCCACCCCCTTAAATGGGTTTTTAGCGTGAGTTTATGCTAAATAGGATCCTTTGTTTGTTTCTGGCAGCATTCTGTCAAACGCTTGTTTGTTTGTTTGTTTTTGCTTTTGTTTTTTGTTGTTTTTTTTTAAGATTCAGACTTTTATTTAATCAGTACCTAACAAAATTCGGGAGAGGTAACTTATTCATTGATCACTGTTTCTCTCATTTTTAATTCATCATCCCAAAACATGCTGCCAAAAGACGTTGATCAGGTGACGGTTTTTATTGAGTGACCTAATATTATTATTTTTATTATTATTTGGAATCTCACACCAATTGCCTGGTGGTAACCGCTGGAGTTTGAGTGACAGCAAGTCTCCTCAAGTCTCCAGCCCTCCTCTCCTAGTACTCATAGGTCGCAGTAATTCTGCGATTTACAGTTTCACACTGGTTGCCCAGTGGTTATCGCTGATGGCTGAGTGACAATGTCTCCTCAGGTCTTCAGCTAACGTCTCCTCTCTCTTTCACCTATCATGTCAGGGCTACAATTCGTTGCAGTCCTTATATCTTTAGCACCTTCCTCAGTATCCATGCAGTTCCCAGTAGTTCTGTGCCTGGTGGTAACTGCTGGAGTTTGAGTGACAGCAAGTCTCCTCAAGTCTCCAGCCTTTCTCTCCTAGTTCTCATAGGCCACAGTAATACTGTGGTTTACAGTTTCACACCGGTTGCCCAGTGGTCATTGCTGAAGGCTGAGTGACAATAAGTCTCCTCAGGTCTTCAGCCAACATCTGTTCTCTCCTTCGCCTATCATGCCAGTGCTGTGGTTCACATTCCCGCTTTCATTTCCCTTCCTTTGTTAGGTCACTGTTAACGATTAGTGTTGCTGTCTTTATATTTCTAGCACTTTCCTCAGTATCCGTGCAGTTCCAAGCAGTGCTGTGGTTTGTACAGTCTCAATCCTTCCCTCTATCCTGATCTCCTCCAGTCTCGCCCTCAGAGTTTTGGGGACAGTTCCTAGTGCGCCAACTATGACTGGCACTACCCTAGCTTTCATGTTCCACATCTTTTTCAGTTCTCTCGCTAGATCCTGGTACTTTTCCAGTTTTTCTGTTTCCTCTTCACTCTAGGGTCTGCAGGTACAGCCACGTTTACTATTTGGCAGGTCTTCCTCCTCTTGTCTACGATTACCAAGTCTGGTCTTCTTGCCTGGATGAGGTGGTCGTTTTGGATGTCAAAGTCCCAGAGTAATTTGTGGTTGCCATTCTCCAGGGCTGCCTCCGGTTCGTGCTGATACCATTTTTCTGCATGGTTGAATCCCATTCTTTTACTCAGTTCCCAGTGTATCATTGTTGCTACTCTATCGTTTCTATGTTTATACACCTTCTGGGCGAGTTGACTACATTCATTAGTTATGTGATTTACGGCCTCATCTCTTTCACCGCATAGGCGGCACTTGCTGTTTATCTATGTTCTGTCGATTTATGTTTTTATATAGTTTGTCCTGATACTTTTGTTTTGAGCTGCCATGATGAGCGACTCCGTTTCTCTCTCCAGGTTTCCTTTCCGTAACCATGTCCATGATCTGTCGTCTGCCACATCTTGTATCTGTCTTTTGAACTCACCGTATAATTTTTTCTTTTCCCATTTTTCTTTCCTAGTTTGCTGTGCTGTTCCATTGTTTTCTAATTTGTTGTTTGTTGCGCTGTTTCGTGCACTCTTTATGATGTCTTCACTGTTTGCTTGCACGTACTTATCTAGATCGGCTTTAGCTCTCTGGACACAGTCCTCTATGCTGATGAGCCCCCTGCCACCTTCTTTTCTCTTAACGTATAGTCTATCTGTGTCATCTCTAGGGTGTACGGCTTTAGGCATTGTTTCCTTGTTCGCCTGTCCATTGATTGGAGTTCTTCCTTGTCCATCCTAGGAATGGTCCTGTGTATCTCACTACTGATACTGCCCAGATGTTCATTCCTTTTATTAGATTTCTGCTGTTTAATTTGGTCTCTGATATTTTCCTTATCCTTCTAAGGTAGTCTCTCTTCATTTTCTCCTTCATTTCTTCCTGTTTCATCGTGTCACATTCAAGGACGCCCAGGTATATGTATTGGTCTTGTGCAGTCAGTGCTCTAATCTTACTATTGTCGGGGAGTTCGATTCCTTCAGCCATTGAGAGCTTTCCTTTGTGCATTACCATGATTGCACATTTTTCCAATACAAATTCCATTCCGATCGCATCACTGTATTCTTTTACTTTGTTGAACAGCATTTCCAGCTCTCCCCCGTTTTTTGCAAACAATTTTATATCATCCATATACATTAAGTGGTTGACTTTTCCTTTTGTTTTGGAGAAATGGTACCCTTTGTTGTTCTTCAGGATTCTGTTGAGTGGTATTATGGTGAGAACAAATAATCGTGAGGACAGCGAGTCTCCTTGGAAGATTCCTCTTTTTATCCTTACCTCTGCTAAGTTTTCTCTTGTAGCTGTCAAGTCTACTTTCCAGTTTTTCATAGAGTTTCCGATGAATCTAACCAATGGTTCGCTGATTTTGAACATTCTAAGGCATTCGAGTATCCAGCTTTTTTGTAATCTATCCATCCCATTGCAATGTTCTTTTTTCTTTTCCCTACTTATGTTAAGATCATCTGGTCGATGTAGAGTAAGTCATTTGCCCCCTTGGTTCCTGTCCTGCAACCCTTCTGTTCTTCTGGTAATAGTCCCCTTCTTTCCATTGATATATACATTCTCTTTGCTATTTGTCCGGTCAGGATTTTCCACATAAGTGGTAAGCACGTGATTGGTCTATAATTGCTTGCCATATTCCCCTTTTTAGGGTCATTTTGGATGAAGGTGGTCCTACCTTTGGTCATCCATTCTGATGCCTCACCTTCGTTTATACAACTTTGGAGTAGTTGGGTGAGTCTGTCGTGTAATGTGGTGAATTTCTTGAACCATTATCCATGGATCCCGTCGGGACCTGGTGCTTTCCAGTTGGCTATCTTCTCAAGAGTGTGTTTCAATGTGGTTTTATTCAATAATATTGGTTCTCCATTGTCTATATATTTGAGTTCTTTTTTCATGTTTCCTAGCCATCGTGGGAGTACGTTGTGTCTTTTCGGGTGCCCCCATATGCTGTTCCAGTAGCTCTTGGTCTCTGTGGCGTTTGGTTTTATGTTCTGTCTTCTTTCTCCGTTCAAATCTTGGTAAAACTTTCTCTCGTTGTTTTGGAATGTGCGGTTTAGTGTGTATTGGGCTGTTCTCAGTCTGTATCTCTTCAGTCTTGCTTCCTTGGCTAATCTCTTCTGATGTATCTCTCCCACTGCAGTAGGGATGCCTTTTTGTGTTATCTTGTATTTGTTCCATAGTCTTACTCGCGGTCTGTCTGTATGTGTCGCATTTCTCAGTAGTACTTCATCTCTTTGGAGCTGAGAGATCTGCTTTTCTAATCTTCTTTCCCTATTATTTGGGGTTCTTTCTTGTGTTGTGAAGTTATGTGTTACCATTTTTGCACCAGCGTAAATTAAATTGTTGAGTTCCAAAAGGCTTTTCGTTTCAATATGATGTAAGAGGCAGTTGACATGTTCAGTCACTTCTCCGAGTTTCTTCCTGTCCTCGTCTCTTAGAGAGGGGAATGTTGTTTTCTTTTCTCGCGTGATTTCTTTCAAAGTTTGTATCTGGGTTTTCTCTCCTTCCGTTGGGGTTTTGTCGTCTCTGTCTGGTGTGTGACTTTCTTCAGGAGTTTTGCGCGAAATTCTCCTAGTTTTGTCGTTTGTGTTGGTTGAGGTGGGACGTGTTTCGAGCGTGTCACCTTCTTCCCTCTCTACATTATCGCGGATTTCTTGTAGTTCAGTCTCGGAGAGCCGTTTCTTTTTTAGGATTTGTTTTACTTGGTCAGCGAGGCGTTGGCTTGATACCTCCACAGCAGATTTTTCCTTCCATATTTTGAACATGTGCTTCCTATAACATCGCACCAAAGGTTTACTTTTTAAGTAACAATACATAACTAAACTGTTCTCTTCTCTTGACCATCTCTTCCTCTTGTTCTTTATGGCAGCCACACGGTGATGGCTGTGCCTTTCCTGGGTGCAGTTGGTGCAGTATGAATTTTGGCCAACAGTAGCTTGGTAACGACTGTGCCCCTCCTGAAGGCCATTAAGGGTGCACGAGCTGGAGTTTTGGCCAGCAGTCACAGGATGATGACCGAGTCCCTCTTGTTGGCTAAGAAGGGAACACCCGTCGGTTATGACACACAAATCTTAAATCTGTGCCCCATTTTTTCGGTAAAATGATTTAGTTGTACTGTCATGATTATTTTTTATGAAGTAAAAAATATTATTAAAATATTAAAAATAATCACAGAGTTAATCAACAGTATCAAAAATGATCCTTCGTCAAAAAGTCAGCGCTTCGAAGTGTCTCAGCAGCGGTTTTAGTTGCAAATGGGGGCGAGTTATTTACTTTCTTCACGTGGGTATTCTCGAGACTCTAGTCAATTCACAGACGATCGGGCAATGTACAGGTACAATGTAAGACTAGAAACTCGAAGAAACTACGTTTTTTAAATTAACAGTGGTAATTTGAAAGTCGAAAAAATTCAAAATCAAAAAAAAACATTTCAGACGCTAACAGTAAAAGTATCAGAAGTCAACTGTAAGAATATTATGAAGTAAAAATATAATCAAAATATTTAAAATAATCGCAGAATTAATCAACAGTATCAAAAATGATCCTTTGTCAAAAAGTCGGTGCTTCGAAGAGTCTCAGCAGAGGTTTTAGTTGTGGTTTATTATTGTTATTATTATTGTTATTATTATTATTATTTGCATTTTCACACCAGTTGCCTAGTGCACATCGCTAGGGACTGAGTGATAGCAAGTCTCCTCAAGTCTCCAGCCTTCCTCTCAAAATTCTCACAGACCTCAGCAGTGCTATGGTTTGCAATTCCACCCCAGTTGCTTGGCGGTCATCGTAGAAGACTGAGTGACAGTAAGTCTCCTCAGGTCTACAACCCTCCTCTGTGTCCTCAGATTTCACTGCAGTGCTGTGGTTTGTACTGTCTCAACCTTCTCCAGCTTCACACACAAATTCATTCTAGCTGTTAGGCCATTGCCGACGACTGTAGTGTGTGAATCTCATATTTTCAGTACTCTCGTTAGTGTTCATGCAGACTGCAGTGGTGCTGTATAGTCCGTATGATCTTAACCCTTCTTCTCATCCCCAGCTTTTGATTTGTTTTCCATGTCTTTGAGACGGTTCCTAGTGCGCCTACCATTATTGGCCCAACCCCGACCTTCACGTTCCTCTCCATTTTCAGCAACTTTGTCAACTCCTGGCATTTTCCTAGTTTTTCACTTCCTTTCGTATTCACTCTGTGATCTACAGACACCTCCACGTCTATTCTCTTTTCTTTGCCCACGACTATCAGGTTGGGTCATCTCACTTGAATGTGGTGGTCGGTTTGGGTGTAAAAGTTCCAGAGTAATTTGAGACTTCTATTTTCCAGGACTGTCTCCTGTTCATGCTGATACCATCTGCCTGCATGGCCAAATCCTAGACGTTTACTCCGTTCCCAGTGTAGCTTCCCTGCTACGTCTGTTCTTGTACTTCTTCTGGGTACTAGTTATGTGGTTTACAATCTCATCCCTTTCTCCACATAGGCGGCATCTGATGTTTGTTCGGGTTCTGTAGATCTTCACCTTGACATAGTTTGTTCTAATGCATTTGTTTTTGGCTTCCATGATGAGCGATTCTGTGGCATAACCATGTCCATCATCTCTCGTCTATGCAACATTTTGTATCTGCATTTAAAATTCCCCGTGTAGCTTTTTATCGTCTGCTTTGCTACTCTCTCGTTTGCTAGTGTTTTGTTGTTTGTTGCACTGCTTCGTGCACTTTGTGTAATATCTTCACTGCTTGCTTACATTATTATTATTATTATTATTATTATTATTATTATTATTATTATTATTATTATTATAGTTGCTTGGTGGTCACCGCTGGAGACTGTGACACTCTTCACACTCTCACAGTCCACAGCGGTACTGTAGTTTACAGTTTCACACCAGTTGCCCGGTGGTTATCACTGAAGGCTGGGAGACAATAAGTCTCCTCAGGTCTCCAGCCCTCCTCTCAGAACTTCCCCACCTATCATAGCAGCACTCTAGTTTGTACCAACTCAACCGACTATTTTTTTTCCTTTCTTTTTTCATCAGGTCATTGTTAACAGCTGGAGGTAGTGTATCTCATCTTTATGATACTCTCATCAGTATTTGTGCAAATCCCAGGAGTGCTGTGGTTTGTATAGTCTCATTCCTTCCTTTTATCCCTACTTCTTCCAATCTTGCTTCCAGTGTCTGTGGTACGGTTCCGAGTGCACCAACTATTACTGGTACTACCCCTGAATTTCTTGTTCCATACTGTCTTCAGCTCCCTTGCCGATTACTGGCATTTTCCCAGCTTTTCACTCTCTTTCCTATTTACTCTGTGACCTGCAAGCACAGCCATGTTCATTGTTTTGCAGGTTCTCCTTTCCTTGTCCACGATTTCCAGGTCCAGTCTTCTCGCTTGGATGGGCTGGTCATTTTTGATGTCAAAGTCCCAGAATAATTTGTGACTTCCATCGTTCAGAGCTGTCTCCAGTTTGTACTGGTACCTCTTTTTCGCATGGTTGAATCTCATTCGCTTGCTCGGTTCCCTGTGTATCACTATTGCTACCCTATTGTGTCTTTTTTATACTCCTTCTGGGCTAGGTGACTACATTCACTAGTTATGTAGTTTAGGATCTCATCCCTTTCGCATTGGCATCATTTGCTGTTTGTTTGGGTTCTGTCGACTTTTGCTTTGATATACTATGTCCTGATGCATAGGTTTGGGGCTGCCATGATGAGCGATTCTGTTTCTCTCCACAGGTTTCCTTTGCATAGCCTTGTCCACCTCTCGTCCACAAAATCCTGTATCTGTCTTTTGGATTCTCTGTATAGTTTTTTTCTATTCCTGTTTTTCTTTCCTTGTTTGCCGTGCTGCTCCTTTGTTTGCTACTTTTTTGTCACTCGTTGCACTGCTTCAGGCGCTCTTTATAACGTCTTTACTATTAGCTTGCCCGTACTTTCCTAGTCCTGCTCTGGCCTTTTGGACACAGTTTTCTATACTGATGAATCCTGTACCACCTTCTTCCCTCTTCATGTACAGTCTATCCATGTCGTCTCTCGGATGTCAAGCCTTGTGCATTATCATAAGTTTCTTGCTTGCCGGTCCATTGACTGGAATTCTTCTTTTGTCCATCCAATGAATGGTCCCGTGTATCTTACTACCGATATTATTATTATCATTATTATCATTATTATTATTATTACTACTATCATTATTACTATTATCATCATCACCGAGTTTCGGCTTGGAACTTAGGGCTGACAACGATGTTGAGATTTAGGCTCTGGCATTTTTTTCCCATGTAAGCATATATATATATATATATATATAGGAGGCTACACAAGAAACAGTTCATAGTTGTATAACAAAGAAAATATTTACATGGATAGTGCTTTGTGAAGGATACGGGCGGTGCCTGTGAGGACAATTTTCAGTATGCTTGGGTTTCCTGGTATTCCACCTAAATATTTGTCGGCACCCTAGGGCTCCTGTAACAATCGGTATTGTTACAGTCTCAAGCTGCCACATTTTTGTGATCTCAATTTCCAGGTCTTTGTAATTAGACAGTTTTTCGAGCTCTTCCACAGAAATGTTTTTGTCGGGTGGAATATTCATATCTATTAATAGGCATCCCTTTTCCTATCTGTCCTTGATAATTATGTCTGGGCGGCTGGCCTTGATGGTTCGATCCATGTGCACTGGAAAATTCCATAATATTGCCACATCTTGATGATGATGATGATGATGATGATTATTATTATTATCATTATTATTATTATTATTATTATTATTATCATTATTATTATTATCATTATTATTATTATTATTATGCAATCTCGCACAAGTTGCCGGGTGGTTACTGCTGGAGGTTGAGTGACAGCGAGTCTCCTCAAATCTCAAGTCCTCCTCTCCTCATTCTCATAGACCACAGTAATACTATGGTTTACAGTTTCACACTGGTTGCCCGCTCTCCTTTCCACACTATCACAGTCCACAACAGTGTTGTGGCTTACAGTTTTACATCGGTTGCCCGTTGGTTCTCGCTGAAGGCTAAGTGACAGTAAATCTCCTCAGGTCTTCAGCCCTCCTTTCCACATTCTCATAGACCACAGCAATACTGTGGTTTACAGTTTCACACCAGATGCCTAGTAGTCATTGCTGAAGGCTGAGTGACAGTAAGTCTCCTCAGGTCTTCAGCCCACATCTTTTCTCTCCTTCACCTATCACACCAGTGCTATGGTTCACATCTCTGCGTCCATTTTCCTTCCTCTGTTAGGCCACTGCTAACATTTAGTGTCGTAGACCTTATATTTTTAGTACTTTCCTCAGTATCCGTGCAGTTCCCAGCAGTGCTGTGGTCTGTACAGTTTCAATCCTTCCTTTTATCCCGAGCAACTCCAGTCTCGCCCTCAGTGTCTTTGGGACAGTTCCTAGTGCGCCTATTATTGCTGGTACTACTCTGACTTACATGTTCCACTTATTATTATTATTATTATTATTATTATTATTATTATTATTATTATTATTATTATTACTTAATTTAAGGCCAAATTATCGTAATAAGATATCATAGGATAGTTGTCATTTTATTGACAGTTTTCGCATAACGTGTAGGCTGTTCTGAATACGGACAACTTCTAGACAGCATAGACGGTGTTGTCGCTTAGGATACGATTGGTGAACCTTTCCGTTCCATAATCAATGAATCCTAGAGCTCCGATGACTACATTCCCCACATTCGGTGGATCTAGATCTCAGGTCTTTGTATTTGGACAGCTTCTCTGTAACTTTCACAGGGCGTTGATTTCGAATGATATTGCTGTGTCGATGAACATAGGTCTCTTCTCTTTCTTGTCCTTGATGCCAATATCAGGTTTGCTTGCTTTCATTTCTCTGTCAGTGCAGATAGGCATGTCCAGAGTGTGGTGACATCGTTGTTTTTAAGGGCCGTGATCGACTAATGTTCATACCATCTCTGGGTAGTTTTTATTGTGTAACCCCTGCAGATCTTCCAGTGCAGATATGCCACTTTCTTGATCTACCTTTGGGTGTATTCAACTCCGGACAGCCTGAAACGATGTAGTCGACGGTGTCCTCGTACTTTCCACGGATCCTGCGTTGTTGGTCTGTTCCATCTTTGATCATGCAATGTTGATAGGATCTGGTTGAAGGGCTTTGGTCTCGTGCAACGATGATCACACCTTGTGTCTCTGCTTACCATCCATCATCTTGTCCTCCTTGATTTACTGTAGCTCACCAAATTTTTTTGCCTTCCATTTCACTCGACTGACGTAGATGATGGTTGCATATATTTCTATTGGTGGCATTTGGGGGACCTTATGCTCTTTCTTGAGAAGTGGAGTCTCTTTCTTAATGGAATTGATCTGGTGTCTTACTATTTAGAGTTGGTCATCTAATTTTGACAGATGTACATCCAACCAGATATGGTAGTTTTGAACGTAAGTTAAAGTTGGACCAAGCCCTGTCCTCGGGAAGCTTTTGGTAGGTACAGTCCGTTGACATCTGCATACGGATGGTGTATTTTCTCCCTGGTAGGCATCTTTGTGTCCTATTTTTTTAATGTTATTTAATGACCTTGAAGCTGAACGTTACTACAGGTATCGCAAGGGCGTTGTTTATAGCTTTAAAACCTTTGGCTGCATTGAGAACGCTCTTCAGTATCAGACGCACTCTTTTGGAGTAGTCGTTCCAGATTTTCTCCTTCATAGTTAAGAGCTAAGAAGCTGGACCAAGATGGCACATGCAAGTACCGAAGGGTGAACGATCTCCTTCGTTTATTCCTAGGTACTTGTACGTGCTATTTTGGTCTAGTTACTTGATTGTACTGTTGATGTCAAGGTTTATGTCCACATATACCTTGAAATCAACACCACGATCGAGGAGCCAAATCAAGTTTGTTTTTTGTTTTTTTTTATACTCTCTGAGTAGCCAATGGTAATTTACACTGGAGATTAAGTGGCAGTAAGTCTCCTCAATACTTCAGCAGTTTCCCAAGTATTCTAGCTGTCTTCGGCACTCCAACCAACGATTGGCACAACTGTCACTTTCATATTCCATAATTTCTGTATTTCTCTGTTGGGGTCCAGATACTTATCCAGCTTTTCGCTCCCTTTCAATTTTACTCTGTGGTCTGCTGAAACAACGAATTCTTCTCACACGTTTTTTTCCAACTTTTTCTTCATTTTTTTCTTTGTCATCCTCCCTCTTTTCTTTTTTTTCTAATTATTCTTGATGCTAATTGTCAAAACGAATATTTTACTCCACCCATGCATATGCGTGCACGCACTCACACAGCTGTACAATGATAAGCAAATATAGTACGATGGTCCGTCCAGTCACATTACCCAAATTTCCTCTGCCGATGTTAGGGACCAAGGCGGGAAATGGTGAGAAGATATTTATTTCAGCTGAACCAACGTTTATTTCAATTGGTAAATTAGACACAAAAAGTGTGTGTCACAAGTGTGTCGATAAATAAAGGTTCAGTTGTGAGACCTCTGTAGGGAGTATATAAAGTAGTAACATGTAAATTTGTCCGGAGCATATTTCGTTCATCTCATGCAATCAAGGAAACCAAAGGGTCTCGTTCACACATAGACTAAGAATCACTTTCAAAGAGTCTAGTGGTCTATCAGCATAACAAAACTGGAGCAAGTGGTCATTGATCCAAGTCTCTTGAAGAGCTCAGTATATATTGTAGTGTCACATATATATATATATATATATATATATATATATATATATATATATATATATATATATATATGTATATATATATATATATATATATATATATATATATATATATATATATATATATGTATATATAAATTAATAAATATTGATAGATATCTATTATTTCTTTTTTAATCTATTTAGCGAAAAGTAATTCATTTACCCATTGCTATCTATATATCTATCCTCCAATCAATACACACACACACACACACATTTTTTTCTAACACTTTAGTATTCTTGCTTTTCTACTAGTGAACGGATCCTTGCTTTCAATGAATGTAGAAAAGATATTTCAATTCATCGAAACCAAAAATCTTTTTACTAGCTAGAAAAAGATATATATATATATATATATATATATATATATATGTATATATATATATATATATATATATATATATATATGTATATATATATATATATATATATATATATATATATATATATATATATATATATATATAGCAGATATTAATTGCCTCTTTCCCACTCGATACTCATCTGTCCTGTTGATAATTAGTTATTCTACTAAGAATCAATTTGCTATCTGTTCCTGTTCATTAACCATTCCAATATATTTAACTCTGTCAACCAGAAAGAAATTTAAGTATTTTCACCCGTGGTCATGAATCTGTCTGTCGACACAGTATCTCTAAAAGTTTTCAATGAATTTCAATGACATCTTGTGGACGTACGGGTCATGGCCCAAGGAAGAATCGCGTGAATTTTGGGATTGATCAACGAACTTTTTTACAATAACTTCCCTGCATCGTTGCAACAAATGAACGAATTTCCATTCAGTTTTTAGTGGCCATGGCGTTGGCAGCGGTATGCGCTCTCTTGGAGCTTTGTAGTTCTTAATGTGTACGTGTTCGTGTACGTACGTATGTATGAATGCATCTATATCTGTTTATACGCGTACATCCAAGAAAGTGTATATGTGCATGTATATAGTCATGCATTCAAGCAGGAATAAATTGATGAATCAATATATATATATATATATATATATATATATATATATATATATATATATATATATATATATATATATATAGTCTAAAAAGCTTCACAGCTTTAAACACTAAACATTAAAAAAAAACTTTTCAAAAAAACTGAAATCGTTTTTGAAGGGAAGTAGATTTCAGAATGTGGACGAGATGAATGAGAACGCAACGAGACTGATGGCAATCCCGAAAGAGAACATTGCAGACTGTGGGAAGGATAGTGAGATCAACATGTGAATACACTGAAGTAGACCAAGGCACCATTGTCCGAGGTTGGCTATTTTTTTGTCATTAGTAAATGGATGGATGCTTTCTGGGCAGACCTCGTAAGTGCACGTGTGTGTCCATTCATGCAAGAATACACGTGCATATATATGCATATGTAAGTATGTATGCATATGTATATACATGTATTCATGCATGCAGAAACGTATGTATGTGCATGAGCATGTATATATGAATATATTCATGTGTATGTATGCATGTATGTATGTATTTCTGCATATGTAAGTATGAATACGTATGTATGCGTACATACATGCTTCGCCGATTTCGTTTCCCTTGCCGTTCTATGTAAGTGAATTTTTTTTAGCTCATAAATTACCAATAGTTCCATCGATTTATTTCCACTATTCTTCTGCGATACTACAATCATATATTGATGACTAGTATTCATCGACTACCGATCTAAGATTGATCATGTTGGTGATTGGGGAAGAAACGTACGGCAGGAAATAACTGTTATCTTTGTTGTCTCTGTGGAAATGCGCCACACACACAATATTGATATTCTTATTTGATTTTTTTTTGGAGGGGGTTGTTTTTTTGTTTTCTTTTTTGTTTTTGTTTTTGGGGTTTGTTGGGGCGTTGGGGTGTTCTTTTTTTCGTTTTTTTTTTTGTTTTTTGTTTTTTGTTTATTCAGGGTGGTCAGGTGGGGACCCATTTTGAAACCATTGATTTATTTAATTTTCTAGCTGATGAAATATACTTTTAAACGATGTACGGGCGCAATCTATTTATCCTCATCCTCTCCCTCATCATCAACATCATCAGCAGCCTTTTAGTGTCAATCGTTGGACATAGACCTTCCCCAAGATTCGCTAAACCTCCATATCGTTGGCGTTGCAGAGCCAGTATTTCCTGAACTTGTCTAGCTCGTCACGCCATCTGTTTTTCTGTCAGCCACAATTTCGCTTGTGATCTCTGAGGATCCATGTTGTTGGTCCTGATGTCTGACATTCTTGCAACATGACCAGCACATTGCCATTTGAGTTTTCTTATCGTTTCTATGATATCTCTAACTCTTGTCATTTTTCTAATATTGTGTGATTCCTTGTGATCTCTCCATGTGAGGTTGAGCAAGATCCTTCCATGTGCATGTTGCATGGTTCTCGGTTTGTGGGACTATTCTTTGGTGAGGTTCCAGTCCACTATTCTTTAACAAATGTTTATAAAATCTTCTACAACCTTTGTTCATGCTCCCTAATGTTAATTTTTCAAATATATGCGTCGATTTAAGCATTACAGTTTCTTCATGATTTCAAAATATTTAGCATTTGTCACTCATGCGTTGTGATACGTGCAGTACAAGAAATAAAGAAGGGCGCAGTTAAAATAAATGTAAGTTTCTGTTCTTGGGAAATGCTGGGTGGTCCAAGCAATTTTCAGGGTTGGTCATCTTTTCAATATAATTCGACCAGATTCTGCCATTATTTGTTAAAATAATCGGATATTTCGAATATTGTTTCATTTCGACGAAATATGTTAGTCTAGTAAATTAACATACAATTATTGCTTTCTTTACTTATTGTCAACTAAATTCATACTGTCAGATATATCGTATCCAGAAACTGTGTGTGTATCAAGAGATGGATATATGTTATCCGACAGAATGATTAAATTACGTTATATCATATAGAAATTTATTTGAAATGATAGGTTCTCGGTTGTAATACATTAACCGTGTAATGATAGATCATTTCAAATAAGTTTCCATATTATATAACGCAATTTAATAAGAATACACACACACACACACACACACACACACACACTCATATATATATATATATATATATATATATATATATATATATATATATATATATATATATATATATAATGTGTATGCCAGAATGAAGAGACAGGGATTACCATGGAATATAATGATTCTGCTTGCATTTCAAATTCGAAATGTCAATGATAAAAATCAATACTCCCCATCTAAAATTCATAATTGACATTGTACATATGCGACACCCACTGACACACGAACTCAATTTGTTTTCCCACAAAGAAAATAATCGACAATACATCATCATAGACAACAGCAGAAAAATATATACAAAAGTAATGAATGGAATTTCTCAAGTCTTTCACTAAAATATCTTATCTTGTTGAAAATGATACTAGCTCAAGAAGAGGATTAAGTTAAAAACAAAGGTGATGCAGTAGATAAATTAGTGTCATTCCATATCAAATCTCCAAGACTTTCCCAGGTCACCCTCTCAGATTTCACTGAGAAAAAAATCACAGGTTCCCCTATACCAAACTTACGGAGAAATCCCAATGTATTAGATCCGTATCTTTTAATAGATTTTTAATTAAAAATCTTTGAAATTTTACTTTATTTTATTTATTTTACGAAACAAGCCTTTACATCCAACTTCCGATATTTAAAGCTCCATTCATATTGCACGTGCAGCTTTGAAACTTTGTGACTAGGGCTATATACTTTTCTTGCTACAAGTCTCTGAAAATGTCCGAAAATTTCAAATGTACTCATTCAAACTGTGTGTTAAATAGAGCACTCATAGTTTTTTCTATAATTTATAACATATTAGGTCATGTTTATGCTGTAACCATACTGTAATAGGAGTGTCAGAATTATTATTCGAAATGTGCTATATTTTTCAATATCCTCAAAATTGCATCTTTCCACATCCTCATTTGACCATGTGAGCAATTAACTACCATTTTCATACTCTCATCGCATATTTTTATGTATCTGAAAATGATGTGACAGAAGTCTGGTGCTATTGCTGAGCTTTCCTTGAGGAGTTATGGTTTTTTAATGCATACAGTGGATGTTGAAAATTTCTCAACTTGAGAAACTCTCATACCTAAATCAGGGACTTATTTCGACACTTCAACTGAAAAGAGTGGGGGTTTTTAGATCATAAATGCAGGATCCTTGTGCTTACTTTGAATTAGTTCCTAGATCATTCTCTTTTTGGTCAGACCGAGAAACTTTCAGCATCCTCTCATATCAAATATTAAAAACTGTATCAATATCATAAGGTGACTCATACAGTGAGCAAAAACTTTTTGTTTCTTGAAATATTTACAAAATATTGTCTTTTCCAAATGCCACTATTCTAGAATTTTTTCTTACAATTTTCCATTCCAAATTTCAGAAATGGATAATTATTTTTCATACTTTATCAATTTGATGATTTATTTTATTTATACATCGGTGCTTCCGGTGATCTTTTACTCATTTTGCATAACTTTTTTTTTAATTGCGATATTCTGTTTCATGCCGGTAAATTGAATAAGAAAATGCATAAGTAGTAGACGTTGGAAATTGAACAGTGATTATTTCGCTTGAATCAAATATATCTGAAGATGATCTGACAAAAATTTGGTGTTGTTGCTGAGGTTCCTTTTAGATTTATGATTTTTTTTAAGTTGAGCTCGCATACTCTTGTACAAAATCAACCAAAATACAAATATTGTGTAGTTCAGTCCCAGAATTTCCACACATGCATATTAATAACAGGAGCATACTACCCCTTCATAAATTAATTGATAATAGCGAGGGAAAGATTATCTTTCAAATAAAGCAATGTTATTGATTGTCAAAAACAGGTCAAAGTATTATCGACAGTAATGGATGAATAATCACTGCAAGAACTTTTCTTTTTAAGGACATAAACAATCATTATAAATAGTATTCAGATTCATACTGACAGAAGTCAATACAAGTTTTGAATTTTCAATACGGGGGTGGGATGCTGATCTGACTTAATTTCTATATTCTATAGAAAAAGTTAGCCCTGTTCACAAAGTTTCAAAGCTGCATGTATACATATTTACAAATTAAGTAGCTATAGACGTCTGGAGTTTGGCGAAAAGGCTCGTTTGGCAAAATGCATAAAATTGAGTAAAATTTCGAATACTTCTAATTTCAAAACTATTTAGGAAACGGACATGATATTTTGAATTTTTCCAAAAATTTGACAGAAGAGTTCCTGTTTGATTTTTGTTTTTGTTTTTAGGGAAATCAGAGAAAGTGACGGGAATTTTCCTTGACTTCGGTGATTTGTTATGGAATAACTCAATATTCATCAGATTGAAACAAAGCAGAAAAATTGTATAAAGCCCAGATCCGGATTAATTTTTGTACGGGGTCTTTTAGCATCCTTCGTTAGACAGACGTTTTTATCATGGGCGTCAGGAGCCAATATTTTCTGAACTTGGTTGGACATTGACGTTTTCATCATTTGTGCCAAGGAGCCAATACTTTCTGATCTTGGTTGGAAATAGATGTTTTCTCATGGGTATCAAAGAGCCAATACTTTCTGAACTTGATTGGACGTAGATGTTTTAATCATGGGTGTCAAGGAGCCAATATTTTCTGAACTTGGTTGGACATAGATGTTTTTATCATGGATGTCTAGGAGCCAATACTTTCTGAACTTAGTTGGACATAGATGTTTTCATCATGGGTGCCAAGGAGCCAATACTTTCTGAACTTGGTTGGACATAGATGTTTTTATCATGGGTATCAAGGATCCCATATTTTCTCAACTTGTCTAGTTCGTCACGCCATCATATTTCTGTCGGTTACATTTTCACGTATGATCTATGGGGATCCACGTTGTGTGTCGAGATGTCCAGCAGTTATCAGCCATTCTTGCAACATGACCATCCCATGCCATTTGAGTTTCCCAATGGATTCTTTGATATCTCTAATCCTCGTTTTTTTTTCTCTTGTATAGTGCGCTGTCTTGTGATCACTCCATGTATTGTCAAGCATGATTCTCTCTTGTTCTCAGTTTGAGGTCAGTCTTCTGGTGAGGTTCCATGTTTCAGCTCCGTAGGTGACTATCGGGAGGATACATTTGTTGTAGAATCTTCTTTTCAGGACTGGTGAGATTTTCTTGTTCTTGAAGGTTGAGCTGGTTCTGCCAAAAGCTAGAATGATTCTTCACTTGATGTTTTCTTATTTTGAGGATTTCATTGAGATTCGTGATCCTAGCTAGATGTAGTGGTCTACTTTCTCCAGCTTGCTTGGTCTTTATTCATTATAGAAGATGATTTATGAGACTAATGATATTATCTTGCTTTTAAAGGTTGAATTGGCTCTGGCTGGACAGCCTGTCAACCTAGAGTGATTCTTCGCTTGATTTCTTTTGAGGAGATTCGCTGTCCCAGGTAGTGATCTACTTTCTTTAGCTCAGCGTTTTCGTTTTTGTTCGTTGTGTCTTTGTCCTCGCCATGTTTCTTGTGCATGGCATTTGTTTTACTGAAGTTCATGTGAAAACCATCTTTCTGTCTTTCTTCTTAGAAATCCCACAGTCAACGTTGAAGAATACACAAGACCCATGGGTGTAGACGTAAAAAGAAGAAACAACCCCTATCCGAACTATTGATTGAATAGGTCTGCTCAGTCATTGAATAGAAACCATTGTGTGACCAATGTCTTTTGGTAGCATGCTGTGTTGGGGATGATCAATTGAAAAATTGTGAAAAGAGATGATCAATGAATAAGTTACTTTTTCACTGGGGCAGTGATCACTAAAAAAAAGTCCACAGCTTCGACTAAAAAAAGGCATGAATGCTACCGAATAGAAACTAAGGGACCAGTTTAGCATAAACTTACATTGCATATTGACTCCCCCTCCCACACACACACTAAGAGCCGTAAATTGTGGGGTAAAAAAAAATCGAGAAAGAAATAGACATAATAATGAGCAAATGTTTTTATTCTCATCCCTCTAGCTCCATGGGAACGACCTGTATGCGTGATGCACGCATACATAGATAGCCAGCCAGACAGACCAGAATGACTTGAAAGCTGGAGAAACCTGTGTTGACAGTTTTTTAGACAGTTTTGGTTGACGTCGTATTGATTGATTACGATTCAAGAAATGAAACGAGGAAATTATAGAAATTATAGAATGATAAAAATCGTAGGAGATGCAGATGACTAAGCCAGTAAGGACACGAAGAATGGACTTGGCGAGCCGTGTTCAAACTTCGTCAGGGACAGTTTGCGTTCATTCCGCACTAATGCCCTCGGGATATAGATCAATCTATCTCCCCCATCCCAGCCATTTGTAAAACAGTGCAGGATGAATTTTGAGATGCTACTTCGGGTGCTTGTTGTATGAAAGTCTAATCCGCATGTCTCAAATGGGCCGAGTAAGTTGTAATTCGATATGTTGAGCCCGAGCAGGGACAGCTGAAGCTGTAGCCTGCGCAAAAGCACTAATTGCTTTATCTTAAATCGTGGGCTTTGAAGACAAATTTTGAATACTACTCCTACGTCATAAGTTATCCCACTCACATCGACGAGCATGCAAACGCGATACATCAACTATCTTGTCTGTGTGAAAAGACGTGGTGATCGGCTTATGACGATGTCGACAGACGAAACGAAATAATTCGCCAAGTTTAGATATCCATTCACGAAACTTACTTTATCCTGGCATGGAACCACATTGGATATTGTTTCACGACAATCTTTCAAGTGGTTCCCACCAGATCACCGAAGTTAAGCAGCGCTGAGCCTGCTCAGTATATAGATTGGTGACCACTTACGAACGGCAGATATTGTAACTGATCTGAGACCTATGTGCCAGATTAGATAAGGCTGAGCAGATAGTTACTTTGAAGTGGACGTTGAAAAGTGGGTATTAAAGGGAGTAATTATTAATGGTCAAATTCTTCCAACTTTGGGGCAGTAATCCGTATATTTGAAGAGTGTCCGTCGTAGAGACATACAGGCCGGGATATCGATTCGGATTTGTACGCAGTTTCATAACTTCAGTCAACCACTTGACATCCAAGTTCTGATCCCCTGGGATCATATGCGAAATTTGTATGAGATGGTGTGATGATTTAGACAAATTCAGAAAGTACTGGTACCGTGACTCTCAGGCGCGAGAGAACTAGCGGATGAAGGGGAAGGTCTATGTCCAACGAGGAACTATGAGAGGCTATAGCTGCAGCTGCTGCTGCTGATGATGATGATGATGATGACGATGATGATGATGATGATAGTAGGTTTATCTCTTTAAAGCGCAGTCAGTTGGCTGTTTAGAATGGTAAACTGCGATGTTTTGGTACTGCATAAACCTTCTTCTTCTTCTTCTTCTTCTTCTTCTTCTTCTTCTTCTTCTTCTTCTTCTTTTTCTTCTTCTTCTTTTTCTTCTTCTTCTTCTTAAACCATATTATGCGCAGTACCAAACCCGTTAGTGCCTCCAGTAATTGAATTACTCTGACCTGCTTTCGACTAAGCAGGTCTATCTGCCCACACAAGATCTTTTAAAGTCGGCAGATCCATTCTGCTGATTGATGAATATATGATCATGCCTACAGTACGTGACAAGCCAGATGACGTCACATTCAACGAATCAAAAGTGTTAACTTTGTTTGCCATCTGTTTACACAGTTATAAATCTTACACAACCCATTTTTGACGTTGATGGAAAAAAAATTGAATACGCCTTGGCTAAGTTCAGTAGAGCACGGCAGCTTAATAATAAATCTAATGTTGCTGATATGGAAGAAATCTTGATAGACCAAATAACTCTCTACAAAATAAAATGTGCCACTATTAAAATGATCGTAAATATTACAACTAAATAGGCCTATCGAAATTTCACGGCGTATCTTTGCAATTTAGAAGGAGAATACTGGATAATTGAAGGTGAAGAGTTGGTATAACGGTTAATTACACAAAGAATAGAATCGCCGGAACGAGTTCAAATTCCAGCTGAGGTAGTTTGTGTCCACTGATACTTTCGGGAAAAAGTCGTAAAACTACCTCTCTCAATGGGCCAAATCAACGATTAATTCCCGCTGCTGGTACCATGTAACCCAGTACAACCTATTGCATGTTACTTGAAATGTATATTGACATTACCAGGTAACCTTCACTGGCTCGAGAAATCCTTCAAATTACTCAGCATATTCCTCCGATGATCTATTGTCTGGGTCATGGGATGATAATTCGAATATATATTTTGATAATAGGTCTGGTCAGGGGTCACTCCCTGTAACTAAAAACATGTAACCCAGTACAGTGTTGCATGTTTTTTGCATCGTAGACAGGCACCACCGAGTCTTTTGGTTTATTGGCTTTATACTGTAGGTAGATAAATGATATATTCTTTGTCGATAAAAATTGATTGATTCACTCGAGTATTAATAGATAGTAGAAAGAAATTCTTGATAATCGACTGTACGATAAATTATGTTTAGTTTTCTACATTTGATTATTCTGCATTTTATACAGAATATATGCAAATGAGTTATCCTGGCCAAGATGTCGTTTACAAGTGGTCGCGTATATAGTGCTTTCTACAGCGCTTGTCAAATTCACTCGCTTTGATAGTATATGTACTAAAATTGGAACGATCCAAGGAACATGTTTTCTACATCATCAATAATAAACCTAACGTAAGGATATGTAACCAAAACAAAGTCGATGAATGCATTGTTTTAAATTGGAGACAAGAGATACTTTCATCAGCGAAATTGTTACTTTCAAGTGGAAGAGTCCATTGTTACGAACAGAGAAACAAAAAGAAAAAAATAAACCGTTCATTATATATATATATTAGCCGCCTAACCCCTTCTCTTGAACGGTTGTTCGGTTAGTTTTGATAATAGAGAAATCGTATCATACGAATAGTTCCAAATTTATGAATTTGTTAAGGCGATGAAAATCACCATTACATTTACTTATTGAGTTCTTGCTAACAGACAATAATCCTTGTAAAAAATGACACCTATTTTTTCTCTTTACTTGGTGGTAATCTTAGCTTAAAATTCTTCAATACCTTTTGGGCAAAAGAGAAAGAAATGAAGTTGTTTACGACTAAATACTACTCTTTTCCACATTTGCCGAATATTTGGCCCTTGACTTATTTATCGTCCTTAAACGGCATAGCTTGAGTTTTTTTTCTCGAAAAAGTATCATTGATGGATGTGTTGGTAGCGAGATGAATGACAATAGTGGCAATGGGTTTAGGGAAGTATAGGCATTGCGAAGGCGTTACGTTAGTGTGAGTGCACCAGGGCATAAAACCCATAAGAACCGTTGTCTTTCATGTTGACATCAACTTAATTAAAAATAGATTCATTCTTCCTTTAACATTTTTCAGTACACACACACACACACACACATATATATATATATATATATATATATATATATATATATATATATATATATATGTGTGTGTGTGTGTGTGTGTGTGTGTGTATATATATATATGTGCAATGCACTTCCAACTTAGGAATAGAGCAATCTGGTGGATGGGGAATTGTGTGTGAGTAAATATATCGCTTAAATTCAACCTTACTGACCGTCCAGTTCTGCGTAGGGCAGAGGTAAAATGCCAATCTCTGAGGCGAAGGTTTCGATCCTACCTCGTGGTACTGGATGGGATAATGGATAGTCTATAGCCACACCGAAGAGTTGTAATACAACGAAACCGCTGTCGGTAGATGACACAATTATTTAATTATTTTATATATATCGATAATTTAGATTCTCCAGCCTTGGTTGGCAACCAATCTAAAACACGGACAACTCAGAATCCAAACTGGGAAAGTCCAATCCCTCCTCCAGTGTCATGAAAGACTGTCAACAGACAGAATTGGGAATGTGTTTCCGAACTAGTTAACAGGGCTCTGGTGAAGCTTTGACTGGCTTAGTAAGCCTGAAGTAAATTATAATATATTGCTCAAGTAAACATAAAAGGGAATTTGAAAAAAAAAATAGGCAAATGTAATAATACAACTTCTGTCTTCACCTCCCCACGACACCTCGATTACAAGCGGGAGATTTTCCATAAAAAAAACGAAATACAATTCACAATACTCGTTACTTGGCGGATGCATTATGAGAGCGAACTACAATTTACCCAAAACAAAAGGATTTGCCGAACCCCAAAGAGGCAAACATCGGAAAATGTTCGGGTATCAAACGTCCTACACGGAACTTTCACACTTTCACAAGCCCAAACAAACGAAAGTGGTAACCGTAATAGAAACAGGCAAGATAGTATAGGACAGGGTTCTTCAAAGTATGGACCCCGACCCATAACTGGGTCGCAAGGTCTTGCTTACTGGGGTGCGGGTTCAAAATAAATAAAAGGATAAATAAAGAGTACGTAAGAAAAATATTTGTGACAATGATATCAATAAGATTTGAAGTTTGAATATACCTAATATTCTGATTATAACCTTTGTCATCGATAATTCTTCCGTTTAACTTATCAAATCATAGCAGCAATAGCTTTGGAATGGTTGAGAACGACAACAAAAGTGTCATGATAGAGTTGGAGAGGCATGGTAGGCAAGACACATATGTGTATGGGACGTAAAGTATGTTCTGCACATCCATGTCTTTGAAACGAACAGAAGTGTAGAAGCATTTGATCTTTAAACTTTCAGATTGAGGAGTGGCTCTTTTTAATTGTATTATATTTGTCAACTAACCATGAAATAAAATAGCCTGTTCATTATGTCAGTAGGTCGCGAAGTTATTGCATAAATTTGAACTGGGTTGCGATCGAAAATGTTCGAAGAACCCTGCTCAAGGAAGCACCTGTCTTTAACAGACACGGGGTTCGAATGTAATCAAAATTATTATTCTAGCGATTATTCGGGCTGGTATCATCGTTTCTATTGTTTTCATAATGAGGCTTTGGATCTGTAAATTATTCTTACAATTGGAAATGTGGTAAATTATTTACTGTTAAAAACACATGACGCCTCTAACAGATTGCTGGGGAAAAACATATCGCCTGAAACTTAGTGGTAAAAATAACAAAGATAAGGATACTAGTCGGAAAAAATTCACCGAATAATGGCAATGCTCAATTTTAAACAAAGTGTCAATAACGTCCCCATCCATTTTTTGTTTAAACAATGTAATAAGACAGATCTGGTTAGTTACTCAATAGAAACCGTGGCGTGACCAACGTCTTTTGGCAGTATGTCGTGTTGGGTTGATCAATTAGAAAATGGGGAAAAAAGGGTGATCAATTAATAAGCTACTTCTCTCGCCTTTTGTTGGATTACTTATAAGTCTAAACTTTCAAAAAAACAAGCTTGAACGCAACCGGACGCAACTAGACACAAACTAAGCGATCGATTCAGCATAAATTTACATTGTAAATTGAATTCCCCCACTAAAATCCTATATGGGTGTGGAAATTTAGAAAAAAATGTAGACATAATAAGGAGTAAATGTTTAAATTTTCAGCTCTCAAGGTCTATCAATGTGGCATGTACTCGGACCTCTCATCAGGTTTTCTGTCGCATAACTATCGAACATAAATTGACAGAGACAAATGAGGTTGAATAACAAAAAATAAATTCAGTGTTTCCCAAATCTGGGAGTCTGCGAGATGTCTTTTAATAAAATTCGATACAAATGCTCTTTTTTGATAAAAAAATTGGTATTCACCATTTTCAAAATAAGTTAGGCAACATGAAGTGTCGCTTCCTTATACGAATAAAACCTTTCTTTAAAACATTCTTTGTTTCATTCAATGTCCTATTAAAATGGCAGCGTTGGCGGCGAGAGTGACCCGTAAAATATAGGTATGGGTTCCACGATTTCAGCAAAATCGAGTAAGGGTCCGCAACAAAATAAGTTTGGGAATGACTGAAACTAATAACAACTTCTTTTTGTTTCTCTTTTGTGCATCTTTTATGGCGATAAGGACAGAAAAGACGTTACTTCAGCAATACGAGCTTAAGAACACAGAAAAACCACAACCACCTGTTTTGATAGTACGTTGATAAAATTGGAAGAGCCTTGACATCGGTCAACAACCCGTCTAAGGTAATGATCCGATAGGACAATAGCCTACCAGAACAGGAAAGAAGGTATAATAGCTGGTTTTTTGCGAGAAGAAAAGAATTTTGAAATGCTTCTAATTGATAAATGTGATAAGTTTAAAGAATCTATGAATGGTCTGCTTCGCAACTAAAATAGATACGGTTCTAGAGGTCTGTGTTCAATCTCAGGTAAAAACCATGATTTCCCGATTGGAAGATTGATCCAACGCAGTCTTCTTATACCTATTTATCTCATTTGGCCTTGTGTTGGGAATCGTGTAGTCTTATTGGCATGCATCATAGGTTCCACAGTCACGTATTTGCCACTGGCCCCAGTGGCATATATTCGGACAAAAAAAAAACACAATTGAAAGATCAGCGTAATACATTCTTCCTATCCCCATTATTCTCATCAATTTGACCTTGTGTCGTACGAAGCTCAACTTAGAAAAATCAAAAGCTTTTACAGTTTTGGGACAAGTTTTATATTCTTAATTCATAAAATCAGTTAATTTTGTTTGTTATCGAATAATATTTTGGGGTTTTACGATCTATGTCGTGGCTGAGATAGTGACGTATTTCACACCGGAGCCAGTGATCGGTGTTCAAGTCTGGGTAAAAGTCAAGGTAGTCAGGCTCTGACGAAACACAATCACACAAGGCCACAAGTTTGCGATACCCAAAGAGAATTGACCGCACTACACAATAGTTATGGCCAACTAAATTAAGTTTCTAAACATTGCCCCAAGACGAAATGCCTTCTCTATGATTTCGACAACGCAGTCTGGTACAAGGCCAAGCGTCTCATAAAGAACTCATTGAGGATCGAACTGACTACACAGTTGTAATTGTCTTGCTTGTTAAGCATTCTCCACAACGAAGCGCTCTTTTTACTAAGACTTACAAAGTCCAACACTAGGCCACTAATGTGATGCATCCATCAAGGATTGAACTCACAACAGTAGTAGTGGGCTGCATAATTAGCTTACAACTTCACGATGGGTCCACTCTCCATCACTGTAAGAGAAGAAACAGAGGTGTAGTTAGAGATTTGGAGGCCCAGGCGTCTTGGCTCTTTGAAAGCCCCCTCCAACATTTAGTGGGAATTGTTATTGTATAACATTAGTAGATATATACAATAGGTGAACATTATTCATAAAGCTTGGGGGTTCACTCCATTGGGTGTCCGGTGACGATTTAAAATAATCCTCACCCCTTCACTGAGCCACGCCCCTGAGAAGAAGCTTGGGACATTTCCTGGCATCAACTGGTTTTTAGTTAAATTCTACTAACATTTTGAGTCGGGTAGGAGGACCCCACGACCGTTAAGCCATGTGTTACTAAATCATAGAAGTCAAATTAAATAACTTGATCTTCACCAACAGCTGAGATCGCAGGTGCATAAACGTGATCTTCCCTGCTTATTCGAAAGGGCACAAATATATTGTGCTATGAACTGCACCAGGCATTAATTAACTGGTGTCTGTTGATATTTTGAAAACATTAGAATGATCAGCCTTCCTTGTCTGTGACGTCAGCAATTACTCGGACACCATCATCTCGAATTTCTCACTCTCCTCGCTGTTTTCCTTCTATTACATAATTTCGCCATGACACGAAGACACAGTCAATTCTATAATACGAATTTTGTTCGGAAAATATCTAGCAAATTAATATAAACAAAAAATAAATAGCCTAGGGCAATTGCGCCCTAGTCCCTTTCAAAATACTCCACTTAGTACCTCACAATCCCAGCGTACTTTCCATTTTTCAAAATATTCTGGGAGTCCACGCCGCCTTCTCCTTAATCCTGCCCACAGTTTGAAATCTCTTTGGGAAAAAGACAGATGTTACGAGGAGCCAAATCTGGACTCTAACAAACCTGGGCGATATGGTATTTTGTCAAAAAGCCATGCAAGAGACGTGAAGAATGGGCTAGCTGGTTAACTCGTTCAGATATCAAGAATGCGACGGTCATACATTACACACGCCCACTCAATGGTGTCTCACTGCCGACTGACAAACTGAACAGGAATGTGTCTGTTTACGCGTGCACAATAAGGTCTCCTCTAAAGGGTAGCCAAGTTACATCAAAACTGCGTTACCGGTTCTCGAGATATTCGAAATTGCTAGAGTCTTTCCGGACAGACCTCGTATATGATATAAGAAAAATAGAGAGGCCATGTTTTTTCTAGACCAATGAGTATCATAATAATAACTTGCAAAATAAATTATTCTAGAGTCTATCGCAATATCTTCTCGTTTATTAATATGTACACATTAGAAGGTTTGCTGTTTATTATTTTGAGAAGGTTAACATTCATCTAGTTCTTCGGACGGTTGAACTCATTCTTGTTATTTGTGTTGTTAACGCAATGTTTCGGCCAATCCATTCTACGGCTTTCTTTGGGTGTACTATCGATGCCCAATAGGGAAAAGGTACGGAAATCCAGGCCTAACAAGGAACGGAAAGGGAAACACCCGAATTCTACGTTATAAGCGTTAATACCATAAGAGAGAAAAAAAAAATTCTGTTTACCAACATCACATTCGGATAGAACACCTGAGGAAGGTCGTAGAATTGGTTGGACGAAATGTCAAGTTAATAACGTAAACGTTCAATCACTCGGAAAACTCCAATACTTTATATCTAGATCTAGAGGTTTCAGTTTGTACATATGAAAATATGTCTACCTACTTGTTATAAATCAAGATAATTGTTAATAAAATCTAGTTGATTCTGGATAGTTTTATGAAATTCATCAAAATCACTCAAAATATTACCTAATTCACCATGAATGAAAAATAGTTTTAAAGAATAATTGTTTCGTAATGTGGGTCTTACTTTTTACACATGCCAGGTTCACAACACAATCAAATTCTGAGAATAAGGGAAGCATTTCAATAGGAGATTTTTATGTATAAGATATTTATGTATTTTTATGTGCTTTGCACGGATAAGATTCTAAATTCTTCAAAAAAGTTTTCATTTTTGATGAAAATTACCTTTCTGAGTATTCAAGGGGTTTTTAATTTATTCGATGTGTAATACTGATTTAATTAAATTTGAGTTGATCTTTAAATAATTTCACTTTCACACCATGTGTAAAGTTCTCATTTATCATGCTAGAACCATGGTAAATGAGAATTTTACATGACTTTAAATGAAATTATTTCAAAATTAATTTAGATTTAAACTAAATTAAATATTGACTATAAATCAATTGTTGCTATTTTTTCTAGACAAAAAAGCAGAAATTAAGAATTTCAAAATGTGATACAAACTAATCAATTAATTCAATTGCCATCATCTCCATGTTTTTTCTGATTTTTTTATGTAAAAGCAAATAAATTAGTTCAAGTTATATATTAGATATGATTTTTTTTATCAAGATTTAATTTAACATCATTAAAATATAAAATAGTATCTCAATAATTCTCTAATTAAGTGGCATTAAAATCTAGGTAATTATTGATATAATTTAAGGCAATTCTAGACACAAACTGAGGAAAAAAGCCGCAACATTGGAGTACCTTTTCAAGTTGTTGCAGATGATGGTGAACTGTTGAATAGCTTGGATTTGGTTTTTTCAGGTAATTCTTCAACTGTAACAGAACTATTTCTATTGAATAACAGGACAATCTAATCGTGGTGCATCTCTTAAACTGAATTCAACTTTTCTAAACTTTTCAAACCATCTTCGACAATTTCTTTTGTTCAAAAAATCTACCCCATAAACACAGCAAATACTTCAAGTTGCTCCAGCAGCATTATTGCCTTTGGTCATGGGGTAATGAAAACTTGGATAAATTTGGGGTCGGATCCAAGAATTCTTTATCTTTCTTAATGTTATCATTCATTTGATTCAGCAATTGGAAAAAATAGCAACAAAGCCAAAAAAAATAAAAAGCAAAATGATAAGGAAAATTGAACATAGATATTTCTTCTAAATATATCTTCAAATAGAATGTTTATTCAAGGATTTTATTCACAATCTACATATCACACAATGACAGCCACATTTTCTCTTGAAAGCGGACATCATCTTCATCTGTACGTTAAGACATAGTACATAGTTTATGTCTGGATTTCTGAGATAAGGAATTACTATAATTATACACTGATCTATCTACTTAGATTAGTGTTCTCATCTTGGTTATTATAGTCATAACAATTCAGCTCTTATACCCTCAGGCCTTCTTCAGGTGTCAGTTTTAGTTAGTAACCTTCTTGGACTTTTGATTCAAACCATACATTCAATCCATGCAGTTTGAATGAAGATTTAGGGTCTAAATTCCCAGAGGGGCGGAAGGTTCAACGGCTGAAATGTTATGACTATAACAACCTAGATGAGAACAGAAGTCCTCATAAATTTGTGTATGATAATGATATATGATTAGGTGGAAATATCAGTCAGGATGGTCATCACTCTGGAAAAACATTTGCCTCTAGAATGACAGGAAAAGTGATAAGTTTTCCATCACAAGTGCTGAACAAGTTTATAATCAAAGCTTATATAAATTTTTCTGTTTTCATTTTTTTTTTCAAAAATAACATAACAGTGTGTGTGTGTGTGTATATATATATATATATATATATATATATATATATATATATATATTGCCACAAAACAGGAGCAATGCTTCCAACAAAGCCTTTATCAAGGGTGTCAGGCATGGTGTCATGGCCAAAGCATCATTATGGCTAGCTCAGGGCACTCTAGCAGTACCTCACAATACCACCGGGCTTTGTTGGTTATTTTTATATTGTGAGATTGCCCAGATTCATGTCTATGTAGTCTCTGCCTGATCTTGAAGCCACTTGATATATTTCCTCTTTCCTGTTGATGATAATCCAAGTCTAATCAGATCTAATTAATTATAATTTATATCATATATATACATTAAAGAAAACAATAATATTATAATTAACTTGGATTTTATTATGTAGTGGCCGTTAATCCAGTACTACTACCTAGGCACATTATCTGGTGGTCATACTGGAGCCTTTTTTAATCAATGAAATATATGGTTGGTGGAAAAAGAGGGTTTAGTAGTATAGCACTGATTTTAATTATGAACTGTTCCAAAAGTACATCATATTTTAGTAAAACCACATTAGAAGTGCAAATGTCTCATATTTTGACAATAAAATTCAATTTTCCAATTCTTCACCTTCAAATCAGGAGAATTCGCTTGCTTGAAAACCAATTTCAAACTGAATGTGCTGAGGTCATTATCTTTCTGAAATAACTGATTTCTTGGTAGTGAGTACTTGAACAGCAACAGCTTACTCTCTAAAATCTTCTAGTAGATCAATGAATTCATCCATCTTTTAATGATATGTAGGTCACTCTTACTTTCTGGTGATACGCAACCCCATACTATAATAGATAGAAATTTCACTGTGTGTATTAATGCAAAGTTTGCAAATCTTTCAGATTTTTTCGAGCAATTATTTCAGTTTCCACCACTTGGAGCATATTAGATGTTTCATTCATCTCTGAAAATTACTTTTCTCCAATCCCTTACAGTCCACAACATGTATTTCTTACAAATTTTCATACGTTTTTCAGTAAGGAGAGGTTTCTTAACTTCATGAGCACTTACCAATCTAATAGTCAACTTGCTATATCATATTTCACTTCCATTTCAAAATGGACAAAGATGTGTCTTTGTCTTTTTTGTAAATAGTTAGCAGGTCTCTGTCTTGTCTAAGAGTGCTCAAGTAAATCCCAAAATAAAGAGGAAATCATTGAAAAATTACATTTCCTTTTCTGAGCATAAAAACAAATGTTGCTTCTTCCTTTTAAGAACTTTCGAGACCAGATTGACCAATCTTCATGTATGCTTCTATTTAATGATGATTCATTTCTAAGGATGCTAAGTTTGACACCATCTCTTTTTAGGTGATGGTCAAGCCCTTCACACCAGAGAGTCGGCCCATATTTACTATGAGAGATTAAATATACTACCAGAAATAAAAGGTACTACTAATATATCTCAGACTAATTAGACAAGTCGAAAAATCATCCCCCAATCAAAGAAACAACACAATAAATCAAAAACTTCAAAAACATGATATATCTTTGGAACAGTCCATAATCAAAACCGGTGGAATGCATATTACTAAAACTTCTTTTTATTTACTAACCATGTATTTTAATAATTAAGAAAAGCTCTAGTCGGATGACCAGATAATATGCCTAGATAGTAGTACAGAATTTACAACCACTATACAATAAATCTCTCTGTAAAATCAAAGTTAATTATAGAGTTGCTATCTTCTATGGATATGATATATTTCTAAATAAAACTGTGTATACACACACACACACATATATATATATATATATATATATAGTAGGATCTTCTGATGATTGTAATCACTAATCCTTTTAGTATCAGGTCTTTGTCTTAAATGATATATAGAAGCTTAGACCATTTAAATCATTTTTATGTTACTGCAATGACTACTACAATAGAATGATTTGGGGAATTTGGACATTAGCTTCTTAGACAATGTTATGAGAAGATATAAAAAAACAATTTTATAACCTCACTGTCCATGCTTCACTCATGCCACATTCCTATTCTTTTGTTCCATGAATGAACAAATGGCAATTTATCTAATGACATTGTTTTCAGAGCCAAAGTTTAGATACATGATACTATTACCACACCCAAACCATAGCAGTGACAAAAATTGTTTACAAGTTTTGGATCAAATGTAGAATCCAGACTTCAAAATTGATTCAAGTCAAAAGCACAAATTTTCAGATTACACCGTAAGCAAAATTTAATTCATCAAGTTTTTAAAATTTCGTGACACTATTTTTTCACAATATTCTTTAATTAAGTTCAAGGAATTTGAATCCTACATTCCATTCTAGTTTTGATTAAATTGAATTTGATTTGGTTTACGGTTCAATCTGAATATGTGCACTTTTGACTTGAATCAATTTGGGCCTCCAGATTCTACATTTGATCCCAAATCTTGAGCAGTAAATGTCTATGGGGAGAAATATCTACTGACTTTGAAATATCACACATACACAAAAATATACCAACTTTTGAATAAAAAGTATAATTTTTGTTTTTATCTAAATTCCTCCAAAGAAATCCTCTAATTAAGAAAATTATAGAAAAATTACAATTCCCTTTCTGAGCATAAAATCATTCCTAATTTCAGTCTGATTTTCCAAAATGAATTATTTTTATTATACATTACTCTATTCAAACTACTGTCCTTATCTTGATTGCTATAGTCACAATGTTTTGGTCATTGTACGCTGTGGCCTTCTTCGGATGTCTTTCATCTTTGGTAACCTTCTAGGCATGGGTATCTGCTTGGGTGGAGAGTAACCAGGGAATTTGCCTCAGCCCCTGAATCAGGCCTTCTTAGCTATGGTGAAGAGGTGTGGAAGTTGGAACCTCATAGTCAATAAAGGATAATGGTGCTGTACAATTATTTATGTGAGCCTGCCTTGATGTTCCCATATAAAAAAGATGGTAATATCATTCACTGGTAACAGGATTGCCACAATGATATATTCCTAATATATCCTTTACGCCCTCCCCTTACATTCTTTTGCCCCAAACCCCATCCCACCTAGAGAAATGGCAGCAGACACCCCTATTTCCAAGAGTTTTGAACTAAATCCTTTTTTTCAATTCATAAAGGTAGATTGTTCTCATTCTGCTGCCTATGCTGGGAGATAGTTTGAATCAGTTAATCATTCTTTGTCAATTCATCCAAATTTGATGCTGTTTCTGATTAGGAAAGAACAGATATTAGATTTAAGACTCCAAAATTCCACAACCTGATTGTTTGACAGCAGGCATTTCCAAATTAGGTGCTACTATCCCCTTGGGGCATTGGACAACTTGGGGTGGAGGGGCAACGATGGGGGTGGTGAAGGGGGGAAACAAGCAAAGGGTACAAATGCTTAGGCATAAAATCATGTCTCAAAATCTGATTTTACAGTAGGGTCGTTTGAAGTCCAAATATTTTCTGTTTTTTTGATTCAAAGAATTCTATCAACTTTAAAATTTCTAAAATTGTAGAAAATTTAATTTTCAATGTATCATTTTTAACAGACTCTGATGATGGTGACACTGACGAAATATATGCTTTAAAAGGGGGCAGTAGTCCGAAAAAGTTTGGAAAATACTGTTCTACTGGATAATGACTTAGCGGATACAAATGTTGCTCAAGTGCATAAAGCTCAATCCTATAGTCAGGCAGTAAAAAGTCATCTACTCTTGTTCAGTGGAATAAGCATAAGTGGCATCACAAAGATGAATTAATTTGGAATAAGTAACTAGTACAGGATTTCTCTTAGTATGAACTGAGAAATGAGGACAATCAACCTTGTGGATTGAATTAAGCGTTTAGTTCAAAATTCTCAGAAGGTCACTAAAAAAAACAGACGCCTGAAGAAGGCCTGAGTGGACAATAGCTGAAACATGACAATAAGAACCAAGATGAGAACAGTTCAAATAGATTATTGAATAATGACTTACCTCTGATTCAAAACATTTAACTGAATTTAAAATTAAATCCATCTACACTTAAACACTTTTCTCCTTTCAAAAAAAAATATTGCACAAAATCATATTTGCTTTTCTTGTAAGAAAGTAAGTAATAAAATTTGAGTAATAAAATTTGCACAAGTATTCAGGAAAGTTCACATCTATCCAAGTGATCTTTTTTTTTTAATATAATTTCAACTTTAACATAAGATGGAAACTGTTCACACTGAGGATGCAAAAGTATAAACTTGTAAAATAAAAGACCATTAAAAAAAAGAACAACGTGTAAATTAAAAGACCATTAAAAAAAACTTGTAAAAAATAAAAGGCTATTAAAAGTTGTAGAATAAAAGGCCATTAAAAACCTTGTAAAATAAAAGGCCTCCAAAAAAGAGAGAGGGAGAGAAGAAAAAGAAGGAGAATATCTTTTTTCTCTTCTCAATTTGCAGAATAAATAGTGGCCTTTGGCAGTTTTACAGTGAGATTTTATGTAACAAGCAAAAACATTTAAGGAAGAATAAAAGTCTCTAAATGCATACCTGGAAAAAAATGTACTTAAAAAGTGAAGTACACAGAAAAGATAGAAAATTGCAATAAAACATATAAAATACAAAGGAACAAAGTTTTTAAAAAGATGGATAAAAATATTAAAAGTAAACCATAGTAGATTGTTCCATGACTGTACATCCATATTTCCAAATAAATCTATGTAAGTGGCAGGTGGAAAAAAACACCTTCTGTGAGCAAATTCCTGATCAGAGATTTGTATTTCATTTTATATTGTCAATATTTCAGTAAAATGTTTTTTTTAAAAAGATCTCATTAAAGAATTTTTCTTTCAAAGATCAAATAATTTGCTATTTGACTTTCTCAAATAATGGACTTGTTCCATTTCCATCATATGAAAAATCCAGTCTATTCAATACACCTTTCGAGGAATTTTGAGGATAGTCAAAACAAAATTCCACCTCAAAATACTGACCAATGTAGTGGAGAACTGACCATGCACCTGGTAATTTTGATAGTGTATGTGTGTGTGTGTGTGTGCGTACACTCAACACTGAGGCTAGAGAAAATTGCTCAAGGGTTAGAAAGATCTGGACAGAGACGTGCCTCATTCATATCGTTCGCCAGTGCTTCAATAATGTCAAGCAGAAGTTCCCTGGTCAGACTGCGAATTTGGGGCAAGCGAGCTACCTGTGAAGTAATAAAAAATCAATTAAAATATATGTGAAATAGGTAGAAAATAATAGGAAATATAGTTTTCTTTCAAGATAACAATGATAAATGCATTCACTGAATATCATGATCTTGTAGGGTTTTCCCATTTTTGTCATTGTAATCACAAATGATTATCAGAAGACAAGTCTGGTTGTTTACTCATATTGAAACTGTCACATGACCAATATCTTTTGGCAGCATACTGTGTTGAGGTGATAAATAAAAAAATTGGAAAAAGGGGTCATCAATGAATAACTTAATCCTCTTGCATTCTGGGGGGACAGTGATCACTATAAGAGTCTGAATTTTTACAAAAACAAGCATGAGTGCTGCCAGACACAAATTAAGGATCCATTTAGCACAAACTTATATTGCAAATTGGATCCATCATTAAAAAACGTATTACAGGAAGAATTTTAAAAAGGAAAAAAAAGTTTTTTTCTAGACATAATTAGGAGTAAATGTTCAAATTTTCAGCCCTCTAGCTCCATGTTGCTTAGAAATTGAAGAGACCTATGCTGACAGCTTTGGTTGACAGTTTCTTATAGCATCTCATTAACTTTTGTATCAACTGAAGAAATGTAAATGAATGGACTGAAAGTTCATATATCAAACCTAAATTCATAGACATAACATAATAAAGAAATATGATTACTTGCCCAAGTTGACTCCAAAGTTGAAAAAATAAAAAAATAAATTTCCTGAGCATATTCTAGATATCAAGGCAAAGGTTATGAAAAGCAGTACCAAATGAATGGTCATTAGAATATGAAAATGAACTGAACTTAAATTCTTCTTTTGATAATAGCTTAGTCCAATGGTTCCCAAAGCGGGCGTTATCGCCCCTTTGAAGACACTGGAAGACTAAAGAGGGGCGTTGGGAGATCAGTGGGCAGTAAGAGGACATCAGAAGACAAATGATGAAAAGGGGGTAAGGGGCAAAAAATATAAATCGATACCCCTTACACATAAAGTTGTGTCTCAAAAACTGATTTTATAGTAGACTTGTTTGGAGTTTAAATATTTTCCACTTTCTAAGCTAAAGAATTCTATCAGCTCATTTAATTAACCTTATCACAACTAAATCCACATGAATTCTTTGTGGGACAAAAAACTTTCTGACTACAAATAGTCCAACAGGTTGATTTAAAGATTCTGCTTACAAATATTGAGTCAGATATGTGAAGATTAGTCTCATTACATCAGGCCTATCCTTAAAATTAATTATTTTTATATAAATTAATCCAGTACATTTGATACTTAATTACCATCATTTTTTGGGTTACCAAATAAATGCTTGAATTTTTTTTTTTTTTTCTTCATTAAAATTCAATTTTCAATATATTATTTTTTACCAACTTTACAGGGGGGAGAAGGTCTCCTGATACTACAGGCTTACCCAAAGTCTATGTCAGAGGAGTAGACATTTTTTGTCACAACTCACATGTACATTTGTGGGGTCCCAGAGTAAACCTGACTTTGTATTGAATCTGCCTGGTGAAGAGAATAAACTTGTGATACTTACTTTTGGAAAATGATGCACAATGATATTCAATGCATGTTTCTTCATGTCAGATGCCTGAATTTTGTCAGCAGCTTCGAGAATCTAAAATGAAAACAAAAACAAAAATTAGCACAAGTTGAATTTTTTTCTATAATAACCTAAACAGAGTTTTTTATAAATATAAACTGAAATAGTAACAGATCATATAGTATTATACTAATTCAGTCAGTAATACTTGCTTTAACACTTAAACTCATAGACCACTTATAATGTAATGTAAGTGGAACTCTTCAATGAATAGGATTTTTTCAACATGGAATTCTTTTGTGTATTGGTTTTAAGAAAAATTCTAAAATTTTCCAAATTCTGCAAGGAAGATAACGTCAATCAGTAGTTACTCCGCTTGGATTACTATTTTTTACTAAGAATGAATTTAACAGTTAATTCCTGACCAATTCCTTAGTTCTAATGCATTTCTATAGCAAAACTATTGCATTAATTTCATGATACTGACAATCATTCTCTTCCAGAATTTCAAATCACAATATAGAGACTTGGTGCCGAAACTTTCTCACACAAATCTTAGCTCGGAAAATTAGCAAAAATCATTTTTACATTTTTTCAAACAATCACATTTCTCCTCTGTCACCAGCGAAATTCAGTTTGTTGACACAAAAAATGACTGAAGATGTGGAAGAGTAGAGGAAAAGAGGGTAGCCAAAATAATAACTGAAACTTCGCTATACATACATACATACATACATACATACATACATACATGCAAACACTGAATTCAAACACAGTCAGTACTGAAAATCATTTTTTTCATTTTTTCTCTGCTGCTAGAATTTACTGTGTCACCAATATCAAGAGTAAACGAAAGTTTGCGTGTACTTGTTCAATTAATATTACCCATGATATCATGGATAACATTAACAGGTGGTTAATATTATATTCATTCATTGATATCCGGATGAATGGCTTTCATAGCATGCCAACATAGAAATTAATGATTTATAGTAGCATTTTCTATTTCTTTCAAGTATAAGTTAATCCGAGGTGTGCTCAGAATCTAGATGAAGCAGGGCGATTCTATAGACGAGTTAAAAATAATTTAGAAACTAGGTTTAAGCATTTCAAGAAGCTACAGTTGAGGCAAAAATATTCAACCCTTTGAATTCTTGATATTACATTCTCTATAGATGTTCACATGCTAAATGTAGTAATTAGATTTTGGCATTTGCTTACTTGATACACTTATTTGCTATATATCAATATACGTAATCATTACAGTAAATAAAATTTTTTACTATTCTATTTCAAAAATGCTACCTGTGATATCACAGGTTATATAAACAACTAAAATCAAAATCATTTGCAATGCATATCTAGACTAATATAATTTTCACTGAATTTTTATGATGAAATAAATCCCAATGAATTTCTTTAGTAAAATAATTTCCTATGAATTTCTATACATTCTTTTCATATTTATGGTCATCGCTCTTTTCAGCCAATGATTTAATGAGATCCCATATGTAATATGTTAAATTATATTTACATAGTTTCATATTCATGAATGAGTTTCACAAAACCATAATCTTTATAATACATTCACACTTTACCTCTTTTGTTCTTAGAATGGGGGTCAAAAATATTTTGAGAACAAAGGAAATAAAGTGTGTCATAAAATTGTCCTTCTGGCATTTGTTGTGTCACTACATATGTAACGATCAGAGTAAATGAAAGGTTTGACTATTTGTTTAAAATCATTTGCAATGCATTTCTAGTCAAAATAATTTCCGATGAATTTCTGTACATGATTTTAATATCATTATGTATGTAATCATTAGAGCGAATGAAAGTTTTCATGTATTCATTTAACAAATGCTACCTGTGATATCCAAGATTACATAAACAACTTGTGATTAAACATTTTATAGATTTCGGCTCCAAATGTTGATGTTGCAGTAACTTCTTTCAAACCAATCAGCCTAAAACTTCCTTTCAATAATTTCCTCCTAATAGCTCACTTCCTCTACCCCAATTCCAGAGACTTATTTTCTGCAACTCTCGGCCTCCAATAAATCAGCATCAAAGACAATTTTATGATGCCATGTTTCCTGTGGACAATTTTACGATGCCATGTTTCCTGTAGATTAAACCAACTGACCAGCCACACACTCTGACTACTCAAATTCTCTATTTCTTCATTCAGCTCTGCTTGTAGAGTTTGAAGAGTAATGTGTATTCACTTGTCTCTGCATCTTTCTGTCTGTTTGTCCACCCAATACCTCCAAAATGTCTCGATGAATTTCCATGATATTGTGAAGAACAGGGGATCATTAAATTGGGGGGGGGCAGATGCGGGATTTTTAAAAAGTTCTCAATGAATTTAAATGAAATTTTCTGGAAAGGTTGGCCATGAGGAGGAGGAGAATAGGTTAAATTTGTGAGCAGATCCAGGAATTTTTTTTAATTGAGAGGTATTTTTTTTCATTTTTTAAAAATACATTTATACAATATTTCCAAAAGTTCTCAATAAATTTCAACAACATTTTTCCAAAGGATAGGCCATGAAGAAGAATGGATTAAATTTGCAGGCTGATGTAAGAATTTATTTATATAAATATATCTCTATATATGTAGGTAAAATGTATACCACAAGTCATATATATCATTCCAAAAAAATCCCTATTCCAATATATTGTCTCTACTCTAGGTATCAATACTTAGAGTAGAGACAATATATTGATTAAATAGATAAATTTTATCTATGATAATGGTACACCCTTGTTTTGCTTTATCCAGCTCCTCAGATAGACAATCCGACAGAGCAATATAAACACCCAGTTCCATTGTCTATCTGAAGGGCTGAATGAAGTGAAACGAGGATATACCATTGTCATAAACAAAATTTACCTATCAGCACCCGTCATAAGTATTTGAACTGTTAGCCATTTTGCTCCTAATTGCTTGGCTTTGAGAATTAAAAAAAGAACATTGCACAAAATGAACCATTTGTTTTGCAATCAACAAAACAAGGCAAGCATTTAGTCATGTTTTGTGGTTCTGAATGCTAGATTTTGGATAACTGTATTTTTTAATAAAATTAAATTGTTGAATGAAAAAAAAAAGCAGGTTCTCCTTTTCTATTCATCTAAAATCTTGTTCAGAATCGATCAAGGAGATTTAAAAAGTGAACTTTCATTGTTATATGGAAGAGTTGCCAAACTAATAAGTTGATTTAGATTCCCCTTGTTCAAAATCCTATATAGCCTCAGCAATCTTGGACAATAACAAACAGATTTTGTGTTTGTTAAAATACTTACGAGCAGTACTTTTTATATAATCTATTTATATAAAGAGTATGCTATATATATATATATATATATATATATATATATATATATATATTGTTATCACTTTTTAAGGCTGTTATCTGTCAGTAACCAGTGCTCGATTTCTGAGATAGAGCACATGTAAATAGATATAGACATAGAAATCAGTGTCTCATGGTGACTGAGTTTCATGTGGCTACGATCTTCAGACCATGCAGCAGTGTGAAACTTGGAGTTGCAATGAAGGACTGATTTCTCTGTGTGTGTATATATATATATATATAAGATAAATAATCTTATTAAATGGATATCATACTACAATTGGCCCATTGTTCCAACACCGATAGCATATTTTAAAGTGTATGAAATTTAGATACTTCTCAAAGTACAGACAACATGGAGCACTATTCATTTCCCACTGTCATGCAAAAGCAAACATACATATATACATACACACATTATATATATATAAGTTTTTTTTCTAAAAAAAATAATCTCCTAAAAATTCAAATATATTTGTGAATTTTTTCATGGTTAATAACCAATATGTACATAATTAAGAAGTTACAGATAAGAAGTGAAATAACCAGAAATTTAATTTTTTTATCAGACATTGTGTAATTGTTACAGATATCAAGATTGCAATTATCTGTGCATTTTACTGCATGCGCACTAAGTTCAACAAATCATTAGATAAGGATGACATGCACTGATCAGACAATCATCTCTGCTGTGTCAAAGTATTTTTTCAAGGACAATATATCAAAAATTTATAAAGAATCAACATATGAAAAAAAAAAGCTGACATTATCTGGTCCTCCCATAATTCTGTTCTCACCAAATGTCATATTTTACCCTCTCAATACTCTGAAGATGCGAGTGGCATAGCAGTTAGCAGCGTCAATGATAAAATTGGTGAGCCAAGTTCAATCTCCAGTCAAGTCTTTTTAATTTCACTTCATATTAATACCTTGGGAAATTCATCTCTTCTCCTCCCATCTAGGAGTAAAATAGCACAGCAGAATGAGCTTTCTAGTCTCGGGAAGTTAAAGAGAAGGACAACATTGATTGCACACCAAGAAGCGCAGTCCCTTCAAGGTGGTCAGATGCCAAATTTAACAACTTCCAACAGCTCTGTCACTTCAATGTCATTCCATTGTCTGTTGAGACAGACAGAGTCCTCCTGTGCAGTCTTTATTGGTTCTAATCTGGGGTCAAAAAGTGTTGAGCCTCATTTTTAGCCACACTGTGCCTAAAACCATTGATCAGTTCACAAGAGTTTACTCAAATCTTTTGTAATCCTCAGTCGGTCATTAATTTACAATTTATCAGGGGCAAATTTGATGTTCTAGTACCACAGACTTACACAAGTTCTGATCTACAGTGAACTGAATAACTTGGTTTATACTGATACCTTTCAGATGGCTGAACATACATAGAAGAAGACTGTTCTTTTGTCACTATTCACAAGATTACAGACAAGTCAGAAGTAGATATAAAATGCTCATTGTACCATTCTCAAAAATTTTATATTTTTGTTATTTTTTCCAGCTACAGTGCTCAGATTCTTCTGTATTTTGAAGCTTGAACACTCTATGAATCATAATACAGAGTCTTCAAGCATCAAAATAAAATTTTAAAAAGCTGAGCGTAATAGCTCTAAAAACAACAAAAATATCAACATCTTAAAAATAGTGAGTTGGGCATTTATCATACATAGCCACTCATATACTTTATAAGCTGTTGTATAACCACTGTTTTTAAGCCTATATTTAGCATATGATTCAACTCGGTAATAATACCAGCCCAAATGTTATTTTTTACAGTCAATAAAGAATAGCAGCCTATTAAAGAAGAAAAGGGATGTCAGTAATCAGGAATTAGTCCAAGTGTTACTGACAGAATAGGGTTGTTGATAAACTCATACCATATTTGGCAAACATACTCTTGTGCTTTCCAACTTCCAACAATTTATTTGAATGTAGTTTTAGTGCAATCAGTAAGGAGAGAAACAGAACTCATATATGCGAGGAGAAATAAGAATAAAACTCACAAACATCGATCAAAATATTTAGAATCTTGCAGTAAAGTATCAAGCACAGGGGTCACATTGAATAAGCAATGTAAGTAAAATATCATTTTAGTTTCATTAACAATTTAGTGTGGGAGGCAATTACTTCAAAAATTAACCAAATGGGAGTCATAGGGAGAAAAGGTTGAGAAACCCTGCTTTAGAAACAAATAACTGTTCGGAATAACTTTGACGGAGGAGATTTTGTTTATCTTCCTTTGAAGGGCATACCGAACTGTGTGCTAAATTCTGCTTTTTAAAAAAAGTCAGTTCGTTTTTCTTTCTTTTTTTCTATCCCTCGTAATATGTAAAATATTCTTGTAAAAATTCAAGGGCAGTAACTTCAAACTAGACCCTTACAGTTATTTCCCTTGTTCATCATGACCCTTTCTCTGTTATTGATAGCAGCTACATGGTTGTTACAACACGCACGAATATCTACTTGTATAACACGCAACGTGTAGGTCTAATATTTTTTTGTCAGTTATATTAGTCAAGTAAGATAACTAATAAATGCTAATTATAGACTAGACTCCCTTATTAATTTTTTTTTGCTATTGCATAAAAAAAAATCCGGGTTCATTTTGGTTGAACATTAAAAAAAATATGTTATCCAATATAATGCTTTTGATATTTTTTTCAAGTACAATGTAATTTCAAAATTATTTGAATTTTTCAATGAGATGGGTAAACTAGTCTGACAAATAATACTAGATTATTAGTCATTTAAAAAAACTTGTATATTGTCGATTAGTAAGTAATGGTGTTGGTATATATTTGTATCTCCATTTAATGCAAAATGTGACAGGCACCATAGTCAAGCCACAGACATCAGAGCCAGAGATGGAAATGGATTTAGGGAAGTAAGAATAAAGTAACATCATCATTAGTAGATATTGAACATACAAAAAAAAAACGGAAATTGAGAAGTCAGTATACACAGAATACCCGCACCCTGCCTTTCCATCCCTGATCAGAGCATACTCCTCTTTCCTCGTTCTTTGTCCAATGGAGTGGTACAGTCTGAGGGACAAATCCCCTATGTCCAGGCTAAAAGGATTTTTTTTAGCTTTTCTTTTTATTATCAATAGCTCAAATAATAAATAATGGATGCAGCAAAAAATAAGGCACAAAGGTAATTAATCAAGTCCAAGATCAAAGTTTTTTTAAACTTCTGGAAGGTTTGAGAGTCACTCAGGCATCTGCTCAAAGACAAACGATTGAAATGGTCGAATGCATTTTAAGGTATGTATGGTATTTTAGGCGAGAGATACTGCTGTACATTATGCATAATCAATGGATCTTTTTAAAATATTATGATTAAAAACCTTCAATATACAGTACTGCTTATTATAAGTAACTTCTGAACAAACAAAAATTTTGCTTGTATGGCCTGGTTTTGAGAGTTGAAAACTGGGACTTTATGCAAGAAGAACCAAATTTTATTGCAATCAGCACAAAAACCAGGTATGTTTTGTGGTTCTAGATGCTAAATTTCCCATGAGCAATACTTCTTACATAAACGATGGTTTGTTTATATAAAAAGTAATGCTTCTAAGCATAATCATTTTATACCAATAAACACGTACATACGGTAATGTTTCACGTATGCACATGTTCATACGTATTTAGACAAGCACAAACTCAGAGTTTCCTACCTACGATTACATTCTGTCCAAATATGAATTGGTTTAGTTTAAGGCTATTTGAGTTACTAGTTTGACAACTCTTCCAAATAGTAATGTTAGTTAGCTTTTTCAATCTCCTTGATTGATTCTGAACGAGATTTTAGAGAATAGAGGAAAAATACTTGGATTGATTTAACAATTTAATTCTGTTGAAAACATTTTCCAGAAATTTAGCATCCAGAACCACAAAACATGAGTAATTGCATGCCTTGTTGTGCTAATTGCAATAAAATTTGGTTTCTCTGGTATGACTTTCCTGTTTTTAACTCTCAAAAACTAAGCCATCCAAGCAAAATTTCTGTTTTGTTCAAATGATTATAAGTAGTGCTGAATTTATTTAAAACTTAGCAATCTATTAGTAATCAAGGTGAAATGTACTTTTAAATTTCAGTCTCCACGCAATACAATACGGTAACTTGAACTGTTACCATAATTTTTTTTTCACAAATGTACTTTTAAAAATATTTATTTTGGCTAAAAACCTTGAATATGCTTGTATCAAAATAACTAACCTTAATAGCTATCTATCAGTTATCAAGGTGAAATTTTGGACTCTTTCATTAGTGAAATGTACTTTTCAATTATGAAAGAGTCCAAAATTCAGGAACATCAATAATATTCAATCTTATCTGATGATTATTATTGTACCAAAAAAGTTCAGGACTAAAATAAAAGGCTACATCTTTTTTTTAGATTTGTGTGAATGATTAAAAATATATTTACCTCCATGCATACACTATTAATACAATTACAAAGTTAACTTGGTGTTGAATTTCTAGTTTCTAGGTCAGAAATGTACTTCATAAAAGTGCTTGGGTCATTTTGTTGAGATATTTACAAAACTTACTTAGTATGGTACAAGGCCAGATGGAAGTTAAAAAGCAAATGCTACTCTATTCCTAGGGGCTTGGAAAGAATGCCTGCCTACAAAATCCGCATTGGAAATCCTGGTTTTGACCTAGGCCCGAACACTGATCTCTGACCTCAGTGGAAAATATGTGACTATTCCAGCTACAAGATGGCTGCTTCATACTTATCAAAGACCATTGATAATTTATCTCAACTAAACTAAATTAAATACTCTAACAGGTAGGACAAATTGCTATCAAAAAAGGAATTAATAGATAGATAGATTTAAAGAAATTAGACACTGTTCAATTCAATTTGTTTTTTAAAAGTGATGTTTGTGAATTTAAGAGGGCTTTTTACGATCTCGCAAAAATATACATAAACATCACTTGAAATAAACAAACAGTCATTCTTCCTTCAACTCTCAGCCCCTCTCCAAGAACAATACTAAAATATCAGCTGCCAATATACAGTCCTTCTCCCTACTGCAATCAGCTATTTTCATTCTCCCTCTTACTCAACCCTTCCCTCTATGAATGATACAAAGTCTCCACAGCTTATTTTCAGCAGCACACAACTGGTAAAGGCAGGCACAAAAAAGTGCCCATTTTAGCATGAATTCTCATATCAAATCAACCCACCCCTAGAAACATTTTAGGGGATGTTTTTCAAGAATTAATTTGCTAAAAACTTTTCCCAATAATAAGACAAAGATTTCCTATGACTTTTTTTGTAGCTAGAAACCAAAGTGATGAATTTTTTCCAAAGACTTTTTTTCCCACAAATTTTTCTACACAAATGGAGTGTTTATATGCTTATAACTACGTCAGATTTGAAAAAGCTCAATGTATTCTTCAGTTCAAAAGTCCTCATTAGAATATGATATTAGAGAATTCAAGTAAATATCAACACTCTTAAATTTCCAATGTACTTTACCACACAAATAATTTTTTTTCAATAACTAGAACATTTTTTTTCAACCAATATCTTTTATTTTTATCATGAGTGAAACCAAGCATTATTATTTTTGTGTCTTATATCCTATATACAAGGTACATAATATTGACAATGAAACTTTATTTGGAAATTTTCAGATGAAGCATTTTCACTATCACCAGATAAGGATATCTTCACTAAAAGTGAGGATATAATGATCCCTTTTACTTAGTAAAACTCACAAAAATTGGTTTTTAACTAATTTTTGATGCCCAATCATTTGGCAGAATCATATTCAAAAAATTTTTACCCATACTGATAGATATGGTTAGTTACTTATAGAAACCGTCATGTAACCAACATCTTTTGGCAGCAGATCCTGTTGGGTGTGATCAATTCAAAAATAGGAAAATGGGGGAGATCAATGAACAAGTTACTTCTCTCACCTTTTAATGGATCATTAAAAATTCCAAATTCTTGAAAAAAAACAAGCCTGAACAAACTTAAGGACTTAATAAATAAACTTACATAACAAATTGAGCCACCCACTAAAAACCTATGGTGGGGACATTAAAAAAAAAACCAGAAATCCTAGACTTAATATGGGGTAAATGTCAAAATTTTTCAGCCCTCTGGCCCTATTGGTACAGCTTAAACACACAATAAATAATCAACTAGACCTACTTAAAAACTGAAGTAACCCATATTGACGATATTGGTTGACAATTTCTAATCACTACTAATAGTTCTCATGTAGAGTGAAGTGAGTGACACCAATTCGGGTGCTTGTCGCCTCTAAGTCTGAATCATACATTGCAAACCAAGGCCAAGTAATTAATAATATGATATGAGGTGCTGAAGCTGTAACCAGTGTAAGGCTATTATTTAATTACTTAATACTACTAATGTATATGAACAAAAATAAAAGATGGCAGTACTTGTCATTGAGAGGAAATAAAGAACAAAACTATATGGTTAAATATAAGCTTCCAGACCATTGGTTGTCATAGTTCAAGTAGTAGAACAGTTATCACGCTAAAACTGACCCCCCCCCCCAAGGGATTACAAGTTACTCTTTCACTGAAAGTTCATTCTTTATTTCTGATCTGCTTCGTTTATTAACAGCCATAGTAATGTCAGTTTGAGTTGTTGCAATGAAAAGCAACTGAAATTGAAATGAAAGATACTCATTAAAAATTAGTGACACCCTTTCATATAACAAATTCGAATATTACAGCAGTTACCTCCCTTAGATCACAACCCGAGAGCTACGCTAAAAGGCTACAGAATTCAGATGAAAGAAATACCTTTCAAAAAATTAATATTAATAGATATTACCACGATATCACTGTTTTTATTTAACATAACACTGATCTCGTGTTTACAAAGAAAATATCTACTGTCCCACAAAAAGATGCAAATAACTTTCTTTGCATTATTCAGTTATGAATAATTATATATTGATTTTTTACAATGCTCATTGTCATTCTCATGAGCAAATTTCTATACTTCATAATTACTGTACGTCTAATAAGCACTTTTAAGAGAAAGAGGTTGAAATTAAAGTGTTTTGGGGGGTGTTTTTTGCATTATCATGATTACTGTAGGTTTTGTAAACATGTTCATGAGAAAGGGGTTAAGGTTAAGGTGTTTTTTGTTTGTACACACTTTCAAAAGGAAGGGGTTGAGGTTAAGGGTTCTTTTTATTGTTCTTTTTTACAGTGTTATCTAATCTTTAGCACCCCAATCTCACCCCAGGAATGGTTTTATCTTCAATCTATATTTACATAATACCAAAACTATCACTCTGTTTACCTGTTTGTGTCCCCTAATTAGCTAAAACAGTGCATTATAGCCGGAGATAATAAACAAAGGTGTTTTTAATTGCACTCACTTTAAGAATGCGAAAAAAATCCATATTATGTCCTTCTCATGAAGAGTAACTATCAAGTACTTGTTATAGAGTAGCTTCCCTTATTTATATTTTTATTTATCAACAAATGCATACAAAATCTGGTTGTAATTTGGGCTTTGAATTTAATGTTCATCTGATAGCTCCAATTTTCTCTCAAAAGGTGACCAAATTAGTCACAGGATTGTCTAGTATAAACTTTAAAATACATTTTGGACAGATTAGTAACCTCTTTCTGGGACAGAACAAAGTTAAGTGAAAAACTCAATGTACATTAGACACACAAATTAATCTATATCACATGTCAAAATTTGAAGAGAGAATAAAAATGATAGTCAATTCTTACCTGCACTACATTCTTGAAAGAGACATTCATTTCCAAATTATGTTTACAGAATGCCTAGAAAATAATAAAAAAAAACATTTTCAAGTACTTCATAAATACTTTAAAAACTTCCAAAGAAATTTAATTGAAGATCTTAATCAGACATTACACACACACACACACACACACACACAAAGACTCTCTGTTATCCATATAGACTGAATAAAGACTTCTCCCTTTATAATGTGGATTTTTGGGTCCAAGAAAGACAGCCGCATTACAACGGAACTGAATCAAGAGTTTCACCAGAGAAGAAGTTGTTTTCATCACAAAATCAAAGGAATTATGTGTAAAACAAATGTGCTGATTAATTGCAAATTGAAATGATTTCATATTTTCATCACATCAAATAAGACTTTTGATGAAATTCTATTTTTTTGTGCGATTTAATGGATGAGTGGGCAAAAATAAAGGCAAAAATGTTGGGGTCCACAATCCATCTGCCTGCTATAACAAACCACATTATTATTATTGAAGGATGCCTGTATTAAAATCAATTCAATAAAACTGAATTCTACCAGATTCATACAATTTGAGAATTCTTGTATCAGCATCAAAAGCCAAAATTTGAGGAGGGTGTCACATCATACAGGTCCAATTTTTGACAATTTTGTTAACGTGTATCAAAGGACTGACCACTGCCTCACATATATATGGCCAACAGATACTCTTTCATGCCAGAAAAGCTCACCTACCCCCTCTTAAAGGGTCAAAGATTTCAAGTTCAGGGTTTATGCAGGCTTGTAAAATTATCTTAGACAATGCATTGTAAGATTACATACGTGAAAATACGATATATTCATTCTTTTTACAAGAAAATAAGGGGTTTCATTATATACAAGATGGCATAGTATGGAAATAGATACAATAAATATGTTATGACTTAATATATAGCAATGAAAATCCATTGAAAATCATTTGTAACAAACACAAGCTTTACAAAAACTATCTTTCTTTGATACTTTGATCTCTTAACTCTTGAATTAATAAACTGCTTGAAACCATTTGTAAATGACACTGGAACTCTTCAATGAATAGCATAGTAAATACTGGAATTCTTCTGTGAATTGAAATATATATTTTTTTTAAATCACCAAAGGGTCAAAGGGGGTAATTTCAATCAGATTTCCCTTGATATTGACATTTCATTGCCTTTGTATGTATTCAAGAGTTTATGGTTTAGGTACTAAAGAGGAACTAGCAGTTGCCAGAACATTTTGCTAGATGATCGTCTGGAATGGGGTAAGGCCATGTTTGGCACAAGGCTACACTGAAAAAAGTGTTACATGGTGTTTCTTTGGATTTCATCTTGGGTGTCCAGAATGATAGCCTAACAGAGCCCATCCTTCTACAGGCTGGTTATGAACCAGAGTTTCCTGATTCCTAGACTGATTGCCAACAGTGGCTAGAGAGCCCAGTCTGCTTTATTATTTACCCATAGTTATGGAGGAAAAAGATATGGATCCATGCCTTTCCCGAGAGCATTAATGTGAAGCGAGTACAAACTGTCTCAGCCAGAGTTTGAACTCAACTTGCTAATTACATTCTCCATATCATTAACTATTCTGCCACTCCACACCTCATTCACTCTATAGAAAATAAAACATGCAAAACATCACATCACAGTATTTCATATTCGTAACCATCACTTTCAGCTGCTTTATAGACAATGCTATCAATATTGAATCATCAGTTTATGTTTAAGAAGGTTGTCAGAAAATTCAGTCTATTTCAAATGACAGAAGACAAAATTTTCTTGGACCACATTTTCATAATTTTAAATTTCTCTTTCAAGTAAAACTCAATATTGTGATGGTCTTTCATCAATTTCTACAAATTTTTTTTACCATCAATATTTTCATAATGGTCTTCCATTAATTCTTATTCTTTTCATTTCCTTAAATTTTATTAAAAATAATATTTCCATAATTTTCAAACTAAATTTTCCATGACTGAATTTCCGATACCAAATATTTTCAGTACCATAAAAGAAAAGGAGAATTCATTCTTACCTGCAATCTGTTGTTCGTAAATCCATAAAAGTAAGGAGCTGAGAATAAATAGAGAGAGTCTTCAGGTGGCATCGTTACATCTCCATAATAAATATAGCGCATCAGGCTGTGGAAAGCTTGCTGAGAAGGCACCATTTCTCCAATGGCAATCTACAAAATAAATGCCAAAAATTGATGAGTTAGACTAGTGGTTCTGATCATGGGGTACAAGCTCCACAAGGAAGCAAAATATATCAGGGAGCAATTTGGAGTTTGAGAGTGAACGAACAAACACATTCTACGACTCAAAACAGCATTATCTGAGTCAGTCCGATGAATAAGCTAACTAAGCAGCAGCTAGAGGCTCTATAGCCATCAGAGGACTCTCAAGAAACTGAGGAGGGTTCCCAAATCATGCTCAGTTTAGGGTCCCATAAAGGATTGAGCCACCCTGTACATTATGTCAGTTTAACAAATTGATTCCCAATTATAAAATATTATTAATTCCTACTTACACAATACTAATAATTATAATCTTACTATAAATTCCATAGTAACTAATTCTCAACTCATTAACTTTATGAGGTGTAAAAGTAGTGAGGTGAGTTAATTGCTGTTAATAAATTTAACAAAATAAAGAAATAACAAAGATTTTGATAAATGCACTAAAGTTCATACATCAGTGTTTTTTCAGGAAAAAAATTGTTTCTTCACAGATATTTTCCTTGATTTAAAACCCTAAAATTTGGTACATTTCTGAATTCAACCTTATGATATACCTAACTGAGTTAAACTATAATCCTCTTCTATGTTTTACACTTTTTGACAAGCAAAACAATGAGAAACATTAATTATGCTAACTAAACCTATGGAATAAAAACATAAATAATGTATATATATATATATACACATAAAACGATAAATTAACAATTTTAGTCTCCATGATAAGATACTGGTAAAATGAGTCAGTATTAGTTTATTATATTTATTAGGAACTGACTGAAAACCAACTTCATGGACGGGTTTTTCAGCTAGTTTCTCCAGAAGGCTAAAACAAGGACTTTGGCCCCAAATTGAGACCAATAATTTTTTCAGGGGAACTTTAATCCAATACTTCAGGCTACAATGTAAGTAACTGCAAATTCATCAGCCCCCAAAATTGAATTACTTTCTCATTATCTTATGGCCCACCTTTCAACAGAAATCTTGGGAGATATTAGGTGATGTGGAAAAAAGGCTACGATGCAGGGGAAATAACTGTGCATGGATCGGCCTCAAAATTATTTGAGATTCTTGCATGATATTCAGTTACCGGCAAAGTTTGGTTCTGGTCAGTCTAGTAGTTTTCTGAGCCAAGAATTTTAGGACAATTAGCCAGGATGCAGGGGAGATGAAAATATGAATCGGGGCCCCACATTTATATTTGAGATCCCTCCATGGTATTCGTTATCCCTGTCAATTTTTGTCAAAATTGTCCAATTAGTTTTTGAGTTACGAATTATAGGACAAATAGCCAAAATACAAGGGAGATAACTGATAAAGATGGAAATCAAATTATTATTATTACCGGGGGTGTTTGTGAACGTAAACCTCTACACCATCTTTTTTGTTTGAAATTTTCAAAAACTAACGCGCTAAAAACATGCTTGGGGTTCCATTGGTACATACAGAAAATTTCATGGGAACATGAGTGGTTCCCCAGTAGCACCATCACATACAGACGTACAGACATTTGGTGAATTATAGTAGGATGATAGAAGTTATTAAACAATCCTGAAAGTCAGACCATAGATGTGGTGTGTTTGTGTGTGAAGATCTAGTAGTTGCTGACTTCATTTTCAAGTTTACATCTTAAATTGAGTCAAAAACATCTCAGAACACCAAGAAACATCTAGATCCTCCGGATATACATAAAAAATCTAGGAAATATATTACATTTTATCAATAAACTAAATGTGACTTAAATCTTCGATATTTACATTATCAAAATGTTACTCAATGTTTTTTAAACATTACTTATTTTATTACTATGAATATATTACTTATTTCATAGAAAAAATATCAATTAAACAATATATATGGCAAATTTAGCAAATGTAAAGTTGACACCTAGTTGCAACCAATCTAAATTAAGATGAAAAATATCTAAATTGGCAACACTGAAAGGGAAGTTATTCTTTTCTCAGTGAGTCATCCTGTCAATCAGTGATGGCGATCGGTGCTAGAGATGCTAGTGCATCTAAAATAAAGCTCTCTGATGAATAATTCAAATAACTGAAAATACCTAAGAAGAAAAATGTTACTTACTTTGACTGTGTTATCTTCTGGCATGAATGATCGGAACATGGCTTCAAAATAACTGCTTCTGGCCGCCAATATTGACTTGTGGGCTGTGATTGGAGCACCATCCAGCATCAGGGTTATATCACAGAATTCATGGCCAACCACTTTTAAAAAGGTTTCCATGTCTTTTTCCAATGTATTTGCTAGGGAGAAGGAGAAAAAATCTTAATAGGTTATTGCAAAAGTTCCCAGTGAATTCTTTTGCTCAATGTTAGAGAAATCTTGGAATGGTCTTTAAATTCAGTATAGGCAAAAGAAATTCTCAAATTTCTATTAAAGCTAGAGCTTTTCAAACTTTCTGCATTGGTGGCACACTTTTTTTGAATATTTTTTTTGCGACATATCAAGTTTTGTAAGCTAAGCCAAGAAAATAACATCATCCCGGCAGCTCAACTGATTCACGAAAAGTATCTTTTGTAAGATCTACAAAATTATACTTAATTTCGTGACACACATATAGATTATTGGCAACACATCAAAGTGCCACAATACACAGTTTGGAAAGCTCTGGTTCAAGCATTTAATAGCAGAAGTTCCTTTGAGATGTACTTACAATTATTAGGATCAGGATGTGGGTCTGGCAAAGTTCTAAACTGAGGCTGATGTTTTCGACGAATAATCTCCACCATCAGAGGTTGATCTATGGTCTCAAATTCTTTGCTCATAATAATCTGACTGTAGTTGCTTTCTTTTACTATGAATTTTAAACAGTATTCCTGGAAAAAAAACAACGTCCGAAAGAAACAATTTAAAACACGCTCGCAGAAACATTGAAAGTACATAAAATTGTTTTATTACAGTATCTATTCCACGTACAATACAAGAAATTTTGAATCAGAAACAAGAATCAGAATCAAGTCTAAATAGGCAGAGCGTTCCCTTATGGATGTTTAATATTTTGGTAATTTTGTTTACACGTATCAATGATGTAACTGCTCTGTACAGTGGTCCTATTCTAAAACAGCTCTTTTTATAAATAGCCAAACTGTGTATCCAAATGATTTGGCTTGGCTAGAACAACTTGCCATGTAAATTTGTTTCCAATAAATGGTCACTGCCCGTAAGAAAGACAGATTAGGTGTCCGCTGGAGTGGGGGGTTACAAACGGGGCATTAGCCCCTCTTGGATCAGGCCTTCTCACCAAGGGTGAAGGGGTTCAAAAATTGAAGCCTTATAATCAATAAAGAATAATGGTGCAGTACAGTTGTTCTATGTAACCCTAAGTTGATGTTCCCACATAGAAAAACTTATTTGCTGGTGCTCACTCCACTGTGTCACTCTAGGATCCAGTCATGTATCTCTATCAACTATCAAATGCAAGATCTGACATTCAGATTATACAGTGGGTCAGATTCACTTACACTACAAATGGTGATGAGTGCAGCGTAGTCTCCACAGATGGAATGCCTATCATGTAACAGAGTTGTCACCAAGATATATTTTGCCTGTCTCCTCTGGGAATGCTCTCCCTAAACCCTGGAAATATATGCTTTTGCACTTGGACTTTTGAGTGATCTAATTAAAGATGAGACAGCTAACTTATTTTTCAATTGATTACCCCCAACATGGTATGCTGCCAAAAGACATTGATCATGTGATAGTTCCTATTGAGTATTTATCCAGATCAGTACATTTATTCTTCTCAAATACAAATATTATACAAGATTGTATTATTTACCAATAAATACAGTAAATAAAAAAACTCTTACAAAACTTTCATTTAAACATATCATTTTTTTCTACGTTTGGTTTCTAGGATACAATAAATTGGAAGCTGATTGGGAAACCATATTTGTTAGTAGGAAGAAGATTAAGCAGACCAGAGACCATAGAACAAACATAAGAAAACTTGGTTACCAACTGGAATCAGAAGATAAAAATCATTATTACATTTTTATCCAAGTCAGAAGACGGCAAACATTTTGAGAGGCAGGCCAGATAAGAAATGTTTTCACGTCTTGTGGGCAAAGGCAAATAAAGATGAAAAATTATATATAGAAGGCTATGGAAACAGCTGGTTTTTAATCACTTTTATATCTTCCATTATAGGAGTATGTGTCTACATAAACTACCATGTATAATCAATAAATGAGAACTATGAAATGGGGTGGGGGTGAAAAATTCAGACTTTTTAGTGATCACCACCCAACAAAAGATGAGAGAAATAACTTATTCATTGATCACCCCTTTTTCCAATCAATCACTTCCGACACAGCATGCTGCCAGGAGACATTAGTCACGTGACAGTTTCTGTTAAGGGACTAACCAGACCTGTTTGCATTTTCTTTAGAGATGACAAGTTTCCCAAACAATATAAGTGTATAGAGTTGAAGCTTCATGATGAGAATTTTCTTCATATTCAGAAAAGATATTTAATTGGGTTTTTGATCATATCAAAATATGAACACCTTCGTAATTCTCATGAACTTGAAAATTTATAAATTATCTTGGTATACAAATATGGATCAATAAGTCAGTAGCCTGGTTCATAGTTATTAGCTTTATTTGGATCTGAAATTTCACAGTATAATGTTCAATCCATGAGATAATATTCACCCCTGAATTAGGTGCATTGACAAGGAAGGAGATTATGTTGAAAATATACATTTGTTGAGTGAAATAAATGCTTTTTTTTCTCATCACTAGGTTATGGGCTGTTGATGTATCTACCAACAACAGTTTAAAGTTATTTCTAGTTATGAAAAGGTATGCAAAAAAAAAAATTTTTTCTCCATTACCTTAATGAAGTCAAGTTTCAGTTTAGCAGTGTTCTGTAAAGCCACTAGAACATTCTTGTGTCCAATACAGGCCTCAAGATAATTAATACAGAGTTGTTCCAGTCGGGTCATATTAAACTGGAAAGAAAAGCAATAAATTAAAAATGGAACAGTATATAACTCTTTCTTGGTTCTAGAGTAATTTTCTTTTCAACAAAGGGCTTTTTTGTTAGCCCACACCATAAGACAACGTCCATAATCTTAAATTATGGAAGCCCTAAAAGGAAAAGATCAAGTAGCCTCTTCTTTTTCTCACCAACAAGAAACTCAATTTCGATGTTGGTTTGGGGTTAAATTTTGATCACAATTTGATCTTGGAGAATCAAAACAATTCAACCTTCCTCTCAAAAGGTCAGTCTGGTATACATGTTTAGTAGAGTTCCAGATTAGTCAAGAAGTCAGATTTTTGCAGTTTTGCCTGAAGAAAAGACTAATGCTGTCAAAAGTTTTAAATAAGAAGAAAACGGGCAATATAGAGAGCATTTTAGGATTTTTTCTTTAGTCGCCACCGGAAGAAAATTTCCATAACTAATGGGAATTGATATGTTGAGTCTATTTTGTTAGCCCTGTCCCTTTGAGTGAGGGTTAGGGTTTGTATTTTCATAGCAAGTACTAAAAAAAAACAAAAAAAAACAAAAAAAAACAACTAGCATTTTGAATCTTTTAGGAAAAGAAAAAGAAAATGTAACTTGACCTTTTTTTCCTTTTAGGCTTCCATACTAACTTTTGGTGAGGACTGATAAAAAAGACCCAAAAACTTGAACAGATATTTGTCTTTCAATTTGATTTTTAAAAAAAGAAAAAAGTTGTGGTTATTTTATATTTGCATTCAATTTGCATTGAACAATATCAATGAATCAACAATGAAAAATAAAATATGGGTACCATTCTGTAATAGTCAGATTCTATTATTGTTTTATGAATACTAAGTACATTCTTACTTTGAGCAATTTCGAAATTGGAAAATATCAATGTTATCAATTTTTTTACTAATATTTCTTTCATCTTATTTCCATTGTTTTTTATCACATCTCCCAGATTATCATTCCACAATCAATAGGATGCAGCATGGATCAGAAATAGAGAATAAGCCCCTTGTGGGACTCAAACTCACATCCCCTTCTCTCAGGAGCCTGCCTTTCCATGACAGCTGCCTTACCTATTGAGCTACAAATAATAATAATAATAATAACTGACAACGCTTTTAAGAAATTTAAATGATATCCCTCTATGTGTTACAAGATAAACATTGGAACAGTCTCTTCGTGGTGTCAAGCCATGTATGTGGCTGGCACAAAGTTCAATCTCACAGTTGCCCCATTCATACAGACATGAGAAATAGAAGGAACTGTATATATTAAGACAGCTGAGAGAGTGATAGCAGATCATCAAGTGCGAAAGCAAAATGTTGTAGTGGTCACAGACACACATACATACAAGGACTGACCAACTTTTCTCTCCCTACAACTATGATTTCTCATCCCAGCAACTATTCATGTTTTAAAATGAAGTGGCCCTCAGTTGCTGCTAAGAATATATTGGGATTTGCAATTTTTTTGTTTTCACATTTTTATTACAGTGGGGATAGAGAAAAATTACAACTTTTATTTCAATCTACAGTCCTCCTTTCACAGCCGTATCTACATCTGCATGGGTAATTAAATGTTTTTTCAAAGAACTGATCACATCTCTTGCAGAAGACATCTCCCCGCAACTTCTAGATCAGAGACTCTAAAGTAACACAAATCTTTTAACGCATCAACTAGACTCCACAAGGAAATACCAACACAATGCAATATATGTACGCACAGATTATTTCATTTTTCATGTAGTTATATTCTTATTAACTAGTTTAACCATGCTATCCAAGAATGACGGCAGTCCAGGTTCAACCGGAATGAACCTGGATTTTCTATGTACTAGCTAACATAAAAAAAAAAAATAAATAAATAAGGAAGACTATTCTATATTTAGCACTACATATCTCACTAGACAAATGTTACATAGACATAAATGTGATATATCATATAGATAGATAGTGGCTTCAAAGGCTGTTAAATATTTCAAAAGTTTCATATAATTATACGATGATATTTCACACAAAGTCTTTTTACCTGTACAGAAAGACGATACACATCCATCATAAGGAGGATAACTTCATTACTGCTTGGCTCTTGCCCTGCAAATAAAAGTCAATTTGGTTTATTTTGATTTTGAAGATGTTTGCCCAATAGAATTACTAAGACATAAAGACATCAGTTGGAAATAACAAGCACAGAATCTCTACAATCCTACTGTCTATGCTAGCCTTTCTATAGTGGGATTCTACAGAGAGGAAAACAACAAAGACAAAAAGGAAAGAGATGAAAATGACATAGACAAGAAAGATGGAGATGAAAATAAAGAAAAAAGACAAATGAATAAAAAGACAAGAAAGATGAAAGATAAAAGATAAAAGATAAAAAAGATGCCAGAAGAAAAAAGATGAAAAAATAAAAAGATGAAAGGCAAAAAAAATTCAAGACGAAAAAGATGAAAGACAAAAAAGATGAAAGAAGATTGAAGAAAAGACAAAAAAAATGAAAGATTCTTACCTTTTTGTGTTGGATGAATTCGATCAGTATAAATGTAAGAAAGAACCATTTCAAAAGCTTTTGGAACAGCATCAGGAATAACAACTTTGAGTCGACTGGATGGATCTTTTTGATGTGAAGAAGATGGTTGTTGCTGAATGAAAAAAGGAAATGTTGATTAAAAGAAAACAGCCATAACCTGAACTGGGGTTACCTCACTACAACTGGGGAAATTTGTGTGTGCCTGTGTGTACTGCAATTGCTTGACTCGTACAAAGGTGATAGATATAATAGTCTCATACACGGCAATACAGTGTTGAGTTTGAAGTTATTTGGATCGGCAGTTCTTGCGAAATCTAATAAAAATAAATATATCTCTATACACTGGCTACATGTTATCCATTAAATGAAAAGGATGCTCTGCCTCTCCTAGTGATCAAAAAAAAAAAAAAAAAAAGCAAACTATGTTTTGGGAGCCACGACTTGAACCACTGTCAGAAAAATGCTCTTAGGAATAAATTTTGCATTGATCGTTACAAAATGCTAATTAATGGTTACATACAAGTATTATGAACGCTCCAAATACCAGTTAGTGTATTTCAGGGCTACTCAATTCGATACCTCTGGCTACTAAGGCTCCGTTTCAGCTATTTGAGGGGTCACAAGCAAAGAAGCAGAATCAGACTTTATGTTTTATATGTATATACCTGCATTTCTTCATTTTGATTATTAGCTGCGTCATTTGCTGCTACTTCCTGAACCTGGAAAGAAAGAAAATCAATTGAACTTCTGACTCTTCTTAATCTGCTAAACAAAGAATTTCTAACACAAGAAATGACTACAATGATGAGAAGATAATATCATCAACTAGCGGGTGTACTTGTTGCATGCAGGTTTGAATTGGAGTTTTTTTTTTTTCAAAGGACTTCATCTTTCAGACTTGTAAAAAAGTTTCCCTTCATCTTTGACGTGAAGGAGGGAAAAAGCTCCCCTTCAGTTTTGACTTCTAGAAGGGGAAAAGTTTGCCCACACTTTTGATCCTTTAAAAGGAAAAAAATTCCCTTAACTTTTGATCCCTTAAAGGGGAAAAAAAGTTTCCCTATACCTCTGACTAAATAAGGAGGTAAAAGGTTTCCCTACAATTTCGACCCCTTACAGAATCATGTATAAACATATAAAAAATGGGGATATGCACATGTATATACATATATAGAATGGAAGTAAAGGACCAGTTTACTGTTATAATTACATAGTAAATACTGCCCTTTAAAACCTATCAAAAAAATATTTTCTCAAACCTTTTTATTTCTAACCCTCACCCTAGATCCATTGAGTATGCCTACCAAGTTTGGTTGGGCTACACCCATGTTTAGATGTTTGTTTCTATACTGGGACGGACAGACAGACAGTATGACACCAGTCGCTTATATAAACTGATTTGTTGTCATGAGTTTTACAAGATTTTAAACCGGCTCTGAAAATGCTATATTTGGTTACCTTAATCAAATAGAAAAGGTTCCAAACAAATCAGATATAAAGTTATAAAACAGAAGTCATAACTATTCGGAGGAAACAGGAAAATACATTAGGTATATAAATTTTATTTCCTGTCCACCTCTGATATTAAAAACCTGAGAAACTAATAGTCTCTTATTCATTATATTTTACATAAATCCATAAGGGGATTTTTTTTCTTGAGAAGTAACTGATTTTCTGTTATGATTTAGATTTCTATGCATGTAATTGATATTTTCTTTCTATCTGGCAATTTATGAATACAAAGTTTTTAAATCATTTGTTTGCATCTACACTGATAATTCTAAACAAACAAATGTTTGTAGAGTTATTTGTTCCTAAGCAATTCGGGTTTACAGTGACTTTATGACAGATGAGCTCAAAGAAAGACCTTCCATCCATAATGCCATAACTATAATTGAAAACTATACACTTTTTTAGCTTGAAATAAGCAGCTGCTGTCACAGTTGACAATTTAAATTATTTGACAAATAAATGAGGATCTGAATTAAAATAAAAGCCAGTTTCACTTTACTTGGACCAGTAAGTTGTAATAGTTTTTTGGTAACTTTTTGTGAAAATAGAATGAGTAAAGATGGAATAACAATAAATGACCAAAGCTGTATAATACTGCATTAAGTATAATCTTCAGTACTGATGACTAACAAAATGGTCCAGATTTTTCAATATGGCTCTTATACCCAAATCCAAAGGCGATTTGACATCAACTTATATAATATAACTTATCAAGCTAACAGTCTCATGAGGAAAGATATTAGTGACTGACCACTTGAGCTTTTGCTCTCCGGATTTTAGCTCGGAGTAATGGTGAACGAGCAGCAACCAATGCAATATGAGCAGGGATCTCCACTTTCTCCTGGAAAAAAAAATTGTAAAGATATCATAATGATTATTGAGAATGACAGATCAATTTGATAGATAAATACATTACTTACATCTCTTTGAAGAAACCCTTTTTTCATGTTCTTCTGAATATTACAGAAAGCAAATAAACAACTGCAGTAATACTATGCTTAGTGCTACCCTGTATAGGACTGATTCACTATCATGCTCTTTTTCAAATACTTTTCACAATAAATGTTAAATTTCTGAATTTTCAAGTCTAAACGTTATAGCCAGGGGCACAGGAACACTTAAAAACACAAAAATATTTTTAAAAAGATAGAACCCTTCACCATCTTTGATGGCTACAGTGGTTCAATAATTCCTTATCTTAGAAATTGAATTAATTTTTTTTTCAAAATGCTCTTACCTCTCCTACAATAAAAGTAATATCACAGAATTGTCTGCTCTCCAAGAGACGACCATAATCTTCATGCAGAGTGCATTTAGGGTAACTGGAGAACTGGAAAATAGAAAAAATAGCTTCGCGAGTTTTTCAAGAAACTTTGAGATATTTCACACCAGTAGATAAGTTGCACCCACTTTTTGTCAATATTTTGGTCTGAGCTTTTGACCCATGAATAGAAACTAAGGTTCAGTAGATAAATCGGATGCATTTTTTCATGGAAATTTTTGGGGTAAATAACTCTGACTAATCTATGAGTATATACAATACCCAGATCATTCATTCGTCCCTTTGAGCAATCAGTGAAACCTTCAAAAGAAATCTATTTTTTTTTTTTTTTTTACATAAGACTTTTTCTTCTGAGACACACAACCAAATTGCAAATATTTTCTCTCTAAAATTGTTGAAATTGCCTATTTGCAAGAAAATATATGGCATATTAAAAACCAAGACTGTTAACATAAGTTTCTTCAGTTTTTAGGTGAATCTGGTAGGCTGGCTCTGTATATATGTACGTATAGGCCACATCAATGAAGTTCGGAATCTGAAAATTGAAATGTTCACACTTTATTACGTCTAGATGAAAATTTTCTTGTTTTTTTGAAAATTCAATCCCAAAATGAGTTTTATGGGGAGTAAGAGCCAATTTACAATGTGCATTTATGCTAAATTACTCCATTAGTTGGTGTCCAGCAGCATTCTGACTTTTTAGTGATCAAACAAAAGGTGGGAGAAGTAACTTGTTCATTGATCACTCATTTTTCTAATTTTATGATTGATTACCCTCAACAGGGCATGCTACCAAAAAATGTATGTCATGTGACGACTTTTATTGATTTACTAACTGTGACGGTCTTAAATATAGTTTTGATTCAAAGGAAACATAAATAAAATATAGTATACAATATTTGTTTAAATTCAATAAATCAATTTACAGTATTTCATTTTACCCTTGAGTTTTTTCACGAAGCGGTAGGAATGATAGTTATCAAGTGAATTGTGGAATTACCTCCCTTTATACGCAAAGTTTAGATTTCTGAATGGTCACCATACAAGTGTGTGCCTTTCTTTCAACTTTGGAAAATGAAAATATTGTCATCGAAAGAAAATAGTTTAGATCCCAAATTAGGGAATGAACGAAGATTTAATCATGATTTTATAAATTTTATAGATGTTACCAAAGAGTAATAAAAACTAAATTCTTCAACATTTTTCTGAATCCAACTTATCTATTGTGACATAACATCCCCACATAGAGCAATCGATAATTAGACCTCATCATATGAATATGATCTGTTCCCTGCCACAAACAAGAGAACTCATCTTGGATTATAGTGTTATTCTTACGTAAGATATTTTATTTTAATGCATTTATGCATATGTTACATTTATAAGATAAATATGTTGGACAAATCATTTGATTTTTATGGAAATAAAACCATTTTGAGCATGCAATGAACACTTTCGTTTATTGTTTATTAGAAATACCCAGTACTAATTACAAGTTCAAAATACATACTAGGTAATAGAGGTTGAATATACTTTTTTTAAAATTGGTTGATTACAAGTTTTCTTTTAGAAAATATACTTTTATTGAATAGTACAGTTTTGATTAGTTCAGGTGTTGATGTAGTTTACTCAAGGTATTGCTGTGCAAATTAGTAAAACTAAGTACAAGTAGGAAAAAACACATTGAATTATAATAAAACCTTAAACAATGCAATTTTCTACTGGACAAAAAATTTTGAAACAAATTAACAGCACAAATCAAGGTATACCTGTGCAGAATTAAATATTTACTCAGTGTAGCTTAATACAATGCTAATAAGAGGGAAATGGTAATGGGAAGATTATATGCCTGCTTTAAAAATCAGCATACCTGGAACCTGTAGATTTCTCCACTTCGGACATTATTATCCACAGTTCCACCAAATATGTACATAGCATCAGCAACAACAGCAGCAGCATGAAACAGTCGACCCGAGAGAACCTGTAAAACAATGAAAACATTGTTCAAAGTGAAAAACTTTTTTTTTAATATTGCTTTTCAGATAGATATGAAATATTTACAAGTAGGAAATGAATTTCTAAATGTATACTACAATAATACAATTAGTATCACTTATATTGGACCCATGTGTCAAGAAACAGACAGAAAGTAAAGGGGTGATTGTTTATCTACAGAACTGACCTATACAAGCAACACCAATTCCCAGTAGGGTTTTAGAGCCACTTTATCATCTAATTCGAGGCCTGCATCAATGAAATAATTTAGAAGGCCTCTTGTAGGTGCTTCCAATTAATTTAACACAGACACACTTTTACACTTGAGTAAAATTGAACTAAAATACATTTAGACAAAATGATTTTTGCTGAAGTGATATAGACAAATCTACCTGAAACCAAGAACACACATATACACACACAAGATAGATGTGAAACTTAATGAATTATATACCAGAAGAAGGTCAAAGAATCCATGAGCCAAATCATAGTGATAAGACCAACATTGATGAGAATATTAGTCTGAACAACTCCTAAAATACTGATAATGACTCATCACAGAATTTTAGGAAATGAGAAAGGCTAGAAAATCCATTAGCCGAGACATAGTGATGAAACCAACAACGGTGAAATATATTAGTCTGAACATTTTGAAGATTAATGATAATAACTCATCACAGAGTTTTAAAGAATGGGAGAGGCTGAAGAGTGTTTTGTCTGAAAAGTACTGATAAAACCAAGGATGAGAATATTATTCTAAACAACTTGTGAAATGATGATAATGATTCATCTCAGAATTTTAGACAATATTTATAAGTTATTTGTCTTTCCTTTGAAACAAAGCTTTCCAAACTTATTGCAATGGCAACACACTTTTTAAAAATGAATTTTCATGCAACACGTTAGTCAAGTTTTGTAAGCCAATTCAAATATAAGTCATCACAGCACTTCAATTGGTTCAGGAAAAGTACATACAAAATTATACATAATTTTGCAATACACCTAGAAATTACTAGCGTACACACTAAAATGTTGTAACATAAAGTTTGGAAAGCTTTGCTTTATAAATTAAGCACAGGTGCATTTTTATATCTTATTAAACTATATCTTATGTTACCTGGCTGTCACGGGAAGGCTCAATAATAGACCATGTCTGAGAATCCAGATCAAAGCTGAAAAAAACAATTAGCAATAGGTTAGATCAAAAAGAATATTGCATGAGGAAGACATAAGTAATCATGATACAGAAAATATTGCTATTATTAGCAGTTGCTAGCAGAGATGCTTTCTCTGGAGATTTCATATATATATATATATATATATATATATATATATATATATATCCTTGAGCAAATTAATTCAAACAAGTTGTGAAAACATGAAAAAAATGAATATTTTCAATTTTACTTGAATTTACAAAATGAATCAAATATATATACATATATTAGTACCCAATATGTCCTCCTAGGTTTTTCAGGAGCATTTGGACCTGGTTTGCCATAGAGTCCACTTGATCTGGAAATTTTGAGGTGATTCTCAGATCTTTGAACCAGGCCAATTAGAGCCTGAATAAGCTTCTCCTAGGGAGTCCATTCTATGATGACAACTTTAGCAAATAGACCACAGATTTTCAATTGGATTTAAATCTGGAGAGTATTGGGGCCAGTCTAGTACCTCTAAATGCTTCTTGATCACCCTTTTTCATGAGTGACATGGGCTAAATCTTGCCGAAATATACCAAATCTATCAGGATAGGTCATTTCCAGTTCTGAAAGTACTTTCCTTAGAGGAACTTTGGCATACTGTCATGAGCCCATCATTCCCTTGACTGGATGCAAGGTGTCAAAACCGTAATACTAAAGCACATCCAAGACATTCAACTACCAAATAAAGGATCTCAAATTGTCTTCTGTTGATATGCGGGCAATTCTGAATAGGCAAATTGTAAATAAACTTTCAGTAATCTTAGATTCGAGAAATTGATACAGACTAGGAAAGTCAATACACAATTACTTCCCCTTCATTGTAGCAATATATGAGCCAATTTCCATTCAGTTTTCAGTTAGTTTCTGACACTGTCTGGGGTATTCGTTCTCTGAGTTCTTTCTAGTTTCACTTTGAAACTACCAAAGTAAGAAGTCATTTTGAGAGTTACTTACCAATGAAGATCATTTGGCAATGTTTGCCCAGTTGCTCCACCAAAAACATACAGGTGTCGATCATAAGCAACCATTGTGTGTCCGTAGCGTTTTTCAGGTGGGGGTGGAGCTCCCCGTAGAATATGCTCAGTAGAGATTATGGTCCACCTACAATAATATAAAATACTCAATATTTCCCAAATTCACGAACTGCTGGGAGCTATAACTCTAGGCAGAAGAAAAAATTATGGAACTCTTCTATGAATAGGATTGAAAAAAAAAATGAAAAAAATTTACCTAAAATTCAAAGGAGGTAACTTTAATTGATTGTTATTCCAAATGAAATTTAAATTTAAATGTTCATATGAATTTAAGAGTCAAGAAAAAAAATCAGTCTATATAGATATATATGGCAGAAGATATGAACAAGTATTGTCTGATGCCTAAATCTAGAACTATCTGTAAAGGAATTTGTAACCAAGAGCCACTGAATAACAGACTCTATTTAGTTTTTTTTGTTGTTTTTTTTTTTAATAGGTCAAAAATATAAAATGTGTACTTCATGAAAAGAGTGGTACTGACTTAGAGAAAAATGTGAGAAGAGAAAAAAAGACTTACTGATTGAGGTCAAAGCTGAACTGAAAAAGGTTATTGGTAATTTTGGCACCACTCTGACCAGAAAAGACAAACATTGAATCTCTAGCAACAGCCAAAGCAAAGTTGCAACATGTTGGTGGAATATCACCAGTTTGATTCACCTGAAAAGCAAGAAAAAGAGTACATGGGTTTAGAGAGATCAAGAAGTGAGAGCACTCCTCACCAGAGAGTAGGTAGGTCAAGGGACCTCAGAAGGGAGTACAAAGGTCAAGGGACTTCAGAAAGGAGCACAAAGGTCAAAAGAGATCAAGAAGGGAGTACAAAGGTCAAAGGACCTCAGGAAGGAATGCATGAGTCAAGAAAGATTAAGAAGGGAGCATGCAGATCAAGAGAGATCAAAAAGGTGTGCACAGTTCAAGGGACTTTGAGGTCAAGAGAGATCAAGGAGATAGAGCATGGGTCAAGAGAGATCAAGATTAAAGAAGATATTTCATAGATTATGGGATTTGATCATTATTATTCCAAAAATAATTTTCTCTAAATAAACCAAAAAGTTGTTCGCTTACAATGTGCATATCAACTTTCCAATGTTTTTATGACGATAATACATTTTTGTTAACTTATATGTGCTATTAATTCAACCATGTCAAAGTAATATCTGTTTATCTAGAAATGAAATATAATTCTAAAAATTTGTAACTTTTTATAGAACCAAAAGATTCTTAACGAGTCGCCCTTTTATGGTAACAATTCCAGATTCTAAAATCGGGAGTAAAAATTTATTACATATTCTTATTGTAAATCAACGAGAGTGATTCAGTACTTCACTGTAGAGCAATGGTTAGCGAACCATTCTCATAGACCATACAACTACAGTGAGTTCAATCTTCACTGTGTGCCCCACATTTGTGTCTTTAGGCCAGACCAAGTTGAGCTTATTAAAAAAACTCGGGAACTTCACCATGGTGTAATGGTTAACGACCTCGTCCCATTTGGATGTACAGTGAATTACGGATTTTAGGACCAGCCGTACAGTAGACCCATCTTATAAGAACCCATTCAAATGTATGAAATCATCGTTAATTTGCTTTATTTATCATCAACAACACACCATTTATTCAGACTAAGCAGTAGTGCTATCTTTTGAATATTTTCATCTTGTGACTCAAACTTTTTAAGAAAAAAAAAAAAAGTAGAAAAGTAAAGGGACGTAGGTCATTGATTCATTGATACAAGTTGTCCCCCTTGAATAAATAAAAAAAAAAAAACTGTTTTGTGCATAAGAGATAATTAAGTTGTCCAGTTGATCGAATGAGCCAGATATCCTGTCCAACATCATAGAACCCAATGTGATTCTATTTACTGGAATCCACTGTTGAATAAATTCTCAATAATTAAAATGAGAGAAGAGACAGTTCATTACCTGCACCCATTGTTTGCTGTCCCCTTCCAATGAAACAGTCCACATATCATTGAGTCGGGCATTGCCATCATAACCGGCAAATATCCAAAGTTTCTGGTTGTAAACTGCCGCACCATGAGCAGCTCGAGCAACTGGCATTCTAAGAGAGGAAACATAAAACAAACCACAAAAATTAATACACTTTTTAAAAAAATCACATAAATTTCATGCAAGTAAAATTATATTCAGAATACATGTATCACCTGCTCTTCAAAATTTCACTTTTCTCCAATCAACATAGTTCTGTCAATTGTTATGAAAATCTCATAAAAAGGTCATTTTAAGGGTTGGGGAATGTTTAGAAATGTTTCCAATATAAATTCTCTACTTTCAGATAGGAAGGGAAAACTGTATATGGTTAAATATCATCTATTTTTGAAGGTGCAAATATACAATTCATCCTAGACTTTCAGTCAGTCAAATTAAAAGCTTTTTTTAGAGTTATGAATGCAACTTATTGTTCTTTAGTCACCAAATGTTATTATGTAGGAAATGTTGCACATATAACACATAGGTACAAAATTAACTCTTCAATCCATTCAAGTAAAGAAAAAAGTAATCCAACTTTGGATTGGAGATACTCCCCCAAGCACTTTTTGGTCAATTTATTTCATTTTTCCTCATTTCAATTCACAAAAGATTTCCACGTTTTTCAATGCTATTGGAGAGTTCTTCAGTGATTACTAGCAGTCTTTGAATCTAAGAGTTAACAAATGACAGACCTGTGAAGTCTCCCACATTTTGCGAAGTTCTCCCACAATAGTTTTTGTCTCTCACTCTCCCCCATGATTTTAGTTGAAACATTTTCTCTCCCACATTTCCATTTGCAAAAAATTTTAGGCTTCTTTCTTACATATCAGCGCTTTCAAAAAAATTGTGCAAGAAAAAGGGGCTTGCCCTCATGCGCATTTCAATTACACAATGATCAAGTCGGACCAATTTTGAAAAAATCATATTCAAAGTTAAACTACTCTAGAACAAAACTGAAAAAGCAAATTGCTTATATAGATAAGTTAGGTACTCAATCAAGGAAAGATCACATACTTGGTATGTATATTTTTCTTGAACAATGTATCAGATAACAAAGTTCTCCCTCGATTTATTGGTTGTGTTAATTATTTTATCAAGAGAGAGTGGGGAGTTTCTGATATTTCAATTTTCTCTTTGATTCATGCAGATTCTAGTTTGAAGAAATTTGTATTGTGCATGATTCGTGTGAAAATTTATCACTGAAAATGTTCAAGCCAAGCGTTTAAAAGAGCCAAAAACCACATCCTTCATTAGCTGATATACTCACATACAATCTCCTGCATTTTACTCAACTGATCTTGGCAAGTCTCAAATGAATTAGCAAGAATTAATGTATTTTTTCATCTCGTATTGTTCATTAACCGGTGACACTATTTGACAATCTTGTAATGTCTGTAATCGTTTAAAAATCTAGAGATAAATAAGTTTTATTAGGTCTGATCTAATCTAGTGAAATCAGGTACAGTATGTCCCATCTTGATGTATTAAGCAAATTATATCACCGAAGTATATTTCTTAGGATGGTTTCCCTTATTCGCAAAACAATTTGTCTAGAATATATCTGATCAAAGACATTTTGAAACTTGTACAGATGTCTCAAATTAGTTATAACGCAATGTAAAGCATGTGGTTGATGGACCCCATTATTTTTACCTATATTCTCACCCACTCATAGAGAAAAATGCTAATAAAAACAGAATTCCGTCTTGAACCCATAAGCCCAATGATTCAGACTGAACGCTATTTTACTAAAGCATCAGTCCATTTGATGACAAGAGTTGACACAACTCCCACCCCACCAAAGAAATATATTCAACTCATGCCAACAACCAACTTTTAAAATGAAATGAATTGGAATTAAACATTTTAGTAGTCAATGAAAAAAGTTTTTTCATCAATTTGAACTTTTCTCCTCAGGAACTAAGATTCAAGGTATTTGAAGGTGCAGCAGCTTACATGTAGAAAGCATCAAGTCAATGATGTAGATATGTAAATATTTTGTTTTTAAATACTGAAATTAGGTATTAGTAATACACTGTAGTTATTTTGATGGTATCATTTAATAAAAAAACAAAAACAATAAAGAATGCCTTTGTTTATTTGTTCAAATCTCACTCAGTTTCTAATCAATAGACAATGGTTGCCGTCTATCACCTATGGCCTGCCTTTGAATAGCGCCCATACCTCTCCCGCAGCTAGGTTATACTGTGGTTGGCTTTCTTGGACCCCCAACCAGGTTATAACATGGGATGCCTGTATTCATAGCTATTTCTTTTCCTAACTTTCAATTTAAACTTTCTTTAAAAGCTTCCTATATAGATCTCCATTGTCTCGAACAGACTGGTTACATTCAAGTGACCAACTTTTTCCCGATTTGATAAGAATATTATTAACTGTATGAATAATTTTATCAGCTATTAAATGACTTTTAAGAATAAAGGAATTTTTTCTCTTCAAATGTAAACATCCAATTTTAAAAGATAGAATATACATTTCAATTTTAGTTCTTTAAACTGTGAAAGTGTTTCTCTTAAAACAAGAAATTGCTAATTTTATATAGAAATTTTTTTTTTCAAATTTGCACACCCCCTTGAAACCGAATTCTTGCAAGGAAAAAATATCAGTCTATATAGAAAAAAAACTGCACTAGATACAAAATCCAATTGTGCAAATAAAACATTAAAGTGCAACCAATCTCATTGACTTCACATACTTGAATACATAAGGGACGGCTCTATATCTTAAGTGACCGAACGAAGGGAGACAACTCATATGCCAGACTCCCCAGAGTTTCATTAAAACAGACGAAAAAAACAAACCCTAAAAAAAAAATTAATAAAATAGATTGAAAAAATAAATCACTCAGCTCAAGTTAAGACAATCAGTGTCATTCAATAGTATTTGCTGGCTGCTGTGACTTGGTGACATGCTGAGAGGGTCACACTTGAGTATCATTTTACTTTCCTCTTGTTTTAAGCTGATATAAGGACAACACCCTAATATTAGTTTTCCATAATAATACATCTTCCTCTAACTTCTCAGTATATGAATATCAGACAACTTTGAAGATGATTCAAGTGTTATTGGAGAGGAGGAAAAATATTTGGATCACATGACTACTGAGACAGTGGTGCAGGAATTGCAAACGGCAATGATGTCTATATTATGAGCTAATTAAACAATTAGATTCAGTCAGCTTGCCAGGAGGGGGTAGACGCCACTAATATTTATCTATATAGGAAAGTAGTTCAATGTAATAAGTTATTTAGGTGAATAAGGGTGTTTTTTTTTCTTTTTTGTTTTTTGTTTTTTTTAGCCTTACCCTACTTTTGTTAATTTTCATATCTGAGCAGTAAATCTTCATTAATCCAGAAAGTTGTTCAGACAAGGATTCTCATCCTTGCTGTTTCCATCAGCCAACACGTTCTTCAGGTATATAATTCATCTGGTAGGCATTTCCTTATAATTCTAGATATAGATATGAATGATTCCTGTAGGCAACAGTGATTCACCAGTCATTAAATCTATATTAAAAAATTTAATTTTAAATCAAGGATAATACTTTTTGATCGAAGTTATTCCCCTAGCACCATTGGGTAAACTGTTTAATGTTTTTTTTTTTTTTTCACATACACTTCATAAAAAAAATTCCATTTTTTGTTCTATTCATTGAAGAGTTCCATTGTGTTAAAGAGCAGTATGGAGTGATTTATGAATTGAAGAGTTTAAAAAAATATCTGGTAACCTGAACTGATTTCCAAGTTTTTTAGTATAAGCACAGGACACTAATTATTTTTTTGCCATTTTTTTCAGTTACAGGAGTAGAGCATTCCTATGAAAATTTTTCTTTTGCACCGATTTCCAAAATAATCCATGATACAAACTAAAAACTCATCCTTCCATGCATAATTAAGGATTGTATCAAACAAGTTTTACCCACTATCCAAAAATAAAATGCTATATAAAAAAATCCGTTAGTAAGCCAAGATGGCATAAAGTGAAGAAGCAATTAAGATTAATTCATATTGGAAAATTTTTCATATATTCTCAAACTAGAAAAATGATGATGACAGTTTGTTAGGTTGAGTTGTCAGAGGTGGGGGGGGTACAGGACATTGGGGTGTAGGAGAGAGAAGAAGAGGGTGCACATAGCCTCCATAACAGCACTGAGCGGTATTTTCAGCTTGTACGTAAATATAAAATATATTCATGCTTTTTGCTTACAAAAATTGGAGATTACATGGTACATGAGATTGCATTGAGCACCGACTTTCATAATGAGCCACACAGATGTCTCAATTTTTTTGCCTGTAACATTTTTCAAGGGAGCTAATTATTACATGTTAATATAGAGTAGTCTCCCTTCTTTTTTTTTGCTTTTTTTTTTCTGTAAATGTGTAAAATAATTTTATTTCATCCTGGTTAAACAAACTAGAGCAACAAAACGCTTTGGATATTTTTCAAGTACAACGCAATGTCAAAATCATTTAAATGCTGTCATTGTTTTTTGATAGCATAAGTAAACTAGTGAATAAATATGGTAATACTCAAACACAGATAACGAAGTATTTTCAGTCTTTTTGTTTTAAACAAAAATGATCAGCATAAAGACCTAGTATAACAAACATTTTTCTTTTTTAAAAAAATAGTTTTACATACGGTCCTTCGAATTTCCACTTGACCCATTGTCCAGTTGTAAATTTATATTCATACAAATCATTTTTATTGGTCAAGTTTGAATTGGAATGAATGTCACCAGTGTAACCACCTAAAATAGAGAGGAACACAAAGGAATGGATGAAAATACTATGATATTTCAGTTAGTACTAAATGTTTTAATAACTGCAAAATACAAAGATGGGTAAAAAACTCAATAGCTTGAATTATAAATACATTTAGTCTGAGAAAATTGAAGCTTCTCCAGATATACTGTTTTTGTTTTTTTTTTTTAAATCAAATAGCAGCAGTAGTAACATTATCTTGATTTATTAAATGGAGTATTATCAACCATTATTAATTATTTTGACTAGTTTTTCCTTTCATCTTAATTTCAATTGCTTTTCATCGCAACTTGTCAGACCCCCAGTCCACAGCCATCAATTAACAGCACGGAGAATATGCTCCAGGCAAAACTCAAGCTCATATCCCTTTTACCTCAGGGAGCCTGCCTATGTATAGTAGCTGCCCTACTGATTAAACTACCAGAGCTCTCACAGTTAGCAGAATATAAAATCTAATGCTCAAACTCATTCTTCATTTTTCCCCCCTAATGGCTCAGTGTCATAGTTGTTATTATTTAAGGGTTAGATTTGATCTTTTGCCAACTATAAATGCTCTGGTAGCTCAATCGGTAAAGCAGCTACTATTCATAGGCAGGCTGTGGGTAAAAAGGATGGGAGTTTGCCTGAAATTTAATCTTCATGTCCAATCTGTGCTGTTGATAGCCTTTGCTGAAGATTTGAGAAGTTTCAATGAAATGTAACTAAAATTAAGATGAAAGAAATACTGTATTCTCCAGTATATAACCCACAGGTTATACACCAATTTTAACTATTTTCTGAAAGGGCTGCGGGTTATCTGGTGATGATATTTTGAACCTGAATTTGGTCATGTACGTTTCCCGTTCAACATAAGATGATGATAATGATTACATTGGCAAATAGGTGACAATGGAAATAGAACACAGTATTACCTTACCCTACACTTACACATCAGTAGAATACTGAAGTAAATGATCATTCAAAACTGCCAACATTTTTTTTAGCTCAACTACTGATATTCATTTCTTAGAAGTCACGTTTTTTTGCCTGTGCATACACACGCTAATTTAATGAAATGTAATTTGATATCTCATTCAAGTATTCAAACTTCTTATGTGTTTGCTTCATAATGCATTTATATTGATCGTTGATTTGTGAAGATAGGTTCGAAAAAGAGCATAACATAACAATATCGAACAAATAGGGAAACATTTGCCTCCTGACCGGCAGCTGCAAAACAATTTTTAATACATGGGTTATACAACAATACTTATATAATTTGGACATGAATTTTCACTGGTGCAGGTTATCTGCAGTGCGCGTTATATAATGGAATATATGATACTAGTCAAAAACATCAATAATGATAGCATGCATTAAATATATTCAAGAAGAATTCTCACCAAAGATAAACATGCTCTGGTCATAAACAACAGTTGAGTGATGATATCGTGGCAGAGGTGGAGTTCCTGTAGTAAAGGCTCTGTAACAACAAAATAAGGTTTGAAAAATAGCTACAAAAATATTTATCTAAACAATGCAAACATTAAAACTGTGTCAATCAGATAATTTTAGAATACCAACAAGGAAAGGCAATTCAAATGAAGAAGAAGAAGATTGTGTTGCACCAATCTTCCAAGTGAGGACGGACAGCTTGCTTTGAAAATCACAACTGAAATCTTGATATTTTACTCTGATACCAGTTAAAAATCTACAACTCCTTCAACCACAAGACAGTGTACCTCCACAAGACTATACAAGTATATATTATCTGGAGCAGCCTTTCTCATCGGGGGTTCTGTAAGAGATTGTTAGAGGGTTCTGCCAAAATTTTATAGATGTTATATTATACCTGACTTCAGGTTCGTTTGAAGTTTCTTTATATATCAAGTAGTGGTCCCTATCTTGATGACATTTGACACTAAAAACCACAGAATTTTTACCAACTGAAAAAGACTAATGGCTGTCATGTTCTATTGTTGTTCTAGATAATATAATAAAAGAACTTATAACAAGGGTTTCAGATTTTTTATACGTATCAAATTTCTCATAGGCAGAAGTTTATAATATAATATAGTGGGGAAGGGACAGTTTGACGCAGACAACTCAATAACAGAACAACTCAATGCAATATTTATTACACATTCATTAAATGACAATCAAAGAAGGATATTCAATGAAAGAATAATGAGTAGGCATTATTTTGACTGTGAAAATAATTCATTCATAATTATAAGCTATTCCTCATAAATATTCCAGGAGGAGTCCTTTCTGTAACCCTTAGCCTGCCACAAGATTTTCACATGCTGTATGCCAGGAAACAAACCAGCATGTACATAAATAAATGCACAAAACCTTTCATATATAGATTTTTGTGTGATTGGAAAGAGGGAAGATTGGCAAAAAATATGCAATAAACTTAACGTGAATGAACAGTACGGAACTAGAGATAAAACCATCTAAAAATTTTGTTCACACTGCAAAACAGCTTTTGCACATAAATCAATAGTACAAGGCTTGGGTTTTCATGTGAGGTAAGTTTTCAAACACAAATATATCAGTTTCTATAATTCATATAAATTTTTCTGAAATCTTTCTTCTCTTTGTTCCCACATTTTAGGGAGGGGATAACATGCTCATGCTTTCTATTTACAAAAATGTTGTCAGCTTATTTTTATATTGAGTCAGCTGCATTGAATCATACCCAACCCAATATAATACATAATATACAATACATATAAATTTTTGAACACACCACTGCATCATTAGCTGTACATATATTTTTACGCAGGAGTTAATGTTATTTATTTCAAAGGCTCCACCAGTCTAAAGATATTGAGAAAGGCTGATCTGGAGTATGTTTTTCAGGGTTATTGTCATTCACTAAGTTTTAAAGAACTACAAATCAGGGTTTATTTGGTGTAATTTATATCTTGCATATTTTGCAAGAACAATAATCAGTGTCAATACTATAGTATTGAAAATATAAATATAAGTTTTAAAAAGACTTGATTCCTGGTGTAAGCGAAGAGTGTGGAAAACTCTTCATTAGGACAATTCAGCAGCTAATTAAGCACACTCTAAGCTGTGTGATTAGGGTGGAAGAAGCTATTTTTGTGAAATTGCATTCAGCTAAGAGGGTGATCATAGAAACTTGTAAGAATACAATTCTGGTCTCGACTAGATTTGAAACTTGCAAGGATCACTAAGCTGACACATTCAACAGAAACAAAGATATCATCACTGACCATATGTTTCATTCAAGAGATGGATGCTTTTCTTTACTTACTTAAAAGTAAAAATCAAGAAATACAAAAGAAGTTACTAATATGCATCAATAGTTACCAAAATTAATTACCATTTGGACATAAGTACAATATAAGTATTTTTGTCTATATTTCTGAGACGAGGAACCATCATTACTTGGAACTGATTTACTTGGACTAGGGTCCTTATCTTGGTTGTTACAGTCACAATGTTTTCGACATAGTGCCTTCCAGCTTTCTTTGGTTGTCTGTCATAATTCTTAACCTTCTGGGAATTTCGAAGGGTTATAACTGAGAATTAGTTATGCATTCCTTTTTTTTGAACATCATCATCACTTACATTGGGGACACTGCCCTAATTAACTATTAAACTTTATTTATTGAGAATAAGCTGATATAAGTTCTAAATTTTTCTGTTAAAACTAAGGTACTTGAGATGGCTGAAAAATGTAGTTTGTCACAAGAAACTCAAGCAAAGATCACACAATTACATGAACTCGAGTGGTCATTCAAGGCTATAGCTTGGAGGCTCATCAAATGCTACTTATAATCCCATAAGAACCTACAAAACAAAAGACAGCTATTTAGATAGGCTCAGATCAGGATAACCAAGAAAAAACACTATAGGAATGGCTAGGTACAAGAGCAATAGGGAAATGATTGTTGCTAATGTGAGAAATGACGTAAGCCAGAAATATAATTCAAAAATAAACGTGACCACCATAAATTTCGTCTAAATCAATTTGGGCTCATGGGATATGTATCCAACAAAAATCCATATGTTCCCTTCAAGAATAAGTAGATGTGCCCGATTCAATTAAGAGCACGCAGGTTAGAATTTGGAACAACTGTGGTCTAAAGTAATATTGAGAGAAGAATTGAAATTTAACATCTTTGGGTCAGAAGAACTTCCAAAGAAGAGGAGGAGAAGAGTACTTCCTACACTGCATTAGTTTAGCAGTTAAGTATGGAGGAGAGAGTGTCATTTTTAGGGATTGTGTATCAGAAAATAATTTCGGTTTGTTATGAGATAAGCTTATGCTATACAATATGCCCCAAATCATACAGGTCACGCAAAGGTTTTTCAGACTTCTAATACACTGCTACACAAGTTAGAGCTAACATTGAAGACAATAATAATGGAGTACAGCATTTATCAGCCTAATCACTAGACCACAACCCTATGGAGCAGGGTTCTTCATAACTGGGATTAAGGTCCTGCTGACTGGGTTCACAATAAATAACTGGTCTTTCTTTTTTTAGTTATATAAACCATAATTCTAAAACTGTAGACCTAGATATTCTCAATCCAATATTTCAGCTGCTGAGCCAGCCTCCAAATCAGTGGTTTTGAAATTTTGGAAACTCAAGGAACCTGTCTATAAATCAAATATTTTAGGGTATATATAGTTTTAAACTGTAATCGATTAATCAGTATAGGAATCTGCTAAGTATAATGGCTAAAAATCAAGAAGAATAGCCTCAAGTTAAGATGGCTATATTCAGGCTAAAATAATAAAGCCAAACTGATTAAAGATAAATAGAAATGATTTCATTCAAAGAGCTGTACCATTTGATCAGCAAAAGGCATAAAATCTGCAGCAGATGAGAAATAGAAGGATAATTCAGCAGTTAATACAGAAAAGACATTTAATTTACAGAGATTAAATGGATCATTTTGTTATTAGAAAGAGTGAAAGTCAGCCAGTTTGCGAGGTTATTGCATAAAATTAAATTAGACCACAATTAAAAAAGTCCTGCCTTGGAGAATTCATGGCAAAGAGATGAAATTGACATAATCTCACTGGAACCAGTAAGGAATTTACCTACCTGCCCCATGACTTATCCTTAACATCAAACCGTAGCAAATCATTCAACATGGTTTTCCTGAAAATTTAAAAACAAATTTGTGTATAAAATTATAATACTTGGATATATTTCAGAGTAGAATGATCAACAAAATAAATGAATACAAGAACAATAGTTTCATTTAACACAATATTGAATATTTATCATTTATTTACTTCCCTTCATTACTTAAAACAACCTTTATCACTTTGTTCACTGAGCAAAAAGTTTATCCCGCCATTGCAAGCAACTTTGATAGCCAAATAGTGTGTTTGAATTTTGCGGTTATGTTGTCATATTGATTTCAATCATACAAGAACATACACACACAGGTTACAGGTTTTCAAAGTTACTACATGCAGAAAATCTTGGCCCCCTTGAAAAAGAGATGCAGAGAGGCAAAGGTTGATACACATCAGTAAGTAATAATACAACTGGGCACAAGTGACTTTGCCTCATCTATTCAACAGAATGTGATAATCAGTTTGGTACTTAGCAAATAGAGATAATAAGTATCAAATGATCTTTGGATTTTCAAGTATGGAATATTAATTATTTTCCAACAAACACCAAAAACAATAACAATCTAAAGAATAAAGAATATATTCATTTGAATATAAATTGAGTATTATGGTTTCAAGCAGCAAGAAATTCATACATATATAGTATATCAGATTTTATGAGTATAGGAATTGGCTGACAACAATGGCTAAGAATCAAGAAGAACAGCCTCGAGTCAAGATGGCTACATGTAAGCTAAAATAATAAAAGCCAGAATGATTAAATATAAATAGAAATGATTTCATTCAAAGAGCTGTACCATCTAATCAACAAACTACATAAAATCTGCTTCAGATGAGAAATAAAAGGACAATTTAAGAATTAGAATAGAAAAGACATTCAACTTACCCATTGTCTCCACCAAACACGTATATTGCTTCATCAAAGGCAACAACAGTGTGTTTACTTCGTCTGAAAAGAAAAGAAAGAAACACATGGCCTTAATTTACTTGAATTCTGAGATGAAACAATTTATCATCAATTTTTAGCTTTTCTTCATCTCATTGTTGTTTCTACATATATCTGAAAGTTCAAGGGAAAGAACTTGTGCATTCATGGTCTTGTTGAATAGTGAAAGCAAAGGTCAAAGGATTGATCTTATAAGATCCGTTGCCCACTGATAACAATAAATAGGATGTGCAAATGCAGAAAAGCATCTTTGGGATACCTCAATGACAAGTGTTGACGAAAAACATCCCGACAAATGTGTTGACAAAAAGACATGGTACTCCTGTTTTCCTGAATGGAAAGCCAGAAAAATGTCTTTTTACCACATCTGGGTGAGGGGATACATCAAAAGGCATAAATGGATGTGGGCAGAAGCACTAAAAAGAGTGGGTGGATCTGCCAAACTTGTGTGTGTAGATCCCCTATAAGAAGGTTAAAATTGTAGTCTTGGGCAGACCAGATTCTTAGTGATCACAGACCTCAAGACAACAAGACGGCTCCTGTGAGCCCATTGATCATCCTAAGTAGTTCTCTCTCTGTCTGTCCTCCAGACGCCACTATACCAAATAAAAATATATGCCTATATTTTTATAAACCTGCATCCCGTCTTCTTTTTTGAATACCTTGAGGTCTCATGCCTCTGTAACAGTCTGACTTTCAGGCTTGTTCCAACTGCTAAAGTAAGACTTTGACCAACAATGTACCATCTGATAGCTAAAGATTGGCTAAAATTGCAGAAAAATATCACTAAATGTAGCGGTAAATGTTGAATTTTTGCGCTGTCAAAACATTCTGGTGTCACCCCTCCAAAGGTGTCTCCAAGGATGGGCCATCCTCCCTCAGTACACCAGTAGGGCATTCCTAAAAGCCAATACTACCAGTTGGTCATTATATAGTTATAAGAGCATTTCTGCACGTTCAACATCTTATTCTGATTATCGTAATTTTTCAATTCTAATCAGTCAATTCTCAAACTGTACACCTCTGTTATCTTCAATCCAATATTTCAGCTACTGAGAAATTTTCCAAGTCAGTTGTTTTGAAACTTTGAAAACTCAAAGACCCATTTTATAAATGAAATACCTTGGGGAACCCTTATATTTAGCATTTAGTTCTTAGACTGTTATCAATGAACTACAATAACAAACCATTTTTTACCTTTGAAAATTATTTTAATTCTAAATTGATTACATTTATTTGAATTCTAATCTATAGTTTAGATCTGAGTACAATAATCATGTTTTTCGATAACTATGTGATGGATGACGTTGTTTAGAGGGAACACTGCTGTGAACCGGTGAACGTCATTTGTCAGAACACAAGGTGTAAACAAATATGAACATCCGATTTTGAAACAATTGCTTCAAGTCAAATATCTGTACTCTAAGTGAGGTATGACTTTCCAATACTAATACACATACTAGTCCATAACCCATCACTTCACTGACCAAAGTAGAAAAGGAGAGGGGAGAGCCAGGTAGTTCAATGAGGGTAAGATGAAAAAGGTAGAAAATAAAGATAAGTAGTTTAGTAAGAGGGTAGGAAGTGAGAGACAAGAAAAGAAATTTAGGTAGTTTAATAATAGGTTAGGAAGTGAGAGGGGCTGATGGCTACTACTGATACTAGAAATGTGATTGATATAGCTCTTAAAATGTCACATGATGATGATTACACTGCGAAACTGTAACTAGAGTATTAATTCATTAAGAAGTAGTATTTTCAATGTCAGTCTTATGTTTACACATTTTCAAATAAAAACTTGGTAATAAAAGGTATATTCAAAACTCAACTACAATTTTCTTCCATTGTTTTCTAAAAATACAATTTTCATACATTTTATACTTTAAAATCAAGAAAAACAAAAAAACTATCATGTGATTCTTTTATGTACCCATCTTCAAAATCATAATTTGAAAATTTGACGCAGTTTTCTCAATGAATAATTCTTTTATAAATTTCAATCATTTTTTCAATTATGAAAGCTTTCTTAGTAATTTTGAATCTCAATGATTTCCAAAAGTTAAATATAAACTCCTCATAGATGCCTTGTAGTGTAATGATTATCAAGCTGGTTTTGCCGATCATTAGTAGCAAGTACAGTCCTTACTGGATATGCAAAAACTAAGGTATACTTTGTAAATAACTATGCACCCCTACTTGAGTACAAATTCATTTAGTACTTCTCTTTCATTTTACAAATTGGTACTCTCCAATATATTTTTCAGAGAATTAGATATCCATTGATATTTTGTAATGCTTATAAAAATTGTTGACTTATTTTAGTAATTTAAAAAGAACCATTTCCAATCATAAAAAGGGTTAAATTTTTAGAAATGTATAAATTCAATAGGTATTGGGTACAATTTTACCACGTTCAAGGATTTTAGAAACTAAATATTTTTTTATGTAAAATCCCAAATGATATAAAAATTATCTGTTTCCAATGTTTAGAACCAGGAATTTGTCTTTGAAAACAACGGTATGTAATAACTTTTTGCATTAGAAAATTTTAGGTCATAGTACACATTTTTTCTAAATTCTACCAAAAAAATTAATAATTGATCGGATATTGATAAATTTATTTGGAGTTAATGAGATTGAGAACTGTCATTTTTCATAATTTAAGCCTAAATCTAGATAAATTTGGTTCCTAGTGAGAAAATATATAAACAATTCTGCCAACAACAAATTATTTGAATCAAAACCCTGTTTCCACTGGGAAAGAAAAAAGTTCTTTTCAAGAAACGTTTTCTTATTCACCGGGTAAAAATGAGCTCGTTGAAAATAGTGACAACACTGAGAGATATCGGCATTCCATTCATAAAAACGAGTTTGTAGTGTTTACAATAAACATCGTATTGTAAAGATAACCATAATAAAATTTGTATTGCTCGTTACACATCAGCTTACTATTTCAAGCTGAAATATTATGAAAAATACTTTTTCGGATGATTAGATACATCCTACATGTTAATTAGTTCAATAATTATCAAATTAAATAGTAACTCATGACGAGAAAATACATAATTTGAAAAGTAAATAGTGTGTAGTAGTAGTCAACATTGATTGAGAAAACAGTAAAAAAACGAGTTAACATGGAAGCCACGGTATAGGATTTTTTTTTGGGTCAAACAGTTAATGGTTGATTATCCGAAGCTTTCACATAGAGCTCTAAATTTTCTTTTGATTTATAAGGCAATAATGATATCAAGAAAAGTGGACAAGAATCGAACCTTGCACCAACAAATTCTGCGCATTCTGGCATCTGTTTCCAACAGTGCACTGACTCGAACGGACCGAAATCGAGTGTCAACCACTCGGCGCTCTCCGGCCAGTTATGGTCGAATTCCTTGCCTGGGGGTCGTGCAATCGCCATGCTGCTGAAACTATTGACGACACTGTTCCCCAGAAGTGTCCAAATATCAAAATCTCATCCCACCGCTTGAATATGAAAGCTAAAATAACAACAACTGATTCATCTATCAATTCAACTACTCCATATTGACAATCGACAGCCGTCTACAGTTGTTTCCACGCTTCCCATTGGCTAATACCCAATCCCACATTTCCATTCATGTTTTACTCGGTAATTTTCGGTATTATCCGGCAAACCACTAACTAGCCGTGTTTTTCTTCTCTTATATTTTAATTAAATAGAAAAAAATGGAGTTTAATTTTAAAAACGGTATTATGCGTTTATTTGTAGCTGCTGTAAAATTGATATCAATTAGTAAGTATAAGAAAGTATTTACTAATAAAAGTGTATAGTACTTTTTTTGTCAAAGAAATTGAAGAATATCACGTCTGCATCTGTTTAATTCTTCTTTCATTAATAAATAAAATTGTTTTTTTATTAATGAAAAGATGATTAGTGCGGATGGATATGAGCACCCGTCCAACCTTATTCAATAAAAATTCCATCCATGAGGAAAGTATAAATTCAAAAATATCTTTATACACAAAAAAAAAGGCAACTACAAATAGTTAGTAGTGAGAAGCTTGAATTGACTGAAAGAACTTGGAGAACTTTACTATGAATGTAATTACATAAGCGGCAGACACTTTTCCGGGAGGGGGGTATATTTTCACTACTGGGGGCAAAAGGACGTATTCAAAATGTATCATAGTGGCAACCCTGTTATCAGTATATGATAATACCAGCTTTTTACACGGGTACATTAAGTTAGGGTTTCATAAAACGATTGTACTGAACTATTATCTTTTATAGATTATAAGGTTCCAACTTTCAAACCCCTCTCCCTAGAAGAGTAGGCCAGACCCATTGGGTGGCAAATGTCATGTTTGCCCACCTCGATGTTTAATTATACAAATTTCCAAGAACCATTGATGATAAACCTTTACTTTTCATAGATTTGAATAGAATTAACAAGCAACGACAAACAATTTGAAAGTCTGTTAAACAGTAACATATCTACAGAAGATAGCACCTACGGCAAGAATTAAAATTGCACCCCTGTCCGAACATCTGACACAGTGACAAGCTAGTTATCTTTCAATTAACAAATTATGGCACTACATAGACATTACAACTGCACTTTCCTTAGTTTCTCTAATGCAAATTGGTATATGATGTGCTCAAAAGCAGTTTCTTAGTTTTTTCTCCCTGTACACTCAGCAGAGCAAGATCAAAGATTCTACCTTGACCCATGGAGGCTCTCAAATATTAAAGTGCATATTAGTTTCAACTTGCTGAATGATCTTTCACAGCTAGTGATGGAAACTGTGAGTTAGCATTATCTAAATGGCTTTTGCCAGCACAGTGTTGAATGAAAGAACACATTGAAAGAGAGCATTATATCCTGCTTAGCTGCATATACACCCAGCAAGTTGATTAAGTGATAGTCACAATTCACAAACACTGCAAGGTTGTTTTCCTTATGTATTTTTTAATGAACATTATTTGTCCAGCCATCACAACCATCATACATCTGAAGAAAATTATTTTCCATTATCCATGGATCATTTATCTGACTTTGAAGAAACAACTCAGTGGTGCCCAGGGCACGTACTATACCTTAGATACATCATCGACAACAAGCACTTGGAGTAAACTTGTTACTATTCATGAAAACTAAAATTCTAGCTGAAACATAACTATGAGCTAGAAATTCAAAGTTTTATATAAGTCTCTGTGATGAAATTTGGAGTTATTCAGGTAGTATAACTCACCATTATACCTTGATTCTTCCAGACCAATAACCTAGCCAATATCATTTTCATTGTAATAGTTCAGCTGCTGTATCAGCGTTCTTCCTTGGGAATTTTATGTTCTACTCAAACCATCAAACTAGCAGGCTGAGCATAGATATCAACATATTGAATCTCTAATTTGGAAAGGACAGATTTAAGGCTCAAAAAATCACAACAGAATATGAATAAAAGCATTGGTAAAGCTCATCTGATTCTCCAGAAGTTGTGAGTTCAATCTTTGGTTCAGGTAGTGTAGAAATATACACTGGCTCATTGAAGAGTTAGATCAGCGTCATAAGAAAGAACTAATTATGAAAATTTCTGGAATTCCCCAGGAGGAAGGACATCTAGATATGAGAACAACAGGTTTCTATTTAGCAAATGTAGAATTCAGACACCAAAATTGATTCAAGTCAAAAGTGCAAATTTTCTGATGACACCATGATCAAAATTTAATTCAATTTAATCAAAACAAGGATGAAAAGTAGAATTCAGACCACTTCGACTGCAAAAAAATATTATGAAGAAATTGTATTGCCAAGTTTGAAAAGCTTATTGATTAAACTAAATTTTGATTACAATGTAGTCTGAAAATTTGTGCTTCTTGACTTGAATCAATCTTTAGATCCTGATTCTACGTTTGATCCTAACGATCTTTTTCATTGTAATTTGTCTTTAACGATTTACTATTATCCGTGCTGCAGCCATTATAAAGAAAAAACCTCAATCAGCATATTGTAAATACCCAACTATAAGACAAATGGTCGATAAGGGTATTTGGAGGACTACCGCTCACTGCAAATCATCCAGACCACATAAATGTTCATCACAAGCTTTCATACACAACCTCTTAGTCATAATACCAGTGCATAGGATGCTATAGAATATTTGCTGAGTTTTTTAGAAACTGTCAACAAAAACTGTCAACATCAGCATAGGCATCTTCAGTTTTTTCAAATTGGCCTGGCTGACTTGCTAGCTGGCTATGAATATACGTATGTATCAAAAGTATAGGCCTCAGTAATAGAGCTAGAGGGCTAAAAATTTGGAATTTTACTCATTATTTCTACAAAAAACGTTTTTGTTTTTTTTTAACCCCAATAGGTTTTTAGTGTGTATGTGGGATGGGGGTCAATTTAGAATGATATTTTTGTACTGAATTGATCCCTTTGTAGCAGGCCAGATTAACCCTCCAACAAAACTGTACCCAGGGTTTAAGTGGGCTAGCTTCTTTTATAACCCCGGGTATATTCTAGGCTAATCTAGTTTATACCCTTGGGCATAGAACTGGCTAGTCAGATCATGCCCTCCTAAACCAGATTATACACTGGAGTATAAAGCAGACTAGCCCTATGAAGCCTATGTGTACATGAATATGTTAGTTGTGTGTGTGTGTGTGTGTGTGTGTGTGTGTGTGTGTGCATATATATAGCAGTTCCTCTACTCTGTTGTAAGTCGACTAAGCCACGTGGACAGCCTTATCAGTGACCAGGGTCATGAATTCGTTAACAAAATTATTGACATGGTTATCGGTTCTTTCCAGACAGATCACTGTATAGCCTCTGCATACCAGCAACAGTCAAACAGCTGTGGGGAACATGACAACAAGACACTCAAAGACGCACTGAGTAACCTCGTCAGTGACCAATTCAGGACATTTTTGTCTATCCATGCTTCAAAAAAGTGCACACCCTTCAAAGTGATGTCAGCCTATCTGCCAACCTCCCCATTAACCTAAAGTTCCGTCTCAAAAGTGATGCAGCATCACTTCCAGACTCAGCCAGCCAAGATGTTCTGCAGACACTTCACACCATTTGTAAAGACCTTTACTCAGCAATCTCCAGCTTCATAACCAGGGCACAGTCTGGTGAGAAGGAGAATCGTGATCATCACCAAGAAAGCAACAAAGAGATTATGACAGGGTCGATAGTCTACATCGGAAACAGTTGGCATATCCACAGGATCGGATCCAAGCTGGAGCTTCACTCGCCTGGTCCACATACTGTTGCTGAGTATCTCGGCAAAGGCTGTGTCAAGCTAAAAAAAAATGTGAAAACCGACAATTTCGAAAGTAATGCTCACCACACGAACAATCTCAAGATCTACACAGCTGCCACATCATCATCATCATCATCGTCGTCATCACCATCACCACCACCACCACCATCATCACCATCATCATCAACACCATCATCACCACCACCACCATCATCATCATCATCACCATCACCATCATCACCATCATCATCAACACCATCACCACCACCACCACCACCACCATCATCATCATCATCATCATCATCATCACCACCACCACCATCATCACCACCATCATCACCATCATCATCATCATCATCATCATCATCATCACCACCACCACCATCATCATCAAATGTTCCTCATGATCTTGAAAACTGAACCATTCCTGACTGATCCTGCGACACCATAGAAGACAAATCTCAGCAATCCAAGAAGAGTTAGACGAGATCAGAGACACAATGGAATACACCAACAAGAAACCCAAGTTGATCAGGATATTCAGCCCACTCTCCAACGATGCTCAAAAGAAACACAAAGCAGGGCTGAGTCTGTCATCAACAAAGCCAATATACCTTGACCAACCTTCTGAACTATCACAATCAAGACAACCATACAAAACCAAAGATTATGGCAACTAACTTTCACTCTATCAGTTATATACACCATGATCGAGTCGTGTAGCACATGAAAACTGATATCACCTCAAAGCTCTAATACTACCTGAACTATAGTGCCAATGATTATGTGACTGCCTCAGTAATATCACAGGATAGAGTATGGGTAACCAATGCCCAGCTATTTTGATGGGATATGATGTCATAGTGTATACCAAGATTGGCCAGTCATTACAGTGGCAAACATATCATGCTTGCTTTAGTCTGAAGAGCTCAACAGATCATGCGTTATATCTTGAGAATGTGTCAGAGAACTTCAATGTTGTGACCAGTGTTTGTTAGCTCATGATTCATAGTAGTTTTTTTTTAAATCAGGACTTTTTTAGAAATCACTGTCCAACAAGAGGCGAGTGAAGTAACTTACTCATTGATAAACCCTTTTTCTAATTTTTTAACTGATCACCCTAATATGGCATGCTGCCAAAAAACGTCGTTCACCTGACAGTTTCTCTTGAGTGACTAATTAGACTTTCTTTTTTTTTTATTAAATCTTCGTCTTATATACTAGGATATATAGTACATCTTTCACTTCGGTTAACTTATCCAGTTTTTGAATGATATTTGAACATTTTACGCATGCAAAGTATATATTAAAAACTCACAGAATAACTTTAATTAGAAACATCAATTTATAATAAATTACAAGTAGATTTGTGAAATCCTAACCAAAGATTTAGCCAATAAGCTGATTTAAGTTGATTCCCAATTAATTGTAATTTCATCAGATTTATGTCTATAAACCACAACATTTCAAAATGTGATGGAATAGTGCCAGGGATGATTAAAAAAAATATGAACTTTTCTCCATTGCCAAGAGAGTTATAATTCAGTCTCAGACTCTGTTGCTCTAGTGTCATGCGATATATAAGGCAGTCAAGGCACTATATTGGATATGATTTTTAGCCAGTCTGTTGGTGTCGTTCCAGCTTCCATTAGACAGTCGGATGTCCTTCTCCATGGTCAGTCGCCAGCTTATCTTGAGCTGTCCTCTCTTTCTTTGGCCTATTGGCATCCATTTGCATGCTTGATTTGCAGGTCTTGTGGTTGGGAAATTCAAGACGTGCTCCAACCAGCTGAGGTGTAAACAGTGGTAGATACAGAGGGCTAGTGTGATTTTTTTCCAGACTTCTTCATTTGACACATAGTCATTCCATTTGATGTCCATGATTTCATATAGGCAGTTAGTGTTGAGGGCGCCCAGTATCTTTTCCTAGGTGGTCTTGAGATGCCAGGTTTCACTGCATTGTGGAAACCACGTTCAAATCATAGAACCTCAATTTTGTTCTTAACAGAAATTTCCTGCTGTTCCACACTTTGCGCGGGAGGCTGAATACAATAGTTGCCTTTCCAATCTGGCATTTCAGTTTTTGGCCAAGGTCATTAGTTTTGTTGATGGAACTACCATGGTACATGAAATCTTCTACCTCCTCAACTTTCTTATGGTTTATAAAAATATCTGTTGGCATTCAATTTTTCGATTTTATAATTCATAGAACATAAGTAGAGTCAAGTAGTACCCTTATGCTGACTATGGCATCCCTGCCAGGGGCTTTGCATATCACTGTCTCACTAAGTTCTAAACGAGGTTTGCAATACATGAAATCAACTGAGAAGCGACCAGCACCTGAAGAGGCATCATTCACTTCATCTGCAATTCACCCATAGCTGGTGGTGGGGGGGAGAAGAGAAGGATTCATGCCTTTCCCAAAGGCATTAGAGCAAAGATAAGACAGCCTGCCAATTCCATTTACTGTACTTTTAACTGCATGGCCACCAGTACTTTCCTCAAAACGCCAAGAAAGCAATGCTGGATTAACTATGCAGTAAAAGTAGTATATGCTGCAGGTCCTACATTCTCAAGGACCCCACATCAAATGCTTGCCAGCAATTAATTCAGATTCAGTGATTCTGCACTTGCTTTATTGATATAGTACTATACTGCCTTCAACTTTTATGAAAGACTGCGTGTTTAAAGCTAGCGATTTCAGTTGATTATCACCTTTAATAGGGGTTATTATTGAAACCAATTCTTTCATGAGAGTGTGCTTTCTACATGATACATATACAATGCATAGATACATAGGTATATGAAACTGAAGTCATAGCCACAGCTCAAAAATCAAAACAAAAATGAAATAATACTAAAACTGAAATATAAGACATATCTGTTGAATCTTGATTGTTATTGCAGGTTTGAAATGTGTTTGGTTTCTGAGCGTGTTAGTAGCTGGAGGAGATAGCAAAAGACACACATGTTTAGGCCAATAGTTTCTGGCTAGAAACTGACCTAAGCCACAAAACATGGGGTTCCTCCTGCTCACTTCCATTCAACACATGAAGCTTGTGGTTCCATTTCCAACATTCTACAATCAGCAGTTATTTGTCCTTTGCTAAGACAGACGTAAAAGAATACATGAACATTACAATATCTGTCTGTATAGTGATGGAAAAATACTTCATTGCTTTACAATATAAGTAAAAAATATATACGGTTTAATATTTATATGCATTTTCTTAATTTAGGGTCCCTTTATAATAAATGCTTCGGGCCCATGACTCACTCAATCTTGACCTGCTCTGGGTTCATTTTAAATATTTTTGTCAACAATGAAATCTCTGAAAGCATAATCCATTCTTAACCAAACACTAAATAAACTCACCTTCTCAGTCAATAATCGAACTACTGCTGCGTCAAATTATGAAGTCATGTGAAAAAATTTGATGAGAGGTTAATCAAAATAACCATAAAAATGGTCAGACTAAATTCTATTGATGACATCACTAGCATTTTCCACTGGAAAATATTTAATATAAAGTAAAAATATTCCTAGATTCCAGAGAATCCAGATGTTACAATTAGACCCATCAAAATGAGACCCCAAAAAGGTTAAAAAAATTTTTTTCCAAAAACATTTTCAAATGGGGTCTACGTGGGTACTGATGCCAATTTCTGAAGTCTGTTGTTTGTAGACAAAACAGTATGGCCTGGGGTGCTGGAACACACACAAACACACACGTGTAAAAAAAAACGATAGAATCCTCAGCCATCTTTAATGGCACCCGCTGTTAAATGTTTCTGCATGCTTCAACTGTATCACGTCCCAATTTAAAATCATGCAAATGAGTTGTACTTATTCTGCAGACAAAATATATTCAAGAGTGATTATTGAAGAAAAAAGGTTGTTTTTTTCACTGAAGTTATGTTCAAGCATTGGTTCAATCTAATAAAAAGCATTGGTAGGTAAAAGGTTAACAAAAAGCCTGAGTGATTTAGCTTTGATCTGGTCAGTGTAATTATAGAATGGTCAAGTGGTTCAAAAGTCAAGCATTAATTAATGTCACTTTGTGTTCTGGTAAATGGGATGGGCTAGTTGGCATTTGAATTGGGATAGATTGTTAGCAGCTGCCAAGGAATTTGACAAGTATGACTTCAACATCATCACCATCATCATGAAAAGTATCATCATCACCATTATCACTATCAATATCATGAATATCCTTTGGGTATTCCAGCCCTGTTCAGTGATGTGAGTCAACTCCCTCTGATGAAGCTAGTTGAGTAGATGTTTTGATATGGCCCTCGAATCCTACATGCTCTATATCAGTGTTTCTGAAACTTTTTCAGACTACCACCCCCTCTCAGAGTTGGGGTTCTTAATCTTTTTACAGTTCCAGACCCCAAATGCACAGTCCATTATGTCCCCAAACCCTCTTCACGGGAGGAGGAGGAGGAGGAGGAGGAGGAGGAGGAGGAGGAGGAGGATGATGATGATGATGATGATGATGATGATGATGATGATGATGATGATGATGATGATGATGATGAAAGAAATGCATTAAAACAAATGAATAATTACAACAAAAAAAAACAAGCTTATTTCTAGCTCTTACTAGAAAAAAACTCAGATTCAATATGAACAGTATGTATGTATACAATTTCCTTATAGTAATAGTTTTTTCGATTTTTTTTAGATCATGTCCTGTACCCCCAGAATTTGCTTCCTACATTTCCAAAGGGTATAGATACCCGAGGTTGAGAACCCCTGTTTCAAAGTATATATTTCATATTGCCCCCACCCCCCGTAAAGTCAGTCGAAAATGATATGTTTAATACTGAATTCCAATAATTTTCTTTCAATTCAAGCATCTCTTTTATGACACGAAATATAAGTGTAACATAATCTAAAAGTACTTGATTAATTTATATAAAAACTGGAGAGAATTCAGAGAGTGCATACCTCTGCAGGACAGTGTCAGGGGAAGTAATTCTGCATGGATCCACCCCACAATCTAATCACTTCTTCTTAGCCCTTTGCCCAGACTTCCACAAAATTTAAATGAGAACTTTTTGAGATATAGAGTGAGGAGACATGCACATATGACTTTATTCTGTGTTGTGGACAACTACAACATTGGTGGGGTCATTGTGCATGGAACTGCCCCAAATATTAATTACTTCTTCTGTAGCTTATTGATCACTGTTCAACAAAATTTTATGGAAATTCTTTGAGATCTTTTGGAGATATCATATGAACAGTGCATATATATAAATGTATGAGGCAAAAAAAATGGAAAAATATCTCTCTATCAAAAGAAGATTCTCGGATCCACCCCCACATTTAACCACTTCTTCCTTTCCTAATTACCTGCCCTTCCACAAAATTTCATTGAAATCCAATGAATACTGAGATATTCTGTAGATAAACAGACAGAAAGTCAGATGGACAGACTGAAAGACAAAAAGTTGTGACTGAATATGTATACCTCTCAAACTTTGTTGGCAGAGGTGATTTGATGGCTTGGCCTGACATGATGAGATCAATTTTCCACATCTGGCTCAATATTAGTAATCAGCATCTTTTAAATACCTTGTTTTCAATGCCCCAGCTTCTGCCCCTTGCCTTCCAGTGTTGCCTTTGAGTCTTCCAGCACACCTAAGGGGATGGTAGCACCCACTTTGGGAAAATCTGCTACCTTCAAAAAAGACGAATCAAGGTAGACTGAAATCTGTTCATGATCCTTGAGCAATATTTCTCTCATTTAGTACCAAATTTAGTACCAAATGAGTTACAATTTTGAAAACTGTGAACTTTGTCAGTACATAGAACAAGCTTGGTTGCTTTAGGGTCAAACTCCCTTGATTCATTAAAATCTAAAATGTAATCAAAACAGAATTGATTTCTCTGTACGATATCATTCCTAAACAATGAGTCCCATTTTAACACCTTTGTAAGTAAGAGTGAATTCATCATCAGTTTCTGCATACATCAATGTTATTTATGCATGATATCACAGGTTTTTTGGTGTGGTCATTGTCATCCTTCATTGTTGCGCCTAACTAAAGACTGCTGAGAGATTATCAAAATTTAGTTTTTGATAATGTCTGATTGTCACTCAAACAGTGGTAGAAATGGGAGTGTATGCATGAATGTTCACTGACACTCCTCCAGGTGGGGGAGGCAAAAGTATATATTCCCTGGGGGTCGGGGCGAAAGGATATATTCAGGGTATATCTAAGCAGAGACCCTGTTACCAGCAAAGAATAATACTATCTTTTTATATTAGTACATTAAGTTGGGATTACATAAAATTGTTGTACAGCACCATTATCCTTTATTGACTATTAGGTTCCAACTTTCAACCCCTCCACACACACACAATAGGAGTGGCAGCAAATGACCCCTCTCCCAGCAGACGTCCATGGGTGTAAGAAAGGTTATAGAGTATACGTACTTCTCAATTTCTCAGTTTTTTGTATGCTCAATATCTACTAATGGAGACATTACTGTATAGCTAGTCTCCAAAACCCAGCCTTGCCAATACTTGGTTCTCAAAATCCATTACAATTATGAGAGAACAGAGGAACCATGTCAAATCAAAATCTTACAGTGCTATATCGTCCTGGAACAAAAAGAAAACTCAGGGGTTTAATCAAAATCATTGTTAAATCTTTGGACACTAACCTCTTATGGAAGACTCTGTGAGTAATTATAAATATTACCTAAACAACAGACATCAATGGAAAGCTAGAGGTCAAGTAGAAAATTGTAACACTTAGAGAATGGTAAAGTATGCGACACCACTTTGGGTACTAGTCACCTCCAAGTTTATTTCATATATTACCAGACAAGAAAAGAGAAACTTATGATATGAAAAGCCTGGACAGAGAGAGCTGATGTCATAGTCAGTGTAAGGGCACTAACAAGCTTGCTAACATGGGGATATATGATCAACTCTTATTGAGACGAGAATACAAAAAAAAATGTGAAATAATCAATATGTTTGTTATCTTAATCAAGATATTCCCGAAAGAAAACATCTGGATTCAAATTTTAATAATGTGGAAAAAATGAGTTACTTCCCTTCATCTATATGATGTCGACTTGGGCGGTTTGTAAAGTAAACATTTATTTAACCTGAAGAAATGTCACTGATTATTAAAGTGTGTATCTGTTTTTTGTATACATAAATAGATGTAGAAAAAAAGCAGCTATAAATATATATATATGTATATATATATATACGTGTGTGTGTGTGTGTATGTGTGTGTGCGTATATATATATATATATATATATACATGTATACATACATATTCATATATATATGTATATATAAATATGTGTGTATACATGTATACATGTATGTATACATATATATATATATATATATATGTATATTTGTATATATATGTGTATCTATGTTTACATGCATATGTATATGTATGTACATGTGCATACATATATATATATATATATATATATATATGTATATATATATATATATATATATATATATATATATATATATATATATGTAAATGTATGTATATGTATATGTTTTCTAGAAAGCTTCTCAGCTTTAAACACTGAACATTAAAAAAAATTTTTCAAAAGATTTTTTTGTCACTTCAGTCACCTATTTTCCAATATTCGTCAATGCAATTTATGCAATTTTCTTCAGTGTTTTTCTTCCTGTTTCCCTCGATACTTAGTTATTATGGTACAATGATAGTTTCTTATTGAGATCAACAGTTGTTTACGACATACCTATATATATATATATATATATATATATATATATATATATATATATATATATATATATATATATGTACATATATATATATAAATGTTGCTTTATCTATGGTGATGATATATTTTGAAATTTTTATATACCAGCAAATATAGTGCGTATGTGTGCGTGTGTGTGTGTGTGTGTGTGTGCGGGTGTATGCGGGTGAAATAGTTGCTCACTTCTCATTGGTACCTTTTATCAGTCTCTCAAGCACAATTTTAAAAGAATTATGAATTTCAAATGCTAATTTTGAAGGTTCCTAGCAGGCCTCCCCCACGAGGAAAATCTGTAACACAATCTTTCTTAACTTATCCTTGGATCAGACTAAGCTAAACTTATTCTCCCTGTCTCTCAATATATACATATACATATATATATATATATATATATATATATATATATATATATATATATATATATATATATATATATATATATATATATATATATATATATACATATATATATATATATATATATATATATATATATATATATATATATATATACATATATGCATAAGTTGCAAGCAGCGTAACGGTTAATGGCGCAGAAAATGGAATAAGTGAGCAAAGGTCAAACTGTAGCTTGTTTACATTCACTTCTTACTTATGCCCTTGGGAAAGGCATGAACATATCTCTTCCACCCCCACCGACCCCTGGGTAAAACAGCAGGGCAGACTAAGCTCAGGAGGCAACCAGTCAAGGAGAAGGACAACTTTGAATTCCAAACTGCCATCACTGGAAAATAATAGCAGTAGTTGAGCTCTGGCTGCCACTACCGTCCTAGAAAAAACAATATTACTATACAATTGTTATTGGAGGAGTTGGGAAAGGCTTTCGTCCAGCAGTGGACCTGAAAAGGCTACTGCTGCTACTGCTGATGCACATGTTTATGTAGATATAGATATAGATAGCTAGGTATAAAAATAAACACAAATAAATCAAAATATCAGATATATTCCCAAAACAAATTTGTTTAATATCTAATTATATGTATCTGTTGAGCTAACTGATTTTGCATTGTTTCTTTCACAGCATTTCATACTTTTGAAATTTCGAAGATTTATGCTCCATTACAAGCAGTTGGCACTTATTTATTTATATATATATATATATATATACATATATATATATATATATTCTAGAAAGCTTTACAGTTTTAAACAATATACATCTAAAAAACTTTTGAAAAAGATTTTTTGTGTCACTTCGATCACTTATTTCCCAATATCTTTCAATGTAATACATGTAATTTTCTTTGGTGTTTTTCCCTGTTTCACATATACTTTGTTGTATTAGTACAATGTGTGAATTTTTTCTGTTTGGGATCATCAATTGTTTACCATGTAACTGTTACAAGGATTTTAAAAACAAAACAGTAATAATAACATTGCACTCCAGCACTCAAACACTACCCTTTCTTACTATATAGCTTATGTCATACATGTATTTTGTCATATATATATATATATATGTATATATACATATGGGAAAAGCAATAACTAGATTTTGCTTGCAGGCCATTGTGCCAGCCTCGATTTAATACGTGAATTCAACAATCAAGAACTTATTCAAAATATACATATATATATATATATAAAAGATATTTTAACTATTACATAACATTTTTCTTCCACGAACTTGATGTCTTTCAAAATTTAGCAAAACAAATTCAGAATGTATATTTGGAACTGATGTGTTTTTGATGTCAGCTCATACCAAATCATTTTTTAAGAATTCAGTCTCCTGCAAATACAAAGATGGATCAATGAGTTTGTAGCTTGATACAGTTATTAGCTGAATTCTGATCTGATCTGAAATTCTCACTGTAAAATATTTGATCTACTTGATCTCCTGAGATGCATTGAATTGAGTGACTTGACAAAGAAGGATATTATGTTGAAAAATAAATATTAGTTGTTTTTCAACATTTGGCAATGGACTCATTGATGTGCTTACGTACACATGTGCAACATGTTAAACATGATCCTAGACCTTGTGCCACAGAAGTCGGTAACAGATCTAACACAAAGGAAACGACAGTCAGTATACCGCAAGGAAATCAGTAATATAAGAAGATATGTGAGCAAAAGTAAACACCAGGCAAGGTTGAAAATGGGTTGGTCGAATATTTTTTTCTGCTCTAGTCACCTTATGTTCAACCTGTGGTCAGTGGTGGACCAGCCGACTGGGATACAGGGATATCCCCGTTGGGACCCTCTAAGTTGGGCCCTTCTTTGATGGCAGAATAGTTATTGATAGATAGGTCTGCTTAGAAAAATATTTATTTCACAATTTTTCTTGCTTACTGAAGTGTGTTTTATCATTTTTAATCATTATTTTTAGTTCTTTATGTGATTTTTTATTGTCATTTTATGATAATTAAATTTAAAGTTGGTTCAATTTCATTCTCAGTTCTGTAATGTGAGCTGCGACATGTAAGTTACTTGAAAGAATGAATTAAATTTTAAATTGTATGTACCTTTACTTGAAAATAAGCAACATGAATATGGTCAGAACTAATTCTATTTATGACATCACTGGTGTTTTCCACTGGAAAATCTTTAAAATAAAGTAAAAAAATTAAAGAGAATCAAGATGTTATTAATAAACCGATCAAAATAAGGTAAAAAAAAAGTCTAAAAAGCTTTTTTTCCACAAATAAAATAAAATTTTTTAGAAGAGACCTAGTGGAGTACTGATGCCAATTTTGAGGTCTGTATGGTCAGAAGCGCTGGACCTTCCAAACACACGTACATATAAATAGGGATAGAACCCTTAGCCACCTTTGGTGTCTATGGTTGTTCAATTATGATGAGGAAAAAATGGGAAGCAAAATGGCAGACGTGATGCCAGTGAACCATAACTAAAGTAAAATGTGCAAATTATAATCATAATTTTGTGAATGATATAATATCATATAATATGTTTTGTCATCGAATTTAACAGTTTAAAGAAATGAAGGAGCTACTCACTTAATGATCTATCACTTTCAGGTTTGTGTGTAGATATTAGTAAGATACAAAACTAGGATGTGAAAGATGATGATGATGATGATAATGATTATTATTATTATTATTATTATTATTATTAGAAGAAGAAGAAGAAGAAAATATAGATCTGACCTATAAATATATGTATATATTCATGTAGATATATAGTCTAGAAAGCTTTACAACTTTAAACAGTAAGCATTAAAAAACCTCTTCAAAATATTTTTGTGTCTATATATATATATATATATATATATATACATATATATGTATATACATACAAAGGTTTCAATCTTGCCTCGTGGTACTGGATGGGATGATGGATTGTCTATAGCCACACCAAAGAGTTGTAATACAACAAAACAGCTGTCTGTGGATGACACAATAATTAATTGATTAACGCTCTTCTGTTCAGGGTTGAGCCTGCTTGAGTGAAGTAACTTATTCATTGTAAGCTTATACAATGCTCTTCCAAGCAAATAGAGCACTCTGGTGGATGGGGAATTTAAGAAGCTAAAATGAATATATCACATAAATTCAGCCTTACTGACCGTCCAGTTCCGTGGCCCAGCGGTAGGATACCAGCCCCTTGGTCTGAAGCAAAGGTTTCAATCCTGCCTCGTAGTACTGGATGGGATAATGGATTGTCTATAGCCATTGGCACTGGATGGGATAATGGACTGTCTATAACCACACCGAAGAGTTGTAATACAACGAAACAGTTGTCTGTAGATGACACAATAATTAATTAATGTTCAGGGTTGGGCACTCTTTAAGTGAGGTAACTCATTCATTGTAAGCTTATGCAATGCTCTTCCAAGCAAATAGAGCACTGATGAGGAATTTAAGAAGCTAAAATGAATATATTGCTTATTCAGCCTTACTGACAGTCCAGTTCCGTGGTAGGATACGCAAAGGTTTCAATCCTGCCTTGTGGTATTGGATGGGATAATGGATTGTCTATAGCTACACTGAAGAGTTGTAATACAACAAAACAGCCGTCTGTGGATGACACAGTAATTAATTATTTATATATATATATATATATATATATATATTTATATATATATATATTTTACAAGATCAACTAAATTTTAAGATTAGGTTGGCCTTTTTATGCATTTTCCCCATAAAAATTTTAGACCCAGTCAGCCACTGCCCAGGGCCATCTTAAGAATATTTGAGGCCCCTGGGCAAAGCAATGTACTAGATTTCGCTTGCAGGCCATTGTACTGACCCTGATTTAAAACATGAATTCAATAATCAAGAACTGATTCAAACATGAATGCTAATATAAGTTTAAAGAATGTTGGCCCCTAAAATTATGGAGTTCCTGGGCAAACATCCAGTGTGCCAATGTGATGAAACAGCCCTGACTCAAGTTAACCTCTTTTTCATCTGATTGGCAGTTGCCACTTTATACGAGAAGAATGAATCATTACTAACCATATCAGAAAATGAAGTCTAACAGAAATCAAATTTAAAGTATATATTTCAAACCCATGCTTCTGAAGTTGCCATGAACTTCACTTCCTTGCACTGAGCTATGAATGGCACCCACCCAAGGAATGAATGCTTGGTGAAACAGGTGGTTGGGGCGCTACTTAACCGTCAATACATAACGCACCTTGCCATGGGGTAATGATTAGTGAGATGGTTTGGTTGACCATAGAGAGTAGGGTTGATCCTAAGGTCAAGCTGAACTTGGGGCCCCACCCTGAAAATGTAGTATCATCTTATATACCTAAAAAAAAAATGATTTCTAATCAGGGAATTTTCCTATTTTGATCGTTTTTAATCTGTTTAATTGATTCATTTTTCCATTTTTTCATTTGTATTTGGGAAGTTCTACCTTCTCAGATGCATGACAAGCACTTCCTAGTACTTGGTACCCTGTGCAACTGCAGGCATTGGTGGTACCTAGGACTATCCTTGGTAGAGAGTTTCAATCCTCAAACAGATGGCAGAACTGAAGGTGTGCTTCTATGTTATCTTTGAGAAGATGAATAAAAACATTACGCAGCTGGAAGCAGAAGACATCAATGAAGCTATTGGTTTTGCTACATAATAAGATAGATTTCTATTTTCCTAATATAAGTTAATTGAATCATCAACCCATTCGAAATTCCTTGAGAATTAATCCTAGATCAGTTTTAGATCATCTGTAAGAAGAACTTTTGGAATCAGTAAATGACTCCATGGTCAAAGATCTTTTTGGAACCTCTTCTCTAGCTAAATTCTGATGTTCCATAGCAAAGTATTACCCATCCATATCTAAAAAATATGTGGAGAGGCTTTTATTGCTCTAATCTAGTAGGTGTTGCAAGTAAAGCAGGATTTTGAGGAAAGAGTTAAAAAAAAAAATATTTTCATCAATAAATACCTAAATATTTCCCAAGCATAGGTCGACCCAAATTTTCAGTAGAAAAGCCTTATTTTAAATTAACTTGACTTACAAACGTTCATACACGGTAATTAGTTCAATAACCAGCTACTATCTAAAAGAATTCATGATTAATTGTCCAATCTTTGATTTTTAAAAACTGTGCTCTGCCCAAGCAGGGGGGGGGGATCAGGACTTCTCCCAGGATCAGCACCAGCAATGCATATAGCAAAAAATAAATTTTGTACAAGACTGTCAATTGAGAATGACATGCAAACATGTCTCTCTGAATCTCTACCAAGAATTGAGTTGTTGGAAAGAGCCAAGTTTATCCATCTTATTCAAAATGTTAAATTAAATGAACATATGTGCACATGCAAAATTATTTTATTCAATACCTTAGATCAGTGGTTCCCCAACTACTCAAAATCACGAATGCCCTTAGAATGTAAGGATTTTATCACAGCACCCAAATCTGAAAATACTGAGTGATCGCACTTACAATTTCTTTTTTATTTTTTGTTTATTTTATTAGGTGAAATAATGTGAATTATGAAGAAAAGTCATGTATTAAGCGAGCCACCTTTCGGCAGAGAGGGTCTTGAGTTCAATCCTCACCTGGAATTTTCTTTATTTCGATCTATGCTGCTCATTTATTTACTCACTATAAAAGGGTACTCAGTCTGAGTTTATCAAGTGCAATAAAAAGCAACAACAATTAAGATGAAGGTAAATAGTAGCATAAAATCAATAATAATGAATTGTATTTACGTTCATGCTGTTAGGTTAATTAGTGAAAAAATAATGAATCCTGTAATTTATACTCATGAGATATATGTTTGTATCGTCTCTTAATAATCATAATCAATAGTGGGATGGGTCAAATTTTAGAATCAGCCTGGCAACAGAAATCCTCATTTAATGTTCCATGTTGATTTTTGCTCTTATCAAATATTGATCATTATTTTCATTATTAATTATGCTTTTTTTGATGGCTACCACTGAAGACCAAGCTTCTCTAAGCTGTCTCAAATGGAATTAAGATTCGTTGAACTTTAGCATTTAGTCGAGGATATTCATCTTTTATTGATATCCAAAACTCAGTTAGTTTCATGTTGGCAACTTTTGTTTTCAATTTAATGTCGCAAGACAGCTCAATAAGATTTTCTTGCTCAGCAGACTTGAAGTCAGATTGAGATTAGACCCTGAAAACGTTGAGCTAAAAAATTGATGTGTGTATCATCTATGGAAACATAATTACTGGTAATTTTTCCTACACTGTTCATTGGGTGATGGATTATATAGGAAACTCAAATTGTGTTTGCTATGTGGCGGACATGGCAGTAATTCACAATGAAGATACTCAGGTAATTAAGATAATAGAATGAAAAAACATAGTTTTGGCTTAGATCATCTTTTTTTATCATCTTTACGTTATTGAGAATATGCAAGCTGTTGACACAATAATAACGAGGCTTGATGAATTTTTTTTCAAAATGCACATCCATAGACAAACAATCACCAGACAATGTAACACACCAAATTGAACCGAGGCGAGTGAATTACTTTCGTACATGTTAAAACAGATTTCTCTTAATTCAGTCAACTAACTCGGTGGTTTCAAAACAGGGTTCCATGAATCCCTGAGGGTCTGACAAATAATCTATAGGGGTTCACAGCTGTGTTCCCTCTAAGCCTGACATTGCGAATCTTATGACAGAGAAATAATATCATCCATTGACACACAGCTATCAGAAAACAAAATTATCATATACCTGTATCATATGAGAATTCAAATATATATAATTGATTTAAAACGAATATGATTTTCAAAGGGCAAAATCATTTATTATCGTAGTTCATTAATTACAGTCTAAAAACAAAATGTTAAAAATTTTTTTCACAATGCACATCCATAGACAAACAATCACGACACAATATTGCCAGAATATTTCCTTTATAGAAAGGATCTTTGAATTTTCAAAGTTTCAAAACCACTAAACCAATTCGCTGACTTTTCCCTTCTCTACACTTTACTTATAGTCAGTGTCACCACTGAAAATGACTGTTCAAGTCGTTTCCATAGTAACAGTACTTTGATGCACTCAATCATTCATAACTAACATACATTTGAAGACAAATAATATTTACTAGTTAGCAAGGCTTAGATAAAAATTCACATTTTCAAACTTGCAGCAAACATTTCAGAGATGCTGATCAGATCTAAGAGTGGGTTATAAAAGTATACATAAATCATGCATTTTTCATTCAATATTTGAAGCTTAATGGGGAAGTATCTTTGTTAGCAAATCACAACTATGTACTAAGAATGTTTGACAGTTTAGTACAATCCAAAATGTATACTTTGTCTATCGATCAAGTGCCAACTAGCATTAACACGGTGAATATCAACACTAGATGAACAGAGTGATTCGCAATGAGCCTGTTAGATGTTACTTCTTATCATTGTGGGCTTACATCAGCATGTTGCCAGGAATTGATAGAATCTTAGTATATCCCATAGCAGCCCTGGGAATGCACACCTTGGGGAACCCTGCTTTAGATAAAGCAATATCTCTCATTTACCGACGATACATGACATACGCATTGATAACAACTTAACATAATGTGTTCAAATTACAATCACAGTTTATTAACTCTTAAATCTATGAACTGCTTGAAACCGTTCCTGAACATAGTGGAACTCTTTGATGGATAGAATTTTTTTTTTTAAATGGAATTCTTTTGTGAATTGAATTGAGAATTTTTTTAGTTAACTAAAAGTGCAAGGGAATTAACAGAAGTTATTCCCCTTGATATGAATTCTGATTTGTCCATATGAATTTAAAAGTCAAATAGGGTTAGGATGACTTTTCTCCCTCTGAAGGGGAAGGAAAGTAAGGAAAAAGGATTGATAAGTCATATTCTTATTCCATCAATATTTTTCTGTTGCTGTTTTTTTTCTCTCTATGAAGTCACACATTGATTTGACTCCCAAGTAAAATGGATTTTCAATTTTTTTCAAACCTATTGCTGTTACTGGTTAATTTTAATGCCTCTTTTTCTTCCCTCTCCCTGATCAAATATTCATTAACTCATTTCTGTCTGTCAATCTGGCTGTCAATCTCTACACACAATATCTCAAAAAGTTCTCAATGAATTTGGGAAAGTGTGGACCATGAACTAAGAAAGAATTGATTAAATTTTGGTGCAGATCAAAGAATTTTTACAGTCCCCTCCCCTGCCTCGTAGTTATATATGTACTGATTTTCATTGACTTTTCAGTGACAATGGCATTGACAGAGATGTGTACTCTTCGAGTGCTTTCTAGTTGTTGGAAGTTTTCTTCCCTACCTCAACTATCATTCGCTTACAACATCTTTGCCAAGGAATAATTCACATGATGATTTGAGAAACATCTTTGGTTTCTTGATTAAGTTGTACTCATAAATCGAGACATCTATGATGAACCCTGCCACTCAATACAATTATGGTGGCTCCTAGGAGAGCACACAGTCATATATCCTCTGTGAACTAGCATGTGCTTGAGAAAGGACCAGGTGCACAGATCTTCTGTTTATTGCTGGCAGAGCATGGGCGAAGGTGGCCACAGAACTATCTCATTGCTGCATACAGCACCGGGTATTCCGTACACCCATCTGAATAGATGACCAGGCTTGACATCGCTCAACTTCGTTGATTATACAATAACTGGTATACACCTATACATAAAAATCTCACAGGTGAATTTGAGAGGAACAGAAAATCTTTTGAAATAGAAATCAGTACTCAAAGACACACCTATGTATATATAATTCTGTGGTGTCCGATTCTCACAAGAAAACAATACGTAAGGAGTTTCTCTGGGTGCTTATTGAAAAAAGGGGAGAAAAGATAATCATTGAAACCCGTGTATATGTACTAGGATATATATCTAATGTGATATGATACATTTACAGACATTACCTATCCCATAGGATTCACAAAAGAAGAAAAAGATGGTGGGGGTGTTGAAGAAGACTCACCTTGTCTCTATTGTTCTCGTAATCTTAACAACAGCCTTTATTTATTTATTTTTCAAACCTATTCCACTTCCTGGACCTACAAAAAAAAAAAAGCCCACATTAAATATCAAAAGTTTCTTTATTGCTCAAATCACAGCACTTTCCTTTGTGTAACTGGACATTATCTACTTCCAAATACAACGGCTGATGGTCTGTTGTTGGCGAGGAGAGGTAAATACAGACAGACAGAGTGATGATTATTTAACAACTTGAAACAGCCGACTGGTTGAACGGAATGTCAATTTATTTGTTCTTTCTTTCCTCTTTATTACTACAGAAAAATATTTTTCTTTTTATTGAATCAGGTTAGGAAAGGTTCAAATGTAAAGGAAATCAACATAACTGGACAGAATTAATTTGTGTCTAGTGAAATGTGAAATTAAAACCATGATTCATGTATGACTGAAGATATTTCATGGAGGCTAAATTTGAAGGAAAGCGTACTTGGTGGCAGAAAAATGTCCATTTGAGCGTCAATTGATTTGACATCATATTTTTTTAAAACTTTTTTTTGTCACAAATAACCCAAAAAATCCCATGATCCCCTTTGAGACAAACAATAACTGAAAAATAATGTCATAGTCAGTGTTTTTTGAAAGGCAATTTGTAGATATAACTGAAAGCAGTTTTAAGTACGCACACAGAGGGAGACAGAGACAGAGAGAGAGAGGGGTGGGTAGAGACAGAAAGAGACTATTTTGAAGGTAAAGAGTTTAATCTTATAGTATAAAAACCCAAGTTACTTTTTTGTCTGTTGTTAGCTGATTTCAGTCAGGCTAAAGCAAACAGAAAGAGAGGAAGTGAATAACGCAAGGCTCTACTGTGTCTGTATGTTCACGTCTACATCACTGCTACCACTACTACTGCTGCTGATATCTCAGTTGTAGCTTGGAGAACAATCCCACTAAATATAGGTATCTCTGATTTTTCATGAATAAAACTGATGTATTCTATATTAAAAATGAAATCAGTTTTATGTTTTTGTAAATGAGGTTACAGAAGTATCCTTTTAAACAGACACACTCCATTTTGATGGATCAAACAAATGGAGAACAAACACACAGATTTGGTTAGTTACTTAATATAAAAACCATCATGTGACCGTGCATGCACATATTCCAACTCAACTGCACTTCAGTCTGCTAGTTTGATTCGGTTTTCTGGTCTCTGACTGGCCATCCAGTAAGCCCCTCACAATCCAACAGATTCACTGTCTCTCTTTCACAGACCCATCTTTCTTTTACAGTTCATCCATCTTGAGCTGGTTTCAGCTGCCATGGATATTTTCCTGGTGGCTTTCTCCTATTATCTGTATTCTAACCTGATCTTTTGCAAAAAATATCAAACATATCACTAGGAAGTTCAATGGGGTATGATTCTGTGTACCATCCCTTAACAAGAGCCTCCTCAATTAAATCTTGATACTTGGCCTTCTACAGTTGGAGAGAAATGTCCATTCTGTCCTCCCAGGGATGTTAGTTCGGCTACTAAGACAGTTTTTTTGTGCTCCTGGGTAGAAGAAGTACGTCTTGTCAGAGAGAGGTAACTGCAACCTCCTCCAGAAAGATCCTATCATCAGGTCCACAGTCAGAAGCACAATGCAAAATGGAGAGCAGGTTCTTAGCAGTTGTTCTTGCCTTACAAGCCTTATCTCCTTCCCTTTGGAAACTGATAACTTCTGGTGGTGATGCCTGGTGGCTTTGATTCTCCATAGGTCTGTCCATTTAGCAATTTCAGTTAAAACCTCATCATGCCTCCAACTATTGACTCACTGCCAGTACAATGGGACATCCAGTAAAGATCTGATTCAGGGTAAATAATTTTGCTCTACACTTTTTGCAGGTTAGATCCCATTCTTTGTCGCTGATCTTCAGGTCAAGACATCCCCAAGACATCCGCATGGGAAGAAGGGAACTTGAACTGGTCTGTATCCCAGAAGCAAGTGCCTGGTTCCACTGGCTAGAAAGCCTTACTGCTTTCATATGGTGGTTTTCTTCAACTGCATCTCAGACCCACTGCACTACAAGCTGTCTCCTACCTTTAGCACTGGTCTTGCTCAATTTTCCAGTAAAATTTGCTGATTTTCCAGTACCCCTAGTTCCAAAACTGTGCTGAATCATCCATTTTTTAGGACAAACAGAGGTCACATAATTATAATCCAATGAAACAATTCTGACCCACCAATCATGCACATCTTGTATCTATTAGAAACTTAAACAAATATAAAGTATGTATTAAATGGTTAAGTATACATTTATATAAATGATACAGTTCAGGTATATTAAGTAAACAAATACAAGTATAAACATTTGATGACTCAGTAGCATATGTAAGTCACAGCTTCTGTACCAAAACACTGATGTCAAATTTTCTTAAAATTTCCAACTTTTCATCAACCAATGTAGACTTTTAAATAAATGTAAACTAGGAGAGGAATTCTACAAAATCGATGGAGCTATAACAACCGTCACAGTATGAACAATGAAGTGATAACTTCACATACAATGCCATCTGTAGACATTCAGTGAACTAGTGTGAGAGCTGACAGAAATGAGAGGGTACAAGGACGGGGGGGGGTTCTGCCATCAAAAATTATTCATTTTGGTAGTCAAGCAAAAACAGTACGTACACAGGTTGACTGTTTATGGGAACAGCCATTTTAGAGTTAGACCCAGTGTCTAGCGTTTTTTGCAATAAATTCTAATTTGTTTCTCGTTTTGGCAAGGTGAAAATTCAACATTTAGCACTATTTTTAGCCAATTTTCAGTGCTATTTTGTAGCAATTTTCAGCTATTCCTGGCAAATATAGCTATTTTGAGTTATTAAAATGGCCATAGAAAGGCCAATGGTGATTTTTTAGCACTCTTTTTAACAATTTTTTGAATCGGCAAAAGTGAATAGTAGTTCCATCATTGAGACAAGTAAAAAAAATTGCCAATTTATTAAACTCACATAATATAAACCCTCTATTTTGATTCTTTTTAGGATTAATGTGATTTTTTTTGTTTTTGAAGGTTGAACTTGCTCTACCAAAAGCTTGCCAACCTAGAGTGATTCTTTACTCGATTTCTTCTGTTTTTTTTGAGGATTTCATGGTGATTCGCTATCCTAGGCAGCTCTGCATTTTCGATTTTGATCATTGTATGTTTGTCTTCAATGTTTGTTGTACATGACCTTTGTTTTACAGAAGTTCAAATTAAGACCAACTTTCTTGCTTTCTTCGTACAGTTTGTCAAGCATTAGCTGGAGATCATAAGGTTTTCAGTAGAAAGGACAATGTTGTCTGCAAATTTAAGGTTGCTTAGGTATTTGCTTTCTATTTTGATTCCCTAATTTTCCCAGGGTAGGTTTTGGAAGATCATCTTGGGGCAGGCTGTGAAGAGTTTGAGTCAGCTTGTCTTACGCCTTTTGGGAGCTGAAATTCCATTAGTCCTGAAGAGATACTCACTTATAAAGCTGAAACATAGAACCTAACCAAGAGACTGATTATGTCCAAGAACTGATATCTTAATCTTGAACAGACCTTTTTCATCATGTAATTCTTTTTTTGTTCTTTCATTTTATACCTGTAGACTCAGTGTGGGGTACAGGGTTGCATTATAGTTCTAGTTTTGTGTAGGTTTTTGCAGGATAGAGTTGCTTGCCTCAGACCAAAGATGGACTGCCTTACAGGGCTAAGAGGGCTCCTACCCTAGAGATGAAGAAGCAGTTCTAAAATGATTTGGTGACCGTTTTGTTCACTTTTACCAAAAATTTCAAATCGATATATTTGAATTGACCATTTTTATGACATGTTAGAAAAACATCTCTATTTAAATTGATGCATAACAGCAAAGTGAAGATGTGAGTGGATCAAAACTTCCACAGGTTGTTTATCCTTGCCCATTGGTCAATGTATTCCATGTGGTTTGCATGTGTACACTATGGTTTGACTTATATTAGCCCAGTCTTGTTATTTAATAGCCACACCTCATATGGTGAATTTATGGTGCATAAGCACTAAGAGTAGAATACATGATTAAACTGACTAACTGTATTGACTATATAATAGTTAACAGTTGACTGAGCACACATACCGACTTACATATACACATGCAGAGAGAAATATGTTTGTCTATTACTTATACATTCTTTGTTAAAACATAAAATTGGCAAAATGTGAACATTTGATCACATGTTTGGAGTTCTGAATAGAAATTAATATCTCTTTATTACTTTATAACTAAAGCATAAAAGTTCCCAAGATAGTAGCAATAGTAATTTCAGGGAATATGGAAATCAAACAGCTTGAGCATAATGGTTTTGAATTAAAGAAATCTTATCCAGAAAATGGAGGTGCTGGGTGGCTGAGCAGATAACAGCTCAGAGAATGGACTTGGCAAGCCCAGTTCAATCTCCAGCTTGGACAGTGTCTCTTAGTCTATTTCACATAATGCAAACAGGCTGAGTTATTAGTAATATGATATGTGGAGCATAAGCAGGGACAGCTGAAGCCCTAACCATCATTAGGGCACTACTTACTTATCTAGAAAATACTAGATATCAGGGAAATTTCATTTTTCTATTGATTTCGCCATGAAGTGTTTTTACATGAAAAAAATGTAGATATCTGCCAAGTTTAGCTTAGTATCATACATGAAGGACTTACTGGTGGAGTTCTCTTTGCAGGATCGAACTTACTATTAATGGTCAATGAGAGAAGCTCATTCACTACAACTACACAATAGATAAACTAAAGGAGATAGATAGATAGAAAAATGGATGGATGGATAGATAGATATCAATGGATTGAGATAGATATATAGAACATTTTTTGCTATGTCTGGATTTTACTGCTTCAAAATGGACTCATCTATTTTCCATTCCTTTTCTACATTCAATTTTTTTCGCCGACTATCATAATCTTTAAGAAATAATTAAAATAATTGTGATGATAAAACTAGTTGATTTACCCTGTACATCCTGAATGTACATATAATTAATTTTTCATAGAGGTAAAAACTTATTCCCTGACATTATTAATCGAGAAGATAGTGAACTAAATCTTTGAAAACAAATACCATTTTTTATATTTTTCCCTCAATTTTTGAACTTTTTCAAAAATTGTTGTTTGGTTCTTCATATATGCAGAAATTTAGCGAAATCTGCAATGTTTACCAAAACTCCCCCAAATTATTTTGTCCATTGTTCTCCTTAATATCAGAAGATTTTCGTGAAAAAAAATTTTTTTTTTCAAGTTTGCTTATTTCTGTCCTATATTCACAGGAAAATTTGATTGAATCTATTGTACCCTCTCAAAATGTTGAGAAATCATTTTATAAATTGATCTCTTCAACACTGAAAACTTTTGATAAGCAACCGATTTTAGGGAAGATTTGTGATAATGACTACATTGATCAAATAACAATAGAAATAATGATAAAAGCAGAAGAAAAATAACAATAACGGCTATAATAACAGTATAATAATACTAATAACTACAATAATGGATATTATGATGAAATGATTGTAACAATAATGGTGGCGGCAGAATAACAATAATTAGAATAGCAATAATAATGACTTAGCATTAACCACCCAATAAATTAATGCGCAGTACACTCCCTTTGTTACTTTTTGCTATGCATCCAATCTAGAACTCCTTAGCTTTGTCACTCAACAAGACCTCACACAAAAAGTTTCCTCCTCTTTCTCCTTGTCCTGGCCCATTGTAGTTTAGTCAGCAGAAAAATAATAAAATAAATGGAGCAAAATAAAAAAAAACAAAATAAAGTAAAATAAAGTTCCCCTCATCTTAGCCTTCGTACTGTCCCCTTCCCATCTTCTCTACAGTAGCATTTGCAATTGCAAACAACAAAAGGAAAGACCCCCATGATTAATCAGCCTTGCCCATTGGCTATATACACAAGCACAAAGCCTAGCAATCCATCAATAGAACGGATGGTCTCACAATACCAATGGCTGATTGGGAGGATGTCAGCAAGCTCCTCTTTTTTCCCTCTCACTGCTTCGTGAAAGGTCAAAGAGTAGAAAATCTGCTGCCGATCTTAACTTATATAGATTTCCTATCAAATAATTGCCACACTAAATTCGTACAGATTTTTTCAAGATTTTTTTTTCGAACAATAGAATTTTTCAGTGGATACATGTCTTTTATTGTCCATGACTTGTTTCGCTGTTTTTTTAAACCTTATTTTTTATAACTATCTCTGTTCCATAATAGTTGTTACATTTAGAGCATGAAAATTCTATGTAAATGTAACAACTATTATTGGACAGAGGGAATATTTTTTTACGAGCTTTTATTGATATTTTTGAAAGGACTTTGTTGCTGGCATACCGAGCAAAGAAGATGGATTTATGTCTCCAAATAAAAAAAACAATATTAATCTTGAGGAATGGGTGGATAAGAATATAGATCAGGGGGTGACCAAACTTGCCTAATGTAAGAGCCACATGATAAACGCCAGATGTTTTAGAGCCGCAAGACACAAACAAAATTTACACTGTTTTTTGCTATATTCTGTTACAAAAGTTTTGTATGAATATCAAAAAATACATGTATGCGATTATATTTATTCATGTATGTAATTTGTAACTGTTAATTAGAAACCATCAACCAAAACTGTCAGCACTGGTTTCCTCTGTTTTCAAGTTGGTCTGGCTGGCTGGCTATCTATGCATGTATGTACTTGAAAAAGTATAAATCAAGCATACAGGCCACACCAATGAAGCTATAAGGCTGAAAATCTAAACATTTACTCCTTATTATGTCAACAGAAAACTTCTTTTGTTTTTTCTTCAATTACTCCTCAAATAGGTTTTTAGTGTGGGGGGTCAATTTATAATGTAAATTTATGCTAAATTGATCCCTTGGTTTGTATCTGCTTTTGTTCTGCAAATTAAGAATTCTCTGGTGATCACTGCCCAAACAAAAGGTGGTAGAAGTAACTTACCCATTAATCATCACTTTTCCCAATGTTTTAATTGATCACTCCCAACAAGGCATGCTGCTAAGAGACATTGGTTGTATAACGGTTTCTATTGAGTGACTAGCCAGACCTGGTTGTATTAGTTTCAGTAATCACAAAATGCACATACCAAACGTTTTCAAAATCTCGACTGATGATAGTAATAACTACATTAAATCTCAACCATGAACATTAAACCTATGTTTTGATCCAGAGGGTTCATAGTTCATATCCAGTAAATAATTACAACGCGTAACATTTTATTCTTATTTGATAATAGGGAGGCCATAATTTGGGCTTTTACTGAATTTGTAACCACTAAACCTACATAATCTTATAGAGATGTTATATTATGATAAGAGCATTGTTGGAAAAAGTTTATTGCTTGAAATGGGTTATATCTCGATTAAATAAATACGATTTTTTGTTGCTTATATCATCCACTATCTTACTGTTCAAGGAATGACATTCCATATGTAACAACCGAATATATATATATATATATATATATATATATATATATATATATATATATATATATCCAATATATAAGGTATCATATATCATGGTTGCTATATACACTTTCACCTATAAATAAGTACACCACAGCCAATTTTTTATGAAAGTTAATTTGTTCCAAACCAAATATGCCAGGATATAATAATTCTAGTTGAGCATTATACAATCAAAATGGATATTATGAGTATTATTTATTACCAAACTCTACAGCATTAAACTCTGTAACCAAAGATACGAATAGGAAAAAATCCCAAAATAAGTATATCCCTGCAAAAGGAATTATTCAAAATCAATATTTGGTGTGGCTGTTTTCATTTTCTGCCACTGCTTGTAGTTTTGATGACATTGACCTCACAAGACTTTCACAAACAGTCACTGATCTGTTTTTCCATTCCGACAGTATGCAGTCTTTCAATTCTATCATATTAGATTGTCATTATTTTTCTACTTTCCATTCAAGTACATTCTACATGTGTTCAATTGGTTTCAAATCTGGTGACATGCTAAGCCAATCGAGTACTTCTAACTTTCACTTTTCCAGAAACTCTATTGTCTTCTCAGCTGGATGTTTTGGATTATTGTCATGCTGGAACATAGCTCTTCTTCCCAGGCATTAGAGTGAAGGAAACATGTTTTCTTTCAATATTATTTTGTCGGTGAAATGCAACTCACCTCACTATGATGCCGCCAAACTTGTCGGATGCCATCAGACCCAAATAAGTTGATTTTTGTCTAATCTGACTACAGTATGCCATACCAAAACTTTGAATTTTCATCTTCTGTGCAAACTTTAAACAAGTTTCAATGTCAATATCAGTTTCCAAAGCAGTTGTCAGCCATGTAACCCTATTTAGTTCAGGGCATGTTTGATTGTCGTAATTAAAACATTCACAGCATACACTTTTTCAATAGCAACATCCGCAGCCAATTTTCTTGGGTCTTCATCAACCAATCTCCCAAATAAATAGACCTTTGGGTCAGGTTGTATGGTCAACCTGGTCTCTTTTTGCATTTTTGCAACAGTAGTTTTGTTCAACATCAGTCTAGTAGTTGATTTTTGGTAGCCGTTGTTCTGTTTGTACGAATTGATTTGTTCTATCAAATCAGGACAGAGTTCTTTTCAATACAGAGCCATTTCTGAGATGAAGGGCTCCACACTGAAAACTTTGTCTTTATAAGAACTATAGAAACATTGCATACTCAATTCGTATTCAAATTTATCTAAATTTACATTGAAGTGGCTACCCTATCATTGGCAGGTTCGATTCCTGCAGCAACTCTATTTTCTTTAATTGTTTATTCTATTTACATTGTGTAGGGTGAGTGATACATTAACCATGTAATGATAGAAGATCATTTCAAACAACTTTCTATATAACATAACGCAATTTAGAATCATTCTGTTGGATCATATATATCTATTTCTTTATATATATATATTTATATGTCATCAGATGGGACAATGTCTCCTTTGTTGTCTACTGAAGAGGATGAGAAGGTGAATAGCCAAGTTTATCTTCAAATGCTTGGAGTGAAGCCTTTGGAGAGTGTTACATCTTCGATCAAGATGGTGCACCTGCTTTCACATTAAATAGCATCTAGGTGTGGTGCAAAGAGCATTTTAGTGGATTCTGGGACAAGAATATCTGGCCTCCTTCATGCCCAGACATCAATTCTATGGATTACGCCATCTGGTACGTATTGAAAAGTGATGTTTTAAAGATCTCCAACAGCTGTGATGCCACTCTGAAGCAAGCTCTTGTCAAATCCTAAGCCAATTTAGATGAAGGAATGTTGCAGCCTCTGACCAAGTCATTTACCTCTCATCTAAAAGACATAATCAAGGCAAAAGGTGGTCATATAGGAAAATAACTGTATGGACTCAGTATAGACTGTGGAATATACATGCTTTGTATAATACATGTGCTTCTATTCAATTTTGAATAGTTTAGGAGAAAAGATGAGTAAAACTTTATGGTACACACTTAAATTTTAGGAATGCAACTACTTTGATAAAATTAAGTAATGAAATTATTGATATATACCGAGAATAAAGACAGTTTTTCAGATTTTTGTCGACCAGGTTTGATGACTAATGCGCTGATTATTACCTAGACTATTATGCTGCACTGAAAGACATTCATTTATTACACTGTCAGGCCATAAAAAGACATTTGGTTTGTGACCAACCAACACCCTTATGACTTGAAAAGATGACTTCCATCAATATGTCCAGACATCAATATGCATGTATGTATAAGAATCTGATACAGATACCTATGTTGCACTCTTATAAGGAATAGAACTTTCCCAATTGGTCAATCATGAGGCGGTATGTAAGACATAGAGTCACTGACCATTCTCCAGAAAGCCCTGTACCAGCTGTCTCAGAGTTGGCCTTCAGTGCTGTATGAGCTGGTTTGTTACCTTCTCCCTAATCTTTCTCTTACTGAGTTAGTTGCTACGTGTCAGTAATTCCAAAACTTGCGGTAGCACCCACTTTAGGGTCACTAGAAGACTTAAGGGGTCCTACGAAGGCAAGGGGGCGGTAAGGGGAATTTGAAAACAAAGGATGGTGCAGGAGGTCTAGGGGCAAAGAATACAAATCAATACCTTTTGCATATAAGGTTGTATGTCGAAAAAGCTGATTTCATAGTGGAGCTGTTTAAAGTTCAAAATTTTTCCATTCTTCCGATTTAAAGATCTCTATTAACTTCTTTGAATGATTTAATTACAGATAGTTCAACATGAATTTATCATGAAACAAAAAACTTACTAGTAGTTGTCCAAAAAAGTTTGAGAAACACTTACATATGAACGGACTTGTAAAAGCCAACCTAAAAAAACGGTGGTGAACCACAAAAGGTTGACACGGTCTTTGTACATTGTTTCCCACAAAGAATCCAAACCAGCTTTTATTCCGCAATCTCATTTTGACATAATAAGCTTTGTTTTTTTACACACATTTTCTTTAGCTGTAACACAAGATGATAAGATGGTTGATGTTCCTCTGAGATCAATGAAAATTGATTGTATGGGGGTGAATACACTTTAGAAGTTGGCCCGACCAATTGGCAGTTTGTTATCTAATAGCTACAGAGTTCGGCCATGCAATGATTTTCATATTAAAATAGTTGATTGATCAAGACAAAAACTAATCCATTGATTTCCAATTTATTGAACAAGTTGGATGGAAAACAAGTTTGTGAGCTCACTCTTCCACTGTCTTGGCCAAAAGCCAAAAAAGTAATTGAGCAAAAATATCAATAAAAATCCAAACTCCAACCCAACCTCCTTTCCAATACAACCATTTTACAACAAGGTATTCCAGTTGAAAAAAAAACTACTGCATGCAAAAAGCACAAATCCATTATGATGATCAATATGATTACACATGAAAAATGCAGATTCTGGAAAACTCATTCTGATGTGGCACCCAATGCTCTGACCATCTTCTAATACAAGAGCAAAGAACCCATCAAAATGGCCGCCCTTTACATACCAAATAAAATAACTTGAAATTGATTATACATATATTTTGTGCAAGCAGAAAGATCAAGCAAAAGGGAATGTTTGTAATAATGAAATATAAGAAGAAAAATCAATGAATGACAGAGCTTCCCTTCAAAAATGTCAGCACTCATTTCATCCCAACATTCTGTATTGCTTGAATTCGAGAATTGAAACTTAGAAACCATCAACCAAAAATGTCAACATAGGTCAACATAGGTTTCTTTGTATTTTAAGTGATTCTGGCTGGCTGGCTGGCTGGCTGGCAATCTATATATGTATGTGTTATGTATACAGGCAACAAGAATACAGCAAGAGGGCAGAGGTATTTAATATTCTTTCCTTATTATGCCTACGAAAAACGCTTTTATGTTTTTTAAAAATCCTTTTTAAATGAATTGTAGGATATGAGTTCAATTTCAATGTAATTTTATGCTCAATTGATCCCTTAGTTTGTGTCCGCCTGCATTCATAATAAGGAAAGAATATTAAATACCTCTTGCCAAAGATGACAGTTTCTATCAAGTAACTAAAAAACCTGTTCATTTTCTCCTTTTTAGATCAGGCCAACAGCAAGATTCAGTTGATAAATCTGTAAAAGACAAAACTTAATTGGTCTCAGAAGTACAAGGGATTCGAAAGGTGTGAGTAGTGTAACAGTTAATGGCTTGGACAATGGAATCAGAGAGTTGTGTTTGAATTCTAGCCAATGCTGTTTGCATTCACTTTTCACTAATGCCCTTGGGAAAAGCATGAATGAATCTCTTCTTTGGGTAAAACAAAAGGGCAGACTGTGCTCTCGAAGCCTAAGGCAACCAGTATAGAAGGACAGAGACAGACAACACAAACTAAGAGCTGGAGTCCCTAAGGCAGTCCAACATTGTCTTCAGCTTCATTCTGCCAACTCCAGCAATGGCGCTGGTGCCGAGCTCTATCAGCCCTTGTCCTTCCTTTGGACAACATCTGGAGTAGATTTTCATTTTTTATTTTTTTTATTAGTCCTTATGGTATTTTTGTTTCCATATACAATCTGTAATACTATCTTGACATTCCCCAAAGACAAGAAATACTAATTCCTGTGGTCTTCAGATTCTTGCAGATACGTGCTTTCTACCTAGGAGTGGTTTGCAATCTTAGTTGTAATATAATCATGATGATTGTTTTTTTGTTAATGTTCTCAAACATTTTACGATAACTTTTACTGTGAATAATTCATATTAAAAATGTTATTTCTATGCTATTTTATGCACCATTAATTTTGTTTATTAAAAAAACACTAATCTGTGGTAGAAACTAATAAAGGTTGGCATGACCAATCCTGAACGTCTGTTAACAGTATGACTTTCTCTTGACATTGATGTATCAATTTAGTTTTCCCTCAAGTAAATATGGGCAAGATTTAACCCTGTACTATATTCAGAAGAGTATATGAATATGAATATGAATATATATATATATATATATATATACATAAATATATAAATATTTATGTATATATGTATATGTGTGTGTGTACATGTTTGTTTATTTATATATATATATATATTTATATATATTTACATATATTTATCTCTCTCTCTCTCTCTACCTACATATATATATATATATATATATACATATCTATTTTTATATTGATACATCTATATTTATATGTATATTTATATTTCATGTATATATATATATATATATATATTTATATTTATATATATACATATACTTATATGTATATACATATTTATATTTCATACATATGTATCCATATTTATAAATATATATATACATATATATATATATATAATTGTATGTAATATCTATATATAAATATTCATATATATATATATATATATATATATATATATATATATATATATATATATATACACATATATATATATATATACACACACACACACACACATATATATATATATATATATATATATATATATATATATACATACATACATATGGGCATATGGTAACTCTTTCATTGAGGAAACCAAATAGCTTGATTTCCCAAAATTTTACATGGTTTTGCCCAAATTACACTGATTTGCCCAAAGTTTAACATGTTTCACCTGAATGGGGAGGGAGAGGGCTTCTATTTACATATATATAAATATATTGCAGTGCCATTTTTGTATATGTTTTGAATGACTTGTATGTAATTCTCATTAACACCTTTTTCTCGCATTGAGTTGAAGACTGCCGTGTGTTCTACCGAGTCAAATGCTTTCTTCAAGGGGATACGATATCACCTAAACTGTTTACAGTAAGCTTTGAAAGTATCTTCCAGAAAACTGTCTGGTAGGGAATGGGTGTAAACGTAGACGGAGGATATTTGAACCACTTGAAATTCACTGATGACATATCAATGATGAAAGATGTATTGGAAGAATTACAAAATATGTTGAAAGATCTAAATTGAGAAGGTTAAAAGGTAGGATTAAAAATGGACTGAACAAAGATAAAAGTAATGTTCAACAATTAAGTTCTTAAAAGACCATAAGAATAGGAGGTGAGATTTTAGAAGAGGTTGATGAATAAAGTCAGAACTTGAAAGTGAAATGAAAAAACAAATCACAATCATCTGGAAAGCATTTTGTATGAGCAGAGAAATAGTTGAAGAGTACCTTGCCAATATACCTAAACCACAAAGTATAAAATGAATGCATAATACCAGTTGGGATTTGAAAAAACAAAACAATATTATACAATTAATTAGGCGACAAAAATGGAGATAGGCTGAACATTTAGCAAGAAGAAATGACAACAGATGGAGCAAAAAGTTGATCATTATATATATAGTTAGATAGATGGATTGATATATTCAACTATATATGTATACATATATATGTATATATATATAGGCTGCAATCAAGGCCTTTGGCCAGCAATAGACTTACAACGGCTGGTGATGATGATGATGATGATATATATATATAATAAGATAGATGGATAGATATATTCAACTATATATACATACATATATATATATATATATATATATATAGACTTGGTTAATCACTCAACACAAGCTGTCATGTGACCAATGTCTTCTGGCTGCATACTATGTTGAGTTTGATCAATCAAGATATTTCCAAAAGGGATGATCAATGTATAGATTGATTCTCTCGCCTTTCGTTGGGCCAAATTACATTGCAAATTTACATTGCAAATTTACATTGCAAATTTAAACCCCCATTAGAAATCTAAACGCATACAGAGAAATAGCTTTATAAGTGCAACCAGTAATTATAAGAACAGTTGATTGTCTATGTATCCAACCACCCTATCCATTCCTGTTCTCTTAATGTGAAAAGCCAGTGAGGAAAGTCACCAGGATAAAATGAGAAGAAACACTCGGGTAAAGTGAGAAGATCTACCCACGTAGAGATAACTATCAAAACGACAGTCCGTTATAATGATTGAATTGATACTTTTACTTCTGAGCATTGGTAAAAAGTAACACAAGATATTGCCATTAGGATTTGAACTCTTTTTACAGTTTCCATCCTCTAACTCACTATCCACTACATGAAATCTTGCCCCCAACACCCAAGTTCTCTGTATAAAACTACTTCAAAAAATTATGTACTTTCTTCAATGCTTATATGTTGAAGAATGTACATATTGGAGCATGTGCGTTTGCTAATCAGCTGCCAACCAGTACCAATAAAAGAAGAAGAAAATGTACATGAAAATCAATAAAAAATAATCCCCATAAATAAAATGCAATATATATATATATATATATATATATATATATATATATATACGTATAAGATGACATCATAAGTTGGCTTGCATGCAGTCTGAGATTAAAACTGACTCAACACATTTAATACTCACACTCAATAGAAGTGACATAAACAGCAAGTCATGTCTGTTGTTATACTTACTGATCCCTAATCGTTAAATATGTTTTTTGAGTAACCTATGTAAATAAGCCCTGTTTCAAAAAGTTAAATGATGTGTAATATGAAATAATATCCATATATGATGTGCATGGTACCTTATATAAAATAACAAACCTCATGTATGACATAAGCTATATATTAGAACATAGCTGAGAAGGAGATGATGTTTGATCACTACTGCTAGGGTGCCATATTGATATAACTCTTTTGTTTTTAAAATCCCTGAAACGGTAAACAACTGATGACCCCAACTAGAGAAAATTTACACATTGTACCATGATAACAAAATATATGTAAAACAGGGAAAAAAACTCTGAAGAAAATTATTCAATTTGCATTGACAGATATTGGGAAATGAGTGACCCCGAAAAAATGGGTTTCGAAAAAGGTTTTTTAATGTTTAGTATTTAAAGCTGTAAAACTTTCTGATATATATATATATATATATATATATATATATATATAATTATTGTGTCATTCACAGACAACTGTTTTGTTGTATTACAACTCTTCAGTGTGGCTATAGATTATACATCATCCCATCCAGTACCACGAGGTAGGATTGAAACCTTAGCTCCAGACCCAGAGGTTGGTATCCCTTCTCTGCTCCATGAAACTGGACAGTCAGTAAGGTTGAATTTAAGCGATATATTTATTTCAGAGTGCTCCATTCCATGTTGGAAGATCATTGCATAAGCTTACAATGTACGAGTTACCTCACTTAAAGAGTGCTCAACCCTGAATAAGGAGGCATTAATTATATATATATATATATATATATATATATATATATATATATATATATATATATATATATATATATCAAATCATCTGTAAACCCACAAATTGCCCAGCCAACCAACCAGCTAAGTTGGCAACAGATGCTTCTCTTTTCCCTTGCTTGTATATTTCTGTGCATTTATCTGTGTGTATCACTTCTGGTCATACATTCTAGGGGCAACAACCTTGAAAATTTGCATGAGTGCACCATAAAAGATAAAAGGTCTATTTTTAGATTATTTTTGACAATTTTTTAGGTAATTAGTTCTGGTACATGTGCAGGCTACGGTGATTCATTTATGTGAGGTATAGATTTATGATAAATAAATATATACAACTAATGCTACAAGAACAGCAGCGGTTTCACCACTATTTATTGACTTAGTAACAGACCTCTTATCACCAGATTTGGAGAATACCAGACAAAATCTGTTCATTGCAAATATTATGTCTGTAATAGTAATATTGGGAGTATTCGAAATTGCAGGTCTTGTCCATTAGTGCTCAAAGTGACCGGTAGGTCGCAGACACTTCTTTTGCCAAATATGTCTCATTTCGGACACAATATCCGTTTTTAGACCTGTAAGTCCAATTGAAATTTAAATCAATCGGACATACAAAATCGTCCGATTTATATCCCATTCAGGACCCCACATAAATTCAGATTGATATTTCCAAAACCAAAAGCTCTGTATAGAAACCATCCTTCAGAAAAATATTATTTAGGTTCATTAATTATATTAATTCATAGAATTTCATAGATTCATACATAGCCAGCCAGTGTCACTTGAAAACTAAAGAAACCTGTGTTTTGGTAGTTGCTTCCTGATAAAAAGAGCAGAAGAAGAAAGAGTAGACTAGTTCGATAATATTGATACGGATTACCTTTCAGTTTGATTTTACGTACTGGATAATAAATTGATACTGATAGGTTATTGTTAATAGAAACTGTCACCAAAACCGTCAAAAAAGGTTTCTTCAGTTTTGAAGTTGGTCTTGCAGGTTGGTTACATAAGTATGTATCATGTGTACAGGCCACACCAATACAGCTAGAGGCTGAAAATTCAAGCATTTACTCCTCATTATGTCTAAAAACATGTTTTTTTGTTTTTTTTATAAATTACCCCCCCATTTGGGGGGGTAGGGGTTCAATTCTCCCCCTCCATTTGTTCTTTTTTAGCGGATAGGGGGTCAATTCACAATGCTAAATTGGTCCCTAATTTCTGATTGCCATTGCTCACAGACATTTTTTATAAATTCAGACATTATAGTAATGCATCAAAAGGCGAGAGCAGTAACTTATTCTTTAATGACCTCATTTAGGAATTTGTTGGTTAATCACCCCCAACATGAAATGCTCTTAAATGATATTGGTTATGTGACTGTTCCTATTTGGTGTCAAACCAGACATATCTATTGGATAACCGTGGCCGCTTAAAGGCAGTGAAGGGTTCTATTCCTTTTTATACGTGCCTGTGTTTGTATGTTGGTGCGTTTATGTGTTTGTGTGTTTCCAGTGCTCTTGGCCTTACCGTTTTGTCTATAGACGAGGAAATTGGCATCAGTCCTTTACTAGACCCCTCCTGAAAACCTTTTTTTGATTTTTGGAAAAAAAAACTTTTTTTGACCTTTCGGGGGCCTTATTTTGATGGGTTTATTAATAACATCTAGATTCTCCAGGATGTAGATGGTTCTTGATGCTCTTTACACTATTTTAGATGTTTTCCAATGGAAAATTTTAGTGATATCATAAATAAAATTTAATCTGGTCGTATTTATTGTTTGATGGAATTTTTTTTACTTGACTTCAAATTTTGACTCTACGGCTGTTCAATCATCAACTTTTATCTATTATTATTCATAGACCAGAACTGTTTTTAAGATTACTTTTTATTTGCTCTGTAGTTTTCAAAGACGTGTCAAACTTGGAGAATCTCTGGAATTATCCTATGTATTAAAGCACTGAATGACTCGTTAATTACTGTCTATTCTTACTAATAACAGAAAAGGGATCTTTCTGAATCTGTGCGTCACATTATAATGATTGGCAGTAGGTTTCTGGGGAAATACATTTATACCAAGTGTGAATCATATCATTTAATGTGACCAGGATTCTCATTCATTTACATTACTTGCAGATTTAAAAGATAGCTTCGAGACATTGCCAAAATTTTATGCGATGGATGAATAGTGCTAATCATCTTTTTGGAGGAGCCAAATGCAATGTGAGGAATACTTAATCAAGTTCTAACCAAATATTAATTTCACAAGATTTTTTTTTCCATATTATTTTTTATGATTCTTTTTCTCATTCCTTTTCTTTGAAGTTGTTGAATTCCTTTTAGATCATGTGTGGGGAATCAGGGGCAGATCCAGGATTTTTAGCAGGGTTGGGGGTTCAAATGGAAGAAAGTATTATTACAAATAAATATGTGACATAGAAAACGAATTTAGATCATCAATGTTTTAAAGGTTAATTCATGATTTTGTGGGCTTGATTGAGTTTTTTTTTTGCATTTATAGAATTTCTTTGTATAGATGTTTGAAAAGATGTTTAATTGTACTTTACCTGATAAGAGCGCCCCCACCTGGTTCCACATCTGGGAATGTAATGTGGATGAATGTATAGACACTTTTCTTAATAAATTTCAAAATGATAGATTACTAACAAGTCAATCATAGCATGTCTAATTAGTAACATATAGAGCATGACACAGATATTACAAAAAATGCAGTTGGTACCATAGAAATTTAAGAAAAAAAGTAATAAAGACTACAAAGTATCTTTTCTATACAGTAACTCCCCAGGATAAGGATGGCCGATTTAGGGCCAATTTGTACTTACGAATGGACTACCATAAAGCCTATTATAATGAAGATTTGAGTTGAATTTTTACCGCCCTGTCACATTGCTACTTCAGACAATGGATCACAGAGTCATGGCCTCCTTTAAGGCCTCTAATTCATGGCAGACCTTCTCACGAGCCATCAAGATGATGTGATGAGCTTAAGAGGGTGTTGAGATGTTGGAGACGTTTTAGCATATTTGGAAGTGTTTGTTAAGTGTTTCAGATGTACAGAGAGTTAGAATATATACCATATACTAAAACAAAAATCCGACTGATACTAAATAAGAACCGTATGAATCTGTTCCAACTTACCAACAAAATCAACTTGAACATAAACTTAGGAATGGATCTCATTCATAACCATGGGACTGCCTGCATAAAAGAAGAATTATTTCAGAAGTAATATCAGAGTATAGGAATTTAGTAAGGAAAAATATGCAAGATAACTCCAAAACCAGACACCATTAGAATTTTTTCCGTAACTTTAAATTCCAGCCTCAACCTCTAGCTAATACATACGAGCAAACTCAGATATAGACAGGCACTTTATATTCAATTTTAACGTGTATGCAATACTGTGTCATTATGTAAGTTGTTATCAATGTGTACATCATGTATTGCCAATAAATGTCAGACATAAATGTCTTTGTTTCATTACCTTGCTTTGTCTAAAGGTTTTGAATAAAACATGATCTTTTGCAAACATGTAATGACATATGTAAATTGTATTTTCAGTGTGTACAAGACATTTATTGTCAGTTAAAAATATTAAAATATTACTTATTTTATTACTATATATTAAATGTGACTTCTATCGTCAGCATTTACTGTATCGAAATAACAGTTTATTCATACTGTCATCTTTTGACAGCAGTATTCAAATGATTTTTGAGTAGCACAGTAAAAAAATCTTGTCTCAGTTCAACCAAAATGAACTCAGATTTTTTTACGAAGTTTACAAAGAATGAAAAAAAAAAGAATATTGGAGACTATTCTATATTTAGCATTTAGGTAAAAATATACATAATACCTTAAAACCAGGTATCATCAGAATAGAATGACAACTGGATTCCACCATTTAAATCATTTTATGATAAAGTCATTTAGATGCACTTGGATTTCCAATAATAAGCACTCCTTCGTTCTGTGATAACTTTCTGGTCATGTTATTGTTCTGGACAAAGCAATAAAAGAAGCAGTTCTTATGGTGTATAGCTTTTGCTTAGGTGATGTGCAATGTGCATATCTATACTAATTTTCTGAAACGTTCATTGAGAGAGATAACAATTAAATGCTTTTTTTTTGCAAATGTATAAAAATCCAGGTTCATTCTGGTTGAATATAAACAAGAAAATGCAGAGCAACATAATGTTTGTGATATCTTAGATATCTTATAAGTACAGTGCAATTGCAAAATTATTTGAATACAGCCCTTATTTTCTGACGGCTGGAATAAACTAGTGATACAAATGATAGCCTTATTCTTGCATTGATCTCTAGCCACTGAAAACCCCTTTCATCCTGATTTTTTAATGAATTTGAGAGTAAAATCATTAGCAATGCATTTTCATTATACATATAATAGCCCTACCCTGACCACTGACAAACCCTTTTTTCCTAATTTTCAACACATTATCATTTCCAATGTATTTACATTATACATTCAATAACCCTTAACTGTCAGTAGCCCTTGCATTATTTCCTGACCTCTGGTAATCCCTTTCTTCTTAATCTCCAGTGCATTTCTATTAAAAAAATTATTATGTATTTACATTATATATATATATATATATATATAATAACCCTATATATATATATATATAATAACCCTTAGTCTCTAATAATCCCCCTCATCCTGATTTACAATTTACAATGTTGTCAAAACTTGCTCAAATTTTAGATAAAACATTACAAAATTTGATGGTGGAATCATCACTTTTGAGCACAAATGTGACTATGGTGGTTTTCATTCATTCATGAAGAGGTGAATAGCCACCTTCTTCTAGCAATAAGGACTACATTCACTGAAAGTGGGCAATGACAGATTATTCAGTGAGAAGAGGGCCAAAATGTACACTTCCTTACTTCTACGCATGCTTTAGAAGTTGATATTTTGCATAAATTTTCTAGTAAAACACAGATAAGTATTAAATGATAAACTTTCTAAATAATCAACCCATTAACTACGAATGACAATTTCCATCATTGCAGTTCTTTAGCTACCTCAATAAAATTTCTATTTTATTACAATTGTCTGCAACTCAGTTCTATCAGTGAATCAGGGATTTTATTATACAATGGATAACCATTACTCTTCACCACCTTCTGCAGTTAATGGGTTTATATCATATTTAGTGTCAGAGCCAGGTTAAAAATTTGGGGGAGTTCAGGCAGTATTGCCAATACAAAAACACTTTTTGTGCAAAATCAATCTGGTAAAAGCGCCAAAAAACACAAAAATACCCTAAAAACATTGTTAGTTATCCTATGAGCATTTGAATTGCTAAAATGGCTGAATTAGTCAAAAAATAGCCAAAATTTAGCGTAAATTGATAAAGAAATAGGAATAAGATTTGTTAAAAATGGCTGATTCTTGGATTTTTGTGCTGCTAAAACAAGATATGCACTAAATTTAGCATGAAATGCAGTAAATTATCAACTGGTGTGCAACATTTGTATGTAAGTTTTATCAAAATGTAACCTTCTGGTGAAGTGTCATGATTTTTTTGAATTCTTATATTTATTCTGTTTTCCTGTAGGACTAGTCTCAGCCAACCCCAACCTCCACTATTTTCTCTTCATTCCTGCACCAATTACAAGGGTCAGTTTTGAAGATGTTGGGAGGGCCTGAAACCATATTCCCCTCCCAACTGACCTTGCCTGTGGCTATGTTTGTTTATATGCTAAATGAGCTATGGGAGTTATGGCTTCTACTTACTTCCTATAAATGCTTTTGGTATATTTTGTTTATATGAGTGATCATTCCAGTGAATGAAAGCTTTGATATTGCTTTATAAATCTTACTCATCATATCTCAGGTTACATAGACAGCTAATCTATACATATAAATGCACAATTTTGGGTTATATTCATAATGATACACTAACCCAAGAGGAGCATCAGTTATAAAGACCAACTGCATAATTGGACCAATTTTATAAGGATCAATTCAACCATATGCAATCATCACTAATTTACTCTATTTATTATGATCAATTCACCGTTTTTATTACATCAAGCAGCATTGATACTGAATTGACATTTTCTGAAATAAAATCTGATAGAATTATTATGAATATATTTTTTTAGTTCTTAAAACAACTATTTTTCAAATATTTTTAGCTTGAGACTCTAGTTAAATATGAAATTTTGAAAAGAAAGAATGAAAACGTGTAAAAGGGATTTGAGTTGTTCTGTTTTATGCAAGTTGTTCCCCTTAAATTCAAGACATTTTGGGGGTTTTGAGAATAAAATTATTGGATTGCTCCGTTAATCAAAACAGCCTGTTATTTGGTCCTAAATTGTTGGTTCCAACGCATCACTATTAATGGTGTGTATGTATACTTGTTAAATAATTCAGCATGATATATTTGCGAAGGCGCAGGTAAGGCTGTTTGTGTTTTTTTATCTATTATGTGTAGACACCTTTGTTCTAATGTTGCAGCAAGATGAATATTTCAATAGGTTATGAAACCATAGTGGTGAAAAAGTGGTGAAATAGTGTTCTTAGAGATTGCAATTGATATGAACTAGCTGAATCTGTGAACATTCCAAGGGTGTTGTCAACTAAGATAATACTCTTGCATATGTATTTCTGCAATTAATAATTTTGTTAATTCATTAATTATGGAATGTAACCGTAACAAATGAAACTGATATATCTGTTGTTGATAATGGACAAGATGACGAAGGGTTCTATCCTTCTTTGTAAGTGTGTGTGTGTGTTTGTTCCTGTGCTCATACAGTCTACAGACTTGAAAATTGATATCCAGAGCTCTGCTAAACCCCTTCTAAAAATGATTTTTTTTTTTTTTGAAGAAAGGCTTTTTTTGATTTTTTACAGCCTTATTTTTACAGGTTTAATAATAACTTGTAGAATCGCCAGAATCTATTTTTAAAAATTAATTTTAGTTGTTTTTTTTAAAATTCTATTTTAGATGTTTCCCGATGGAGAATGACAGTGACGTTATAATATAGAATTTATTCTGACCATATTTTTTCTTCAATTGACTTTTTTTTACATGACTTCATATTTTGACGCTACTATTGTTCAATTATTGACTATGATAGCAAGTTATTATTACTATTGATTACTTTTTGTCATCTTTTTTTCATTTCTGTGGTCCATTGTTACCACAATTTTGAAGCTTCAGACTTGTGATGGAAGAGTAATAGACGAATGACAGTTATAGTGATGGTTGGGTCCAATTTTCTTCCATTCAAGCATAACTACCCTCTTCCATTCTTACCCTTATTCATTACATTGTAATGGTGGGTCAGGAGGTAGATGATCATTGAAATGATTTTAGAACCCTGTATAAACCCTAGACAGAGATCTTTGGCAACTTAAGAGGATAAAAAGGGTTGTCAGAAAAAACTCAAGGGAAATAAGTCACATGAAAAAATAAGTAACAGAAAAGTCAGAGAATTATTGAATCATTTGCTCAAGGGTAAAAAAAACAAAAACATTAAACCCTCATGTAAATGGGCAGCATATATCACTTGATTTATTACCGTAAATTAAATAAAAAGAGTGTCTTCACATCATGTGTTGCTCAATATGAGGACTTTATTTATTTATTGTCAAACTACTGTACAGATTCGGGAGCTGACTAATGATTTTCTATGATTTCAAGCCTCAACCCTACCTTCAACCTCTAACCCTAACCATTTACAGGCAGGCTTTTCTATATTCAATTTTAATGTGTATGTAATGCCGTGACATCATGTAAGTTGTTATCAATACGTATGTCATGTATTGCCAATAAATGATAGACACAAATATCTTTGTTTTATTACTTTGCTTTGTCAAAAGGTATTGAAGAAAACATGATTTTTTACTAACACGTAATAATATGAATTGTGCTGTCAGTGTGTACAAGACATTCATTTTCAGTTAAAATATGAAGATATTACTCATTCTATAACTATAAATTGAATGTGACTTCTAATTGTCAACATTTACTTTATTGATAAGCTAGTTTATCCATGCTTTCAAAGAATAATGAAAGAATTTGAATAATTCTGCTATTGCGCTGTGAAAAATCTGCATTAAGTTCAACAAGAATCAACCTAGATTTCTTATGAATTCGCAAAAAAACAAAAAATGAATAAGAGAGACTTCTCTCTAATCAGCATTTAATAGTTATCTCCCTTGACAAATGTTACAGACAAAAAATATTGACAATCATGTGGCGTATCATACATTAGATTACTTATTATATCACTGTAATTACTATTACTCAAATGAAACTTTTTCTAGATAAAACCCTAAGTTAGGAATTTTTCCCTTTGAACTTCGTCCTAACCTAAGTTGTAACTCTTCCCTGAGACTTTTTTCAGATCAGAATTACGGGGGGGGGGCACCAAAAATTATCCATCAGCCAATATATTTTGGGTGATCACTCATGAGAAATGAAATTAACTTTAAAAGTTGTGCCAGCCAAGCTGAAGTAGTTTGTATTATCAGGTTTTCTATTTAGAGGAGCCATCCTTAGAGTGGGACCATTATCTATCTTTTTCTATCAGCCTTTTCAGGTCTGTTGTTGGACATAGGCCTTCCCCAAGTAAATGCAAGACTTTGGGGCTGGAGGCAATCCTGCCATGCTGGCCCATGACATGTTGGCTGGGATGCAGAGATGGATACATACCTTTCTTAAGGCCATTAGTGCAACATGAATACAAACTATCTCAACCAGAGTTTGACTTTATTTCACCAATCCCATTCTACGTGTTGTTAACCGCTCAGTCACTCGCACTTCCTGTATTGGTTACTTTACTGATACAAGTATGAAAAACAAAATGTCAAAATATTGTGTGTCTGTAATGTGAACAATCTATTTTGGCTTTTGATTCTTATCAAAAGAAATAGATAAATAAGGAAAATGGTAGATAAATGAACAATCTAAACCTGTTTTAAAAAGAGAGATGAATTCAATTGAGTGTTCTTTCTGAAATCCTGTGGTGGAAATGGGCTTGGGGGTACAGCATAAACCTACTTTCTCTATTTCCCGGTTCTTTGTATGTTCAATGTCTACTAATTGAGACATTACCGTATACCTAGCTCGCAAAGCCCATTCCCATCCAGTACAAAAAGGTAGAGGGAAGTGAATATATATTTCCATGACAGCTGTTTTGAAGAGGTAGAATAGTCGAATATTAGATATTTCATGAGATGCATGAATATGGCAAGCAATATCTTTGTCAGAGATCTCTAATAGCGACCATATTGGTAACATATGAGATATGTGCATCTTAACAACACTTGTAATATGAAACAACAACAAAAAAAAGGATTGGGGATGAGAAGAAAAGAAAGAAGTTAGAAAAGAATGAACTTGTTTTTTTAAAACATAAAATATCATAATGTCCAGAATAGAGAGGGGGGGCTAGGGGTTGGGGGTTCATTAGATATGGATCTATGATTTTGATGGGGCCTACTCCCTCTGATAGAGGCAAAGAGGAGACCCTTTGGTAAAGAATATTGATACTTAATGTGCAGTTTAAAACGGGCACTACATCCTACATCTGGCCTGGGTCTATTACCAGTTTTCCAGAGCCCTGCATGAGCTTTATCATACAACTTGGCAAAAACGTTGGAAAGAAATAAAAAAAAGAGAAGGAAACAGGTCCAGTTAGTCACTCAATAGAAACCCATCACATGACCAACATCTTTTGGCAGCATGCTGAATAGGGGATGATCAATCAAAAAATTATAATAAGTGGCGATTATTGAATGAGTTACTTCTCTGGCCTTTCATTGCGTCACTAAAAGTCTGAATTTACAAAAAAAAAACAAGCGTGAACACTGCCGGACACAAACTATGGGATCAATTTAGCATAAATTTGCATTGTAAATTGATCTTTCCTCCAAAAAAACCCCAGATTGGTGGTGCAATTTTCAAAAAACAAAGAACGTTTTTTGTAGACATAAGGAGTAAATGCTTATATTTTGAACCCTCTGGTTCTATTGGTGCAGCCAGTACGTGCCACTCATACATAACCTGACCCACTTAAAAACTGAAGAAACCTATGTTGATGTCGACAGTTTTGGTTGATGGTCTCTAATATGTGTGCTGGAATTATCAAACAAAAGTTATTGGTAAAGACAAGAAATTCTCAGGGGTTGATAAACCTTTGCATAAGTATCAAGAGACGAGACGTTCAGAGCTCTCTAGTCAAACAGAGCGCAACAAAGAAAAGTGGAATGAGCTCAAAATGTGGGAAAGAAAAAAGGCCTGCAGCAGACTAACATGCTCAGCCATGTTGTTGAGGCCTCACCATCTATTATCTTATCAGAAATAATGTGTAGAGAGAGGAGGATGCTGAGAACAAATGGGAATACTTAGAAGGCAAACAAGAAGTTACTTAAGTGAATTTATAAATAAACAAATGAATTCTTTCAGAGATTTAGTTCCCTGATAGGCACATTGAAGCAGTCTGTAGCTTCTTTGGTATAATCAAATAAATTAAAACAAGATTTTGTTTTTCAATAAAATAAATGACTTAAGAATAAAAAAAAGATGTTGATTAAACTTATCTGATGGGTTTTTTTGTTCATTTTAGTTTTTTGTTTTGTTTTGAATATTTTGTAAAAATCCATGTGTGTGTGTGTATACATATGTTTATATATATATATATATATATATATATATATATATATATATATATATATATATATATATATATATATATCCATATATCCAAGCATTTGGAAGCTAAGAGTCAGTTGTATTCCGCATTAAACCACAGGAGAGGGATTATGATCCTGCTGGGAGGTTCTCAAATATTGAGATTAAATAAACGATTGGATAAAAAAATGATTTTAAAAAAAGGAGAGACAAAAGAGAAGAAGGAAGGAAAAAATTCAAAAAGGTTTTTATACTTTACTTATAGTATAGGAATTTAATCTTTTTTAATCTTTTCAAACTCAATATTCTTTCAATATACTTAAATTCAATTTGCAAGAATTTGCTGACATTTTTTACTTTCTGTGTAGAGTATCATTTTCTTTTCCTCGATTATCCGATCGTAAAAACTTGCTTTTTTCGTCACAAGCTTATAATTCTGTTAATCGTCAATATAATACTAAAAGTCTGATTTTATTCATTTGTTTGCGGTTTTCAAGTATCCTAAGTGGCGCATTATAGCCAAAGTTATCGAATCGAGTTAACCTTGATAGAATGCAAAAAAAAAAAATCCAAACGATTTGCGACTGTACCATAACAGTATGGGGTGGTCTGCATTTGTACTCACACCTATCTATATCATGACTGATTCGTCAAAAGAGATAACTTTTAAATGCTAATTTTAGAGTAGTCTCCCTTGAAATCATTTCAGAATAACTCTTCGATTCATACAAAGAAAATGGAATAATAATTTTGAGGGAAATAACTTCTGATTGAAATTGTCTCCCTTTAACCATTTGGTGAATTTAAAAAAAGATTCCATTCATAGGAGAGTTCCGCTATTTCATAATCCTATTCATTGAAGAGTTCCACTGTTAATTATAAGTATTTTCAAACTGTTTATGAATTCAAGAGTTAGAATAAAGTTGCTTCTTGTGTCGTGTGATACATAAGGCAATGATTTTTATCTTGATTTCTCAAATGATCCATAGAGATGCAATTAGTTGTAGCAATTATGTTTTTATGAGATTGGGGTGCTAGCCTGATGCCCAAGATGGACTTATTGGGTTCTAGTTGCTCTTGATTCACTCATAGTTGGATAGAGAAGTGAATTAATGTAAAGTGAATGTAAACTGTTCCATCTGGAGATTTATAGGTTTGGTAATTTTGTCAGTCAGGAAAAGAAAAATAGCATCTATACCAATCTATCCTCACATCTACAACATTCCTGGAAGACAAAACATCTTATCAAGTAGTAACTCCATACTTATAAAGATAATTTTCTTACACAAGCCAAATTATTAATAGCAGAAATATCAAAATCAGTTATTTCCCTAGAATTGGTACTGATAAATATTGAAAACAAACTCAGAGTTGCACTAAGATCAAAAGAAAGAGTAATGCCAGGAATAACTATACAAGATAAAAATAAATAAGATAGAAAGAGGGCAGATCAATGTAAAAAATATCATAGAATTGATAAAGCAACAAAAATTGGAGATAGGCAAAATGTTGATGGTTGACTGGAGCTCAAGGGATGGTAAACTCAGTAGAAGAAAACCAGACGAAAGATGGAGAGATTTGATTCAAGTGTTTGCAGGTAAGACATGACTGAGATTAGTCATAGTTGACATGGATAAAAGTTGGGAAAGGTCCAACAATACCCTTGAAATGGATGATGATGATGATCATCATCATCATCAATTATTTTTAAATTCATCATCATCATCAATTATTTTTAAATTCATCATCATCATCATCATCATCATCATCATCATCATCATCATCACCACAACAACAACAACAACACCACCACCACCACCACCACCACCACCACCACCACCACCACCAACAACAACAACAACAACAACAACAACAACAACAATAATAATAATAATGATAATAATAATGATAATAATAATAATAATAATAATAATAATAATATTATCATTATTATTAAAAAAAGAAATCAAATGAGTTAACAAGTGATGGGAATGAGAGGGGGGTACCTGGCAGTATAGTATATATATATATATATATATATATATATATATATATATATATATATATATATAAATCAATTTTCAAGTTTTTTGTATGTTCAATGTCTACTTAATGAAGACATTACCATAAACCTTGTCTCCAAAATCCAGCTTTAGTGTATACTTAGTTCCTAAAATCCATTTCCATCACTGAATTTAACCAACATTTTAATGTTAAGAAAAAAAAAATTCATACTGACTTGTAATTCACGGTTGGAACTGAGAAAAGAAATAAAAACTTGTGTAACTGATATAATAATATCATAGCACATAACTTTTTTCCTGGTTTTTGACCTGAAACGGGATTAAGAGACAAATTCAAAAGTTGAATTTATAAATCCATCTGCTGAATTTAAAAATAATTGAGTCATTTTCTTTTTAGCTTTTTGTATTGGATTAAAAATAGGAGAGAGAGAGAGAGTGTGTGAGTGCTTACATAGTTCTGTATGTATGTATTTATGTATGTATGTATGTAAGTATGTATGCATGTGTGAGTTTTTTGTATGCTAATACTTTGCTTGGCTCAATCATAATTCAGTTTCTTTCCAAGATGTATAAATATATGCAAGAAACCTCATTATTTACATCATATAATCTAATTACTTTTGAAGTATTATGTAGTTTGAGACTTTGGATATGCATTTTTTTCATCTTCCAAAAACATCACTTACCTTTAGGAGAAATTAAAAAGAACTATCTAAAAACATTCCAGAGAATTTAATTGAACAGAAAGTAATTTCGAAATTTATTTCAACAAAATGATCCCCAAGCTGATCATGTGACCAAGAAGAAACTCTTCCGGCATAGATTAGAAGAATTCTAACAAAATAATGCAATTTTAATTTAATAATCCTACTATTAATTCACCAAATGTCTGTCCGTCAGTTTGCATGTGATAGTCTGACTCAAGAATCGAACAACCTATCCCCTTAAAATTTTCTGTGTATGCTAATGGTACCTGCAGATATATTTTTAGCCAGTTGGTTCTGGAAATTTCCAAAATAAAAAAATTAGTGTGAGGTCTGTGTTTATCATCAACCTGATAATAATGATCTGATTTCCATCAATCTATTTATATAATACTAAAATTCTATTTCTCTCTTTATGACCTCTAAATAGCTGTACTATACATTGTAGCCAGAGGTATTGAATTTAGGTACTCCTAAGATGTGCTCCCTTAAAGAATGCAAAAAGTCTTTGTGATTTGCAACTGAATAATGATAGTGTTGGATCTGCATTCACAATCACCCCAATCATAGTGATCTGATTTCCATCTATCCATCTGATACTAAAAGATTCTGCTAATCTGTATAAGACCTTCAAGTACCCAGAATGGTGCATTATAACAAGATATTTTGGATTAGATAACCCTTAAAAAATAGTTTTGATCTCTTATTGGGGCCAAAGATCTTGTTAAGGCCCTCTGCACAAACTTGCTGAAAAAATCCCTCCATAAAGTGGGTTTTCAGCTGATGAATATTATAGTTGCAATGTAATTGTTATTAATTCGTTAACTACAATATTGAGAATATTCCATGAAAAATTTACCCTGTATAAAAGCCTGGTAAAAGAATCCCCGCAGCTGCTTTTTTCCTTCTCTATTTTTAAAATTTTAGCATTTTAATAATATCGTCTTTATCTAAGTCAAGAACCAGATAAAAAGCACACATACACTTCATCTCTTTCATAGAAGAAAACGTGACGATGATTTTTTTCTATTTCATGTTTCAACATTCTTTTCAAACATCACATCCCCTGAAAGATTTCCTTTGCTGATCAAAAGACAAGATAGAGTGATCTATTCTACATAATGAACAGAGTGAATTTTTCTGTTTCCCTGTTTGTAACAATGAACTCTTCCAATGTAACAATTTTACTGATAGAAATATCTACCTACCATTTGAAACAATAGACTCTTCCACTAAAACAAGTTCAGATCACTTTTTTAATAAAATTTCTGATGAAAATAATGAGACATAATCAATTATTCATATTATAAACGGCTTAGAGACAGTGAACTAACAAGTCTGAAAGTAAGCAAGAGAAATTGGAAAATTGGCTCAAACTCCAAGGGAACAAAGATATTTTACCAAATGCATTATGATCTCAACAATATACAATTGAAGTTCAGATTTGTTTTTGTGCCAGAGTCAAATATTGCACTCAGATCATGTATTTATCTGTGTAGTTCCTGTATTCCTCTGCGTACAGACTGTCTTAGATTTTTCTGTGCCTGTAGAAATTTTTGCTCAAAGGACATAGTAAAGAGAGTGGACATAGTCACATGTGAGTAGGGAGTTTAGTTTATGATGAATGGCACCTTTTGGAGGGGAAGTGAAATGGCATCAGTGGTGACTAACAAAGGTTCATTTTATTTTTCAGTTTTTTATATGCCACACGCGGACTTAGTAATAGTAGCTATTTCCAGTTCGCACAGATTCATAGAAATAGCCATTGGTCATCATCATCCTTTTGGTGTGCATTGTTGGACATACACCTTCACTAAGATTTGCAAGAACTCTCTATTATGGGTGTTGCAGAGCCAGTAATCTCAGAATTTGTCTAGCTCGTCACATCACCTTACTTCCTGTCAGTCACAATTTCATATATGATCTCTGGGGATCCATGTTGTAAGTCTTGATGTCCAGCAGTTATCTGGCATTTTTGCAGCATGTCCAGTCCATTGCCATTTGTTACTTCTAATGGTTTCTATGATACCTCAGACTCCTGTTTTTCTCTTAATATATTGTGCTCTCTTATGATTTCTCTTTGTGATGTTGGGCATGATTCTCTCTTGTGCACGTTGCATGGTTCTTAGTTCGAGGGTCAATCTTTTGATCAGGTTCCATGTTTCAGCTCTAAAGGTGATTATCAGGAGGATGCATTGGTTGTAAACCCTTCTCTGAAAGACTAGTGGGATTTTCCAGTTCTTGAAAGTCGAGCTTGCTCTACTAAAAGCTTGCCAAACTAGTGTGATTCTTCACTTGATTTCCTCTTCTTTTCAGAATCTCATAGAGAACTTGAATGTGTGATTGTTTATAATTTTTGCTCTTAGTGTGAGTTTAATTTTCATAGCTAGCTGATAGTAATTTTGTGTGACTAGGTTGGTGTGTTTGCTCTTGATAAAATGTAAATTTTGTACTACAAAACATAATATAATTATGTAAAGTCTTATTTTTAGCTGATGTGAACTGGGAAAAATTTGAACAAAGGTTAAATATAGCTTCTACAAATTCTGAAAAGTCAGTGCATATTATATATGAGGGATGTTTTTTTTCCATGATTTCATAGCCCATAATAAGTGGTTCATATTATACATGAGTGCATCTTTACACAAATAATTATAGTACATATATTCTTTTCTTAAAAAAGTAATCTAAATGTATCCATAAATCTTTTCATGGAGAATAATAACTAGTATTGAAATGATAAGAGAAATGAAGGCAAAAACATTCTTAGATAAGTTGTCAAGTATTTGGTAAAGAATGTGCAAGGGAGATAATTCATGATAAGTTTAGCGGGAATTTAGGCAAAAACTTGTTGCACAGCAAAAACGCGTGATTCGTAGAGAAAAATGTTTGCATTTATCATAAGTTTTGAATTACAGTCATTAAATATCAAATTCATAGTTTTTATGGACTATGAGAAGTATCCATTTTTCAAGCTATTATTATTGACGTCTTTCATGTCTCGGAAGGGGATTTGCATTATTTTATCTTTCATAAAGAAAGAAAAAAATCTGCATATGGTACGATAGATATTATTACCAAAAAATATGTTAAAGCTCAACATATGGAAACTATAGGTCAAAAAATGAAAATATTTGACAGAAGAAAATATCCCAAATTCAAAAACTGTTTTCCACATTAATAATAAATAAATAGAAAAATCAAAACATTCAATTTTGAAGATGTTGAAACTAAATTACTGAGATAACTGGCTAGTGGCAACAATATCGGTTTATCAGAAAAGTGACCAATCAAGAAATATCTGTTTACAAAGAGAACTAAAATAATTTATGAAAAGTGTTTAGTTTTATCATCAAACATCTACTTATATAAGCCACAGGATTGTCTATATATTTTGTCTGTAGCATTTGTCAAGGAAGATGACTATTATTAATATTAAATGCTAGTCATAGAGTAGTCTTTCTTATCCTTTTTTTTTTTGCAAATGTTAAAAAAAATCTGCATTATTATGGTTGAATATAAGCATGAAAAATCAGATCAATATGATGTTTTTGAATTGCCAAACCTCTCCATCGGGGACATAGCGAAGCCAATACTTTCTTAACTTGTCTAAATCCTCTCAACATCATATATTTGGTCAGTTACAATTTTACATATGATCTCCAAATCTTGGGATCCACATTGTGGGTAGTGATATCTTGTGGTTGCCCACGGACATATGAGTTTTGCAATAGCTTTTACAACTCTGACCCTTGTTTGTTCTCTAATCTCTCCTTGTGACACTGAACATGATCTTTTCCTGTGCATGCTGCATGGTTCTTAGTTTGAGAGCCAATCTTTCCAAATTTCAGCTCCATAGGTGACAATCAGGAGGGCGCATTGGTTGTAAGCCCTTCTTTTTAAAATTAATGGAATGTTCTTGTTCTAGAAGGTTGAGCTTATTCTGCTGAAAACCTGCCAATCTAAAGTGGTTCTTTGCTTGGTTTCTTCCTCTTTGGAGGATAATATGGATAAATTTAGTGCTCTACTTCCTATTGTCTGCTATTTCAATTCTGATCTTTGTGTCTTTGTTGTCAATGTATTTGTTATGCATGATATTGGTTTTACTGAAATCCAACAGGAGACTGCCTTTTTTGCTGTCTTTATTTAGCTCATCTAACGTTATTTGAAGATTTTCAACAAAAAGAACAATATTGCCAACAAATCTGAGATTACTTGGGTATTCACCATCAATTCTTATTTCTTCATTTATCCAGTCTAAATTTCAGAAAACCATTTTGAGGAAAGCTTTGGAGTCTGTGGATGAGCTGGTGTCACCTTGTCTTACCTTTTTTTTGCAAGCTGAGATGCCCTGATTTTTTCTGTATCCTGATGAAGGAAGTGTTGAGTCAGTAGATAAGTTGTGGGACAGCAAGTGGCATTTAGTATCCTGCTGTTTAGTTGATACACCTTATGGAGATGTTCATTTGATTAACTCCGTCTGAATCCATTCTAGTCTGGTGGTTGGTTCTCAAATAGTGTTTTAGTGAATTGGTTGATGATTGCTTTGGTATGAAGTTTGTATTCATGGTTGAGTAGACTTATTGGCCAGTAGTTACGTAGATGTTCTGGGTTCCATTTTGTACATAACAGCATTATGATTGCAGTGTTAAAATCTTCTGGGATTCTACTCTATTCAAGACATGAGTTGAATAGTTCAGAATGGTGACTTTACCAGCTTTTTTGAATAGATAGATGGTGATGTTATCTGATCCTGGTGCTTTTCCTTTCTTTGATTATTTGATAGCTTGCTTTACCTACCACAGAGTAATTTCTGGGAGGTTCTTGTAAAATTCTTGGATATGTGAAACATTTTGGTCTCTATCTGCCGTTAAGTTTCCACTTTCTTCAAACACGTTAGTAATTTTCATTCTACCTGTCATGTTGATAGGTTTGAAACCTCAACCTTTTTTGAGAGTTTCCTTGATGACTGTCATTGTGTATCGTCTGTTATTTATTTTTTTTGTTTTTTCAGATGGTTTTGTTTAGTTTGATTGCTTTATTCCTTTCCTTTGTTGTTATGCCGGTGAATTGAGACATGCTTTTAATTATTCACCACAAACTTTTCTTACAACCTGAATTGTATAGATAGGTATATACGGGCAATGAACCTGACCTGTTAGAGAAAATACAAACAGGAGTTCTTTTCAATTCTCTCTGTGTTATGAATATTCTTGATGTTTCAGTGTGTCTGAACCTTGAACTTATTCAATCTCAAGTATTATGCATTCCAGATTACTGTAATTGTTTTGAAATTCTATATAAATTTAAATAGATTTAATATAAATTAAAATTTGTTCATCCTGTTTTCTCTCTTTCCAATATCTCAAAGTATTTTTATAAGAAATAAAGGACTCAGTAAATTATGTAAGAAGGAAAACGGCTCTTGTTTCATGAACACCTTTTAAAGCAGATGGATTTTGTTAATTTGGTGACCCCTGTATTTAAAAGCTTACAATTCATTACCCAAGATAACAATGTCAGGATATAATATGATCAATGTATTCACCAATGAATCTATATTTCATTAAGTGCAAATTCTGTTTTGGGCCAAAATTTCTGACTATGAAACAATGAATTATCCAATAAGTAATTTACTTTAGTCAAACCATGTGTAAGGCTAAAATGGTTTGGACACTTGATAAAGAAGGAGGCTTGTTAAGGGATCTTTGATCTGGATTCTGGAGAAGCTTGAGTGGAAATGTCCAGAAGGCTGACCAAGGCAATGCTGGCTTAACACCATTGCCCAGAACCTTAGACCAAGCCAGGAAACAGGCAATAAACAGGGACCAATGGAGGAGAATCTGTCAGCGTGTATTCATGTGGACGCTATTTTGGAACCGCACTAGATGCGATAAATGATAAATAAAAAAAATCCCATGTTGCTTATTAGATTCAGTTTATAGCTTTACCCCCCTAATTTATATGAGGAAAGTTTTTGAGTGTTCCCTGTCCCTGCATGAGATTTTCACTACAATTGACATTGCTGCAATGATCGCTGATAGATATGATTTTAATTTTGAAAGGGTACATAGGTTTGGGGCAAGTTTTCAGGAGTACCTACCAAGAACTGTACGATAAAAGAATGCTTGAGGCTGTCATGAACCTTCAACATCAGCTACAGCAGATAATGAACCTCAACCTTTGATATCAAGGCAGTCAGACATAGGAAAGGCTATTTTAGGGGTCTGGGAACGTTCGTTTTTTTTGCATATAAATTAAATGTAATTGTTTCTGCGCTTTATGCCATTTCAGATAGCATATAAACCTATACTATAGTAGATCTTCTGTAAAAGCGAAGTGAACTTTTGAAAATAAATTGGAAATTTTTACACTTGCCTAATAAATATCTACGACTCTGAAGCTTTTATTTTTCCCCTCTGAAATATTTGATCAAATTACATTTCTAATAACTTGCAGGATCCATGGATTTCTGTAAATAAAGTACAAAATTTTGTTGAAGTAATTAATCATTAAACACAAGTCCACACCTAAAGTTGACTTTGTTTTTTACAATAATAAAAACTAAAAGAAAAAGAATAATCCTTACCAGATTTTGGGAGTAAAAATGAACATTCCCTCACCGTGATTTGAAACCACAACCAATTGGTTGAGTAAGGTAGGTATCTTATAGTCTGAACTAAAATGACAAGTCTAATATATCTACAAAATTTATTTTATAGATGTTCAAGAGCTTGTTTCATTCTAATGAATAAAAACATTTATACTAAAAAAATGTATTCTAATAATTATTTTATTCATCATATATACAATACAAAAGTTGCAGTAATCATTTTCAGTTGGAATAGAAGTGTAAGCAGCCTATCGTAACATTGTAAATGCGAATGGAACTGAGACACTGCTGGGCAAAAAAAATAAGCCAAATTTCTTATACCAAATATTTTGCAATTAATCAAATATTGGTGGAATATTTGACAATGTTATACAACAGAAAATGCAGTGTTTATGTGCAGTGTACGATCTAGTATGGGATGACTTTTCCCTTGTTTTTCTTCATAAAACTGAGCCATTTGGACAAGTTGTCCAATAGTTATTTACAGTGTGTTGCACAATGTTTTTCCTTTCATCTCTGACTGCTTCTCACAGCCTGTCAGTGTTAACAAATTTTCTCACTACCAGTTCGGCCTCAATATGCACCCATATGTTTCCATGATGTTCGTATCTTCTGTATGATGGAAAGTGCTTGGCTCATTTCTTTTGCCCATGAGTGTATATGTTTTTATTATTATTATTGAATACTTCCAGGGTCTCTCTATATCCCTATGGCTTACTACTATTATAACTTGATTTTTAGGCTCCAGACTTGTGAGGGAGTAGTATTGAAGGAATGACATTTATAATAAAGGCTAAGTTACTTTTGCTCCTATTCAAGTATGAGCAGCCTCTTCCATTCTCGCCCTTAGCCATTAAAGTACAAAGGTGGTTGTGGAGGGAGACAATTATAGTGAAGGTTGGATCCCTTTTGCTTCCATTCAAGCATAAGCACTCTTTTCCATTGTTTCCCTTGTCCATTACATTTCAAGGGATGGTGAGGAAGAAATAGATAAAGGGTGAAAGATTCAAGGAAAATGAATAATAATCAGAAAGCATACAAATGAGTAGAATAATAGCTTAATTATTTTGAAGCAAGTTAATTTTATCTTAAACTATACAAAAGTACATTAAGCAATTGTCACTCTATAATGCCGAAAAGCAGCATGAAAAAATAAATAAAATAAATTAATTTTTATAACCTCTTCTGGAGATTAAAACGCTCCACTGACGACTCCCGAATTATTTTCCTGAGACGACATCATAAAATTAATTTGCATGAAATTAAATGGAGTCTAGAAGACTTGACACTTTTTAACCCTCAAATTCTATTGAAGCAAGTTAAGCACTTAATATTTACAATAGCCTTAAAGATCATCTAAACTATTAATCTGCTGGTCATGATTACTTCTGTCACTCTCTAATGGTTCAATCAGTCAAAAACTAATAAATCAGGAGAGAGAGAATTTTGGAATGCGGAAATTAAAATAAAGCAAACAACAGGCATCAAAACTGTTTTGGGATACGGATTCTTTTGGTCATTTCTTGATATTTGTTATGATGTGGAATTATAAGTTTGTAAAAATTCTTGATCAAGATTTGGTTCAGCAAACCAGAGAAATTTTTTATGAAAATGTATTGTTTATTTTTTTTCTATAAATTGAATAAATAAAAATGATACTTATTCTATTAAAATATCATTTTATCTCTGTAAACTGGACTTGGGTAGTTTAAAAAAACTGAGAAAAAAAAAAGAAAAAAAAGGAAGAAGGGAGAAAAAAGGGTTAGGTATTTTACTTGAGAGGTAGGAAGAGAGAAGGGGAGAAAAGGAAGTTAGGTAACAGAAGGGGGGAGGAGAAAGGAGAAAAAGAAAATTAGTAAGTTTACTGAGGGGATAGGAAGAGAGAGAGAGTAGGAGAAACAAAAGTTAGTTTGATGAGAGGGTAGGAAGATAGAGGGGAGAGAAAGCAAGGTAGTTAATAAGGGTAGGAAAGAAATTTAGTCATTTTATTGTGGGGATGGGAAGAGACAGAGGGGTGAGAAAAGAAAGGTAGTTTAATAAGAGGTTTGGAAGAGAGAAGGTAGGAATGAAAGGTACTTCAATAGGAGGATAGGAAGAGAGAGGAGAGAAGAAAAGCGAGGTAGTTTGCTGAGAAGGTAAAAAAAAATTTTGCATTTGAATCTAATCCATGTTTTTATAACATTCAGCTAAAATCATTGACAGACAACAAAGATTGGAAGGGATAAGGGAAAAAATGAGAAGATGTAAGCATAAAGTGAGATAGAAAGCAGAGACATGAGGTAATAGATAATCTTAGTTGTTAACGCCCATTGGATATTCATATCATTTGATTATTTGAGATTTTGCAAAAGCAAGACTATAGGGAAAAATTCTTTTGATAGTCTGATGTGAAGCTTATCACTGTATGTTTGGAAAAATATATTACTTTTTACTGGTAATGTTTATTGAAAAAAAAAGGGACTGATCTGGTTAGTTACTCAATAGAAATAACCAATATTTTTGGCAGCATGCTGTATCGGGGTGATCAATCAAAACATTGGAAGAAGGGATGATCAATGAATAAGTTACTTCTCACGCCTTTTGTTAGGCAGTAATCACTAAAAAGTTAAAATCATCAAAAAGTAAGCAGGCACAAACTATGGACCAATTTAGCATAAACTTACCTTGTAAATTGACCCCCACACACACACTAAAAACCTATTTAGGAGTGGGGGATAAAAAAATTTTTGTCAACATAAGAAGGAGTAAATGTTTAAATTTTTCATACACCTCCATTGCTGTGGCCTAAACAGGTGATACATGTATAGCCAGCCGGACCGACTTGAAAACTGAAGAAACCTGTTTTGACAGTTTTGATTTACCGTTTCTAACATTAGCATCTAAATTATAAAGGAGAAGGAAAACTATTGTACAAATGGATTACCTATGCATAAAAATCCAAAAATTGTAAAAAATTAGGAATCCTAATATCGTTCTATTCGTAACTGCAACATGGGTCAACAGTTCTAAGAAAGGAGAAAATTGCATGTTGAGATCAATTCAAATAGATTAACAGCATTTTTAATGAAGTAAGTCACCTGAAAAGAGAGTGGTTAAAGAGAGATAGATAGCGTTTCTAACAGAGAAAGAAAGCAGCTATCTTAATAAGAGGGAAGAGAATAATAAGAGAGAGAAAACATTTGTAAGATAGAAAGATATGATATAAAGAGTGGGCAAAGAGATTTTTTTCCTTTTTATACCACAGTACGTCATATTAATCCATTTTAAAAAATCAATTCTTGAGATTAAAGAATAGATAATACAAGAAAGAAACCAAACTATACTGTGTTTATGACTAATGTATACACTTCACACATGTATAACTTTTTCATTTTCCAATGAATCATGTTTTATTTCAGACAATATTTTTCATTTTATTTTTGATGCAATGATTATTTATTTTTGTTTCAGATGCTTCAATGGGGATTACCTTGAAAAATCAGACAAATAGTTTTATTATAGAAACAAACGTAGATAAATATTGTCACATGCTGTATATACAATGTCACAGTTTTTGGAAATAATCTGTTGTTTTTCTTGTTTAAATATAATCAGGCTAAAATGATTCAGATTTGTTGAAAAAATCGAGTGCGAATCCTCCATTTCCATTTGGTTTGTAAGTTAAGGAAAAACCTTCTTCTTCCTCAAATTGTACAGTAGTTACTTCCCTTGACTTGTTGAATTTTAATTTATTTACATGCCGCTTCAAAATTCTATGAAAAAAATTTTATTAATCAAAAAAGTATTATGAAATGAATTTTAGATGAATTAATTTTGATTGTGTAAGTTTGATTATGATCGTTATAATTAAATTTTGCTATTGTATTCTTAATGGGGGTGGAATTGAATGAATTATTTTTGTCTTTTTTGATTTTTTTAAACAACGAAAATATCATGTCCAAGTTTGTTGTAGAAAAGATTAATGCATCGTTTATTAAAATAAATAATGTTACAGAATACTTTTATGACACTAACTGCATTAAATTTCTCCTCTTCTATAAAATTGCTAATTTCTTTACTTTAAAAACTGTGTTGTACATATAGTGTCTGGTAAAAATGGCACTAGAAAAAAAATGGCACCGGAAAAATGGCACATTTGATTGAAACACTAATGATCTAAAATAACATTGAGTATGAATGAATGAATATTGAAGCAAAAAGAATCATTATTTCTTTTGTTCATTTTGTGTATGTTATGGACAACATTTTATATGCTTTTGTAGTTATCTGTTTCTACAGTCTGGTTGTTGGTTAGGTTAGTTAGGAAGTTAGTTCAGAGAGTTTATCTCCTATGGTGTGGAGCTCTTAGCTTTATAACAGCATTAGTGTTTTAATTAAATGAGTTATTTTTCCCCATTTTTTCATTTGTGTCAATTTTTACTGTGGTAATTTTCCGGTGTCATTTTTATCAAGAATTGGAACTAGAAGATTGATATAAGTTCAATGTCAGAATTTTATTATAAAAAAAAGAGCACAATTTAAAAGATAAGAATTTACATCAATGTAGAATTTTATAATTGTTGGAAATACCTGACGACATGTAATAAAGATTGATCAGGAGACAGATAAATATCTATGGAAACTACTTTCGTAAACAAAATGGTATTGATACTGATCTCAGTGAAAAATAAGACTACCGCATTTGCACCATAAAGAAAAAAAAAACTGTCTTCCCTAAAAATATGATACCAAAGGTAGACGTAACCTTTGTTGTTCAGTCCTACATTGGCCAGAACTTGAGGAGGAGTTTGAAAAATGGCTGAATAATGAGATGAATTCAGGGAATTTTTTTTCTTTCTAATATTCTGATGAAAAAAAGGGGTGGGGTTGGGGCTCGTATGCCATCAAATACGGTACTTTCATCAATCTGTTTTTCGTACTTTGACTCCTCCTATTTAGATGCTGTAACTGATTATCATTCCACAATGATAAAGAGACTAAGAATATGTTAAAATGTAGAACATCTTTCAAAATGATATATGCAGGCGTCTTCTGTTAAAATGATGGTGTTGGGGTCTAAGAAAGCCAACCATATTATAACCAAGTTTTGATAACTGTGGGATGGATATGGTTGATATTCACGGGCAGGCAATAGTAGTGCAATGAACATTGTCTATGATTTAAAAAGCAAGTGAGATTTGAACAAATAAATAAAGGCATTCTTTTTTTTATTTCATAATTCCACCAAAATAACTACAAAATATCACAAGATACACCAAATTTCAGTATTCAAAAATAAAATATTCACTTATTTGTATCAATGACTTGACTCTTTGAAACCTTGCCTGTACCCGGTACCTGTGGAGAAAAGGGTGAAAAAATTAATTGAAAAAAAAGTTTCATTTATTGATTACTAAAATGTTTTTGTTTGATTAAATTCAATTTTATAATTGATTGGTTGTATAAGTCAAATATATTCATCAGTGGGGGTTTAGGAGTTGTGTTACTTCTGTCATCAAATGGGCTTACAGTGTATATAGCAAAATAGTGCTTAAATAAAAATATCAGCTTATGGTATAGCACAAAGTAGAAGATATTAGGGTTACAGGTTCAAACAAAAATTCTATTTTTATTCATTATTTTCCAGATGAGTGGGTGATAATATTGCTAAAAATGTTGGGATCCACTATCCCACCTTCCTTATAATGGGAACCGCATTATATCATGAGATGCCTGTATTAGATAATTTAAATGAAAAATTCAAGTACATTTATTAACAATTCTTTTGAATGCATTTTTAAACTGGTGTCCAACTTACTTCAAATAGATCAGTCATTCTCAACCTTTTATGCCTAGGCAACCTTCACACCATATTTCAGAATATTATCCCCCATTTACAAGACTGTCTGACATAAAAGGTGGATTCTGAATATTGAAAATCTTTTATTTTTTCTATATGAACACATAGACATTCACTTGGATTATTTTTAAAAAGGAAAAGCAATTTAACTATACTAGTAATGCCAAAAAAATCAATATTTCAACAGTTTGAGTCTTCCAATTAGTGGTTCTCCCAATGATACCTTAAAATACCCCAGTCAGGGGAGGGGGTTGAGGGGAATTCCCACCTGGTTGAGATACTCTGATATAAATGAACAAAAATGGAGAAATCTTGAAAAAATCAAGAATTGCCAAAATTATCTTCAGATAAAAACCCAAGGAAACAATAACAAGATTCAGGTAGTTAGGATTTTGCCAATATTGAACCTTGTGTTCTGATGTTATTCTGTATCTAAGAGTAGCAGATGAAAGAGAAGCATCCTCGTCAGCCACTATACATACATTGCAATTACAATGGCTACAAAAGGAATGCATACATACAAAAAAAACTCAATATAAAACTAAACCAGCAAAAATGCATTTTGGTTGAACTTGATCAACAAGTTGGCCATGTATGCAAGTATGAAGTCTTTAGGGTGTAGCCATCTCCATTAGGTTTCAAAATATCTAAACTGACCTGATCCTGCTTTGACCTTCAGGTGTCAGCACCATGTTCATACTATGGTCCAGTTTTCCTTGTACACAAATTTGGAGCCCATAGGGTGCAGTCATCTTGGTTAGATTGGAAAATGCCTCAAATAACAATTTTTAAAAATGACATGATTGACCTGACCTTGAATTGACACTTAAGGCTCACATGAATTCAGCACCATCTAGCATATGTTAATCACTGGGTCAAATTACCCATGTTATACAAACTTACTGGCCTTAGGATGCAGCTTAGATTTGAAAAAGTGAAAATTGACCTGAATTGAACCACTTATCCTATGTTCATCCTGGATAAAGTCACACTTGTACACAAATTTGCAGACTGAATTAAATAGATTTGCCTCCAAAAAGTGACCTGACCTTAAATTGACCATAAGAGGTCACCAGGGTTAGCACCACATACCCTATGTACATCCTTGAGTAAGGTTACCCTTGTATACAAATTTGCAGCCTTCAGGGTGCAGCCATACCCATTACATTTGAAAAAGCCAAAATTGACCTGACTCTAAATTGACCTTGAGAGGTTTCAAGAGGTCATCGCCGCCCATCATATGTTCATCCCGCCATATGCACAAATTTTCAACTTGTAGGGTGCGACCTTTCAGGAGTCTATAAAAAAACATAGTCAGAGACAAAAATTCTTTGTCTTTATAGTACTGGATGAATATTAGAGGCTGTAATAGATTTGGTAAAAATATCTACTTGTGATTCTGTAGAGTTTGAGCACTCTCTTCAAATTTTTTTACTTACTTTGAGACTTAACAGTTCTCTATAAATGTTTACATCTTATCAACATAATCTGAGGTTGTATTAAAGACTGGCTGAAGTTGTTTGAGTTGAAATGTTCATTGCTTGAAATGGTGGATACAAATTATCTTTATGAGCTAAATTGTTACAGGCAAGGTTTTAAAGAGTCAAGTGGAGGAGTCCATTGTTATGGACAAAAAAACAATAAGAAAAAAATTACAACTTTGATTATATACGTACTAAATTGTATAAAGTTTTGGCAAAAGTCCCCAGCATATTTTTGACAAAATATAAAATCTTTTATCTTCAAAGCATCAGTAGTCAGTTATTGAAGTATTTTCCCTAGTTTTCTATGCCTTATCAACTCTGTTCAACTGAACTGTGCATTCCATCATAAAAGAACAATTCCACTTTTGATTTGATGAATTATGAACTGTCAACCCAAACTGTCCGCATTGTCAATACAGGTTTCTTCAGTATTTCTGGCTGGCTGGCTGGCTGACTGTGTATCTATCTGTCACAATTTCAGGCTGTACTAATGGAGCTACAGTGTTGAATATTCAAACATTTACTCCTCATTAAGCCGGAGAAAAAAGGGGGTTTACCATGTAGTTTTATACTAAATTGATCCCTCAGTTTGTGTTCAGCAGTGTTCATGCTTATTTTTTTGAAAATACGGAATTTTTAGTGATCACTGCCTAACAAAAGGCAAGAGAAGTAACTTATTCATTGATGACCCTTTGTTCTGATTTTTTAATTGATCACCCTCAATACATGACAGTTTCTATTGAGTAAATAACCTGATCGGTTCTTGGAGAATTTTTCAATACCACTAACTAGACAAAGAATGTTACAGAGATCAAAGCAAGTGATAATTTAAATGTGACATCTGTGGAGAATATGCTTCATGAAAAAGAACTTCTCATCCCAGCTCTATGAACATTTGCAACATTGTATTTGCAACACAAAGATGGACATTGTCATGCGGCAATAGCACCTGTGAACTTCCTTGCCTAAGAAGGTCTTCCCTATTCTTATGTGTCATTCAAATGATCCAATTGCTCGCTGTAGTGTGTTGCAGTAACAATTTTTCAGGTTCCAGCAATTTGTAATAAAAAATTTTCTTTGAATTCCACTAATCACTGCACTTTAAGAATTGAGATGGTGAAGACTATCTTGTACATAGCTATGATTAGTTATTCTGTTTCGAGCAAAAGAGAAAGACCAGTGTTTAAACACTGAACAATGCTTGTTTCCATCAGTTTACAATGGACTCATTTTTCTAACTACTGATTTTTCTTATGGTTCGTAAATAACTCATTATAGTTGACTGACTGCACAAGCAATAAAGAGCTGAGTAAACTTCGAAGACACTTCTAAGATTTCCCTTACATTGTGCAAAATATGGTGCTGGTATTATATATAACCTTATGTCTATTCATGCTAAGAAACAGGATTCAAGGCTAACACTCACTTTTACTTCTAATGAACAAGTTATTGCGTATATGTACGGCTAACTGAGGCTGCATGAAGATTGATTATTGGGGAGCAAGATTGGAGTTCAGATTGAGACCAGATCTAGATCCGTTTTAGAAATCAAGTAAATTATTTCAGCTTTCTATTTCTGGAGTGTACAATCAAAGATCAACAATTATATGAACTCATACAACTATGTGGATATGAGGATTTGATACCATGGCTATTTCAATAAGTGCAACTAATGCTCAAACACAGGACCTCAAAGAAGGATTTTATAAAGTTCTGCAAAGCTGCCCCCCCCCCCCAACGCACACACATTGCCCAAACAAACTAGTTCTTTAGACATTCTGTTTTTATCTGTTATGACCCTTTTCACATGCCATCCTATATTTGCTTGCTGGTAAACGATAAACATATTTTATTAATGAACATATTGTATCAATTTAGAAGTTTCGATACACAGCTCTTTCCAAGAAACTCCAGATACACTGGCTGCATCCCCTCTCAGAGGCTCTGCTTGAACAACAACTATAATTAATGGACCCTTAACAGCCATGATGTCAGGCTCCAAAAAGACGAAAGTTTGTTGTTTCTATTAGTGGAGAGCCTCACGCAACTAACTGCTGAGTTCAAAATTTACGTTTGGAAGTTGCTTTCAATGAATGGAATATCTCCTCCGCGTGGAATTTGCACAAGATGAAACGTGGAAAGTGAGATTTATTATACAAGTTGGGTTCAAAAGAATACAAAAAGTAAGCTGACTTGATTTAACCCAGGAAACCAAATGAAATCTCGTTTCAAAATATAATTCAATACTCAGTGAACCGTCTTCAATGTTTAATGAATAACAGATATAGACTTGTCTTATAATAACTGAACAAGAAGACTTTGTGTTATATGTAGGCCAAATTAACAGATATTGTAAGAGATTCAGCTTCAGTATAATCATGAAAGGCAAATTCAATTCAAGATTTCTTTTACATTTACAGGTTACAAGACGTCAAGTGAGACCAAAATAAGCAAACGTGTCACAAATGCACTGTATCCCTCCTTTCATAGGCCTTGTACAGATAGACAATGGTTAGATTTTGGACCATCCCTAGATTAGTAAGTTCGATTCTCACTGAGTGCCCAACCAGTGGTAGTGCCAGTGTTTTGTTCTAGCCCAGGCAAGATTCAGCTGGAAAATTATGAAGACAGGTGAAGGTTTCATTAGAGTAATAATATGAGTGAAATGAATATGATGAAATTTTGCGAGCCTTGGGCATGGCTGCCGAGACCCTGGCCTGATGCCGCTGCTGTACCCATTGAGCTTAGCTAAGCATAGTAAAATACCAACAGGCAAATTGATTTAGGAAACTTTTATAAAATGCTAGAAGTTCCGAGCATTGCCTGGGTTGAATGACCGGAGAAGTAACATTAACAATGGCAAAATGATCATATGCACACAGACTAATCTGATTTTTCCTTGAAGCCAATGAAAATTTATGTCAGATTTGAGTGGAAAAAAAAACAGTTAGTTAAGAAAATTGTGGTGAAAACAGTTACGAAAATAGTGTCCTTACCCACCACCAGGTTGGACTTTTCTTTTGTCCACTTAATATCCTATTCATTAAATGTAAAAAAAATGTTATTGCATTCTATTTTGTTTCTTCTATGAAATTAATATGTCAATAATAATGAAATTAATTTTCAGTTGAAAAAATTAACCCAATGTGTGGTCTTGTTTCAGACTAAGCTAAACTTAGCAAATATCAAGTATATTCTGTTTCAGTGTTTACGATGCATTATGTAGTTTTCGTTTGACACAAGGCCACAATAGTGAGGCACCCAGTGATGATCGAACTCATTACAGTAGTGATGGACCGCATCACAAGCATGTTAACCGTTACTGCCCTATTTCAACAATCAGTGCAGCAATGATGAGGAGTCTGGACATAAAACAATATTTATGGAATACTTTGACAGAAAAAAATTGAAGAATTCCTGATTGGAAGTATAAACTTTGCATGTGGATGAGTGAACAGTTAGAATATTATTTTTTTCTGTTCATTTTATCATCATATTTTTTTTTTGAAGTGAAACGAAGAGATTCAGTTGTATGAATGATTTTCTTTAGCTACAAATTGATTTTGTTGACTTTCTGAGAAGAGATCGGGAAAATGTTAAGTAAAAACAACTTCTTCATCACATGTATCTTCAGTTGAGCGAGAGAAGTGATTTAATGCTAACTCTTATTCCATTTCTTACTTTTCGAAGAAGTCAACGGATTCTCCTGCATTTGCTAGGGTAGCAGTTATTAGGAAGAAGAAGAAAGGAGAACAAGAGAGAAGGAGAAGAAGAAGATAAAAGAAGAAAGGAGAAGAAGATAGAAGAAAAAAGAAGAAGAGAAGAGGGTGAGGATGGTTGAGAGTTAGAGGCACCAAATGAAATACCAATAACAAAATGAAAGCCAAAAAAAAATGTAACAAACATATTTCTGCAAATAAAACAAAAATAATTTTTTAAAAAACAAAACAAAAATATCCTCCTTTTCCTCTTCTTCTTCATCATCATCATCATCACCGACATCATTAACATCATCATCCACACTATTATCTTTAACATCATCATTATCATCATCATCATCAACATCATCATCATCATTGGCATGATGAATTTACTACTGATTCAGCGAGTGTTAAAGGAGACATATTTCTGATCTTGGCCATTTTTTTTTCACTCGGGCAAAGATGTAGAACTTTTTTGTGTTCGGCGGGGTGGGGTGGGGAAGGCCTGCAGTGGGGTGGGGGATGGGGTGCGAGTAGTAAATGTTGGGGAGGAAGTGCAGGGTATGTAAGTAGTGTGCTGTTAGAGGGAGCATAGCAATAAAAGCCAACCAATAAATAAATATAAATACATAAATACATACATATATATATATATATATATATATATATATATATATATATATATATATATATACATATATATACATATATATATATATATAAAGGATATGAGTATATAATGTATAGGAAGAAAACAAGAATAGACAGTGATTTCCTAGAGCAGCTGTCTATGTAGGTCATCCATAACATTTTGTGGCAGACAGCTTTCTATAAGCTTTTTAAACAGCATCCCAACTTAGAAACATTGATGTATTAGAGTGCTGTGTGTCGCTTATTATTCGCAAATAAAAAAAATGCCTTTAGTGTTGCGGGCCAATTTCCATTGCTCTATCTACCTTCATTTTCCATCTTCTGCTTCTGTTTCTTTTTTCTCATCGAAAAAATGCAGGCTGCATTGTTTACTGCACTCTACAACGACGAAAACAATTAAACATCTTTTCTTCAATAAATAAACGAAAATATTTTTCTTTTTCCGATTATTGTTGTTGTTATTGTTATTGCTATTGACTGCAGCGTTCCGAAGGGGATTGCATGGGGGGGTAGAGACACCCCAATGCTCATTCGGTCAACAAACTTCTTGCAAGGTTGCCAAATTAGCAAAATTCCGGCTAGATCTGGCTGATTTCTTTCCTATCTAGAAATCCAAGATAGCCGATCAAATCTGGCAGGTTCAATGAAAACAAATGTTCAAATTTTATTAATAATTTGTTCTCGAGTCTTTGTATCTAATTATATCATTTTATAAGTGGGCATTAAATGAGTATGCAATGTGCACATGAAAGTATCATGCTCAACATCACAGGGAGAGATGACAAGACAGCACAATATATTGGAGAAGAAACAGGAGTGCGAGATATAATAGGATCCATTAAAAAAACTCAAATGGCAATGGGCTGGTCATGTTGCAAGAATAGCAGACTAACGCAACTCACAATGACTCACAACATGGATCCTCAGAGATCACATGCAAGACTATGACCGGCAGAATATAAGATGGTGAGACAAACTAAACAAGTTCAGAAAGTATTGGCTCCATAAAGCCCTAGTTAGAAAGGACTGGCAAATCCTGGGGAAGGTCTATGGCCGATGACTAATGACAGACAATAAAAGACTGATGATGATGATGATGATGATGATATTTACAATATATAAAATATTTAAAATATATAAAATTTAGTTGATTTTAACCATTTTTGAAGACAGTTTTAGCTAAAAATAACAAACCAAACAAGGCAACACAGATTTTATCCCTTATCCAGCCATCACGTCCTCTTTGTCGGCAAATTAGAGCACCCCCCCCCCCCCGCCAAAAAAAGATAGGTATGCTCCTGGCAATTGAATTTTACTGCTAAGCTCAACTTGGCTTAATCTGACAGAAAGCCACATGAGTGGGGGGCTCTGTAAGAATCAAACTAACAAGCCAAGTCTGGCACAAGACCACAAGTGTTGGGCATCCACTGGGACTTGAACTCACTATTCAGAAATTATGTTTAAAAGGTAAATTTAGTCTGGCACAAGGCCATCAGTTAGGGGGCACCTAGTGAGGATCAAACTCACATAAATGGAGATTCTGTCTCAAGACAAGCTTGTGAACAATTAAGGCAAATTAGGTTCCTTACTACAATAACAATTATATTTTTTTGGTTATGCATTTCCATGTTCCCTCCAAGTATCTGGTGTTTTTTACAGGGGGACAAGTGGCAGCAAATTACAGACTTCCAACACCTTCCTCAGCATTCTTGCTAATCCCAGCACTCTCATGATCAGGTCAGTCTTAATCTCTATTAAAAAATCCAATTTCTTTATTATTATTATTATTATAGCAAGTAGTAATAAGACTCATTGACTTTTCACACCAGTCATAACTCGTGGCTTTCAGTGGAGATCAAGGGACAGTAAATCTCTTTACCACCCAAACACTCTCCTCTATATTTTAGCTGATTTTAGTAATGCTATCATCAGGATGTTTTCAATTCTTCTAATCCTTTTGCAAGGCTCTTGCCTGAGACTATTTCAAGCATGCCAATAATGATGAGCACAATCATCAACTTTATATTCAACAATTTTTTCAGTTCTTATTTGACAAATCTTGTTTATAATGATTAGGTTTAGTCTCCTGACCATAACTGGGTGATCAATCGGAAATTTCGAAGTTCCACAGAATTTTACTTTTTCCATTCTCTAGAATGACTTTTGTTCAGTGGATAGAGCATTGATTTGCATGCTCATATTGCAGGGTTTGTTATAAACATCTAGATTCTCAAGAATCTAAATGTTTGTAGATGTTTTTTTTCATTCTAATTTAGATGTTTTCCAGTGGAAAATGCTAGTGATGTCATAAATAGAATTTATTCTGACCATATTCATTCTTTGATGGAATTTCTTCAGATAACTTCAAATTTTGACGCTACGATTGTTCAATTATTGACTATGATAGCAAGTTACTATGATTATTATATGTATTTGTGTATTCACTTCTGATATCTTTTGGTTATCACTGGAGATCGAGTGACAGAAAGTCTTTTCAAATCTCGAGCACCTTCCCCAGTATTCACACAGTCTCAAGCCTTCCTTGAAGGGCGATATTCATGCTTTGTTCTCGAAGATGACCATGACTTTAGTTCTGAGTGAACAGGGTCTGAAGTCATGAGTGGCACTTCATTTGAATCAAAGTGAGGGAGAGTTGCTCAATTCGTCAGCTTCCCTCTTGTCCCTATCTGTTGGCATTCCGCAGCAAGATAGACATGAACGCAACAGATGACCAGGGTGCTCTGTATTACGCCAACTCTTTATGCCCCAAAACATGCAGTTGTCTGTCTCCTAGACTGGTAGCCAACCAAGACTGAAAAATTTACCCTGCTATTTACCTATAACTAGGGGTGAGAGTGGTGGAGAAGAGATGGATTCAATCCTTTTCCAAGGACATTAATGCAAAATCAATGCAAACTATTTCAGGCAGAGTTTGAACTTGGTTCACCCATTCCATTTTACAACCTGCTCACTGTCTGGCCATGCACACCTTCTCAGACTAAGATAAGTTTAGTAAATAACAACAGATGCAACAGATGTCTTTGTAAACAGCTACAACAGCTAGGTTGAAGGGTAACAGATAGGATTATGCCGCCTAATTCACTTCAGTCATCCTTATAAGTAACTACTTTGGCCTCAACCATTTTTCTCGACTCAATACCTTATAAAAGAACACTTAACCCAATTCTACCCAATCCTCTCCAGTTTGTATATCTTGTATTTGAAATAAAAAATATACTAATACAAAGCCGTACCTGATTGTGACAATAAGACCAACATACCTGTGTGGATCAAATTAGGGTTCTATTTAAAGTTCCTTGAAGGTTACTACATATTACGAAGTGCCAGGTGGCATCAGATAATGCAGCAGGTGTTTGGCATCCAATAATGCAATAGACCAATGAAATCATGTTGCATAGCAACAAGAATCAAGCCTGGATAGTTCTGGGTCCTTGGGTGGCCAATAGTTTCACCTGAATGAGACTGAGTTCCTAAGTGTCCGTTAAGTTGTTCCCTTGAACTAAAGTAGCGTGCATGGCATCCAAATTTTTCTCTTTATTCAATATTTGACCTTTAGAGTCCTTTACCTACCATCTGGTCCACAATTGATGGTGTAAATATATGACATTCTAAAATGATAAAATTTGTGACGTTAGGATATCAAATATACACCTACTCCATGGCTAAGATAGATGAATAAGTTTCTGAAAGTCAAGTTATGTATGATTGTTACTGATGTGATGAGGAAAACAAAGAAAATAGATTTTTTGATCAGGAGAGTAAAGACATGAAGTTTTCTCGCTTCCTAATAGGAAGTCAAATGAAACCTAATCAGGATATTTCATCACTTCCTGCTAATCCATATATAAAGAAATTCATGTTCCTGTTTGGTTAAACAGAAACTGAATTGCTCCCACTTCCTTGTCTCTATGTACTTGTATTAGAGCGTAACAAATGTCATTTTTTGTCATCATAGAGAATAATGCTAAAAGTGAAAGATTTACAAATGTAATTGCAATTTTTGCCTTGCAGATTCTATGTTAATAGATGTACAATTCATTATTATTAGAGGTTTTTGAGCCCTTGAGCAACAATGTGTACTCAAAAACTTGGACCAATTGTAACTGAAAGGATTCTCCTTAAAGATTAGTAAATGTGATATATACCTCAAGAAGGCTGGAGAATGCACCAGTTGAAATACAGTTATGATAAGACATCAGAGGTAAGGAAACTAGTCCAAATAATTAATGGAATAATGGTAATACTCTGTCTCAGAGCTTCAGACAACAATAATCCATTGTATTTAGCATAAGATTGTTTATTTTTTGGCTGCACAGTGCACATAAATATTTAGATTCTATCTTTATGTTTTTCAAAGAAAAAAAAGAGGGAAAAAAGATTACCCAGAATGTTCTATTTACAGAACTCCTGTAGCAATAAAGATAATTTTTTAGGCGGTACATTTTTTGTGAGTCTCTCGTTGGGAATAAATATTATCTAAATGGTAAAGTCAATATATTGGATAACCCACATTCAATTCAACTGACCATGTCGATTGTCTGTAAGGGTTTTGCAAAGAAATCATTTTTAACCTTTCTTTAATTAGAAAAGGAATATAAAACAGTATTGCAAAAAGAATATAAATTTTAAGATTCTGTTATCTGAAAATAAACTGAATGATTACATATTATCCATTTATAGATGTATGATCAAGTCAGATAACTGTAATGGTTCAGAGTGGCATCTGTATGAGGAGGCACTCAAAAGAAATTAGGATTTGAATGTGATGTATGAACTTGACATATCTACATATTTTGCCTCTGTCATGAGCTGACCCTATTCCTAGCCAGTCTGTCATGTGGTGTGATTCTGGATTGACTTTGTTACATGTGGCTAGTTTTTCTGGTTTTTAAAAGAATGTTTGGCAATTTTTGTGATGGCTGATAGAAAGGAATAGAGTGTGTGCATAAAGTTTCATTTTCTTCTGAGTAAAACTGCAGTTGGAAATATTTTAAAGAGAAAATTCTATACGTATGAATGGTATTTGCGTTTCAAATATTGTGAAAAGTTGCAAGAAAACCAATCACAATCTGGCTGACTTTTAACAAGCTGATATGATGAAAATCTTGAAAAATTTCACCACACAATCAAGGAAGATCTTGTCAGACCATTGATAAGATATTTGAGGAGATTGGTTTGTTGTACAATTGATGCTAACAAAAGTTAACCAAAGATTAGGAAATGAAATGTGCTTTTGTTCACAGAGGATAAAAAAACATTTGTTTGAATATCTATATTTGCAATAACTTTAGGGAGGGAACAAATTCAGAGTGGCCCATATTTTCTTTCCAAAGTTGTGATTTCTTTATAAAAGTTCTGATTCTTTTATTCCTATTCATTCTATCAATTAATATATGATCAACAATCTATCTTCCATTGTATTAACAATTCTTGGTTGCAAGTTTTTTTAGAAAAATCTTTTATCAATTCATATAAAACTTCTTCCTTTAGACTAAAAAATTACAACAAAACAAAGAATATTCTAAAGATATTGAACACTAAAATCAAGTCCTGAAAAATTAAATCTGATTTTCTCGTGGATTTGTAATCTTTAGAGCTTCAGAATTTTTCCAAGACTCATAAATAACAAATTACAGTTGACTGATTGCATAAGCAATAAAGAGCTGAGTGAAATTCAAAGACATTTCTAAGATTTCCATAACATTGTGCAAAAGATGTTCTAGGGAACTAATTACAGAGCAGTCGTCCTTATTTGTTTGTAGATGCGTAAAAAATCCGGGTTCATTCTGGTCCCATCAGATTGCATTAATTTTCTTTTAAAGGGTAACCCAATAGATCACAAGGTTGTCTAGTTGTTAATATTTATAAAAGATCAGAAGAGATGATGTCAAATGTCCCAGTAAAAAAAAAAATTGACACAAGATAAGAGAAACAGATTCAAGGTTCTGTGTAAAAGAAAAATCAAATCAAAAAAGTTCTGTGTTCTAAAGTGGTGGTTAGAAAGTTAGTCTCATAGACAATTACTACTGCAGTGAGTTTAATCATTAGGTGCTTCACACTTGTGCAATGCTAATATCGATAAATTCCAACACATAGCAATTAAAATTCTCTCAGTTTTCTGTACTAAATTCATAAATTTTTCATAAATTGATTTTTTCTGACCAGTTTCCTAGTTTTTGTAGTCTTCTTTCAATGTTTCAGCAACTTTGTCCTCTGGTCTCTCTCACATGACTGTTGCATTCTGGGAATTTCAAATAAAGTGTTTTATTTTACTTACATGCGTATGTTGTTCTCATTCCTTTACCTACCCATCAGTTTCATAGGGAATTTCCTGAACAAGTAACTGTCTATTTTTCCATGTAATGTTGCTCTCCTCTCTGCTGAGCTGGTGTTTATTTCTGCACTACCTTAACCCGCAATTGAACACATGACTTCCAAAGAAATAGATTAGCTTTTTACCAATGCTTTTATCCCCATAAGCCATCTTCCGTAGGCTTTTTTCTGAGCCTTAAATCCTATGTGTTGATATCTGTGTTCAGTCTGTTGACTGAATGATTTTAACATAGCATTTGTGCTAATTCTTTCAATCATCTCATTTTCCATTGTTGTTCTGTATCATTTTGACTTCATATTAGTGTATCCCCTTTTCCATACATGATCAGCCATACCTGATTTCAAAGTTGCTCCATTGATAGAGGCAATGGAGTAATAGGACTCTGGAGATGCTCCAGCTGCAAGTATCTTGTTTGGTTAATTTATATGAAACAAGCCTGAAAGTAAAGACCATAGATGCACAAATTCTTTGCCTTGCACTTTCAGAGTTGGAGGAAACGAGAGGTGGTGAGAGTTTTTCTGTAGGTCAGCCAGTCAGTCAGTGATGATAAATCAGTATTAGAGACGCTTGTGTATCTAAAAACGTTGAGTCAAATTTTCTGCAATGAGAAAATGTTCTTCATGTGAAGAAAAAAATTGAGAAATGTTAGTGCTAAGATCTGAAAAAAAAAAACAGTTCATGCAACAAGCAATATTTGTCTGTGCAGTTAAAAGATAAGCCCAAAGACATCTGCAACATTCTAAGTTTAAAGAAAATGAATTTAAGCATTTTTGTATATTTCCAGTTTTAATAGAATTAAATCAATGCTTATTATCAGTTCCTGTCAGAAGTTGAGGAATTGACAAAAAGCCTGAAGAAAAATGCTGAGAGATTAAAGTTATGAGTGTTCTGACTTTGTGTTTTCCCTGGGTCAGAAGGGTGCGGACCTCAATACATCGCTTGGGATGTGACAAGAAATGAGAAAACCGGAGAGTTGATATTCTGATCAAATGCAAAATAACCTGCCTGTGGCTATAGAGGATTTTGACCAATTCTTGCTGTATAGCAATAATTAACTGACCTTTCATTACATTTTAGCCGGAAGATACAGTGAAATTTTGCTATAGAAGACTAGATAGTACCCATGAAAAATGATGAGATTATTTACACATGGATAAATTACAGAAACATGCATTTTAGTATAAATGTATCTATTGCAAACAAAAAACATGTACCTTAAATCTAAATATTTTTCTGTTGATTTTCAACATCTCTTCATATTTTCTGGCTTGTTTTCTACTTTAAAACATTAAGGTCACAGAATAGGGTAAAATGAAAAATTTCTTAATATGAAGAAAACATTGAGTTTTATTCATGAAAAATCAGAAGTATTACTACTGAGACACTAGGGGCTATAGTACTGATGTACACAGAAAAACAGAGAAAAAAGAGATTTTAGTTTTACCCCCTTTCTCTCATCTTGCTCTGTCATGAGAAAATCAAATCAACAGACAATGACATGGGATTTCGTATAATATATACTTTGTGGGTATTAAAGATTTCATGAATATTGCCCTAATTATTTATCAAAGAGTCCTTTTGTTTTTGTCAGCAATAAAAATTGTTGATTCTCGATTGGGGTTGTTGTAATTATTCATATAATAACCCTATTTTGTCAGCAATGCTTGTCTTAATTTCTGACCCCTGACAAATCTCTTTTTCCTGATTTTTGACATACAGCATGTAGATTGACTGGTACTAAGCTAGTATTACAATGTTTTACTAGGTTGATACAAAAGTACCTTGTGCCATCTCTGGAACAAACTTGGAAATGTCAATGAAATTAGAAATGTTTACTTAGCTTGTACACACATACAGTAAGTATTGTTTAAATAAGAAAAATGATAATCTTACTTGATTCTGGTAAACTCATAGCTGAATATGAAGTGCACATTTGACACTATTTACTCACCGTGTTTGATCTAGGATAAGTGTAGAAGTGAGAAAGTGAATGAATGGAACTTCTGCTAATATTGCAGCAGGAATGAGTACACTTTAGGAATTGGTTGCAAACTCAAACGACTTTGAGCTCAAAGATAAGGAATTCCCTGGAAAAATCTCAGAACTTGAAAATCAATGGATTTGAACTCCTGAAAGATGATGCAGCCCAATTACAGAAAAGTTTCAAGTGGATCGGTCAACTTGTTTGAATAACACACAGGAAAACTACAAAGCACTCAGAGAGTGCATAACTCTTTGACAACATCGTCAGAGGAAGTAATTGTGTATAGATCCAACTCAAAATTTAATGATTTTTTCCGTAGCCCAGCTCTTGTCCTTTCACAAAATTTCATTGAGAATTTTGTGAGATATTGTGTAGAAAGACAAACTTTTAGCAATATAATGTGGAGCGGACATATAACTTCAACGTAGGGCTGGTAATTATGGATAGATCTACTTAGAAACTGAATCTCTTCTTCTGTAACCTATTGTCTACCCTTCAACAAAATTTATTAGGAATTCTTTGTGTTCTTTTGGAGATATTCAGTGAACAGACAGACGGAAAGATGGAAAGACAGACATGACCGAATACATATACCTCTCTTTGTTGGCAGAGGTAAAAAAGACTTTTTCTGGATAAACAGTGATTTTGCTGCACAACAATGACTATCCTTTTGTTTCAAATGTGACAAACAGAGCTAGGATGGGAAGTTCTTCCACATGCTGCATATTCTTGACTGGTTAGCAGTTTCAAAAGCTTGAAGATATAAAAAAATTCCTTAAAGAATTCCTTGATTGAAAACCAAGAATCATTCATACAATTAAGGTGGCAGAGTGTCATTGAAAGTCAGACAAAAATATTTTGAATAATGATGGTATGAATTTATATAAATAAAAGATATTGTTTGATAAAAAAAGTGGACATTTTTGAATCGATCTTTGTATCTCTAGAGCTTAATGATGAAAAAAAAAACATTTATTTTCTGCAATAAAGATTTATTTTTCAACATAATCTTCCATGTCAGTGTAAGTGTCATGGCTCTCAAGAGACAACCCCAATGGAGTATGGTAGCTTCATGCATCAGCTTAGTGATCCTTGCAAGTCTCAAGTTTGGTCGAGACTAGGACTTTATAACTGTAAATTCTTTCTGATCACTTCTTGGCAGGATGCAAGTCCATCTAAGGGATACTTCCACCCTAATCACACTGCTTTAAGTGTACTCAATTAGCTGCTGAGTGCACCAGGGAATTGGTCCTGATGAAGAGTTTTTCACATTTTTCGCTTAAACCAGGAATCAAACTGTTCAAGACCTCCTGTGTGTAAGGTAGACGTGCTAACCATTATTTCGTGCGAGTGTATCAAGCCCAATTCTTCTCTATTAATCATATAGACTGAACAATATACAGTGAAAATTTCAGTTTAAACTTCAGCTAATAACTACATGTTGGGCCACGGACTCATTGATCCACCCTCATATATTTACGTTTATTTATTTTAGTCACCCAGCTCACATCCTCCACTGCCCTAGACCGCAGTTGTGCAAAGACTGTAACACTTTTTATATAGACAGGGCAAGGTCATCAGTTCAAAAACATGATGATTTTTAGCTTTTGAACAGATATCTTGGCTTTTGGCAAGATTTCTTAGCCCAATGCTCCCAGTAATGTTCATAAGTTTTGTTGATTTTTTTTTTACATCCTGGCAACCATAGGAAGATTTCAATACACAGACAGGATGAAGGAAGAAGAAAAAAATGAAAATATGAATGAAGACGCTATTTCCTAAGTTTTAAACCAGATTTCACCTGAGATTTGAAAAAATGCTGAAGTCATACCAGATGCTAGAATTGTTTCAAAATGATGCATCGGAACTGATCAGCCTCTTGACAGAGATTGTTACGCATTTCTGCATGTTAAACAACAGCCCATCTCCTCTGGAAAAATATTATAAGGAACTTTTAAATCATGATTTTTTATCATCATTATTATTTGTAGTTTATGAACAACCCTTGCCCCCCTCACACAGTTCAGCTTGAAAGTGTTTGATTATTATGTGAAGCCAGGTAACCACTCTTCCTTGAGTAAGAATGATAAGCTAAGTAAAAATTTCAATACTATCACCAATTACTTAAATTTTTGTCCTATTTTGCACTTTAACTGAGGGGGGCTTTGTGCTTGGAGGGGCAGGGGTTGTCAGGACTCCTGTACATTCCCCTCTGATGTTAGTGTAAGAACCTAGGTGAAAAGCCTGAATTAATCCATTAAGGTGGTCCAGAGTAATAGTTATCCATTGCAAGATAAAAGCCCCAACTCATAGATAGAATAGAGTTGCCATCTATATTAATAAAAAGGAGATTTTATAGAGTTAGCAATGATGGAAATTCCCGTCCTTTTGCGTTAATAAGTTACGAATAATTTACAAGACAGAAGGCTTTCCCCACTCAGAAGAGTGTAACACAACCTTCTATCATATTTGGACAGGTACTGTACTGAGCAAAGATTAGTAAGCATCAAGTGCAGTAGAAATAGTTTTCTTTTTAACTTATTAAAACATTTACAAGGGGGCAGGGACAATTAGATATATTAGGTGATGGAGTTTTCACAAGTCTTTATATGTCCAGAAACTATGATAAAAATGAGAACAAAAAAAAGAATAATGCGTTAATGATCATTAGAAACAAAACAACTTTGTACAATCTCTCGCTTTTAACTGCTACCATTTCAAATATTTCTAGCTTGAAATGTTCTATATTTAACCAGAAAGAAGAGTGCTAAATAAATGATTCTTGACTTTTCAGAATTCCTCACCAGATCTTCAGGTTTGAATAGGCTTTATTTTCCCTCTAAGCAGAAGGAGGTGGAAGGAAAAAATTGACTCAAAGGTAAAACTTGTCAGAACTTCGCTAGAAAAATTACTTTAGAGAATTAACCCATTAACAGTGAATGACGGAAATTTCAGCCATTGCTATTCTTTGACTAATCCAATAAAATTTTTGTTTAATTGTGATTGATGGCAGCTCAGATCTATCAGTGAGTCGGGGCCTCTATCTTGCAATGGATTGTTTGGGGGTTGATAGGTATGGGTTACATTCAACACATAATTTGATTGGACAAAGGTGACTATAAAAAATATATATTCTCTAATCAAAAATAACAACAAGCATATCATGTGTGTGTGGATTATCGAATTATATCTATGTTCAAAAAAGTCTGTGAAGAAGCCTTTTGGGGTTATGCAAAATTCTGTGTTTGCTTATGGTCATAAATGTATTTTGAATGGTTTTTGAATATGCATGTGTAAGCATTCGTGTGTTAGTCATTAGAAAGGATTAAGTGAAGGAAACAAGTTACATATCAATGAACATTGAGTAAGTAAATATGTATATATGCAAGCAAATGCATGTATGTCCACTTAGTTGTTTGTGGAGCATCAGTAAATGCATCTGTATGCATGAGTTAGTCAACCATCCCCTTATGGTACAAGTCAGTGAAACTCACTGACGAAATGTTGGCTGTAATTGTTTATATATAAAATAACTAGGCCCCCAGACAAACCAATTTTGCTTGCTGAAAGCTGGCTTGTGATTGGTCAAATATTCATAAATATATCCGATACTCAATTTTTAAAATATTTTTCTGTTACATTTTTGGAGGGAAATTCATGGAGCCTATTTTTGTAAAACTTTCGTTCAACTTAGTTTGAGTGGTCCCTACGATTGTCTTCTGATGGACAACGACTTTATTTTGCCGGTGTTGTACAAAAATTCCCCTAGAGTACCTAGCAGGAAAAAAAATCCTTGGTTATATTAAAACATAGAACTTTTAGTAAATTGTGATCGTATAAACGATTTCAACAAGTCTGAATATATATTATTAAAAGTTTGTTTGATTTTTTTGCATTCATTCCAAAAAGTAAATAATCCACATGGTATCGAATTTTGTTTTTATCTGACCACATTTTCTGATCACACAACTTTTTTTTTCTTTTAGGTATCCAAAAATTAATCGAAACAGTTCTAAATTCCATTTCCTGGCTGGTTTCAGTAAAAAAGAAAAAAAAAAAAAAAAAAAAAAAAAAGAAAGATTTCTCCTCTCTCTTTACTCAGCCTCATAGATTTGTTTAACCTCTTCGTCTTCTTGTCTGACGCCTCCCCCCCAAAGAATACGAAATGTTTTAATTCCAGAATAGTATTTTTATTTTAGAATTCAAGGGAAAGAAAAAGAAGAAAAAAAGAAACGAGTTTTTAAATGATGTTGGTTTAAAAAAAAAAAAAAAAAAGAAAGTCATGCCGAGTTGAAGAGTGTGTATTCCAACGGCTAAAAGGAAAACAGGTCGTGTGTATCAATCTTTCGATTCCATGTGTTTTGTTCTTCAATTTTTGGAATGAATGTTTAAAAAAAAAACCCCCAAAAAACCAACAACCCTTTAGTAATGAACATTTAGATAACAAGACTTGTCAAAAGACATTTATACTGTCACCAATTACTAAAAGTTTTGTCATGTTTTAATCTAACCAAGGATTTTTTGTCCAGCTTGGCACTTGAAGGGGTGAAATTTTGTCCAGGAAAAATTGTCTGGGAAATTTATCCGCACCCCTTATTTTGCAATGGATGACTATTACTCCTCGCCGCAGTTGAAGGGTTTCAAACATTAATATATTAATGTTCCTTTGGTAAGTACAGTTTTGTTTTCTGGACGTGAAGTCGTTTATTTAAAAAAAAAAAAAATTCACCATCAACAGGTCGTGATTAATTTCGAAAAAGACATTTTAAAAGGAGCAAAAGATTACATATTTATAAAATTAAAGTTCTTTCAATATACAATATATATTATACTGATAAAAACATTTTGATGATTTTTTTTTGTCAATAATCCACCAACTAAAAAAAACTGAAGAGATGTACGGTCTTTTTTGTTAGTCCTCGGCATACTTTTCATTAACTAAAGAAATCAACATAAAGTTTATTTGGTCAGTCCCAACCGACCAAAATGATTAAGTTGAAATGGGAAGGACGAGAAATAAATTCAAAATATTATTTTCCACTTGCTATGAAAATTATGGTCTTAACGAAAAAGATCCATAATATTTCACCCCTTCGAGTAGGGGTTCTGGAACTGGGGGACGCGTACCCCAAGGGATACACAAGAGAAGTTACGGGACGGGGTGAATTTATGAGGTTGGTAAAAGAATAAAAACAGTGAAATTTCGAAGTAATCAACCAACTAAACTCAATTTCTGTCTTCTAAATCCGACATAGTTGGCAACACAGTAAAAGAATCATTCCGTAAAAAAAAAATCAAACATCTCTGGTTTGCAATAACACGTATATTCGAGTTAGTTCGATTTCCTTGCACACTCTGGGTTTTAAATTAAAACCAAATTTCGTGCAAGGCTGTTATTAATCAAGAATGGTATACGCAGGGCTCTTCAAAGCTATGCCTAGAAATGTATTACTTGTTTGAAGGAGCCAAGTCTAACGATCTCAAAGATGAGACATTAAATTAAAGGAAATTACCAACGAATGCTACGAGTTTGTATAGGATCTATACATTTTACGATATATTCCTCACAATGGATACGCTACGCTGCTAAACAGGACGAACAGGGACGCTGGAAGAAAAAGTTTGAGCACCCCTGCTGTCGAGTCTCTGGATTAAACCGGCAGACACGGTCGAATTATTTCGTTTTATCGACTTTACCAGGGGGTAAACGTGGGGACTACCAAGAAGGAGTGAATTAGAGAGTGAGGGGAAAAAAAAAAAAAAAAAAAAAAAAAAAAAAAAAAAAAAAAAAAACCATCTTCAGGGACAAGATATAGATCCTGGACCCACCTACCATTTGAGCAAAGCATAATTTAAAAACTTCTTTCTAATAGCTAGAATAATAAAAAATATAAAAACGCAGATAATTCCACGTAATCATAAATTATCCTTAAAAACAAATCTGTTGAATCCAATTAGACAGATGGGGTAAAGAAGTTTCGTCGCCTACTGTTCAAAATTCTAGAATTGCCCCCCCCCCGAAAACTTTTCTATTGGGTTCTGCTTAGGCTGTAAATCGATATGAGGTCACTGAAATGATGACTAATTAAAAAGGATTGATTATCGATGAAAAAAATATCGTCGAATCTCAGACAATAGTCGCAAGGCGAGAGAGGAATAAAATACGGCTCAAAATCGTTGGTCAAACTAACATGAAGGAGGGATGATATTTCTTTGCAGACCACATAGAAAGAGTTCAACACCGCGTGCACCCCACAAGGAACGATCTGCATTTTTTTGTCAACCAGCTTATGGGAAACATCTCCACTTGAAGACATGCAGAGTAATATGTCGCTTCCATCAACTGTGTAACCATTAAGGGCAAAAGAGTTGCCGTCCGGAGAAACGCTCAGGTGGGAGTGACTCATAACTATCATACTCTTTTCGTATAAGCTAACTGAACACAGGACTTCACCGGTGAAAGAAAGTATCTCAAGGTAGCCTGGTTGTTTGTCCATGCAGCAAACTAGTTTCTCTTCATTCATCACTTGTACTAAGGAATACGGATGTTTCGTCCAAATATATCTATGGAATCGCGATCTAGAGCCAATTTTCTTAAACCAACTCAAAGACAGGTTGCTCTCCAGAACTACAAATATATTTCCCGCTGAGCTGATGCAACCGTGTTTGGGAGTATTGAACAAATTAAGATACGATAAGAAGACACCTTTACGTGAGAAAGTCTTGAGTTTTTTGTTCACGCCATCAAGTATAATCACTTCTTCTCCATGGTACAACACTTTAACGACTGAACAACAAGGCTCCGAGTTAAGTTTAGCAGAAAAAGTTGTTCTAAGGTCGAATGAAACATTTTTCGTTTCTCTGTCCTCAGAATTACATTTTATGAGTTTTACAGTGGAGGCCTCTGGAGCCATCACTTTTCGTGGGTTAAAATTGATCATCGAATGATTGTAGTCGCGTGGCCCTTCGGTTACTAAATGATAATATGTGCCGTGGATGGATTCAATTTAACTGAATTAAATACTGTGTAGACTTATTCATTTCACTCCTGGGCGGGAAAACTTTTTGGATTAACTCATATTTTTGTTTTCATAAGTTTTACTCAAGTACAGCTTCCCCCACTATCTGAAAGTAGGGTATTCCTATTGACAAATTTTGTAAGCCGAAATGGCATGAAGCGAAAAAAATTTTTTTTTTTCCATTGATATATAAGGGGGGGGGGATTTGAGCGTTCCTTCACCCAAATGATTGTAATGATGTTACGTTTAGCATGGAGGAAGAGGGTGCAAGCGGTGTCTATTTCTTTTCGCTTTTTTCGTAAAAGTGAACTTGAGTGAAGCAGAATATGAATCCAGTAATAGAGGATGTGGCATATGCCTACTTCCAGGGTTTATTTATTTATTTTTTCTATATCAGTGGCGGCGTTAGGTCCGACTCCTCCCTCCTTTTCTATGAAGGAGATATTCTGACAAACCTCTATTTTTAGGATTCAGAACAATAACAAACTACAACAATCAGATTCTGATCTTCGATATCATTTTCATTTTAAACTAGCGGGAAAACCAGGCGTAACCAATGGAAAAAAAGAACTGAACTTCTCCTCATCATCATCATCTTTCAACGTCTGTCGTTGGACATAGACCCTCCCCAGGTTTCGACACATTTTTTATCACGGGCCTCGCAGAGCCAGTATTTTCTGACTTAGTCTAATTCATCTCTCCATCTTGTATTCTGTCGGCCTCTGTTTCACCTGTGATCTCTGGGGATCCATGTTGTGAGTTTTGATGTCCATCGGTTGTCTTTCATTCTTGCAACATGGCCCGCTCATTTAATAGTTTCTATGACATCTCAGACTGCTGTTTCCTTCCTGATATACTGTGCTGTCTTGTGATCTCTCTAAGTAAGGTTGAGCATGATTATCTCATGCACACGTTGCATACTTCTAAGTTTGCAGGTCTGTCTCTTGGTTTGGTTCCATGTTTCAGTTCCATAAAGGACTATCGGGAGAATGCATTGGTTGTATACTCTTCTTTTTAGGATTATTGGGATCATCTGGTTTTTGAAAGTTGAGCTTGCTCTGCCGAAGGCTTGCCATCCTAGAGTGATTCTTCGCTTGATTTCTTCCTCTTCTGAGGATCTCATGGAGATTCATTGTCCTAGGTAGATGTAGTGGTCTACCTTGCCGAGTTTTGCATCATCGATCTTGACAGTTATGTTCTTATCCTCAATATGATTTTTGCACATGATTTTCGTTTTACTGAACTTCATGTGTAGGCCGACTTTTTTGCTTTCTTCGTTTAATTCATCTAGCATTAGTTGGAGGTCGTGTAGGTTCTCTGCGAAAAGGACGATGTCGTCTACAAATCTGAGGTTGTCTATTTTGATTCCTCTATTTTCCCAGTCCAGGTTACGGAAGATCATCTCGAGACAGGCTGCAATGAGTTTGGGTGAGCTGGTATCACGTTGCTTTAGTCCTTTTTGGAGCTGGAACTGTTCAGACTCCTTATGTAGCCTGATGAAGGAGTTGCTGTGATTCTATGTACGTTGCAGTACTTTGACACATACTGGGTCTACGCCTTGTAAGATGATGTCCTTCATGACCATGGGAATTTCTACGGAGTCGAATGCCCTCTTGAAATCTATAAATGCTACAGCGAGTGACATTTTGTGTTCTGCTGCTTTCTCTTTCAGCTGATTTATTGAATTAAAATGGTCCATGGTCGAGTAACTTCTTTTAATTTCAGCCTGTTCTCGTGGGTGGTTTTCATCTGATGCTTTAGTAATCCGGTTGGTGATGATTTTTGTGAAAAGTTTGTGTATGTAGTTGAGTAGGCTTATTAAATGTCTTCTTACACAACACAACTAGTTGAGCGGTGTGACGAGAGCCTGACAATTGTTTGGGTGGATTCAGGGTAATAATTGACAGGATGTGCGTTCGAATCTGTGCATGGATGTCGCACGCCCTTGAGAAGGTTTGCACACACTCCTGGGCATGCCTGTGTAGGTCTGCACATACCGTAAAACAGTTCAATGTAGTCCATGCAACTTTTCATGTCACCGTTATTAAAATGTTTGAAAGCGGTAGTTAAGATTCCAATGATATGAAATTTATAAAACAATTTCTATCCACCCTTAAACGATGTTTCTTTTTACAAATCACAACCTAGTTTAGCATCATAGTAAAAATGTAAAAGAAAATGGGAGTTCAAAAAATCATCTTATTTTGATGTTGACTGAAGTCAAAAACAATTATACAAATTTTCAAAAAAGAACACATCGTTGACAATAAATGTTTACTGAATGTTGGGCAAACCCGACTTATACAAAACGGCTATCGTAGATTTTTATGGGATAAATTGGGGGGAAAAAAGTCGGACAGATCTAGTCGGAAAGGGCTAATCAAGAAGAAACAGGCCTGTTATTTCTTTCTCCTTCATGACCACCACGCAGGCCTAAGCCAACTATTCAATTAACCAGGTATGTTCCCTGTTCTTTCTTTTGTGTCCCTTCTCTAATTAAAGGATCATTTTGCCCACTCACTTGACATGGCAAACTGACACGCCTGCCTGGATCATCTGTGCACACAAACATTACAACAGACAACTATATATATATATATATATATATATATATATATATATATATATAAAATGATGGATTACATTTATTCGGATTCTTATGTACGGTACAGATCAGTGAACAATAATCATGTTTTTTTCTTGATAGCTGTGTGATGGGTGATATTTCTCTGTTACAAGGTTCGCAGTGTCAGATTCAATATTTGATTCATTGATCCTCAAGATAAGATAGATAAGAAAAAGCTGCAGATTAGATTGGGCCAAACGTTGTTGATCTGGTCTTTCGACAACGCTTATGCCTATTACCTACACTGTATTTAATGGATACAGGTGATGTTGGTGACACGCTGGCGTGACTATGATCAAGTCGTCTCGTGAAAGCTCAGGAATAACGGACATCTACCACTGAAGCTGTGAGATTGTTGCATGGATCTACTATACGACACACGAAGAAATGCTTTCGTTGTGTCTCTCTAGTTTGAATGTATGATCTCCAGTCCAGTGATGTTGTTGTCTTCCATGACAAGGGGACTGTTGATGTTGTAGAATCCGTGGGTGCATTTGGAAGTCTAGATCATATCTCCCCGGCCCCTCCTCTACTTCATGCTTGGTGTCTTCTGTCTTGTAAGTCTCTTGTCACACGAGTTGTCGTGCATTCCTGGGCACTACGTTTGTTGCTCTTCATAAAACTCTCTCGATCAGCTCTTTGTCCTTTTGGTATCGTATCGAACACATATCATTAACAAACTGAAATAAGGATGTATGACAGCTCCTTTATCATTAATTAGAATAAAAAACGACAATAAATAAAGTATTAACTTTAGATACGAAAATAAAGTATTAGCTTTAGATACGAAACCTTAAATCTAGCCACATATGCAAAACGCCCCTTCCTTTATCTCCTGTGTAAAAGCCCGGAATGCGCGTATATCAGCGCTTACTTTCTTAATTCTCTCTTGGACCGTTATTATTTCGCCAGCCTCCTGACAGATTCGACGTTTACCGTTTTTTGACTGTGACCAATCACTGTCCTAAACTTTGCCTAAAACATTTTCACAGCAACAAATCACAGCTCCTGTAGCTCAAAAACGTATTCATCTCTCCATCTTCCGTAAAGGAAATGACAATGCATTTACAAGTCACAATTATCTTGTCTTCTGATTCTCCTCACTTCAGGAAGCGCACATTGGTTAAACCCCATGTATTTTCTGTGACCAATATAGTCTTTCCGTCGTGTGTTTTTCAGCGTCTGAGAATGGCCCCTAAGTTGCTCATCAGCGATTGTAAATTCAGGTGTCGTATATCGCCCCAACCGGCAGTTAAGCATACCACTGATAACCTGGTCTCCATAATTATTCCTTGGTCTTCAAAATGCCAAGCCTTATGGATTCAAAGTATTTCAGTTATTTCCGCTCCATTAACGTCGACTACTCCGACTACTTTGCACAGAAATTGTATCCTTCGCTTAAGCGCTATCTTCTATCTTCCTCTTCTACCCAGTTACAGGCTTACACTATATATCCATTCGATCACGGGTCCAATCTCTTTCCCTAATTACCTAGTAATCTCCTCTCAACAGATCTCTTCTATCACGATCGATCTTATTAATGTTTACATGTATTTTCCTTTTAGCTTCATATGTATTACAAAATATTGTTACAAATATCTCATTTGTCGAAACATGAAATGAACGTCCTATTTGTTTGTCTAAACATTTGCATGTGCATTCATTACGATTACAAACCCTGTTCAATCTCCACGTCCATATTCATACATAGCGTAGGAATCCCCCATCTGTCATGACAATTAACGACTACCCTCCATTATCTACACTTGTAGTGACGTCAGCATGTAGCGGTAAACTCAAAGCATGTGGTGACAAATTCAACCACAACCGTCTCATCGCTATACAGACCCAATTACCATTGCTACTCTCCCTCACACAATATAGGAACTATCAAACTTATAGACGTATGAGGGCAACAAAGAACAGACGTAGTATTTCGGCATAACGTTCTAATTAGCCTCATTATTCTGTTGGTTCTGTTAACATGTGCATGTGCATCCAGGTCTTTTTCCTGGGAGGATGATTCCAGAAAGACCTTATCACTGCAATCGTGAAGTCTCATGCCTTAGCTGCTCGTCAGATTTTCGAGCCCAAGTTGAAGTACTTTGCACTTTTCAGTGTGGCTGCCAAACAATCTGCCCAGTCAACCAGGTCAACAAGATCTTACTGGTCGGTATTTACTCACTTCATCACAAAAATAAGATGTGACACAAGGTCATTTTTAATGTGAGGTTCCAGTTACGGGAAAACAACGAAAATTGCTCCAGTCCCAACAACTAGTGTTGCGAAGGCGTCAGAGCGAGCCGACCCTTGCCTTTTAGTGCAACGAAGAGGTGCTTCCCTGGAGCGAACTGCTCCTACGAGACAGGGCTGAGTTATTTTTTGAGGCCACAGGGCGAATCCTAGGCCTCTTGTGATTATCAATACCAAACCTCAGTAAGCCATCATAGGCCACGTCATGGCACCAGCGCAAAGGTACCAACCAAAGCGGGCACTGCAAACAGATTCTACGCTAGGAAACCAGAGGTCAGACTGGTCAGTCTTTTTTCGGTATCTTTCCACGGAGCCGTACATCTTCGTGTCATTTGCGTATATCTCACAGGGTGAGGTGACTACCTCTGGCATGTCATTGATGGAGAAAATGAATAAAACAGGGCCCAATACACTCCTTTGTGAGACTCCGCTGGTGACGGGTTGCCCCCTGGAGAAACGAACATTCGCGGAAAAGCGTTATCTCCTGCCTTCCAAGAAATCTTCACTTCAGTCCTTGACATGTGAATTGATGCCATTAGATGCAAGCTACTTAATCAGTCAGATAGGGAAGAGAATCACATGCCTTGAGAAAGTCAACTTAAACTACGTTCACTGAATTCCCTTCATCCAAGAATTTAGTCCAAGTATCAAGAAGTGCACAACACTCAGTCAGTTCGGTTGTTTCCTTTTAAAGGCACCCTCGCTTCTCTATAAGAGGCTTTGTGCGCCGGTCTGTCGGTCCCCATATTGTTTCTCAGCTGTTTCGAGATTTACTTGAAACTTTGTAGAAAGGTGTCCCTTGATAAGATGCTTTTTACCTAGAAAAATCTACTTGGGGTCACGTGATCTGGCAACAATGATGTTTAAAATTGATTAAAAAGGCTATTTCGAGTTCGATTTACTTGAAATTCGGTAGATAAGTGTCCCTTGATAAGATGTCTCTTACTTCCATTCAGAGCAACGTGGTCCGGTAATTATAGATTTCAAACTTCATATTTTAAAACCAATTTTCTCATCTATTCATTTAATAAATGTTCTTTGATAGGATGCTTCTTTCCTAGAATTAGCTTTTACTCAGGGTCACGTGATCTGGCAATAATGGCGCTTAAACTTTATAGTGGATGCCCAATTGAACTTCCGGCTCTTGGTTATATACAGCAACACGGAGAAAGCCCACCATCAAAGGTAAGTTGTTCAAAACGAAAGCAATTAACCTTAAAAACAAACATGTATTATATCCATTGTCAAATTAGAGTAAAAAAAAAGGACCCCCCTGCTCAAAATTCTGGATCCGACCCTGTGCTCTACTAGTGTTCGGAAATTGTTTAATTATTGATATAATGTATCTTTTCGCAAATGAACAGGTCCTTAATCCAGTTTTGATCATATTCTGATTGAGGGAAGAGATGTTTGGAAACTTCTTTGGAAATTTCCAAGTGTACAATTAAAATTTCAATTATGTTTTGAGGTACTTCTGTCCTTGAGCAAATAGGGTTGGAAATGAATCAAGAACTTTAAAAAAAAATCTTTTCAAGTCAATTTTCCCACAGTTCTAATTTTGTAATTGTGGCTTCTAGTTCATCTTCGACTCAGAAAATGTCCAGTCGTTCTTTGAAAACTTAAATTTAATTCGTTTGAGAAATAAGAAAAAAATGTCAGTTAAATATTCCATCTTCACTAACTGAGAGAAGTCATTCAAGCGCACTTTCAAAGTGTGATTTTTTTATCAAGTAAAAATACCCGTATTTTGCCACGAAGTTTGAAAATGCGATTCAAAATTCTCTCTCGAGACGACCAAGTTCAGTTTGAAGAAATGGTTGTTTATGATGGCTTTCCGTTTCATTTGATAAAACTTGGACTATTCGATTTTTTAGTGGGTGATTCTTAATAAAATTTACGTTGTTTTGAATTCTGCTGGCATTTTCCTGACAGCAAGTGATTCGCAATTGTGCAACCATGGGGAGCCGCTGATGGGGGGGGGGGAACAAACGGGCCATTTGCATCCCCCTGGACCGGACGTTTGAAAGTTGGAATCTTAGAGTCAATAAAGGATAATAGTGCTGTGCAAATAACCTCAACTTGATGAACCCATGTAAAAAGGTGGTATTATTCTTCTCTGGTAACAGGATTGCCGCTAAGAGATATTCCGAATATATACTTCTGCCTTTTTCTTCTCTAGGGAAATATCCTTTTGTCCTCACGCTCAAGGAAGCAACTGTGTGTCCATATTGCATGTGGAGCTTCCTTTTAAATTGAACATATTCCCTTTATTGCTTCAGTTGTAGCGCTATCAGTACTAACACCAACACATTTAGACCATTTCAGCTCAGGTATCCTAATTTTGAATTATTCGTTTGAATTTTCAACTGTAGGCCCCGGACATTATCTGATAGAACTCTAGAGATGTACATACCACAGTTTCGAAGCCACACCACAAACAGTATTTCTATCTTGGAAAGTTTTTTTTTATAAGAAATATCATTAAAGTTGTTGGAGAACAAGAATATGGAATTTTATTGGATGAAATGGAGGAGACCATTTGGTAGAATAGGGACAATAGATTGTTGAATAGAATTTTCCAATATTTCTTCACGGCAGTTCCAATACTAATTGTCGTTTGTTGTCTTTGATGCAGACATATTCAATCATTTTTTCAGTGAAGAACTACAAAAAAAATCTTTGAAAAAACACAGCCTTTGAAATTTCATTTCAAAGATTAAGTATTTCCGTACAGCTTCTAATTTTTTTGTTCACATATTCTAAAGAAAGGATTGACATTATGACTCATTTAGTAATTATCTAAATTGTTTAAGATGCTGTATTAACCCAAACATGGTTGGACAAAGTGTCTTTAGAGCGTTCAGCAAAAGGCGTGCAAGCCAATGAAAGTGGGTGAGATACTATCATGTTTTCCTGTGGTTAGTTTTTGAGCCCAGGTAATAGTCAGGATCTTCAGTGCTATTCTATAAGGGAGGCATGTCCTGCAAGATTGATGTGGCATAATCTTTTAACTCTTATTTCTCCGATTTGAGCCTGGAATGTTGTCAAATTTTATTGTGGGTGAGCATGCGCATCCCTTTTCTTACACGTCATGTCTGATACTTGAGTCTGTGTGTTCTTGAGATTATCCTGTCCTTCCTGACCTCTGTGTTGAACTTGTGACCTTCCACTGAACTTTGCATGCACTTTCATGTCTCGGTGAGAGGGGATGCGCTTGTTACCTCTGAAAAAGATTCGACAATATTACACAAACCTGCGGGGGAGGGGTACATGGCCGGAACGTTGTTGGAAAACAAACAAACCAAGAAACCAATTGAGACGAAGAAATTGGTTCGAGCCAACAACATACTATGATTAAAACACCTTGTCCTACAAAATATAGACAACAGCTGTTATCGGCCTCATCCCTTTGGGAACGCCGCGGGCATTAGAGAATTCGTGACCCTACCCCTCTTAGTGCAACGGGGAAATGTAAGCTGGGGTAAGGGGTCCCTTGGAATCAGACATCATACTTCGAGGGTCGACAAAACTCGCGGTGTAGAGTAGATAACGAAGTTTGTGCCAATCATTTATTTTAGTTTGGTCTAAAAAGCAAAGATAGGAGGTACATACTTCAACACATAATTTTAATCACACTTTAAATCCCAGATGCCTTGGATCCCATACATTTTAATTGATGTAAAAGTAATTGTGTTAATATCAATAAGATTGCCGAGCCCTGCCGTAGGGCAACAGTTAGCATGCTTGTTAATCCCATGCAGAGCTTAACAACGGTAATGAATTCAATCCTTGTAGGTTAGCCCACAATTTCGGTCTTTTGTTCGACTAAGCTAAGCTTAGTAAAAACTCTTCGATGTCACACCGATCTGGGTGTCTCAACACTTGTATCCTTGTGCCGAAGAAAGTTGAGCACAGTAAAAATCCATATAGATGCCTTGCCGTTGAGCAATGATCCCGAGACTAATCTTGCAGACCATTACTGCTGTGGTCAGTTCAATCCTCATTTGGCGCTCAGTACCCATGACCCTGTGCCTGACTACGCTATACTCTGTGGATACATGAGCACACTGCTGTGGAATACTGGTCAGCAAGCTGGACATTCTCTGCCTGAATGTCACGTTTTCCATTTGGGGTAGATCAAACATCCCCTTTGAATCAGCGAAAAAAACAAAACATTTTTAAGCCAAGCAAAACAAGATAGACATTAATTTTGAACAGCCTTTTCAGGAGCCAAATTTTCAGACACTTTGTCAGTGACAAGCGGGCGATCGCCTGAGTGCCAGGTGTACTCGATAACCTGATGCAGCGGACCCATCGTCCGAAGAGGTGACCAAGCAGCAAATTCCATCGATTACAAGGAACTGTGAAACTCTAACATGCATCTCATCAGACACCAAATAACATACTCAATCAAGTACAAAAAACTTAGTCACTCAACAACATTCAGTCTCTTATCATTCAAGTATATCAACTTGAAACACACACGGGAAAAAAGATTCTAACAACACAATCAAGTTGAACTTGAAAGAAAAGTTTATAAAACAAGTTCTTTGTTAACGAACAACGGTACTTATCAGAATTTGAAGTCCGAAATTGAACGTGGATGATGTCACAGAAACATGCGAATTAGTCACACATAAAGTGACAAATTAGTTCTACTAATATTGTTTTACATATTTCTCAACGGTACATTACGTCTAAAATTGAAGTTCTGTCCTGCTTGCTTGTATTTAAATAAACTGACGATAAAAGACTGATGAAATGTTTCCACCCTTTTACGGCTTGGAACTGTTTTAAAATGAAACGACTTTTAACTGATTTTAAATGACTTTTCAAGTTAGTAAAATGCAGGCAATGGGGAATGCAAGGGGTGAAACGGCGCTTATCAGCTCACTTTTTATGTTACTAGTTCACAAATTTCTTTGACGCCATCAACCTTCCATTTCGAACCTCCAATTTTGACAAGTCCCTGAATAACTTTGCCAGTGTGCAAGCTTCGTTCAACCGGACTCTTTGCAGCTCCACACCGGGTTCGGCAACACACAGTAGACTTTGTCAAAATTTTGGACTGCATCACTCACGCACTCTTACACTCACCAATGACCTTTAATCTCAAGAACTTTATTAAAAAAAACATTCACACTTAATTTACTTGGACTATGTTCAACTTATGCAAATTTCTGTCTAAATCTTTGAGATGGGGGTTCTATATGCATTTTTTCCGGATTATTGTCCTCAGCTCGGTTGTTGTTTTTAGCCCAACGTGTTGGCCGTTGTTTTTCAGGTGTATCATAAGTGTGGGGGTTGAAATGATGGGACGGGGCCCTGCTTCGAGGTGTGGGGGCTGGATAGTTTTCATTCTGCAACCAAGATAAGGACAACAGTGTGAAAAAAAAACTACGCCGATATTTTTTTGGACGGTTGTCCTTATAATAAATATCATAGATATTCATGATAAACCAACATTCATGTTCGGGACTATCTTAGATGAACAATGCAGTTTTAATTTACTTGCTAACATTTCATTTCTGTCCAATTCGTACATAAACACTGATGGATGTAGTATGTTCATTATGTACTACATCAGTGATTCCCAAACCTTTTCAAATCACGGTGTCTTCAGTGTGTAAGTCAGAAAGTACTTAGCATTCACGAGTTCTCCACAAGCAGAGGTAGAATGGCAGCTTGGAACATATTGTCAACCATTGGTTTATAATTGGGATCACTTTATCATACCCCCATAAACCAGTCTCGGAGAAGGATGTTGAAGTGATCCAAATATTCGAATATCCATCGAGCTACGGTGCACACTTTGAGAATCACTGCACTACACAGAACCATATATACATATAGTAACACAAAAAAAAAAAAAAAAATAGAGGGAACTTCACACCGTGTTTCGCGAGAAATGCTCATCAGAAGTGACTTGAGAATGCAAAGGTATAGCAGGGAATCTCAAACAAGTCCGTTATTTGTATTGCTTTAGCATCATTAAAAAAATCAATCAGATTTTCTTATTTCTGTTTCGAAAACTTGAATTCACGACTACTTGTAGCTGGGTAGACACGAGTCAATGTTTACTTGGGCCGTTTCCAGGAGCAAGGCAGATCCATGTGGTTTCAGATGGTGTCCCCCCTCTTTATTTCTTTTCTTCTTTTCTGCTTTTAATTTCAAATGAATTATATCAGAAGTAATCGTTTATTCTCTTGGAGTCCTATTTTGATGTGATTGGATTTTCTTTGTGTGTTTATCATTATTGGGATATTTACTTTACGGAGTTTCAATGGTAATTAAACCGCTGTTAATTGCTAGATATTCATTTATGTGATTTATTTTCTTTTCTGCTTTTTTGATCATCTTTACTGAAGTAATCTATGTATAGTTCTTGATTTATGATGAAGTCTATTGTTTCATTTGTTTTACGCACCGATATTATTTTTCGTTAATCCTATTAAATCTATAATAGATGTTTTAATTAGTTTTACTATATTCGTTGGTGTGTGTTTATCATTCTACTCATTCTCTGACTCCCTACGTTTTTCTTATTCTACTTTCCAGTGATGTTTAGTTACTTGTTCTATAGCTCGTTGTTAATGGGATGAAATTTTAGAGGGGAGCCTATAATTCATTTGAGAAATAAATCAATCTTAGAAAAATTCTAGAACTTTCTCACCCCTTCTTACCCTTCCGTGTCTATCTGGTGGGAAATGTTCCATTATTTTACATCAGTTACACTTATACATTCATTAGTATTATGACAAGCTGCGTTTTTTTTCTTATCTTTTAGCTTTAATTATGAGTATCATTCAGATGATTCCAACTTGAATTTTTTCGGTGTTGCAGCATTTCGAAAACGATTCATTTCTTTTGTTGGGCAAAATTCTTTTGTTCTTAAAGGTCAGGATTCTGGATTTCTCTTCTCAACAGATGTAGCATGTACTGTTGAGGCTATCTTTGGGTCTCGATTAAGTGTTAAGTTCGCCTTGGTTTTTTTTTCTAATGATATCAAAATGCTCTATCTACATGTTATGTAGATATTGAGCAATTATATGAAATTATAATTACTACCTTTTGAGTTTATTTTGGAACTCTTAAATTTGACTTTATTATTGCAATTAGTCAGATCTGGAATTGAAACGTTTGAATCTCAGACATGAATAACAAAGAGAGTGTAAAAGAAAGTGTGATTCCATGACGTCATGTCGTGTCAACTCGCGTTCCCGAATTCTTGGTAAACATTTTTGTAAACATTGACTTTCTGTAATGAAAAATATTTTTGTATGATAAGTATACATATTTCATTTATTTTTTCTTTTCAATGAAAATCACCTTGCTTCTAAGGATATCATTAAAACGGTTAATATAATAACTGAACCATTATACAATATAAAAACATGAAAATTTTTAAAATGCAGTAGATATTCGTTTGGGAGGCATTTGTCCGACCGTGTCATTTATAATTTGGCTGAGCAGGCATTTCCTTTCTTTCTTGATTTCGACACCAGTTGAAGTTTAACCATTAGGTTCAGTAGGCCTTTTCTTTCTCTTGTTACACTCTTACTATTGAGTTTTGACTTCACTTTCTTATGACGGATGATAATGACCAGATAAAAAAAACGTGTGACGTTATACACTAGTAACAGTGGCGTACACAAAAACTGATGACGAATTCGACTCCGGTTGACTTGTTCTGCTAAAGTTAGCAAATCCCATTTACAGGAATAATTAATAAAAGAGTTGAAATGAAATGCGTAGTTTTGAAACAATATTGCAGGGAGAAATGACTTCCGTTTTGTTTACTTTTTAGAGCTTGTTTTCTTTCATCAAAAAGTAGTAGCTGGAAACATTTCAGCAGTCTTTTATCGTCGGTCATTGGAAATCATAGGCGTCGCAGAGCCAATACTTTCAGAACTTGTCTAGTTCGTCTATCCATCTTGTATTCTGTCGGCCTCGGTTACGCACGTGATCTCTGGGGATCCATGTTGTGGTTAGTCGTGATGTCCATCGGTTGTCTGCCATTCTTGCAACATGACCAGCCCGCACAAAAACTGGTTTTGTATGTTTGTCACTGTGTCAACCCCCTTGAGGATTGACACAACTCAACCAAATCTGGTACGCATATTTAGTGGACCAACGGAAGGGAAATAGGACCATTTTTTTTCCGAAAGAGGTATTAGAGGGGGTTCTATTAACAATGTGACCAATGCTTAACTGAACCCTTATTTTCTGTTCAATGTACATAAACAAATATGTGTAATAGCTGGAAACCCACCGACAGAACGTGTTTTCAGCCACCCGCTGGAGGAGGCGGGTGGGGTGTTCTGCACGGAAAGGTGGCTTGCTATCGGACGGTTTTCCGTTAGTAATACACGAAAGCATTTCATTGTTATTGTTAACAAACCTCTTGTTTCTTCATTCTTAGATACTATATTTGATGTGAATTTGCAAGTGTCCCATCACGTTTATCAGCAATGCTACCTGTTACCCTTTGTAATCCATTTCCTAAAACTAATATCATGGTAGAAGAAGGCAGAAGATATAAATCATATTTCCACTGCATTCTACAAATGATGACAACTGATTCTCTACAATGGTGTTATTTATATCAAGGTAACTAAAATTAGATCGTGAAATCAATTTCATAGCAGTTAGGAACGAGAAGAAAAATTTTTCCTTACTACCCTGAGTTATCTAATCAGGGTCGTACAGAGGGGAAACAATATTTTTTTCTAGGGGGTGGGGGGCATTGGTGGTTAACCAAAATAAATGCAACTAGGTATTTCGGGGGTGCTGTCACTCCACATGGGGTTCAAAAGCGAAGGCCTGGAAAATCTCGAATTTCCTAGCATCTTAGAACACGAATTCCTTGTATTATAGCTCTCTGAGAGGAAAAATTTTTTTTTGATCAGCAAAAGTTTTTTTTAGCACTCCCCGCTTGTTACAGGCCTAGCTAGTACAGATTTTCCACGGGTTTTGATTATTTTAGTAACTGCCACTATAAAACGTATTCTTCACTTAAGCATGGGCAAGAAAACACCACCAAATGAAATATAGGCATACTCTGCTTTTCAAAAAAAGATATCTGGATGGAAAGTAGGTTTCTAAATTAGATTTGATCTTCTGCAAGTCAACAACTACTCATAGCTCAGACAGCAAAGCAGCTGGTGGGTTCAACCATGCTTCTCTCTGGCAAAAGGCACGCGAGTTTGAGCCGCACCGAGAGCTTATTCTTCATTTCAGAACAGCACTGTTTACTCACTGCCACAGATGAACATCCTCAGTTAGGTTGTAACAAAAAAAAAAAAAAAAAAAATTAAGATGAAAGAAAATCATTGTCAAAAATTGATAACGATTTGTTGTATTTTAGAAACATTTTTGGATCAACAAGTAGATAACATCAAAATCTACAATCAAAATTTTGTCTTTCAAGCATCTCTTTTTCATACCTTGTAAACAAAGGATTTTATTCATTGTTGCTCTATAAAAATCCAAACTGTTTTATCATAAAAATTTGATTGCAATCGCAAACTGAAAAGCATACAACACGCACATGAGAGAATCATACTCAACCTTACATGGAGAGATCACAAGACAGCACAGTATATAAAGAAGAAAATGGGAGTCTGAGACATCATAGAATCTATTAAAAAAACTTAAACGGCAATGGGCAGGTCATGTTGCAAGAATGATGGATAACCGATAGACTTTGCGACTTACGACATGGATCTTCAGAGATCACAGGTGAAACAGAGGCCGACAGAATACAAGATAGAGAGATGAACTAGATAAATTTAGAAAAATAGTGGCTGTGTGACGCCCATGATAGAGAATTGTGGTTAATCCTGGGGAAGGTCTGTGTCCAACAATAGACGTTAAAAGACTGATGATGATGATGATGATGAATGAAAATATTTTGGAGAATAGATATGGACACTTTTCATATTCTTTAAACATTATGGCAGTGGTTCTTAATCTTTTTCACTTCATGTCCCACCTTGACAACAGAAGAAATTTGATGTCCCTTTACCATGGAAAATAAAAAAAGGAATTAAATTATACACAATACAGGAAAAAGAATCTCATTCTTGAGTGGAGAGATATCTATAAACAAACAAATTCTTTATGGAAAAAAAAATAAAAAGAAGATATATAAACTTGAGGGCACTTACTGGAATTTTGTTATTTCTTCATAGATTAAAATTTAGTAACAACAACGCAATTACCTTTTCGCTTTTATACTTCACAAATTAATCATTAGTTACAATGGAAGCCATATCAAAATTAGGAATTATTAGTATTTTGCGATTAGGAATTAGTCAATTAAGCCTCCATACAACTGGGTTTTGAGGGACAAAACCCTTTTCACTCTTCACACCCACATTCCAAATCGCCCCCTTGTGAGTTGTGTGTTCCTCAGTCAGGATTCCCGCATTACAGTAAATATTTTTTCCACGTAGTATCTCCAATTTGAACAACAACAACAAAAAAAAAAAAATCCTACCATCTTTAGCTGATTTACAACAAATGAAAATCTTCATTAGCAGAGATTGATATTATTGAAATGGCTTTTCTGATAAAGTCATTGTATCTCAATTTCAAAAGCCTAAACCAGCTTTTGAAGAGTTCATCCTATTAATTTAATGTCACTTGGAAGATTTCACAATTTTGCTGGAATCAAACAAAAATTAAAACTGTATAATCTTCTCAGCTCTTGCATAAGCGTAAAGCCGTGATTTTAGCACAGGAGGAAAGAAAAAAAAAAAAAGAAAGAAAAGACTACAAACAAGAGAAACGTGAAATTAAAATTTCATCAGATTGATAAAACACAACAGGTTTCTCCTGCTATCCGAAAGTTATGTTCTCATCTAACCTTTTGTAAGTATAAATTGCCTGAAGTGAAGAAGCAAATAATATTCAAATAGGAAAAATGCTTTGAGAGTTCCCAGACACAAAATAACATTCTTCTATGTCTGCCAGTTTTACACCAAGCTCTCTTAAGCTTTTATGATGCCTCAGAACACATCTTGCAAACAGATGTACAAAATGAATCAAGATAAAGTACAGATGCTCAGACGCAGTACAAAGCTTTGACAACTTGAGGTTTTTTTTGTTTTTTCAAAGAAGTTAAGTGGCATAGAGTGAAGTTTCAAAAAGTGAAGGATACCTGATTATCTGTTTTCAAAACTTTATTTGAATCACTTAAAACAATAATTGCTTACAATTTATCTTTAATTTTGGTAAAGTGGGTGTGTTACAATATTAAGTAACAGAAAGTGGGAGTAGGAAAAACTGTTCTAAGAGAGGCTTTGCCTAGAAAATCAGCATTAAAATTCTTACATCTAACCTGAGCTTGAAAGGTAAACTCTAGCACTGGTGAGAAATACATAACTACCTCATGAGGTGTTATACATAAGTTAAACAAATTAATCATGAACATAGGATTTTATTTTTTGTGAATTTCAATTTATATTATGATTTGGCTGTAGTGGAGGGAAATGAAGTCCTGAAATTTGATTTAAGGCACATTAATTTCCATGATTTTTTGCAGGAGCAAACCCAGAGAATACTACATTTTATCCATCAAGATTTGTATTTCAAGTAAAATTACTTCAGATGACTTTGATGTTAATGCAAGCAGCAAATAGTGGAGCTGACATACGTGCATGACCAGCAATAAACAGCTTTAAAATTTAAAAGGGAAAAAAATATAAGTCCTTGTTTGCCAGCACAGATTATGGGGAGTTTTCACACAGAAATAATTGATGAAATGGTCAGATGAATATATTCGTTATTTGATGGTAAGAGCAGTAGTGTAGTGCTGGGGGGGAAAAAAAAAGAAAAAAAAGAGAATGTAGGGTTGCCTGCTCTCGGGTGGGGGAAGCATCTTTATCCTATACTTTTTAACTTAAAAAACAAAACAAAAAAAACGAAAAAAACAATCTATATCAGAGACATTTTGAAGCCATATAGGACGATCATTTGGACATATATTGGTCAATTTTCCTTACAAATCATTCATCAAATAGAGAATTTTACTATGTATAAATACTAACGGAATGTCGTTCTCTCTCCCTCAAAAGTACGGGAACATCATTCCTTCAATACTATTGTGTGAGAGTATCTAAAAGGTAGGAGAGAGAAAAATAGATGACACATTCATTCTTGATTAGCAATTTTTCTTCATAAGAGCTTCTCTTGGATGAATTATCCACTTAAAGAGATGTAAAAAAAAGTGTTCAAAATATTGCATTGATTTTCATTCATTTATTTAATTACACTTAACTATACTTCAAGAAGATACAAACCAAGATCTTGCACAGGTATGCTTAAGCCTAAGCAACGTCATGGTATAGGCCTTTTTGATTTCTCTATAAATGCTAGGAACAAATTGCCTCATTATGTTGTCCCCAGCTTCACATTGGATTCAAAGCCAATTACAACCAAGAAATTCAATCAGGAGTTTTTACAAATTTCATGCGAAATGGAAGCATGTTGATTTTAAAATGAATACGTCAATGTTCAACCAATTTAGTAAATTTTGAAAATACATTAATAAAAATTTTGAAGTTTATCCATCCTTCAACGTGTTTTATAGGAGTTCACATATCTAAAGATTTTTAAAAATCTTCAAACCTGAAAAAAAGCGTAGAATTTTTTTAAAAAATCGGCAATTTAAAAAAATTGCTGGAACTTTATAGAATATTTGTCCACTCGAGACACAAAATAACTACAAGTTGGACAAAAAGTTAAAGAAAAAATATCTTATTTCTTCCAATATTTTTTAGTTTTATTACCACTTTTTACAAGATGTTTTTCTTGAGGCATCATCTTTAAAAAAATTGATAACTGTCATCTTCAAATCTTTTTTTGCCAAGATTGATAAATATCAGCATAACATCCACACAAAGAACAACATACATCAGAAGCCAGGCTGGTAGATGGGTCAATTTGTTAAGGAATGTAATGATGTCTGAGGATTCATTCCAGGTTGGAAATACTTGTAATCACAACAAATCACAGGAGAAACCATCAAAAGTCAAGGCGATCAGTATACATGATTTTATAAAAATCATGATATTGAAGTGAACAACACAAAGGAAGATAGAGACTACGTTTTTTATTCTAAAATCATTTTTATTATTCAAAATATCTAATGAAATGAATAAAAAATAGTCAAATGGAAGATGTTGCTCAAATTCTGGATGGAGGGGGATCCAAAATGCTTGATGCTCAGCGAATGGTGTCAATCTTGAGAGTCTTGACAGATTTCATCAGGTCTGCAATCTCTTCATTCCTATAGGAACAAAACCAAACAATCATTTTATTATTCAATTTTTATCATTAGATGAAGTATTGTAACCCTTTGTATTAGTTTTGACTATTATTTTTCTTCACCTTAATTCTTATTCGTTTTTTTCACAACTCAATTTAATGTCCCGAATTTAATTGTGATAAAAACAACTAAAAATTAAAGTGAATGTAAATAGTTGTCAAAATTAATTCTGTGGTAAAAACAAACAAGTTAAGCATATATTTGGATCAAAAAACAATTTTGCACACTGAAAGTATAACTTTGAGATCTTACAATTATTTTTCAATTTGGCATTCAATTCATACCATATTGCTAAGAGAATGTTGTAAAATATCAAATGAATGAAGAAAATTGATAGTTTTAATGAAAAGAATGACTAGAAAAATGTACAGAAATAACCAGGAAAGGATTCCAACTCATTGCCATCATCATCAATTGACCTAATCGACCTTTTACATAAAGATTTTCTATCTTTTGGTAGTACAAGCAAACCACTAATTCATATATATTTGGTTGAGATTTCAATTGATTATATAAGATATGACAAAATCAATGAACAGATGTTCAAGAAGTTCTTTTGATAATTCAACTTATTCTTCTTGTTAACTTTGTTATTCAGACAATGTTTTGGCCACTCAATTCTACAGTCTTCCCCAGGTGTAATTTGTAATATCCATAAGGAAAGAAAGGATCTCTGGAGTACAGCTTATTCCGTAATTTTCAGCATGAAAATGTTTTCAATTCCCTTCTTTGTCAAGCAAAGAATTCCATTTTTTTTATCCCTACTGAGCACCAAAATCCACACTGGTCTGACATGTACAATATGACATATCCACACTGGTCTGATTTATACAATTAGTTGACAAGCTACGATGTATCAACTTATCGGCCAATGGTGGAAATCAGACTGGAGTGGATTTCAACTCAGTGTGGCTGAAACATTGTGTGAACAGCGAAGTTAATAAAAAGTAGTTCAATTGTCCAAAAAACTCATTGAATGTTAATGACTCTTTTTGAAATTGTAGACAATGAGCAAATGGTTTGTGCTATTGCATCATGCTGAAAATAACTTGAATTCTAAAGAATAGTTTTTGCAATTTTCTGAGGATTAGAATTATAGTGTTCAAGTTTCCAGCCATACAATAAGTATTATATAAGTACAATACTTGTATATTATGTGCACAGATAATGATGGACAATGAAATCTTGGAAAAGAAACATCTCTTGCATATAATATGCACCAACTTTTACACGACCAACATGAAATTTACATCTTGAATGCATACTTGTGAAATATAATGAACATCTAATACATTATCGTTACTATAGAAAAATCTAACATTTTCAAAGTGATTTAAACTCTTGGTTACACATCAGTCAGCTTGGGCAATAGATATAACTTACTTTCAGTCATGCCTTTCTGAATATGGCCACACACTTGGCCAGGGAAAAAAAAAAGAGTAATAATCAGTTCTCATGTGTAATGCACACCTCTAATTTTTAGGTTTAAAAAAACTGGACACAAAGCACATATTATACAGGAACAAATACAGTATTTCAAGTAAAGTAATATGGTTAATTATTTAGGAGCTACTGCAAACAAAAACATTCAAATCTCTTTCTAATTTTCAAAGTATCTTTGTAAAATGTTAAAACTTATTATTCATTATTGGCTTTTATTTTAATTTTACTTGGTGCAATTGTTTGATATTTGTTTTTTTTACATTTTTGGAAAGAACATTATAAAACAAGATATTTCAGTAGCAAACAATTCATTACTGAACACAGCATAGGTGTACAAAAACTCTTTTGCTAAGGGAGGCAGATGGCTTGATTTTTCCGAATATCTGTATAGTTTTGCTTGAATTACACCGATTTACTTAAAATTTTACACTATTTTTCTATAATTGGGGAGAAGTCACCCTTACATCCCCTTGCTCATACACCTATGGGGAAAAGTATCAATTACTATAGTCATCTTATTTATTGAATTTACCTACATTTTTATTCATAGCTATTTCCAAAATTCCTGGCCTCCTTCAAATCAAAACTCAAAAAGCCAATCAATTGATACAGTGCCAGACCATTTCTCTGGCTTCAAGATAAGAGGAATTACCAGAAAACTTATATTTTAAACTTGCAGCCTTCATAGTAGTTCACCACAATGCTGCTTTGAAGTAATGACCACTGGGTAATAGCAAAAAAAAAGTCACCCCAAATGTTGAATTGACTAAAGATTAGTGGATTAAGATTGATTAAACAGACTTCATTTTTGAAGCGGATTAATTTCTTTATGTTTGAAAACAGTTCCACTTTTTTACCTGTCTTTGTTTACTTTTCAACATATATTTTGTATCCTATATTTCAAGTAGATCAATAAAGATATAACTGACTCAGCTTGAGAAGAGAATCAATTTTCCTATGTTGAATCCAATTTTGTTTTTTTACTTGTCTATTTTATATTTTAAGTATACATCAAGCCTTGTTTCATCACCACCCCAACCCTGGATACCTCCAGTCCCCACAAGCCTTGTTCCATTATCCCCCAACCCTGGACACCTCCAGTCCCCAAGCTTGCCAGATAAAATGGCCAGGTACTTATACAGATTGACATTATTTCATTATTTAGTATTCATTTTTATTGTTAGATGAAGTATCATAATCCATCATATTAGTTTTGACTACTATTTACCCGCATCTTAATTTTTCTTTTTTTCTCTTTAAATAACAACTCAACTAAAGTCGTAACTCTATGTTGAGTGGTCAAAGCAGCTGGGTATAAATGGCTTGCCTTTGGCTAGAGGGATGTGAGTTTGAATCTTATTTGGAGCTTACTCTTTATTTCTGATCTGTGCTGTTCGTTCACTACTATAGAATAACGACCCTTTGAGATATGAACTGAAGGTAAAAACTAGTCAAAATCCACACAAAACAGTTCAAATTCATTGACCGAAAGGGACAACAAAAGAAAACAAATCAATGAACAGGTTGACTCTATTGTTTGTTTATAATGGAGAATATCACTCACAATGAAAGAAACAATTTACATTTTTGGTTCAAGTGAAAAGTTATATTAGGGGAAAATGTGTGAGGGGATACCTATGTTTTCTCCAGTTTTTTTATGGTCCTCATGGGACCAAAAAGCCTAAAAGCAAGAAGTGGAGTGTATAGAAAATACTTTTATTTCTAAGATGATCATTGATTTCTTTTATCTGAAGTTAATGAAACAAAGGTCACTTGCTAATAACAAGATGTGTCTAATAAAAGAATTTTTTTGGGAGTATAGAGTTTTCTCTATTATTCATTCATTATTATTTAATCTAATATTTTTCTTTCATTTATGCACCAATTTGTACACATTATAATCTTTCTATAATCCTGCAAACATTTGATGCTACAAACAGAAAGAACTATGTGTTAATTGCTTTTTCGGTGAAATAATTTCATTATTGAACCCTTTTTTCCATTATCTGACACTTTCAAAATTTGTCTGCGGCATTTAGAATTTTACTGCGCAGCATAATTTTTTTTTGGTGCACGGCCATGCAGCTTAGAGGGAACTCTGAAGGACACCAACTTTTTCTTTCGCTGAAATATCTTAAATAAATAAAAAGCAAAACAGATGAGTTGAAAACTTTCAGCCCAATCTCAGCTACTGAGGTAGAGGGGTCATAATAACTGGATTCTTTGAAAGTATGTTTTTTTTGTATTAGGCTCATTTGGCCAAGTATTTTTTTCTTTTAAAAATGAAGGAAATCAAAAAAGCAGTCAGAAAAAGTTACTGCATTTATAAATCATCCAATTAAAATAACTTTTTCATTTTTAAATGTGCACTTGAGCAACAGTCTTCGTTTATGAACAAGGGAATGCTGTTCAGGGGAAAAGATTGAGGGTAGGGCAGATTTATAATTAATTAATGGATTCTGCCCAAGGATACTGCAGAAGGAAGCAACATTTGGGTAGAGCGAAGGAACCACAAAACTATTTTAAAGAAGATTAAATCTCAAAAGAATAGAAAACTGTCAGAGCGAATGGGCATTCATATCACCATCTGCCTTATGTTTACATGCATAGACACACCTAACAGAAACAAACACATATTATATATATATATATATATATATATATACACACACACGCGCTTACAGATATGTACACATATATATATGCCTTTATCTCTGCATACATACACATAGATATATACATATAAATACTATTTTCTTATTAATCTAATTAGTTAAAAGCAATTTTACCACTTGGGGCATATAATTTAGTCAGGTGAGAAAGTAAAGTTCAAAGAGTAACGGTATTAATAGTAACAGAAGAGGTAATTCTCGCACAAACTCCAAAAACTAACAATCCTAAATGAGTGAGTGTCAGCAGCAGTGGCGGCACTGTTCTTCCTTCTCTTGCCACCCAAGGTGAGAGGCTAGCCACGATCACTCGCAGTAAATACAAAGAGACCTTGATTATCCTAACATCAATTATCCGAGTTTAAGATTATCAGGACAAGATTTCATGGTTCTATAAATGTGTTCCGTACAACTTCCTTTTCTAACATCAGATCAGTTATCCAAACAATCAATAATCAATTATCTCCCTGAAAACTTTATGGTTAATAGACCTCATTCGAGACTTTACTCCCTCAAATGATGACAAGAGAAGAAGGTCTCCTTCAGTCTCGGTAGACAATTGAACGATACTGAAGTAACCTCTCCAATGCTCAAGCCTGGGCGTAACATGTAGAGATTCTGAAACGCCCGGTTGACAGAATATCCTTCTTAGCCTTGTTGATGTAGTCTAAATGTAAGGAGAGTGATATGTTTGGCACCAGCTTAGCTCCAGAAGCAGCTGGAAGGAAGTCAAAGTTGGCACCAAGGGTCCTTAAGGGGGCTCCACTCCCTGGTTTGAAATGTGAGTTGTCTGTATCCTAGACTGGTTGCTAACTATGGCTACAGAGCTTAGTTTGCCCAGCTATTTGAGAAACGAAAAAAACAGATGGATCATGCCTTCCCAAAAGGCATTCATGCAGAGTGAATGCAAACAGACTCAACTGGACTTTGAACTCAGTTCTCCAGTTCCATTCTCTGTGCTGTTAACTGTTAGGCTACTTGCACCTCTTGAAAAGAGCTCGATAGTAAATAAGTTGGAATAGATAACAATTATTGCTTATGAATACAGATCACCCTGCAATCTGGAAGTAGAGCATTCCTATAAAAAAAATTTGTGTAAGCTGAAATGGTGTTAAGCGAACAAGCAATTACCAATATAAATAGGTAAACTATTCAAGTATTCACAGTCCCGCCCAATGATGATGATAGTAAGTATGGCTGTTGGCAGTTAAAATTACCAAAACAGTATTGCCAACTAAAGAATATTTCCATGTTAGTTTGACAGCCCAAAAATGCTCAAAAAGAATAGCCAAAAAAGTGTTAAAAATTGCCAAAGATGTTCATGTTCTCAGATTTAACATCTATGTGTATGCTAGTCATTAGAGGTTGGAGTAGTGGGGGGTACAGGAGAGACAGTTGCAGGAAAGAGAGGAAGAGGGTGCATGCTACCTCTATAATGGCTTGATGTATAATCAATGCAGCATGCTATTTTTGCCTAATTTCATAAAAGCAAAAAGTGAACTTCCAAAAAGCCTTGGATACCAGATGCGGTAAGCAACCTGGGGCCTTGTGCCAGATTGGGTAATGGTTAGAAAATAAATATGTCAGAATCATACATAGACATTTACTAATCTCATAATCAAGTCAGGCCTCAGGCATTTTTTCTTGTCTGATAACCAAAGTTAAGCTGCATCAAACCTTATTAGTACTTAGATGGGTGACTACTTAGGAACATTAGGTAAGCAATAACTTAAGTGCCAGACTAAACAAAGTTTAGTAAATAAAAAAATAAAATAAAAATGGTATTTCAAGTCATTATCTGCAAATGACAGGAATTTGTCATTGCTGTTCTGTGACTAACTCAGTAAAATTTCCTTTCTATTATGATTGATGACAACATAGTTCTGTCAGTTGGGGTTTTCATCTTGCGGTGGACAAGAGCTCTTATCTTGCAATGGATAACTATTATTCTTCAGCACCTTCTGGGGGTTAATTATCCTGTTTTGTTAAGTTGTAGCTTTTTTGATACTTATATTTCTGTCCTACTGCGTCTGCTTATCCTTCTGCATCGATTCAACATCAAAATTTATGGATGGCTTTTATCTCTATTAAATGAATTTGCTATTTTCTAAGGTTCCAATTATTATACTTTTATAGCATTTAATTTACAACTGGGTGCTTTTCTTAACTTCATCTCATTTAAACCAGAATGGGAGTAGGAATTTTGTTTTCGGATTTACAAATAAAATTCGCAGACATTGAAATTTTAAAATCGACTTACACAAGTTTTTTTGCCTAATCTTCATTTAATTATAAGGGAGAGAAAGAGAAATGCAGTGAGAAACAGAGAGTGGGAGAATGAAAATAAGAAATAAATAAAAAGAGTTGTCGGCTGAACAATGAAGGAAAGTGGGTTTACAAAAGAATAGAAATTTTACAGGAAAATTGGAAGAGAAGAGAAGGAGAAAGAGAAGAAAAAGGAAAGAAGATAAAAAAGAAAAAGGAAAAAGAAAAAATGGAGAGAATGAAAGATAGAAGGGAGAAAAAAAAAGAAAGGAAAAAGGAAAGGAAAAAGGAAAGGAAAGGAAAGAGGAAGGGGAAACGGGAAAAAGTGAGAGAGGGAAGAAGGGGTAGGAAAAAAAGGAAAGGGAGAGAAAGGGAAAAACAAACGAGAGAGAGAGAGAGAAAGAAGACAGCACAAAAGAGAAAGAGGGAAGCACAAAAGAGAAAGAGAGCGAAGTACAAGAGAGAGAGAGAGCGAGATAAGCACAAAAGAGAGAGCGAGATGAGCACAAAAGAGAGAGCGAGATAAGCACAAAAGAGAGAGAGAGATAAGCACAAAAGAGAGAGAGAGATAAGCACAAAAGAGAGAGAGAGATAAGCACAAAAGAGAGAGAGAGATAAGCACAAAAGAGAGAGAGAGATAAGCACAAAAGAGAGAGAGAAAGAAGCACAAAAGAGAGAGAGAAAGAAGCACAAAAGAGAGAGAGAAAGAAGCACAAAAGAGAGAGAGAGAGAGAAAGAAGCACAAAAGAGAGAGAGAAAGAAGCACAAAAGAGAGAGAGAGAAAGAAGCACGAAAGAGAGAGAGAGAGAGAGAGAAAGAAGCACAAAAGAGAGAGAGAGAGAGAGAGAAAGAAGCACAAAAGAGAGAGAGAGAGAGAGAAAGAAGCACAAAAGAGAGAGAGAGAGAGAGAAAGAAGCACAAAAGAGAGAGAGAGAGAGAGAAAGAAGCACAAAAGAGAGAGAGAGAGAGAGAAAGAAGCACAAAAGAGAGAGAGAGAGAGAGAGAGAAAGAAGCACAAAAGAGAGAGAGAGAGAGAAAGAAGCACAAAAGAGAGAGAGAGAGAGAGAGAGAAAGAAGCACAAAAGAGAGAGAGAGAGAGAAAGAAGCACAAAAGAGAGAGAGAGAGAAAGAAGCACAAAAGAGAGAGAGAGAGAAAGAAGCACAAAAGAGAGAGAGAGAAAGAAGCACAAAAGGGAGAGAGAGAGAAAGAAGCACAAAAGAGAGATAGAAAGGGGACAGAAATGTGTGAGGAGAAAACAAGAAAAAAAAAGGAAAGAAAGAGGGACAAAGAAAAAAGAAAAAGGAAAGTGAACGAAAAAAGAAAAAGGAAAGTGAACGAAAAAAAAAAGGAATGAACGAAAAAAGAAAAAGGAAAGAGAACGAAAAAAGAAAAAGGAAAGAGAACGAAAAAAGAAAAAGGAAAGAGAAAGAAAAAAAGGAAAGAGAAAGAAAGAGAAAGAAAAAAAAGGAAAGAGAAAGAAAAAAAGGAAAGAGAAAGAAAATAAAGGAAAGAAAGAAAAAAGGAAAGAGAAAGAAAAAAAAGGAAAGAGTAAGAAAAAAAAGGAAAGAAAAAGAAAAAGAAAGGAAAGAAAGAAAAAAAGGAAAGAGAAAGAAAAAAGAAAAGAGAGAAAAAGTGAAAGAGAAAGAATGAAAAGAGAAAGTGAAAAAAGGAGAGAGAGAAAGGGAAAAAAGAAGAGAAAGAAAGAGAAAAAAGAAGAGAAAGAAAGAGAAAAAAAGAAGAGAAAGAAAGAGAAAAAAGAAGAGAAAGAAAGAGAAAAAAGAAGAGAAAGAAAGAGAAAAAAGAAGAGAAAGAAAGAGAAAAAAGAAGAGAAAGAAAGAGAAAAAAGAAGAGAAAGAAAGAGAAAAAAGAAGAGAAAGAAAGAGAAAAAAGAAGAGAAAGAAAGAGAAAAAAGAAGAGAAAGAAAGAGAAAAAAAGAAGAGAAAGAAAGAGAAAAAAAGAAGAGAAAGAAAGAGAAAAAAGAAGAGAAAGAAAGAGAAAAAAAGAGAAAAAAAAGAAGAGAAAGAAAGAGAAAAAAAAGAAGAGAAAGAAAGAGAAAAAAAGAAAAGAAAGAAAGAGAAAAAAAGAAGAGAAAGAAAGAGAAAAAAGAAAAGAAAGAAAGGGAAAACAGAAAAAGGAGAGGGGGTAATATCCCTGGCAAATTGACAGTGGTGGGGAGTATCAAAGATTGTAATTGCAGGAGAGAAATCATTTAGAAATGAAAGAGTGAAAGAGAAGAGAAAATATAAGAGAAAAAAATTTAAATAATATTTATTAGTTCTTTTGACTTACTGATCTTTTAAAATGTCCTTTATTTGCATCAGATTTTGGTTATTAAGCGACGAGCTTGAAGACATATCACGTTGGTGCACTGAAATCTGATGTTCTTGGAATTGCTTCTTCTTTTGAGTCTATAAAGAAATGAAATAAAATAATTACATTAGCTTGAGAGTATTTTTTGAAAAAAATTATTCTCTTTATTCATTATTGCAAACAATCTGATCACATTACACTGGAGATTACAGCAGAAAAATCTGTAGCTTTGGTTTTGGTCATTGTATCTTTTACAACACTTCAATACACACAAAATCAGCTGGAATGAGCAAAGGAGAACATTCAGTTTCTTCCCTCTCCCTTTCCATTCAATTTAATTAGCTCCACCTTTTTCAACATTTTTTCACTATTTGACAATATCAGGTTTGCTTTTCAATTTCATAGCTTTGAGTTATTTGGAAGGAAAATAAGCTGGGAAATTGCAGAGAAGCCACAACAATTGACACAAGTAAATCCTATTTATTCAACTTTGCACAATTATCTTCCATTCACACCTTTTGCAACGTGTAGCTAATCAAGGACAACTGAAATGACAAAGGGAAAGAGAGAAACAGAGTGAAGAGAAGTAGATGAAAGAAAGAAAAAGAGGCTTGGTTCCCAAGAACCAGTTTCCATGCAGCTAGCAGCTCTTTCAACATATCTTTAGATGTGGAATGTTGCTTATCCGGAAAACCTTTAGTTTCTGGAATCAACAGTTGAATTGGTTTGATAATTTATTACTCAAATTATATTTGTTAGCTCATTTCAACTTTTTACTGTTATCTTATATTTCAGTTGTTTTTCACAACTTCGATTTAGGTCTTCATTTTATGGCTACAAATGAACAACATGATCGGATACGACAACCAGAGTCAGAGTTGTGATAAAAACAACTATTCATTAAGATAAAGGTAAAAAATAGTAAAATTTAATCAAAAATGAGTTACAATACTTGATTTAATAATAACAAGTCTGGTTAACCACTCAATAGAAACCGTCATGTGACCAACATCTTTCTGCTTGTTGGGCGTGATGAATTCAAAGAATTTGAAAAAGGGGCGATCAATGAATAAATTAATTCTCACTCTCTGTTTGGGCAGTCATCCCCAAAAAGTCTGAATTTTCAAAAAAAATAGTCAGGCACAAAATAGTAATCAGTTTAGCATAATCTTACATTGTAAATTGACCCCCCCTTTCCCGAAAAAAAAAAGCCAACAACAAGCAATTGGGAGGAAGATTTTCAGAAAAAAAAAAAAGTTTTTGGCGGACATAATAAGGAGTAAATATTTAAATTTTCAGCCCTTTGGTCAGGTCTCTTTTCTTGCGATACATAGATATAGCCAACCAGATCAACTTGAAAACTGGAGAAACCTATGTAGACAGTTTTGGTTGATGGTTCCTAAAAATTACATTTATAAGGTTCTTTAGAAAATTATGTTTTTGGACAGGGATTAAAAATCGGTTCTAATGTAATGAACATTAAATTTGTCAAGAGGATAATCAATGTAATTAGCAATGACAAAATTCCACTTCGAAACTAATTCTTTCATTCTTTGTAGAAAATGAGAAAAGAAAATGAGATTCTGGATGATGAGAATTCTTATAGAGCTGAAATGATCCCTTCCCAACTCTTGAAGGTTTTGCCACTAACAGAATATTCCATTGATCTGATTGAATGGAAATTTTAAGATGCTAAGCTAGTTAAGTGAATGCAGTAAAATATTCCAACCAGTGTTCCCTCTCATCAATGCACACAAGAAAATAGTATACAGTGTAGTGAAATTGTTAATGCTGTGCATGATATAGGAGTAAATAATAATGAATAAGTGATAGAGAAAAATCAATATACTGAATAAATCATTCCTTTTATATACACTGTTTGTTAAAAGTAATTGACCTTTGTCTCAAACTTTAGAAAGAAAAAATCAATTATCTTTTCAAAAGTAAACATATTCTCTGCATACTCTACTTCTTCAGAAGCACAAAGGCTTTCGGGTCCAGCACAGACCATGAAAAAAGTTAGAACATTGATTCCAACCTAAGATTTGATCTTTTCCTGAGGTCATATTACTGAGTGTTGGATTGAATTGTCATCCTGAAGAATGATACATCAATTTTTTGTGTAAATTTTACTCTTCATTTATGCAAGACAAAGTTCTATGATTGTCTTGACTATTTCAAGAACCCATAATAGATGAAACTTGCTATATTCCATTGACTGTTCACCATCTTTATAGAGGAATAACTTTGTGTTAGATCAGTATTTAACAAACTTTTTTTGACTACTACCCCCTTCCAGAACATATATCTTATCAGAGCCCCAACCATGAAGTTGGTAAAAAATGATACATCGAAAATTAAATTTCAATATCTTTTTTCAATTTAAGCATTGACTTTATATATTTAAGCATTTATTCCAAGACATACAACTTCATGAGTAGAGGGTATTGATTTGAATTCTTTGCCCCAATTTCTAACGACTTCAAACTGACCCCATGCCTTCCACCGCCCCCTTGAATCTTCCAGTGCCGGCAAAGAGAGTGGGGGTAGTGCTCACTTTGGAAATCACTGGGTTAGATGTTGAGAAGTTTTTTGAATTCTAGATTCTTCCAACAAGTATTGTCATGGCGGACTTTTGTCATTGCTAATAATGTTTAGAATGTTTTTGAGAAATAAATTTGACTATTGTTACATACGGACAGGGTTTAATTTCCGCTCATTTACTACATAATTTTTTGAACTACCTAGTGTATATTTTTTATAGACATAGCCTATCAACAACCTCTCCCACCTTCAAGAAAGATAGTGAGTAATAGGATACATCAGTGAATGTTCATAACATGAAAAGAATAAAAACTAATAAATAAAAATCCAGGCAGTGGGGCACAATCATTACATTTCAAGTATAAATGCAGGCTAGAAACTATACAATACTAAATGACTCCCGAAACATTTACATCACAAGGTTTCTATGACTGCTGTGGTATATACGTCCTATAGAGCTCCTTTAGAAGTCTACAGGGACATTTCAATTCAGGCATTAAGAACCTTAATAATTTAGTTTTGAAAAGGTCAACTCCTGTACTACTATCTGTTCAATGTCCAGTCGAATTTGGCTCTTTTTTCCCAATTTTCTTCTAACCAAGCAACAAATTGTGAGTAAAGGCATTATTTAACATTTTTGAGAGCATTAAGTATCTATTTATGGCCATAGGAAATAGACATATGGCAAAATAGGCTAATAAATTTTAATCAGACTTCAAACCATATTTGAAGATGGTCAGAAAAGATTTATTCTAATTACTAATAAGAGATGCTGCATTAGAATAGTTTTCTAGTGAATCACTGAAACCTCACAAATGGTAACATTTTTGATGCTACAACCTTGAAAATTTGCATGAATACACCACTAAGCACCATCTGAAAAATGCTTTTTTTTTTTTTAGGATGGAGTTGCATCTCTATGGTCATTTTGTGCTGGCATTTTTCATGATAATTTTAGATAAAAGATATTTTTTTCTTTCTGGTACTTGTATGGGCTACAGAGATTCATTTATGCTAGGTACAGTTATTTTGAATTAATTTTAAGAAAAGTTAGAATGTTTTTTTCCAAATATTTGATCCATACAACCATAGACCAATAAACAGTACACAAATCTTTCTGTCAAGTAATTGGCATATGCCAAACGAAAGATATAGTAGAAAATGTATGGATACTATAGAACCAATAATGATGAAGTATTAGTTTGTGATTTCATTTCATTTAATGTTTTATTTCGAATGAGCTGGATGAGCTTGGCTCTTTCTCATAAGTGATTCAAGGCAGTTTCAGAGAAACATACCTACACACAATTTTCAATTGTTTTGCACAAATTTTGTTTTAGTTGGTTGTGATTACTTCAGAATTCCAGTATTCATATGAACTCTGCATACCCTTTCTCCTACATAACCCTAGAAGTATGCATACCCCAGTTTAAGAAATTCTGTGATATATAGAAGTAAAGGAAAAAAATTGTCCCCCCCCAATGTTTTCTTGCCGCACTAATCAGATCAAAAACCACAGTCCCAAGAAAAATATGGCCAAGTTCATCAGGTTCCGAGATTAAAGCTATCTCGACTGAAAAAAAGATTGTAAAGATGCACCAATGTCTTACCTCTCTCAAACTCTTTTCAAGGCTCTTCAGTTTGACTTCCATTTCCTTCAGTTCCTTGTGCATATCTTTTTCTGCATCAGACAGGATTGGCAGACGAGACTGAACTTTGCGTATTAAAACTTTCAACCTGCAGGCGAAGAATAAAAAAAAAAAAAAAAAAAAAGGTAGGGAGTAATCTTTAAAAAAAGAGATAAAAATTTTTGAATCACAATTACTTACACAAAAACAAATTTCACCAGATGAAGAGGGGACCTATAAATAAGAAAGTTATTATCAGTATTTTAGCAGGGCTAGTTGCATCTTCCTATTCTCCTTTGATCTCTCATGGGTAGCCCACTTGCGCTGACACTAATCTGCCGTCAGCATTAATAAATATCTTATCAACATCAAACCTCCTTCCACACTTTTAAATGATTTATTCATCTTATAGCCTCAAGACTGAGATAAACCAACCTAATAGACTCACACACTATAGAAATGCAATTCAACAGTAATATCAAAGAATATATCCCTGAACAAATTTATACAAGCCCCTGATTAATAAATTATAGAGCAATCGGAGAGCGCATACATCTACCAACACTATTGTCTTAATAACAGAATAATCAGTTTACAGATCCCAGACTATTACAGAATAAACAATAGCAATATTAATCAGAAACATCCATTCAAACCTTGATTCATTTCAACACTTGATTATTTCCTTTACACAGAGTAACTGTCAATATGGGTTAATTACAACCGAGAAACTGAAAAAATTGTCCTATTTGTAATGTAAACAAAATTGGAAACAAAAGAAAATGCCCAGATCTACACCTAAATTTGATCAATTATTCCTTGGCCTATGAACCCACTTCCACAAAATTTCATTGAAAATCATTGAGCATTTTTGAAGATATTGTGTGGATAAGCTGACAGATATACTAACATAGGGGAATATATAACTTCTGTCCAACTTTGCCGGTAGAAGTAACCAACTTCGTTCCACCCTAAACCCAAAACAGAAGGTTTTTTTGCTTTTAAGGATTTTGCTTCTCCAAGAATGACCAAAGACCAGTTCTTTCAGCTGGAAATTTGAAACAATTTAAATAAAACTCTAATGAAATTTCAAAACATCAACAAAACTACGTACATGTGTAATATTTTTGGAACAATCTCCAAAACCATAATTTCATAATCGTGATAACAACTTTGTGGCTCTTGTGGTTCCAAACATTTCTCTTGCAATGAAAATGAACAAGTGTGTGGTGACCCATGTATTTTAGTAAGGAATTCCATATGAAACCCTCCTTTTAGCTATATATCAAAAACATCACTTCCTTTGACAACCCCCTACAAAAACCCTGAGCGCATGTGGTCAATCGCCTTTTTGCTCCAGCCTTTGACCCCGTTATCTCATCTTCCTTTTATTCACGTGCACATGGTCAATCGCTTATTTGGCCACGGCTTTTGAGCCAGTTGCCTTTATCTTCCTTTACCTCTCTCTAAACTCATGGCCGGTGTAGTTCCTTCTTGGATCGTGACCATATATATATATATATATATATATATATATATATATATATATATTGACTGGTCACTTCCTTGATGTGAGCATTTGCAAGAACTTTATAGCTATTAAATGCAAATACTGCATTCATTATTTCACCCTTTTTAGCTCCTTCTTACACCTATCCTGACTAACCACCTTTTTGTAGTCTAACTTGGTCAAATATACCACTCATAATAATAAGCATGACTCATCAGGGTCCATTCAATAGATTGATGAAACAACATTAGACCCTTTATGTCACATGTTCCCTAAATTCTTATTCCTTCCTATATTTTGTTTTTACGCATAGAGATAACCTAAACCTAATAGGCCTGTTCTCTTTTCTTCTTTACACTATCCAATGTATTAATGTTTCCATTATATGTAAATCATTTACTATCTTCATTTGTGCATTAAATCTATACATCATTTTTCTAAATACTTGTATGTGTCGTCATTATTGTTTGATATCTGTGTCCACATTTGTACTTGGCACGCATGTTCTCTATGCCTCTCCCTTCCATCACCAACTTTTCCACTGACATCCACGTGGGCCCGTTTATACAGTGAGTGCCCATTCTTCGACAAGAACTACTAGAACTATCTGCGACCATAATTTCTACAAACTGTTGAACTTTCAATATGAATATCTCTTATAAGTGCATCTTTTTGTGGCCTCTGGTAAGCCATTAAACTAGAAGTCTTCTATTCCTGCTCCTTAAAATAAGAAAAATCATGCATAGATTTTTAAAGCTTCACAGTATGGAAGAGAAAATAAGATTACACATAGCAATCTATATTTGCATCAAATAAACCTGGTCTTCTACAATTATGATCAAATCGTATATTCTTTCCAATAAATATCTTACAGTAGCTTTCCAATATCAATTTGCTATTGGCCTTTTTTAGCTTTGAAAATCAGTTAACTTTGATCTAGATGACCATAGATGCACTTTTTTGGTATGTAAGGACTTCAATTTCTTAGCGACAGGGAATATTTTTTCTTGTTGACAAACATGACCATCCTTTTTATTAATTTTTCTCACTGGTTCAACTGGTTTTACTTTCATGTTATGAAAAGCAAAAGGACAATTCAAGAAATTTAACACTAATTACTACCATCTATTACTACTTGGAGTGAACAAATAATCTGGCATAGATTAAAAAATCAGTTAAAAGAGAATGTAGCAATATGACTAAATTTTTTTTATGGCATTTGCCGGTTTTCATTGCCTAATCGGTAAGGTGCTGTCACAGCCAAAGTTCAAAGGATATAGGATGTGAGTTCAGATCTCGTTGGAAGCTAATTTTATTTTCTGATCCATGCCGCTAGTTTAACTGTCATAGAATGTAAATAAAAGGGTAGCAATAAAAGTAACAAGAAAAAAAAAAAAAAAAAAAAAAAAACTAGTCAAAACTGAATAATAATAGCAAAGCTTCATCTATGAAATTTGGACAATTTGAGACTAATAAAACCGTCTTTGTGTCATCTCTTATGAATTCATAGAGGAAATAAAAGTTTATTCTTGCTTGCATTTCCTTGAAAGATTGAAGTCATTTTCAGCATAGATAAACTGAAAGCAAGAAGAAATGAAAAAGGATTTTCAAAAAATAAGGAGGAGAACATATTTACAAAAATCCCACAGTATTAAACAATTTCTTCAGGCAGTGACAAATGCATAGCAAACTGTCCTTTTGTCTTATTAACCTGTAGACAAGACAGAAAGTTGAATTCATGCCTGCATCCCCTCTGAGCCCCACGACTTATCAGAGATGATATGTAGTGACAGTTCAGCTCAAATAACCCAATTTGACATTTGTAAACTTATTCAACCTATTCTTATTACCCCCACCCTCACCTTTCTCCTTCTGCAAGCCGATATGATTTCTATATTTAATGATTCAATTTGTCCGATTAAATGTTGGTTCCGAAATGTCAGTACAAAGAATTCCGGTCACAGCTCTTCAAATTCAGCACAGATTTTTTAAAAGACCAAAAGATGAAAAGAGCAGAGCAGTTTCAGATTGTTTCTATCAATTCCAGAAGAGAGTAATTATTGCTTGCTGAAAGAGAAACGCACTTGAGATAGAATGTCTATTTAGTTTCAAGGAGAAACATTAAGGTTTAATAACCAAGATCCAGTCACATCAATGGTACTATAAAGTACAAATGACTGCTGCTGGGAATTTGTTTCTTATAGCTATCAAGTATAAGCAGCTAGCAAAAGAAGGAGTTGTTGATGACAAGAATGGCTTTTGTGATCAGCATTCCATTTACTAACCCATTTTTTTTTTCTTCAGAAGAAAACCCTTACATATGTGTACTTGTAAAAGTCTGATGAAAACTATCCCATCAATTTAAGTCTTAAATTCATATAAAAAAATTGAAGAGTTAGATCAAGAGGAATTACTTCCCTGACACTATTAAGTAAAGTTTTCTATTCAAATAAAAATTAAATTCACGAAAAAGTTTGATTAAAAAAAAATTCTATTCATCAAAGTGTTCCATTTTGTTTAGGAGCAATTTAAAGCAGTTTATGAAGTTAAGAGTTGAAAAACTGACAGAGATAGATGAATTGTCATTTGTTTAACCTGCATTTTTTTTTCGAATGTGCCACAATTTTGTGCACTTGATAAATTTGAAAGCCTGTAACTTGTGTATCTGTTCATGTATGACATAAATTGACATGATAACACACCTTTGTTCACAATTGGTAGTGGCAAGAGAAAGTTTTCACTCTGCAAATAAAGTTGTCTACTGAGTGCTAAAGGTTAAATGAAATCATGCTCACGTTTTTGAGAAAAATTAATCAGCAGTTCAAGTACAAAAGAAAATAACAGATTGATTAAAAAAAGAGAGACCTGTTGGTCTTGAATAAATAATTTCAACCATGAAGTGCCAAATCAATTTCTGTCAATTCACTGGAAAATTAAGAATGACTTTGAATCCTTGTTGAAAAAATGCAGTGAAAAGTGTACAGTTGGGTGTGTCCTCATTAGTGATTGTTGGGTTCTGTAAAAATCTATATTTTTTTTAATAATTACTGTTTTCAAGTCTTGAGCAGATGAAAAGATGCAGCTTTCATTCATGGAATATTTAAGCCATTGTTTTTATGAAAGGAGTTGGTCACCATTGAATGGGAACTGTAGTCTATCTTTATTCATTTTTCTAAACCGTGAGGTTATGATGAGAAATTGCTGATTGAAATCATGACTTTGCCTTGCGGACAAGGATTTTAGAGGGGACATCATGTCTGTTGCAGCACCACTGGTGGTCGACAAGGCCTATGCAGTGAGGACAGATTTTTCAATATCTGGTGCAGGGGAAGGACTGTTGATAGGAGGAAACATCAAGCTTATGGAGCTGCCTCTTATCCTCTGCCTTGATTCTACAGTTGGATTCTGTAATGGAGAAAGCCTTGAAGATCGTGCAGTACAATGCCTGCCTGTCAACAGCCTCCATTGTCCAATTGCGTTAGTGAGACATGAGACAAGAGTTTTTTTTTTTTCCTTTAGAGAATCCCTGAACGTTTTTTGTTGGATCCTCTTTTACATTGTCCAGAGGACAGTTCATCAGCCCCCCCCCCAAAAAAAAACACTACCATCCACAAAATGTGAAACAATCCTACATTTTGAGTTTGAGAGGAATCAACTCCAAAAGTTGAGTTTGTGAAAATGATGAATCCATTGAATGACCAAGTAATTTTTGGCAAACTAATCTTCGAAATTTTGAGTCTAATTTAAACCATATAAAATCCTTGACAACCATCCAAATACTAAAGGTCATTACCAACAGCCTTCTCCTCTGACACCCCTGTCCTTTCGGAATAAAATATGTTTGACATTTAAGCCAATTTACCATGAAAATTTATTGGTTTTGGCTCATTAAGACCAGTATGGGAATTGAAATCTAAAAAATAGTCCCTAATTCAAGGATGTAAAAGCATATGAGCTAATAAATACTGAATTTCCTACTTTTGAAAAAAAAAAAAAAGAAAAAAAAAAAGAATACATAAGATGATTTAATCACAATAACAAAAAATTGTAGCAGATGGAAAAAAAAGGCTAGGAAGTGACAGTAACAACCTTAACTAAAACCATTTAAGCATTCAGTACTGAAATGATGCGGAGCCAATAATTTCTCACTGTAAAACATTGGTGATCTACATAAAGTATAAATAATAAATTTGATTGTGGCAAGAAAATAAAGGCAGTGTGTGTGGCCTGTTTAATGATTGAGATAGTTGGGTATTTTCCATTGTTGACAGCAAGGCCAGGTGAGAAATATAGGCACCTTTTCAAAGTTCTAATTATGTATTTTTGTAATCAGTGCTAAATACACATGATTTATGTTTGGTTATATAAATGTACATGCAATGTATATGATGTACCTTCAAGTAACTGAACAGGATAAAAGAACGAGAACAATTTATAAACTCTGGAATAGCCCCACTCCTATCATTGGTCCATGCCAACGGCACCCCCAACCCTCTGCTTGGAACTGGTTGTCAGTGGTTGCTATCAGAGACCTGGTAAGAAGCCAGGATTTTGAATGCTGACTTTCATGGTAGGCAAGTCCATCCCACTTGGAAGATCGTCAAAACAACACTTCTTCTTTCATTCCTCACCATTTGGCTTCTTACTGAACTAAGCTAAGCTTGAATTAAAAGGAACTAATGTTTTCAGTAAGCTCCAGAATCTCACTGTATACTGATACAACTTGTTTCAAACATATCAAGGAATGCTATTGGTAAGATGTAAGAATTCTTTATCTGGGTGTTGAGCAATCATTGGAATTTATTGTTCAGATTAACTTTCTCATCTTCTATACCGTTTTCCTTTGCTTTCTGATTATATTCATTTGTCATAGAAAAGATCATTTGTTCGGTTGAAATCTCAAAAATGACTGACAGATTGGGATGATCTCTAACCAACTGTAGATTGTAAAAATTGCAGTCATTGCAAATTTAAGGCTAACTCAATAGAATTTCTGTTTCATCATAATTGTTAGCAACTCAATTTTATCTGTGAGTCAGTGCTTTCATCTTGCAATGGAGTGTTACTCTTTGCCACCTTCTGCAGATAATGGGTTAATTGATAAAAAAACAGGGTATAATTTCCAATTTAGACAATAAAAGAGTATGCTATCTAGGTTGTCCTCAAACTAGATAACATCAAATTACCAAGCCATACTCCAGGACATTCATGTAAGACCAGAAAATCTGCTTTGTGTAAAGGGTGAGAGGGAGAGATATTTACCTGTTCAAAAGCTGGTCTTGATTTTCTTTGCAGCTTTCATATTTCTCTGCCAGAGATTGTGTTGAATCTCTCAAAACATTTTTAGTGTCATCAAGATTTTCTAGCGCAGACAACTGGTGTGTCTTGTGGGTTTGAAGAATATTGATTCTGAAAAAAAAAAACCCCAAAAAAACAAAACATCAGAAAACATCAATCGATGGTTCAATCAGTAGAGAAATTATCTTTTTCTACCTCTGCCTCATAATAGTTGTTGCATTTAATGTATGAAAATGGTATGCAAATGTATCAACAATTATGGGACAGGGCTAGCATTATGTTCTTCTTCTATGAAGTATTGAAAACCATTATTAATTTTTGACATATCTATTTTTGTCTTAATTTTTTACTGGTTCTTCATGACAACTAATCTCTGGCTGCTGACCTATGCCAGTAAATAAAAAGTACAAATTGGAAATAAAGAATAAGTTCCATTTGCCTATAGAAGCCTGGTAAATGTTCAGCTCCTCTTACTGCCCGAGCAAATAGACCTCTATGATTTGGTAGAAGATCAAATATAACCCTTAAATTTACTCTCCATTCCTAATCAATTTTCTTTTGATTACCCACCATTTCTATGTTTTCCCAAAGGCACCTTTTCCTTATTCAATGTAAACAGTTCTATAACTTGGACATCATTCTGTCCGAATAACATATACTATATAAAAAAAGGTTTAAACTGGAAAGCAGAAAATTAGCAGGAGGAAAGTCTAAAAATGGGATTCAGTAATCTTATATAATATGCCATATGTATGTTTATATTTTTTGTCCAACATTTGTCAAGGATGATAACTATTATTATAGAGTAGTCTCCATGATATAGTTATTTTTTATGCATAAGAAATTTGGATTCATTCTGGTTGAATATAAAGCAGAGCAACAATGTTTTTGATATTTTTTCTCAGTACAGTACAAACTTTTGCCAATTTTTTGACAGTATGGGTAAATTAGTTCTGATGATCAACTCTGCAAAGACAAAGAAGAAGAGATTTCAAGCTAAACAACCCCCCCTTTTTTTAAACTTGTGGTCAGTCTTGTACTTTAAAATTGGCTGTATGCATATCATATAAATAGTTATTCAATGAGAAAATTAATGTCAAGGACAAGAAGAACCCTTTGTATGGGATTGCATTCCAGGTGAGCATAGCTGAAAGCCTGGGGTAATCACAGCTATGCGAGTTAGAAGAGTCTCAGTTTTGAAGATAATGATGCTGACAGGTGAAACACCAGGTGTCAACTCCACCCTCCCTCTTCTCTCATCCACCCTGATTTGCAGCTGGCAAAAGAGCTGGCGGTGCTGGTGGCTGACAGTTACAAATCACCTATAGAGATTATTATTCTGCAGGATCTACAATGGCACTTAGAACACAATGGTGGCCTGCTTCTTGGCAGTGGTTGTTGTCCTCGGTGTGCATCAATAAATCTTCAGCTTTTACACTGACCCAGACAACACAGCTCAAAATTCTGACAACTGATTAGGTAAACCAACTTGTCAGGGTCACACAACAACAAAAGGGTTAAGAAAAAAAAAAAAAAGCATCTTCTCCACCCACCCCAATGCAATAAAGTAAACCGGCCATCAAGGACTTGAGTAGATGGAAATAAATACCAAATTAATTAGGAGAACTTCCATGTTCAACCTAGTTAACATTAACCCATAAACTGCAGAAGATGGAGAAAAGTAATAGTTATCCATTCCAAGATGAAAGCTCTTATCCATTGCAAAATAATCTATTACAAGTTGAAAACCATGACTCACAGATACCATCAATCACAATAAAATGGAAATTTTTACTGAGTTATCCATAGAATTGCAACAACGGAAATTCCTGTCATTCGCAGTTGATAAGAGAAGAAAAAACTAGACATGAGTGACTACAGTCCATCTGGGAATGATATCATTAAGCTATCATACTGAAGATGATAATGATAATCATGATGATGTGCTTGGTGCAAATTATAGTTTATGAGTTACAAATCTAAGTACACACTGCAATCACATGAAAACTGGCTGCTGTACGAAGTTCACATTCACCAGATATATTAATCAGCACACAATGCAGAACTGTATTGATTTGGGAATTTTTTTGATCAGTGGTTCTCGAGAAATCTAATGAAAATAGAGATTACAGATCTTTCTTCTCAGTTCCTATAAATTATCTCCTTCGATTTCAGATGGTGTAATGCAATTATCTCCCTTGCTCTTTCGAAGGGTGTAATGGTTAGCATGTTCTGCCTCACATGCTGAAGGATTCAAGTTTGATTCCTGCTATGAGCAGAGAGTATGGAAAACTCTCTACTAGGATAAATTTCACTGTGCACTCAGCAGCTAAAAGAGTATACTCTAAGCCATGTGATTAGGGTGGAATAAATTGAGATTAGAGTCACGCCCTCCCCTATTAGATAGGATAGTAGAGAACGGTAGAGGAATGTGCAAGTCGCCTCCAACTGCAGATAGCTTATGTATGTATAACTTCAGCTCCTTAGAATTATCTCAATTCAGGCATGAAATAAATTGGCAACACTGAACAGAGGTAACTGAAATACTTCATAGCCATAGTTCTGTTCAATGGACAGAAATATTTTTTCATGGCAATTATGGTAGGCTGCTCCACAGACTTCGAAGTCCAGGCCCTTTCAAACATGCAACTTTGGAAAGGATACTACCCTAGTATTCCTAAATCTATGTTTCTTGCAGAGTCAGTTGTTTGAATCCAGAATATTTAAAATTATAGAGAAAGTTGCAGATTTTTGTCTGAATTTCTAAGATGAGTAATTATCATCATTGAATAACTGAAGCCCCATAAATGGCCATCCGACCAAGCAGGCTAAAGATTCTTCTCTTTTTGCTTGTCAGTGTATATGTGTTTCCAGAACTCCTGGTCATATTTTTTGGGCTACAACCTTGGAAATTTGTTTGAAAACGTTCTGTTTTATCCCCCCCCCCAGCTCTTTTGGGTCTCTATAATCCTTATAATCATTTGAACCAAAAATGCCAAAATCTTAAGCTGGTATTTTTCAGATAAATTTTAGATAAAAAATCTTTTTTTTTATAGATAATTATTTCTGGTACATGCATAAGATACGGGGATTCATTCATGCAAGGTACGGATATAATGCAGTAACTTACTAGTGTTCTTATCCATGTTAAAGAGACAATGTTTCAGCTGTTGCACCTTCTACCCTTCTTCAGGAGTCTGTCATAGTAAACTTCTGGAAATTTTTAACCTAACCCGTTGTTCAATTTACAGGAGCAGACTGTTTTTTTCCGCTGTCCATCCCAGAGGATATCTTGTATCAATTAATTCTTCCTAGTTAATTTGTCCTTGTGATAACTTTTTTGCACTACCCAACCCAAAGATTGAATTGACAACCTCGAGGGAGGTTACTAGGTACACTTAATCAATGTTTTAACCACTCGGCCATGTGTCCTGTTGAAAATCTGTGTATAATAAGATTGTGGATATGTTATTCATATCATAACCTTATTTTGTCTGTAATGCTTGTACATAATGCCAAGATGTGTTTATACAAACTTCAAGTCAAAAATAGCCAAATTTTGGTATTTATTCATCAAATGGAATCACAACACAAAGACCGTCAAGGAAAGAGGGAGAGAAAGGCAGGGTAGGGGTACACACAAGGTTGTGGAGCGAAACAAAGATATTCACTATAGGAGAATGGCTGGACTTGACTGTTGAGATAAGAGGACAGGTGAGAAAGTAAAACATGGTAGAACTGAACTTGCTTTAGAATGTCAGTGAATAGAACATTTTATCAAGTGCTTGGGGATGGTCACAGCAGTCCTTTAGCAAAGCAATAAGGTATTGATTGATAAAGATTGTCATAGGAATAAACTGTTAAATAATCTGTGCCAACTCGGTGAACAGTCAAAGTAACAGATATTACCTCCATGGATGTATTGTACATTCTACAAATATGATGGAATAAAACTAGATACCAAAGATTCCCTCAAATCTACACATTGCCTTCAGATCAATCCATTTGATTACTTGATCATTTTAAGGGGTTGACCACATTTCATGAATTTGGTGTATGTAAAAGAATGTTTCAAAGAGCAGATGCAAGTTAATAGGCTAGAAATGAAGCTAGTTGATTATAGAACCAATATTTATTCCAGGAAAGTTGTGACACCCATCTCGAGGCAGAGCGGAAGAAGGAAGTCATTTTAAGCAGGGTTTGGGGGCTGGGGGGTTGTAAGACCAATCAAAAACATGTACTAAGAATTTGGCAGAAAGAAATTGGCCAAGTTTTTCCTGTGAGAGGATAGAGGCTCGAACCAAAGCTGAGAATGGGATGAAGCAGATAAGGAAGCATTTTGCTGCTTGGACTGTTTTCTATCATGCAGATATGAGAGTGAGAGAGAAAGAGGAAGAGAGAGAGAGGGACAGGAAAAGCGAGAGGAATGAAGAGACGATCACGGTGTCAGAGTTAGTGTCTGGAGGCTAGTGGAGGCCATGGCATCACATCTTCGGCTCCTGGTCCATTTCTCATCCCGTTACCCACTGACACAGACACATCCGCCTTTCCCTGCTCCATCTTTCATATTGATTACATCCAATTAACGACAGGAGTCAAAGTGGCGGCCACTCTAATAGGATAAGGAGGATTTGCTAACAGCACCAAGACACAAACGTTATGCACACACACAGCCATGAAAATAGTGTTACGTTCAACAAGTGCTATATTAGATCACTTGGGGCTTTAATCAGACACACACACACACACACACAAATGATCAATGGCTCTGGTTATGCCTTGTGTCTAGACTTAATACATTCAAAAAATATTTACACATCTAAACGGGAATCTTCTTCAACTCATATTGAAGTTAATAGAGAGACAATGGGGGACTTTTATCTGGCCAGCGTCTCTACTTGTAAATATTTACAATCAAGTTTCAAGAAAGGGTAACATTTTTTATTTTAGGTTTGAAAATAAAGGATAAGCACTTGTTAAGAAATCTTGCTCTTCGTAATACTAAAATTACAGTATTGCACTGGGGGAGGGGTTGATAAATGTTGAGTTGAGTAGAATTTCTAAGCTAAAAAGAATAATCTCGGTAAAAAAATAACAAAAACAAAAAAAAAAAGGAAAAAGATTCCTTGCTGCATAAAAAAAAGTAGCTTCTGCTCAAGTGAATATTTCACTTCTCGATTTCTTTATTTCAGTTGTTCACTTTTCCTTACTCCCCTAGTCCATCCAAGCTATAAAAATGACAGCTGTACGTTCAAATAATTTTGCAATAGCATTGTACTTATGAAATATCAAACACCATGTTGTTCTGCATTTTCTTGTTTATGCTCAACAAGAATGAACCAGAGTTTATTAAGCATTTGCAAGAAAAAAAGGGAGACTACTCTATAAATAACAATCAATAGTTATCTTCTTTGTTAGAGATGAAAAATTTAGACATAAACGTAGTGTATTATAAGAATAGTTACTTACATCATTAAAGGGAGGAAATGAAGCTAAATTGATAAACAAAGATTAGTGATCTCTAGGAAAATATCTTATTGCTTGCAACACTATTAAGCTGAATTTCTCTCAACAAGAAACGTTTAGTCAGCAGCAGGTGAAATCTACTTTTTGCACACTTTGCAAACTCGTTTTTCCATTTATTTACATCCAAATGAATAAAGTAGAAGTTGCAACCAACTTTGAAAATAAATTTTTCACATCATCTCATTACAATTGAAGATATCTGTGCACGCATGTGAGGGTACACTGCAATTACATGACAAGTGGCCATTGTATGAAGTTGACATTCACCAGATATATAAGCATACAAGGCAGTGCAGTGTCGAATTTGAAGTTGTTTGGATAAGCAGTTCTTGAGAAATATGATAAGAAAAATTTCAAGAAATAATATAGATATTTCTTCATAGTTTCTATAAATCATCTCTCTCGACTGTCGCTCTTTAGAGTACATTTTGCATCGATTGCTACAGACATCTAGTAATCACAAAGATCGGGCAAAAATGTCTTATATACAAAAAATTCAATAAAAACACTTATCACAGTATATTTGACTAACTTGTTTCACCAGATTTAAAGCATAGCTTATTGCCAACCCTTCTGCAAAATTTAATAGAAATAGATTTGGAACTTTTGGAGATATAGAACAACTAGGACTAAATATGAAATCTGAAATTATGATACCGGTCTTTCCACACAATATCTCCTAAGTTCTCATTGAATTTTCATAGAATTTTGTAGAATGGTGGGCAATAAGCAATAGAAAAAGACGGAAATTTTGGGAGTAGATCCATGCAAAATCATTACCCACATGACCTATGATTCTCCACAATTACAAAATATCTCCAAAAGTTCTATCTATCCACACAATATTGCCTCAAGTTCTCAGAGAATTTCAATGAAATTTTGAGGGCTATAGATTGAGAAAGAAATGAGAAAACTTTTAAGCAGATCCATGCACAATTACTTCCCCTACCTTGAAGCTATTTGCCCAGACCATAAAATATGTTCAAAGATTCTCTGTCTACCCACACATATATCCAAAAGTTCTCAATAAATTTCGATGGAATTTTGTGGGAAGGTGGACAACAGGCTACAGGAGAAATACTTACATTTTGAAGCAGATCTGTTCATGATTACCTCCCCTGTACTATTGCTATCCATGTTCATGATATTTGATGTATAAAGCTTGAAATAACTTGCTCTGAGGCATATGATTTTTCTGTAAACTTTATCCAGTGTGAAATTTTCTCCCAAACGCTATACAATATGCCCATACTTGGTAAGAAAATTCAGACTTGGGAACCATTACGAAAATCTGCTACATGAAAAATGCCACTAAAATTTTTTTCAACTGATCTGGAATGTCTACCTCTGTCAAATTGGTTCCATTAGTCAACACAAAAATTCCAATGGTCTCTATCAGGGTGTGTGAAAAGTTATTTTTTTTACTAAGCAGTGCAAGGCATCCCACCTATTATATTCTAAAATGAATAGACAGGCCTTCAATACAATTTAGTGAACAAAATACACAAAAAATATATCAAAATTATACAAAAAATAGAACATATTAAATTTACACCAAGTTGGGATCCATAATTTTCTACCGTGTCACAGCAGATCTTATATTTTTACAAACCTTACTCCAAGTACAGATGCCCCATCCCCAACTTCAAGACCGACATAATTTATGCAGAAATGAACAGTGGGGTTGGGGTAGCATGAAGATAGTCTGACTGGAAGACAAAAATAAATATGAAATTTTTCAAAAATAGTGACACCTCACCTGAGGGTTACATTTTGACCAAACTTACATATATTGTAAGTGTCTAGGGTAAGGGGTGATGAATTACATTTACTGAAATGTTTTTATCTAATTTGTTTCCTTTTTACTGTTGGTGTAACCTAATTCGGTAGGAATCATTCTATTTTTGTATTTAGTTATCATTTTGCGAGCCAATCTTAATGTTTTGAAAATTAGGGTCCATGCTATAAAGCGCGTTATAAGCAATGCAACATTACATTGAGCCAAATCATAATGGATCTACCGTGTAAATCGGTTTCCGGCACATTTTTAAAATTATTTTTAGGGGGTAAATCATACTTAAAATTCATCCACTTTAAAGGAAAACATTGTTGCCAATTCATCTCTCAAGTTTAAATGTCATTGAATGTCAATGGAATTTCAAAAATTTTCATTGAAATTCATTGAGAACTCTGGGAGATATTGTGTGGACAGACAGAAGTGAATACATAAATGTATGGAAAAAGCAGAAAGAGATATTTTAGTGTTTCCCCATATTCTATGTGATATCCTCAATTTCTCAATGAATTTCAATAAAATTTCATGGAAAGGTAAGCCACAAGGTAAGAAGGAAGTGATTGAACTTCGGGGTGGATCCAGGTATTCGTTTTTGATTGAGAGATATTTTTCCATTTCAATATTTGATATGTTCCTGTATTTACTCACATCTTCACACATGGTACCACCAAAAGTTTCTGTATTCACTCCAGTCTGTCATCATGATATCTCTAAAGGTTCTCATTGAATGAAATTTTGTGGAGAGGTGGGCCATGGAGCAAGAAGAGAAGTGATTAAATACTTGGACAGATCCATGCGCAATGACTTACTCATAATTGGGAGAAATAAACATTCCCAGTTGCCCATCTCAAGATTCATAATGGCCACCCTTAAACTTCATTGAAAAACTAGCAACAATTTTTTCTCGAGCTAGATGGTTTTTAGATATGATTTAACCTGGTTGCCAAAATGTTACCCAAAAAATGATATCATTCACTTTCCGATAGAATTGTGGGTCATTTTGGTATATTTTGGTAGCATCACTACGCAAACCTTTCAAGCTTTGGGATAAAGTACGAATGTAACAAGTTGAATTCTGTTAATTAACAAGTGAAGATCAAATAAAATTGAGAAACCAGAGTTGGCAAATTTTGCAAAGAAGATTCAAAATTTGAACACCTGCAGTAGACAAAAATAAAAAAAAACTTTCTTTTTTGTGATTCAAAACGTGACCATTGTAAAATTGAACATTACAAAAAACAGATTCTACTCAACCTCAGAAAAGAAAGAGAATAATAAATAATAGATAATAGATACTCTTAAATTAATGCAGTTAACACATTCTCAAATATTGCTGCAGTGATTAAAAGGTTGAAAATCAATGAGAAATGATGTAATTAAATTAAGTGGGGGGGGCTTGAAAAAATATATTTATTTACTAAATACCCTTTCCCATAAATAAATTCATCCATAAATGTCCAAGTACTGAAAATTTGATGATTTTTTGGCCAACTACTGCTTGCAAAAGTGCCTATAGGCAACGTAATGTAAAAAATGTTTTAGGAGAAAATGGAATGCAAAAAAACAAAAAAAAAAAAAAAAAGATCAAAAAGAATCAATTTTATTCCAAAGTAAATTATTTTGAATTAGCCTTTGATTACCATACTAATCGAATTTTGGGGGCGTGCTATTCGATTTGAAAAAAAAAAATCAAAAACATGTCAATCGGGGTTTCCTGTCCCACTTTCAAATTGAATATTGAGATTGGAAATAAATTGAAGGACCACAAGAAATATTCTAGCTGTCAAAGTTGAGGCAATGCGTTGGCAAGTTGGTGAAGATTGGGTTAGTACTGTTCTAAATATTTTCAAAGAGTCTAGTTTGGAACAAATCCTTTAGGTATGATGTTGGTATTTCATTGGAGCAGAGAGAGGGAGAAAGACAGAGAGACCACAGTAGGGCAAAGAGGAAAGACTAACACTACAATGGTTGCTGGTAGGCATGTTATGATTCGAAATGTTGATTTCAGTTCTGAAGGGAGCAACACATTTGGGGCATTGAGTCGATGCAGTTAACTCCCCAGAGCACCACAAAAGCCTCACTTGTAGACATTCAATTTCAACAAACTCTGCAAAGCCAATTTCCTCTCCAGCAATCAAAGAACTGTTCATAGACATGGAGTCTGATAAATGAGACAAAATGACTTTTCAAGACCACAGAGAGCAGTGGTGTCGGCAACAGCAGAGGTAGACGAAGCAGCAGCACTATTTGGGTGTAACCCACAATGGGAAAAAAGGGCGAGGAGTTGGTGGTGATTCAAAAAAATGTACCATTGAATTGTGTAGTTTATTTCCGAATACATATCTTATTATAAAGGAAGGAAGAAATGCATAAGCAAGAATGGGAAGAAGTTTTAGCAATTTTGTGGCCAGGTAAGTATATCCACTGAAAATAGAGTACAAGGTAGTGGTAGTTTCGTTTCTTTTTATCTATTTACCATTTTCCTAAATCTCTCTCTCTCTCTCTATATATATATAATATATGCGCATGTACACCCTTTGGTTGTTGAAAGCAGCCATGTTTAGTCTTATTTATTCATGTACAATAAAGTGAAGTTTGATGTCATCATCTGGCTTCTGGCTCCACCAGTAAAGAAATTAATACTTAATAGCACTAGAGGAATCATGCTTATTTCTTTTTTTGTCATTTATTTGCTTACTTTGATCACAATTTTGCACATTTTGTCAGTATGGGACAGCCAGTCTATACTTGAAGATTTTTGGGAATGTTGTCGTCAGAATAAGTTTCAAAAAAGGCTGCCATATTGTGGTTACTTGTGACACCATGCACAGGAATGATGACATGTAATACTGAGTTGGATATAGATTTTCACAGATCAATTGCAAAGAGATCAGCACTCTTTAAAATAATCAAGGCTTCAAGATAAGGGTTTTAGATAAAAAAGAAATAGAATATAAAGTAAAAGTACATACAGAAATTTGTTTCAGTTGACTTTCAATTTTTTTGCAGGTGGAACTACAAACCGGGTGATGATATCTGCACTTTCCCACCCTATTGAAGAACGAATAATTTTTGACTAGTTTTCCTTTTTATCTTATTTTTCTCATACAAGATGAAAAGAAAACCTAGTCAAAAATTAATGACAATTTTATGTCTATAAAATTTGGGAGTTTCAATGACCTATTGTAACATTTTCCCTAATTTTGTTCAATTGTATCAAGGAAGTAACAAATACATGCAATGGTTCAACTCAAAAAGGGCTCCTCTTATAAATAATAAACTTACTTTTCCTTGGTTAGAACTACTAGCAATATTGATTTACATGTTATGAATGACAACCCAAGCAGATACTTTTTAGGGGCAGAAACCCTAGTATTCATTCATTCACTCACTTTCAAGCAGCCAAAGATATCTCAGTCCTGGGTTTATAATGGCTTCTAAAATCATCTCTATGTGTGAAACTGGAAACTGATTGTTTATACATGCAATAAATAGAAGATTGCCATTTCACAAGAGATAGCATTGTACATGAATATGATAAGTCATTAAAAAGGCAACTGTTATAATAAAGATTAAATATAAAAACATTAAAGGCTTAATGGGAGAGAGAGAGAGAGAGAGAGAGAGAGAGAGCTATAATTGGTTCATTTACTCAAATACACAAATTCTATCATTTTGGCAACCTGCAGAAAATGGAGATTATTTTTTTCATTTCATTTCTATATGACAGTGAGTACAGCAAAAGTCCATTAAGTGCTAAAACTTAGATTTGAATTCTCTAAAAACATTTTTTCATGCTATTAGGTATGTTGAGCTCTATTGAATAATCTCATGAACAAAATCACTTGTGTATTATTTGATAATATCAGGCTCTCGTTTAATATTTTGGAGACAAGATATTCTTAAACATCTTACAATTCTTAAAGTTAAATGATTTAATAGAAAATATTTGATAACTTTCTATAGGAATACACATCCCCTGCCTAATCTAACATATAATACACAGTGTGTTGATTGGTTGCTCGGTTTGTCCACCTGTCATAGGGGAATGGGAGTATGACATGTTGACTTTAATTTCCTCATGTTCTACTTCTTTCCTTCCCCCTTTCCAGAAAGTCACAGCTGCGCATCGCCACCACTCTACAAGCACGACAACCCCCAACCCACCCAATGTTAAAGGTGGAAAGGGGGCAGAGAAAAGCTCTTTAAAGAGATCATATTGGTTGTTGAAAAGTATAACTATTTATGATTAATAAAACAGTTGTTTTTGACACCATCGGTACTGGTAAGAGATGTTATTCAGTATTTGATAGCGTAATCCATATGAATTTACATGAACACAAAGTGTTTGTTGTAAAGGATCATCTATGTCCTCCTGTTAGATCATTAAATTTTCCTTTAATGCTTGTAGAGTGTTGTTCCTTCAAAGAGAGGAGCATGTGCAATAAAAATTGGGAATAGAACTGAATTATAATGTTGAGATACATTTTATGCATAAGAAACTGTCTACCTTTGAGATTACTTTTCAGCAGAACTTGAAACAGAAATAAAGAACCTAATCTTCTCATATAAGTAGCCACACAAGACACATATTTATTTATATATATATATATATATATATATATATACATAAAAAGATGTATATTTATATATATACATGCATACATATATATATATATATATTGTGAAGAAAAAGAGCCTTTAACTTGTCATCTTCGTAAGCATAATGTTTATAAATTTAAACTTATAAGCGGACAACATGAAAGAAACAGAAATATCTTTCCTACGTCTGTGTACATAAGCAACATCCCAGTAATATCTATGTAAACAAATATACTTAAATTACAAATAGATTTAAAACATTTTTTTGCAAAACAAGATTTTCAAAACATTCTCATTTTTTGATTTTGAAAAATGTTTTGAATACAAAAGGATATTCACAATCAATAGCAAACTAAAAAAAATGGACTGATTGAACATAAATCTAAAAAAATGAATAAAGAATATATATTGTAAGAGAATAATTCTGAAAAGAAATATATTTTGAAGGTAGTATGAAAAACAGACACAAATTAAACTGCTAAGAGTACTTATATAATTGTTGAAGAGAAAAGAGTTTCAGAATCGTTGTTTCTCTCGAGTTTTATAATTTTGACCATATTAGAATTTTCGGAAATATTAGAATAAGTTATCGCCAAGGAATAATATACCGCAAGGAAGTTAAAAATGCCAACACTTTCGTGAATTAAATAGTTAGTTGCACTGATAACAATGTTGATGTTGACTCACCATGGTGAATTAGTTAGAGAGCTAGACTAGCAAACTAATACTGCAAAGGATTTGTAAAGCTCTACATTTGTGGCCTTGGACAAAACTAAGCTAAAACTCAGTAAATTTCAGTCACAATATTGATGCAGATGGCTCACCTAAGTGTAATAGCTAAAGAGCTATCCTAAAAAAACATTACTACTGCAGTAAATTTGACTGCTCTACATATGTGTCCTTGTGCCAGACCAAGCTGAAGCTTAGTAAATACTGATAACAATGGCACTGCAGTACAAATGAGGGAATGTTGTTAGGTAATATTCCTTTCTCAATACTCAATAAAAGGATATCAATGATCAGCCTTCCCCTATTGATACAACAGGTTACAGCATTGATGTCCTTATATGGAAATGATGAGCAGGATGAAGAGATCATTTTGAATGGAAATCAGTTCCCAATGAATTGTGATAACGATAGAAACATACAGAAAACAATGGAAATTATTCAAATAAAATGAATGTTGAGGTTTGTGATACTAAATGGAAAAAAATGTATAAACTGATATCCTTTCAGATTGGGAGATATAAGACTAATTCAGGAATGCAAATAATAAGCCCTTTTTTAGGGATGGCCCACGGATATTTTGAAAACAAATAATGCAGAGCAACTGTAGAAGAGTAAACAGAAAGAATGAAAAAGAATGATGATTTGCACCTAAAAATTTTCATAAGTAAAACAAAGATTTCAAAATTTTCTTAAAAAATTTATTTACAGTAGAGTTCGATAAAATTTCTGATATCTATACAATAAAGGACAAATTGGAAAAAGAAAAAAAAAAAAAATTTCCATTCGAGATTTTTGAAAAAAAATTTTTCCGATAAGAACACCCCCCAAATTCATTTGATGATCTTTAATTTTCTTTTCATAATTACTGATAAATAATGAATCTTACACATATAAAGTTATATCAATGAAAAAATAAATTTTGTTCATTATTTTGAAAATGCAGCTTCGACACCAAAGCATTATTTATGAATTTAAAAAACTGAAAAAAAAAAAAAAGACAAAAAAAGCAAAATATTACTCTTCTTAGCAGGTTATTATGTTTATTTGGTAACTCCTATTTACGCCTATTTTTTGCAAAAAGAGAAAAAAAAAAAAACATTAAATTACTTTATCCACAGAGATTTTTTAAAATCATTTTGATTAATCCATTTTTTAAAGATTTTTAATATTATTTAAAGAAGCAAACATGAATTATTGGAAGAAATAATCTCTTCAAAAATTATTTCTTCGGGTAATTTTTCATATATTTTGTGTTTTTTTTTGTATTTTTGATTAGACAATGTTATTTTACGGATGGCCGTATCTAATTAAGTCTTGCCCATCAAGTGACTTCCAGTTGTTCGAAGGAAACTGTTGACCCCAATTTATTTATCTCATCTTTCAACACTCAACCCCGCCCCTCATAATTGTTGGCTGCTTTGTTGACATGACCTGTCAATCACTTTATCGATTATCAATGAATGATTATACAAACCCCTTCTGGGAAAAAAAGCTATATTTCATTGTTTCCTCATGCAGCATGAGATAATGTTTTATAATTCAGTTGAATAATGATGAGACTTATTTCTTCATGCATAAATCATTTCTAGTAAATTTTTCAATTATAGCATTTCACTTCTTATGACTTATCAATAAAATGGCGTCAAAATGATTGATTTATCAATTAAAAAGTAAACATTCATTTTAAAAGTCGAATTCTACATTGTAATTAATGAAAATTTGTTTTTCTTCTGACAATAATTTGGGCTTTTCTCTTTCTAATGAGAACAAGAAAAAACATGGAAAGGCGTTTTTAAACTTTAATTACACTTCAAAATAGGCGGATGAAAATTTTTAAAGTTCTGTTGGTACGCCTACCATTTTTCTTCTTTATACAAATGTTGATTCTATGAACAGACGATTTGACTTGTAATTTCTTCTTAAACCTGCTCTTTCAGACATTGTAGGTAATCAATCAATACATATTATAATCCAGTTATTTATTTATATTTAATTTTTGATGTTTTGTTCTAAACAATGTGAAAATAAAGAAAAGGCACTATTCAATGACAAGTTCTAACATCTTATCTATTTTTATATTCTTGCAAGTCTATTGTTGCAGCAACAACACATGAAAATTCAAGTGCATTATTTTGAAAACTAAAATTATTAAAGCCTTAAAGTAATGCCACCTATAAGGCTTTCGATTGTGAAAATGTAATAAAAAGTGATTTTTGTCAGTACTTTTTAGTTTCTCATTCTTAATATACTTCGTATAAATTCCACCTTTTATAACAAAAAATTCATTATAAAGGCTCTCTTAAATCACAGAGTGCTGTAATAAATGGAATCTACTGTATTAGCTAACCAAAGAAAGGTTTTAGTAACTTTTTTTAAATTTTATTTTCTAAGAACCCCTTGAAAGTCATATATCATTTTGAAGGTTGTAAGATATGGATTTCATTTATTGCAAATATAATTTCCATGTGGCCTCATTATGCATTCAAAATGGCTGCAAATTTAAAGCCCATGTACATGCACTCCTGGTCTAAATGAGTTAAAACAGATTAAGAAAAAAAAACAACATGGAAAATTACACTTAGACACCTCATATTTAAGGGAGGATTGAGATTTTATGAGAGCTTTTATTTTGACAATAATTTATCCAGAAATAATAAAAATTTGCAGCTCAAAAGACTTAAGCTTCATATACTGACATTTTTCAACAAAAATATAGCATATTTGATCATTTTCATAAATTGATAGGTCCAGATGCAAGCCCTAAACTATAACCTAAATCAACCAATCTCTAATATAACAGATATGCCCTCAACGACCATCTCTTCAGCTTCCAGCATCATTATTGATGACACATTGTGACCAGCTATTAAAGAGAAATCACGAGTTGTTTACATTAAATTTTCAATAGTCATTTCAAATGTGCAAAGAAAAGAGCGGTGAGTATATAAATATATTTTTGCAATGTACTTACATGATGTCAGTTAATGAAGGTATATTGCTGATCTTGTAATGCTTATAAACTATGAATACTTAAAATTAAGACATGGATCTGAATTTCTGAAATTTGAAGAGATGAAACTTGAACATTTTTTTTACTGCAGAGTTAAAAATCAAAGCCCATAATCAAAGTAGCATTATCAATGACAATAAATCCCAAATTAACATTAGAATTTAAGATAATTCAAGTTATGGTTTTTATCTACAATCCTGTATTAATTTTCTGGGGATCGATTGATACATGTGATCAGAAGTTTATTATTAATCATATTAACTCATCTATTACACTATATAACTTTTAAAAATTGTTTCCATGTTCCAGAGTAATGAGTTTTATTTCCTGATCATTCATGTCTAAAAAGCATAGAAAATGGTTATCATTCTCTCCGAACTTCGCTTTTGTGATTAGAATATAGATTTTGTGTAATTCACCCATTTTAACACAGACAGCTAAATGAAGGTACTTGAAGGCTCCAAACTCCTCAAGGGCAGTGACGAAAGTGTTTCATAAGGCCTAATGCACAGTGGTGGCCTCAACACCTCTCATAGGTCACCCAGAGGCCATATGGCATTCATCCAAGTGGAGAACTTTGGGGGCTGTGGCCAGTCCCACCTTTGATAGTGTACTGAGGTGTCTGTGCTGTCTAAAAAGCAAAGATAGCAGAGAAACTTTGTAAAACATCCCTGAAGAACCTTCAAGAATGTCACTATTTTGAAGTCTTCAATCACCTCATCCCATCTCCCATCTGCACTCATTGTACTTCAAGGTATCTAACAGGGTTTTGACTCTTATATTACAGGTGAAATGAAGTGCCCAGAATCGGTTTGGATCTCGGATAGACATGCTGAAATATGCCTTGCATATCTGCACAAGCTGCCACAAAATAGTCTTAAGCAAAGATCAGAGCTGGTGGATTCTGGAGTGTAAGGGGTTTTTCCAAGAAGGTCATCAAGAAGGAGAGAGCAGCTTGATACAGCTTAGTAACGGTGGTTTGTGGCTTCCAGAGCAATCACAAGGCTGAAAACTACATGGAGCTGGTTGAAAGTATGATGAAGACCTATGGTAAAAATTAGCTGCAGGCTGTCTCTCAGAGTCCATATCCTTGATGCTCATCTTTATAAATTCAAGGAGAACATTGAAGTGTATTCAGTGGAGCAACACAAGCACTTCCACCAGGATATATTGAACTTTGAATGTAACTAAGGAACATAACAAGAACATGATTGGAGATTATATTTTGAGGTCTTGTTCATGAAAATAAATTAGTGTATAATCATAAATCCTGAAAATCTACTCACCACGAAAGCTCTTGTGGTCATTTTTGTTCAATATGAGTGTAAATACATGTTAATTTAGATTTATATGTTGTTGGTTTTCTGAGAAAAATGTGAATAAAATTATGCATTTTTGCCAATTGTACAATTGATATAAGGAAAATTCCAAAACATCACTGTCCTGGTCACAAAAGCTGGAAGAAAACAATTGTCATTTTGTATATTTTTCACATGTAAGCAATTACAAAATAACACTCAGTACCCAGGAACCATAATTGCATTGCACGGTGTTATCTATTTACTTTTTAGGATTATACATACACACATGTACATATATATAGCATTTATTTTACATGAATATTTATTTTTCAACATAATCTCCTTCCTTGTTAATACACTTCAATTATTGGTTATAGTCATATAGATTGAATATTGTGCATTAGTTGATAACAAGTCATTGACGGAGTAAGTTAATCTAGTTTTAACTTAGAACATGGTCTTTGAACACCTGACTGACTACTGACCTACAAAGAAGAGAAGGTATAAACTAGGTCAAGCCTGGGTTAGGTTTGGGAATAAAGAAATAAAAGAAAAGTTGAGAATCTCATTCTCAAAAAATTTCTTGGATTGTTTCTTTTTTTTTTTTAATGTGAAATCATGTCTTATTTCTTAATTCATACTCCCAGATCAATTGTGAGACTTCAATTTTAGCTTTCAGTAAGTTATTTTTGTTGAACTTATTGACCTAGTTTTTGACTGACAAAATTTTTTCATACTAAAATTTGACAATTTACAGACCTAGTTTTTCTTTCAAAACTATATACCAACTATGTATTGTACAATGAAATTTTTGGATGAAAATTCAAGTAATAACTGTGTCCATATATATATATATATATATATATATATATATATATATTTATATGAAAACACTGGACAGGATATGCAAGATGTGGACAATCAGTTTGAGGACTTCCTGGAAGTTACACCATGGGAGGTAAAACAAGCCATCAAAAAAAAAAAAAAAAAAAAGAAAAAAAAAAGGCCCCTGGACCAAACAATTTTACCGTCAATCGCCTTAAAAAAGCTGGTAGGATTGTCAATAAAAAAAACTAGCTATTCTATTCAACATGTGTCTAAAACAGAGCAAAGTTCCAGAAGATTGGAACACAGCAATTGTAATGCTTTTAAATTAAAAAGGAAACCTGAAAGACCTCAACAACTACAGACCTATAAGCCTACTCAACAGCATCTACAAAGTTTTCACTAAAATTATCACCAACTGAATTACTAAAACACTAGATGAAAACCAACTATAGGAACAAGCTGGCTTTAGAAGAAGCTACTCGACCATGGACCATCTCCACCCAATAAATCAGCTGAAAGAAAAAGCAGGAGAATACAAAATGCCACTCGCTGTAGCATTTAGAGACTTCAAAAAGGCTTTTGACTGTGAAAACTCCAATGGTCATGAAGGATATCACTTTACAAGGAGTAGACCATGTACATGTCAAAGTACTGCAACATATATGCAGTCACAGCAACTCCTTTATCAGGTAACATAAAGACTCTGAACCATTCCAGCTCCAAAAAGGAGTAAGACAAGGTAATACCAGCTCACTCTTCACAGCTTTGTAGATAACATTGCTCTTTTTGCAGAGAACCTACAGGACCTCCAACTAATGTTAGATGAACTAAACGAATAAAGCAAGAGAGTTGGCCTACACATGAACTTCAGCAAAATGAAGGTTATGTGCAATAACCATGTCAAGAATAAGATCACAACGGTTAAAATTGAAGATGCAAAACTGAAGAAAGTAGATCACTACATTTAACTAGGACAACGAATCTCTATGAAAACCACAAAAGAAGAAGAAACCAAGTGAAGAATCATTCTAGGATGGCAAGCTTTCGGCAGAGCAAGCCCAAACTTCAAAAACAAGAAGATCCCACCAATCGTAAAAAGAAGATTATACAACCAATGAATTTTCATGATAGTCACTTATGGAGCTGAAACATGGAACCTAATCAAGAGATAGACCCTCAAACTGAGAAGCATGCAACGTGCACATGAGAGAATCATGCTCAACCTCACATAGAGAGATCAAAAGACAGCACAGTATATCAGGGAGAAAACAGGAGTCCAAGACATCATAGAAAACTTGAATGGCAATGGGCCAATCATGTTGCAAGAATGGCAGACAACCGATAGACATCACTACTCACAACATTGATCCCCGAGGATCACATGCAAAATTGAGGCCAGCAGAATAACAGATGGGGAGATGATCTAGACAAATTCAGAAAGTACTGGCTCTGCGACACTCATGATAGGGAGATGTGGCGAATCAGACAATTAAAGACTGATGATTATATATATATATATATATATATATAGATATATATATATATATATATATATAGATATATAGATATATGAATAAAAAGCAAAAAGAATTTCATAAGTAAAAATGAGAATAGAAAGTTGTCTGTTAGTTTTGAATCTGGTTAGTTTCTCTAGTAGGTTTTTGAGATTATCAACTTAAGCAGCTAATTGAGAAGCAAATAATTGTTATTTAAAGCATGCAATGTCAGTTCTGAGAAATAATTAGTAGTAAACCTGATTTACAGAATGAACAAACATAAAAGTCAGTTATGTAAGAACATTTTCAAAGGTTTTAATTATAAGATGTGTCAGTCAAGAAACATTCTATTGGATTATTATGAATAAAACTTAAATTAGACAGATTTCAAAGGAGGAAGATGACTATCTTAGCGTATCAAATGGTTTTGTGATACAATAGCTTACCATATTATTCAATACTTCAGTACATAATAGTGCATCTGTCCCATAAAAATTGTTACATCTATAAATGCATTTATATACGTAAAATGTATCAACTATTTTGGGATACAGTACTTTCATTCAATGTCTTCCCAGGTATGTCCTAGTTCGGCAAATCATGGGCTAATTTGAAAATATTCTGTCCACAAAGAAAAACAGCAGTCAGCTGTGACTGACAGATGTATTTCAGCAAATTAACATTGAGCTGCTTATTATGAATTGGAGGAATACCAATGATATGATGCTTGCACATGAGGCCAAGAAGTAAAATGCCGAGAGCTTGTAACAAGTATTACTTCATTTAGAGCATTTAAAACTAAAAAGCACTCAGAGAGCACATACCTCTGACAACATGACTTTCAATGGAAACTGAATGAAAATCAGTTCATACATAGTGACAGTGCAGGGGATAAAAGAAAAAGAAAAAAAAGTTCCTAGATCCATAGCAAAATTCAATCTGTTCTTCCTAAGCCCATGGACCATCTTCAACGAAATGTCATTGAAATTCATTCAGAACTTTGGGAAATATTGTATGGATGATTATAAAAATGAATACATAATGAATCTATGATGGAAAATTATTTCTCAGTCAAAAAAAATTTCTGGATCCATTCCAATATTCAACCAATTTTCTTAACCCCACAAGCTACCCTTCGAGAAAATTTAATTGGAATTCATTGAGAACTTTTGAAGATAGTGTGGACATATAGCTATGATGCAGATGTGGGAACTATAAAAAATCTCTTGGATCTACCAAGTTTCAAGACAGATGATCTTGAGTGGATGAATGAAAAAAATGTATACATATATATATATATATATACATATATATATATATATATATATATATATATATATATAAATACACCTCTGCCAACCAAGTTGAAAGAGGTATAATATTCACTCAACAAAGAACAATAAAAAAACAAATCAAATGTGAAAGTGAAAAATAATACACTGTATATACTTGTGTATGAGTTGCAGCGCCAGATAAGTGGCAACTCTTGCGTTAATAGTATTTTGATATCAGCCTTCGACCCTTTGAGGATTTTGTTCCGAGACAGCATTTAATTTCATCAGACAGAATGTTCATGTGTTTAAATAATAAACAGATCTAGCTGAAATAATCTCAATCATTGCTAAAACAGCCAAGCAGAGTCCCAGAACAAACCAGTGCTTTTTGAACCGCCACTCCTAATAGGCTGATAATATACAAAGCATCTAATGAGCACAGGGCTTATAATCGGTCAATAGAAAACTGCACACATACATTTTGCACACATGGAAGATGTGAATACATTTATTAATTGAGACTGTGTTAGAATTAAATAGATATTTACAAATTAATTTCAATGAACCTTCAGTCCCACTACTGTTCTGTCAGAAGATGATTGCTGCAAATTTTGTGTTATACATAATAAATAAATTTGTAGATATATAAGTTGCGATTTTAAATCATGGTAGGGAAATGTTTATTTAATATATGATTTGGTTTAACATGACATGATAGACAACCGATGAAGAGTTTACTCCCCTAAATTACACGGGGGTTATTTTTGTTGATGTTGTTACATAAGAAAAACTGAGTTGGACAATACATTTCCACACAATGGTCTCAGGAGTCCACCAACACTTCTGTCAACAAATTTGCATATACAGTTTAGACAGATATGAGTGATATAACATACATATTGTTATGTCATGTCTATGTGATATGTATGCACAGTGTTAGAGCAAGGTTGAGCACCTGGTTTTTCATGTTCTTTTTTAAGCAAAAAAAAAAAAAAAGGCTACTACTAATCTAGGAGCATATACTGTAAGTGAATTTAAGAAGATATTACCTTCGTTTGATCTCCTCCATAGCCAGGTCTTGCTTTTGTATGTACTGTTCCCTAAAGACTTTGGTACTCCGAATCAGGAGCATGTAACATTCTTCTTGGCTCATGTTCATTGTCTTGCTGCTCCTGAAATAGATTTAGAAGTTACAAAACAAAGTGTCCAATTTGAAAAGCATAGTTAGATTTGTTCGGTACCATATTTGTTTTTACATACACTAGTTGTATTGGTAGTAGTAGTAGTATCTTCATTTATTTTTTGGTAGATGAAGCATTGCCAACCATTACTGATTTTTATTTCTTTCATCTTGATTTTAGTTGAGGATGATGGATGGATTCAAGGGTTAGAATCAATCTTCTGCCAGCCAGAAGAGTTTCAGTCGCTCAATCAGTAGAGAAGTTGCTGAACATAGGTAGGTTTCCCTAAGAAAAAGGAATGTAAGTTCAGGTCTCGCCAAGAGCTTATTCTTCATGTCTGAACCACACCGTTTACTCACTGCCTTGGAATGACAGTCAGAATAGTTGCAATGGAGAGCAACTGAAGTTAGATATGAAAAAAATTTTAGTTAAAAATTATTAATAGTAATACATCCTTTCCCACAAAGGGTTTTAAAAGCAAGATATTTTGAGATAATTCTAGGATTTTTTATACATAAAATTCCATGTATTTACTATGAAAGTTGATCAAAGAGCATTGGATACAGCAATGTTAGGAATAACACTTAGAGAAAAAGAGCAACATGGATCAGAGAACAGACTGAAATTAAAGATATCATAGAATTGTGACAAAAATGGAGATGGGCTGCACACATAGCAAGGAAAAAAGGATAACAGATGGTAGAAAACGTTGATAAATTGGTGCCTTAGAGATAGGAAACGTCGAATACCAGACATAAGACAAAGAGATGAGATCAAAATATTAGCCAGTGCGACATGGAGAGGTTTAGCACAGTCATTAGTTGACATGTTCAACTTATGATGGCTGATGATGATGAAAGTTGAATTATTAAATAGAATAATCCAACAAAGATTATATTTGAGAGCTGATCATGAACAACATATTTTCCTGTCTAATACTAAAGTGGTTTTTATTGAAAATTATGAACTATAAATGCTAACATCTGTTATCAATGAGAGATATTTGGGTCATTCAAATAATTTACAAAATTATGAGATGTTAATTGAAAATGACATTTTAGCATCATTTTGATAAATTTCAGCCCAGGAAGAATTTACATGGGGAATAGATATCTCAAATTACATCATTTCTCAACATCCTGATTCCACTGTAATAGTTTTTTTTCTCTTTTTAATACATTAATTACTGTTGAGGGATCATTGCTAAGTTTACTTATGTCTACAAACAGATTGAGACTGCTTCAGGCAAATCGGGACCTGAAATAATCAGTCGGAAAAATTTCCAGTCGGGCAAGAGGAAAAGGAAATCTTTTTTCTTCTTTAAATTGTTTTTTCTTTTTATAAAGATTTGAAAGAGTTATCTAGTTTCAAGATTAAAATGTAACAAAACAGTAATACTAGACCATTCATCTAGCATCCAGAAAATCAGCTATTTTGGAAACTGGCTAGTTCTGAATCTGACAGGGTTCATAATAATTTGCCACACGACTTCCCTTTGTTTTAATTTTCTGGCGTGGTTGAATTTGTATATGTTATAGACAGTTTCAGGCTTTACTTTTTTGTTTACTTTTGTATATTTTATATTCTATATTTTAAGAATATCAAGGAGATTAGGATCAAATAGAGCCTGCTTTAGAAGTATATTAATTTATATCTGTTGAATACAATCTTGTTCTTTACTCTTTATGGTTTATTTCATATTTTGAGTACATATCAAGCCTTGGTGCAGAAAAATGTAAAAAAAAAAACAGAACAGAGAACAAGGTCATTTCTAGAGCCAAACTTGCAGGATAAATGGTCTAGTACAGTATAAAATGATTCTAAAGACTTTCAAATAATGAGTTAAACATTGTTGATTCTTTCACCGGTTGGATCTGAAAGATTATACAAACATTCAAACCACACACACACACATCTTTGATGGTGACAGTTGTTAAATAGAAATGTTTCAAGCAAAGAGTCCATGAATAGTGAGATTTCTTAACTTGATAGCACAAAATTGAGACAAAGGTAAGCACTGATATGGCTGAAATCTGATCATGTTATCTTCTGATAAATCACAAAACACCAATCTATCTAGTTTTAACTCAAAATCGTTTAAAATATTCATATCATAAATCAAGGGGAAAAACTTCTGATTCAAGATACTCTCTTTGTAACATTAGGTGATTCTCATTTATTTGATTTGCAAGAGTTCAATTTAAAGGAATTCTATTCAGTGAGTAGTTCCATTGTTTCTGAAAGCAGTATGAAGCGGTTCATGTATTCAAGAGTTAGAATATTAGATATGAACTCAATTTTCAGCACATAAACATCCAAATGGGTCATACAGAGTTTATATGGATCCGAGTCTATCTCCACTAAGCTAAGCTTGGTTTGTCACAAGACCAAATGGTAGGAGGGAATTGAGGGTACGAAGATTACGTTCCAAGAAAAAAGGGGCAGCTTGTCTACCTTGAGAATCAGCCTTCAAAATCTTGGGTTAACACCTTGGTTTCAACACTGAGACCATAAGAAATACACAACCATCTCTCCTACTAAACAGGTCAATGATAATAAAAAGGAATTGATGACAGATATCAACCCAGTAACTGAATTTCTGTAATTGCAGTTCAAGGGCTAATTTGAAAAAATTACCATTTTATTGTGGTTGATGTTAATTCAGTTCTATCTGCAAGTCAGGCTTTTTATCTTGCAATGGACAAGGGCTTTTATCTGGCAATGGTTAACTATTTCTCTTCACCATTTTCCACATTTAATGGGTTAACTATTTTGAGATGAACTTGTAGATGAGACAGAGAAATATCTTCTTCCACCAAATCATTTTGTAATTGTTTTTCAATTGCATACAAAACAATCAAACAATAATATTCATCTGATTAAGCCTACAATTATGATTCCAAATGGTCAAAGAGGAAAACACATAACATCTATTTTCCTTTTTTCAAGATCAATATTACAGCTGAAGCAGTTGGCAGTGGAAATAAGAGAAAAAGAGGGTGGGTGAGAGAAAGAGAGGGTGGGTAAGAGAAAGAGAGGGTGGGTAAGAGAAAGAGAGGGTGGGTAAGAGAAAGAGAGGGTGGGTAAGAGAAAGAGAGGGTGGGTAAGAGAAAGAGAGGGTGGGTAAGAGAAAGAGAAGGCACGTGAAGGAAATAGAGGGTGATGAGAGAGTGGAAGTGAAAGTATGGCAGTGAAAAAAAGACTGAGTGAGAGAAGGGACAGGAGAGTGAGTGAGTGAGTGAGAGAAGGGACGGGAGAGTGAGTGAGTGAGTGAGAGAAGGGACGGGTGAGTGAGTGAGAGAAGGGACGGGTGAGTGAGTGAGAGAAGGGACGGGAGAGTGAGTGAGCGAGTGAGAGAAGGGACGGGAGAGTGAGTGAGTGAGTGAGAGAAGGGACAGGAGAGTGAGTGAGTGAGTGAGAGAAGGGACAGGAGAGTGAGTGAGAGAAGGGACGGGAGAGTGAGTGAGTGAGTGAGTGAGATAAGGGACAGGTGAGTGAGTGAGAGAAGGGACGGGAGAGTGAGTGAGTGAGTGAGTGAGTGAGTGAGAAAAGGGACGGGTGAGTGAGTGAGAGAAAGACGACGACAGAGTGAGTGAGTGAGTGAGAGAAAGACGACGACAGAGTGAGTGAGTGAGTGAGAGAAAGACGACGACAGAGTGAGTGAGTGAGAGAAAGACGACGACAGAGTGAGTGAGTGAGTGAGAGAAAGACGACGACACAGTGAGTGAGTGAGAGAAAGACGACGACACAGTGAGTGAGTGAGAGAAAGACGACGACACAGTGAGTGAGTGAGTGAGTGAGAGAAAGACGACGACACAGTGAGTGAGTGAGAGAAAGACGACGACACAGTGAGTGAGTGAGTGAGTGAGAGAAAGACGACGACACAGTGAGTGAGTGAGTGAGTGAGAGAAAGACGACGACACAGTGAGTGAGTGAGTGAGTGAGAGAAAGACGACGACAGAGTGAGTGAGTGAGTGAGTGAGAGAAAGACAACGACAGAGTGAGTGAGTGAGTGAGTGAGAGAAAGACGAAGACACAGTGAGTGAGTGAGTGAGTGAGTGAGTGAGAGAAAGACGACGACAGAGTGAGTGAGTGAGTGAGTGAGAGAAAGACGACGACAGAGTGAGTGAGTGAGTGAGTGAGAGAAAGACGACGACAGAGTGAGTGAGTGAGTGAGTGAGTGAGAGAAAGACGACGACAGAGTGAGTGAGTGAGTGAGTGAGTGAGAGAAAGACGACGACAGAGTGAGTGAGTGAGTGAGTGAGTGAGAGAAAGACGACGACAGAGTGAGTGAGTGAGTGAGTGAGTGAGAGAAAGACGACGACAGAGTGAGTGAGTGAGTGAGTGAGTGAGAGAAAGACGACGACAGAGTGAGTGAGTGAGTGAGTGAGTGAGAGAAAGACGACGACAGAGTGAGTGAGTGAGTGAGAGAAAGATGACGACAGAGTGAGTGAGTGAGTGAGAGAAAGACGACGACAGAGTGAGTGAGTGAGTGAGAGAAAGACGACGACACAGTGAGTGAGTGAGTGAGAGAAAGACGACGACACAGTGAGTGAGTGAGAGAAAGACGACGACACAGTGAGTGAGTGAGAGAAAGACGACGACACAGTGAGTGAGTGAGAGAAAGACGACGACACAGTGAGTGAGTGAGAGAAAGACGACGACAGAGTGAGTGAGTGAGTGATAGAAAGACGACGACAGAGTGAGTGAGTGAGAGAAAGACGACGACACAGTGAGTGAGTGAGTGAGTGAGAGAAAGACGACGACAGAGTGAGTGAGTGAGTGAGTGAGTGAGAGAAAGACGACGACAGAGTGAGTGAGTGAGTGAGTGAGAGAAAGACGACGACAGAGTGAGTGAGTGAGTGAGTGAGAGAAAGACGACGACAGAGTGAGTGAGAGAAAGACGACGACAGAGTGAGTGAGTGAGTGAGTGAGTGAGTGAGAGAAAGACGACGACACAGTGAGTGAGTGAGTGAGTGAGAGAAAGACGATGACAGAGTGAGTGAGAGAAAGACGACGACAGAGTGAGTGAGAGAAAGACGACGACAGAGTGAGTGAGAGAAAGACGACGACAGAGTGAGTGAGAGAAAGACGACGACAGAGTGAGTGAGAGAAAGACGACGACAGAGTGAGTGAGAGAAAGACGACGACAGAGTGAGTGAGAGAAAGACGACGACAGAGTGAGTGAGATTATGGGTGAGAGAACGTATATGTCATTCTTCCACAAATAAGTTGTAAAAAAAATAAGCAAGCAGTAATATATAAGGATCCAAGATATAAATGGAAATGTTGGAGTAGGAAATAAGGATAGAAATCTAGAACAAACAAAAAGGTCTTTATTTATAGTTTCTTACTTGAGTAAAGGTGTGCTGGTGGTTCTCTGGAGGATCTTTGAGATATGATTGTCAAATGGCTCCTTGGAGAGTTCTTTGAGAGGAGAACCTAGAGATTTTGAAGTATTTTGCATGGCACTAACCATCACTGCAGGCACTTTATAGTGGTCACTGGAAAATAAGAAAACATTATTCATGAAAGTAAAACGAAAAGAGAAATGATTTACTAATTCAAAAAACAAATACTTTGATTGCTTAAAAAGATTAACCCATTCACTGCAGAAGGTAGCGAGTGTAGAAGTTATCCATTGCAAGACAAGATAAAAGCCCATTTCCATTGCAAGTAATCCATTGCAAGATTAAAATGCTGACCCACAGATAGAACCGAATTACCATCAATCACAATAAAACGGAAATTTTATTGAATAGCCATAGAACTGCAATGACAGAAATTTCTACCATCTGCAGTTAATGGGTAATTTTTTTGGCAGTTTTGTAACTTTAGATCAATTTCCATTTGCCAATTTTTAGACCAAAAACTGTGACATTTTAATATTTTAGATGCATGGCATTTAATTCATGTAAAAAATTTGGGCGCAAAACTTTATTGCGTGACAGAATATCTCATGATCTATTAAGTGCAGCTTGGTTTTTGCACAAGGCCACATGTATGGGGCACCTATAAGAGGTTCAAACTCACTGAGAACTTTGGGAGATATTGCACGGGCAGATATGAACTTATAGCAATATCATGTGGTTTGAACATGTAAGTACAACCTAGGGAGATGACTGCTCATGGATCTGCGCGAAAAGTTAATCACCTCTTCCATAGCCTATTGTCCAACCTTACACATTGAAATTCACCGAGAACTTTTGGAGATATCATGTGGACGGACGTTTCAAAGTTCTTGTGTCAACATATGTCCGGAAGTTCAATGAAATTTACAAAAGAGTTCCATTTTCAAAAATTCTATTCAAGAGTTCCACAGTGGTTCATGAATCTAAGAATTGAATACTTAAAACTATTCCATTCTTTTCCACAAAGCATTTCAAGAGAAAGACATTTTGAGGTAACTGTTACAGACAAGAGATTTTCTAAGAGTTTCTTTTATACATAAAATTTGATTTATTTTCGAGCACAGAAATGAAACATTAATTCAGTGATGTGAGATTTGAATTAATTGACTGTATGACAATGTCTAGACACTGAGCAGGTGAATGGTGAACATAAAGTTCAGCTCTCAAGTTGAGATATTCTACATTATGCAATCTGAAATAACTGGCATCCTTATTTGCAATAAGATTGGCTTGCAGGGATTTGGGAGAAAAATTAAAAAAAACAAAAAACAAAATGACAGGCTCTGCTTGAAGTTCCTCTGTTGACCGTTCTAAGTGTTGTATATATAGACTGACCTAATTAAGATACTTGTAAAACTAGTGTTGGTTAATTAGCATAATTAAAGTATCCTAGGCAAATGATAATGATGAAACATACCTGGAATCACACATACAGACATTTTGAAATCCATTACATGATAAGCACCACAGGGACCCCCTAAATAATGTGGTTTTGATTAGCATGTTTTTTAAATAGGTGCAAACAATTTTTATCCAAAATGCACCAGAAACTGAGTGGTGAGGTAATGAAAGGTTACTTCAAAACAATTCAGTTTGCAATAGAATAAATTTCCTATTGTACTTCATCAGTGGAATTGATTGACAATAATTTGCTCAATTCAGAAAGTTGAAGAACCTACGAAGCTAAAAGTGATTCATCAAATGAACAGGTTCTGGCCTTTGTGGAATCAATCAAGGAATCCTGCAAGATTTTTGAAACAGTTGGGACTTAAAAACAGTAATGTGTTGAAGCTGACAGATATATGAAATGTAGCAGCCAAATTGACCGCAATCTGGAAGCAGCAAGAGGTACAAAACAAGGGGGAAACTACCCTCTACAATTTTATCAAAACATAAAATGCTCCTTTCCCTTATTAATAAACTTATGTTCCTGAAACTTTTTATAATCTTTCGCTATTTTGTATCAAAAATTGTCTTTACACTGTTTGAAATTTCAAAACCAATTTTGTAATGGAGGATTAATTACAGTATTTCCCATAGGTTTTCAAGTTTGGTTAATGCGGTTTTGATTAGCGTACGGCACTTTCTGAGGATGCATTAACCATGTTAATCAGAGGGTGGGGTACTGTATTATTCAGCTCATATCTTTCTAGACACACCATGAACAAATCATCGAAATAAAAAGCATGGATGACAGAGTATGAGTAAAGTTTTCTGGGGCACATTTAAAACAGATAAAGCAGAACAAATTTAAAATATGCATCGTAATTTTGCTCCCCCCATTCTCATTTTATGTAACAGCAGTGATTCTTGGTTCTTATTTCTAAAAAAAAAAAAATGATTTAATCATAATTTATTTATGAACTAGTCCTCGCTGAAGAATAGTAAATTCTCCAAACTAAAATAACATTTTAATGAGATAATTCATTGCTACACCTGCATAAGATAGAAACTAGAAATTTAGAAATATGCATAGGAGCCTATGCTGAGGAGACCTCTCATTTTAATTGGTGTTATTTATTTGTTCATAAAAGAACTTTTAGTTAACAACCTTTATTGATGGATTCAGTAGGGTGAAGAAGTGGGGCAAAGGAGAAAGGAAAGAACAAAGAGAGGATTGTTGAATGAAATGAAGAGGCGCAAGGGAGAGATAGATTGGTTGGAAATTTAAAATGAGTTTGAAGTGAAAACTAGGCCAGGTGTATTTCTTGAAGGGACTGTAAGTACGATTACGCAGCAGCTTAGCCCTTCTACCCCAACTTAATGAAAGCACAAAAAAAATTGCTCATCAAAATAATTGCTCAAAACTCTATGTAACACATACCAACAAGCGTTGTAATAGCTTTGATATCTTGAAAACTGTAGGAGGAGAAGCAGTGCCAAAAATGAATGGAATGAGAATAAATGATTTGATGAATAAAAAAAAAAATAATAATTTGCAGAACATATGCATAATCACAATAATGGGGCAAAAATAAAGGGGAGGAGGGAGCCATTGGAATGAATGTTTGTAAGACAGAGAAAGCTTACATTGGAAAGTTCAAGAAAAAGGATGAGAAATATGATACAATGAACTAGGGTTGCAGATGTGATAATGATAATGTGAAGAGCCAAAAGGGAAGAGCAGTCAAAGACGAAGTTGCATGCGTGACACTGCAAGGATAATGCTAGAGACTGAAAAGAGAGTAGTGTGCACGATGGTGCAAAGGGCTGAAAAGAGTGTGACGGGCACAGCAGCGCAACGGGCTGAAAAGAGTGTGACGTGTGTAACAGCCTCAGGTACTGAATAATGTGTGGAGTGTGCAATAGTTCTGGGGGGGGGGGTGAAAAGAAAGTTGCACGTGCAACAGTTCTAAGGGCTGAAGTGAGAATGGTGTGCATGACAAAGACGAAGAAAAGAGAGGATCTGAGGTCCAATTGGGTGACAGAAACAGAGAAATGAATCTGACAAGGTCATAGAAAGGTATTGCAATGAAGGGGGGGAGGCTTCATCCATGGCAAATTCAATGCAAAGAGTTGGATGATGAGTTGCAAGTCTGCTAAAGATGTTGTAAAGTGCAGTGGTTGTGGATTACAATGATCCAAATGTATCTTCTAGTGTTAGAAAAAGACAAAGAACAAATTAATGAAAGAGGGGTGAGAATGGAAGTAGATCTCCGTAACAAAGAGGAGGTGTAAAAAAAAAAAAAAAAAAAACCCAAAAAAAACAAGTGAAAATGATGCATATGAAAAATATGTGGCAGTAATGAGAAAAAAAGAAAAGACGTGGGTGTTGAAAGAAGATGATGGAATTTGAATGAAAGAAGAAAAAAAATCAAGAGATAAGTAAAGGAAATTGTATGATGTACAAATTCAAAACAAGTCAAGCAGAAGATGAAAGGAAGTCAATAAAATCAGGAGAGAAAACTTGGTGAAAGAAGAAAAAAAAAAGCAAAAAGTATCAAAATCTGCTGGTGCCAATCAATGCATGACTGTGTTCCACCAACTGAACAGGCTTCTTGCATGCAGGGAACCAATTATATGCTTAGCTGTGGCGACAGCAGCAGACACAGACATTCCTAAGGAACATTTCTTAATTATTACTATAAGACTTTGGCAAATAATATTTGTTCAATGATTTCAAAGAGGAACAAAAATCTGTTTCCTGACAGATACAAATTCACCTAGGAAGCACTAAGAGAGCACATACCTCTGTCTAAATCAGATCATATATAACTACAATGTAGAGGAGGAAAAAGGGTTTCAATTTCCATATTTTGGACTATTGTCTTGATATGAAAAAATCTTTCTCACATCTAAAAAAAAAAAACAAAACAAAAAACAATCCCAAAGAAGCTCTAAGATTTACTCGGTTCCTCCTTAACCCATGGCTTAATCTTCCATATAATGTCATTGAGAACTTTTGGAGATACTGTGTGGATAAACATGAATGAATACACAAAAAAAAATTTTAAAAATCTCTCAATCACAAACAAATTCTTGTGTCAGTCCAGGAATTTTACCAATTATTTCTTACTCTATGGCTCACCCTTCAACTCCCCCCACCCAAAAGCACAGACATGAGTGAATATTTATGTCTTCAAACTTCATTAGCTGAGGTAAATCAAAGTTGCTAATATATCAAAGTAATGAAAATCTCTGACAAATGCACCAAAAGAAATCAGAAGCTTTGATATTTCAATCAATTTTCAAAAGCATGAGTAAATTTTACAGTTTCATGAGATTCTAGAATTAAAGAATAAAGTTAAGGAGTTCGAATTTTTCATCTTCTGGATTGACAGACACAGACCTATTTATATAATCAAGATGTCAAATAATAATTCTATTCCCATACTTAAAAAAAAAAAATAACTGCTCAAAAATGTTCAATATACAAATATATTTATTGAATACTGTAATGAGTGGGTCACATTGAAATAGATGACCTATGAGGTGTGGCCTTAAAATAATGAAGCTTAACATGTAAGTCTAACCTCAGCGCACACATGCAAACTCATGATATACATCAACTAGTGGTCAAGCATTAACAATCGCTGACATCTTCAGTTCACTGTTATGCATCACTTGAAGTAGACGTGTTTTTCTGACATGTATAAAAGATCACTTCAAAAATTGATCAGCGCATTAATCTTTTGCCACACAAACACACATGTATGTGACATGCATTCTTCCTTATAAACTTCCCTCGGCAGAATTGGGTAGCTGTTTTGTTCAATATCACCAAAATGTTTAAAACTGATGAGTCGCTTGATTTTTGAACTGACCATTGTTGAACATAGATGGGAAAATGAGATAAAAAATATCAAAAATTCAAAGGCCCCCAGTAGAAAACAATTGAGAGAGAGTGGCAATTGGTTGTATATTAGAATTGCTAACTCTGAAATACCTGATTTTTTTTCAATTATTCAAACCATAAAATTTGAAAAAAAAAAAAAAAAAGTTTCCAATAATTAGGTGCCCAAGAACCTATATAACAATTTTCATTTTAATTGATTCAGCAATTCCAAAGTTCAATATTTTTTGCATGTTGACAAACAGCTATTCACATCTTTCAGAATCAGATTGACCATAATACCCTATTTTTCAATTCCTGCAGTTTTGTCCATATCACTGCCAGATTTGTGCAAAATTCGTCAAGATTTGAGAAATTTCTCCCCAATTGTAAACAAAAACAACATTTTTGCTAATAAAATGTGAACAACCCCCCCCCATCTAGGTAGAATTTCTCCACCAGTCTACATAATAAAATTTATCTAAATATATTAAGGAATAACAAAGTTATCCAATTGAAAGAAAGGAGATGACAACAATGACGACAGACAACAAAATCTGATGATCAATTTAAAATCTTTTTCAGCCAAAGCATCAACAAGTTACTAGTTTATAACACAAGAAATCCAAACAGGAAATGAAGAAACTATCAAGTAAAAACAATGTTTATTCATTCATCTATTAATTTTTATATACATATTCACTACTGAATTAAGTGCATAAACAAGAAAGGAGATCATGTTGAAAAATACATATTTGTCGTGTAAAATAAATGTTTTGTTTTTTCAGGCAACAAACTTATTGATGTACCTATGTACACACACACACACACACACACATGTGCGTGTCATTGTATGCATCTATATATGAATATAGCAGACACACGCATACACACTGAGACACATTGTATTTCATGGTCTAGAAAGACTCTTTAATATATGGTCATCAGGTACCGAACATGATACATTCAGTTTATTTGATGGTTAATTCAAAATCTGTAAAAGCCAACATTGGTTTTTACCATTGTCAATGTTTATGGGGTAGTCAAGTTCTTCCCCTCGCTTAAATAGGCTAATCAGAATTTCTTTTCCCGTTTTTTATTGCTGTTTCCATGCCGGCTCACATTGTTCACTCAGCTGTGTGGTTTAGATCTCAATTTCTCTGGCTTTACTTTCATCTCCAACATTCAGCCCTTATTTTTTTCTTTTTAACTTCTCTCCCAACAAGTTCATTCATCATTATTTCTGTCTGTTGAGAATGACAAAGCCAATAGTACACTTCCCTATCAAACACCTCAACCAGACATAATGTCTCCTCAGAGTTGGACTGCTTCTTGACCTATGAACACATTGCCAATTAAGCTTCTCTTGCCCTACTCTCTCTTTCTTATACCAATACACCATATATAAATGTGTGCATATACACCTTGTGCTACTTACCTCCCCCCCAGCATTCAATCAGTTGAATAAATAGAAATACAAGCAAAAGGTAATAATTCTCCTTGTCAAAAAGTTTGCACTCTTTCCATAGTCTGTAGTAGGGCAAGAATCAATTGAGTGAGATTCAAATTTCTATTTGATGATTACATGTATTCAACCAGAACTTCAGCTCCTATAACTTTTGTATACAAGACACAAATATGCTTTCATACCTTTTTTTACATGAAATACTTAATCTATAGATTGCAGATGACAGAATTTCCAGTCATTGCATTTCTATGTCTCAACTGCAAATGACAGCAATGTCCATCAGTCACACAATGGACCCTTCCACTTACTATTCTTTTGGCTTGTTTCTATGTTTCTCAATGCATAACTTCAAGAGGAAGGGTCTATTGTTTACAGAGAAAACCACCTTGTATAATCAAAGTTACTGCCGCATTCCAAAGAAGGCGATTGAGCTACTCCTGTTGCAGTTAATGGGTTGAAGTTAAGATGAGCTAAGCTACTAAAAGGTAGAGGACTCATTAGATCAGTGGTTTGGATTTTTACAAGAATACAAAAGGACTGACCATTCAAGTATGAGGTTAGACAAATCAAATAAAAAAATAGCTTATGATAACGGTTAAATATTGTCTATGGATTTGGGAAAAGTGTTCAACATTCAAAAGAGTTTTTTGGACAATTGAATTTATTGTTCTTGTTATATTTTTGTTGTTCTCACATTATTTCAGCCAATCCATCCTATGGCCCACTTCAGGTGTACTAGCTGTAAGTGAAGAGAGACACTTTTTCCAGTAGTGCCAAGAAAAACATGGTAGCAAAAGAGAATTTGTAACACTTGTAACGTAGGTTGCAGATGTTTTCAACTTCTTCCTTTGTCAGACAAGACTTGAACAGTGAAAGCCACACTGAGTTGAATAACACGGTAGGCCATAAAGATTTACCCATCATTTAATTATATCTTGTAAACTCAAGTTTTGACCCGAGAGTTAGAAATTTTGCTCGGAGCATCCCAAGTATCTGTTCTCTCTATGTTTACAGTTTCATTGGTCTATTCTAAACATGTACCGAGTATGGCATCAAAGTGTGTACACAATCAAATTGACACCTCAGACAGATTAAAAAAAAATGATAGGGTTTATGCAGCTGATGCTACGGACATTTCTGAAAAAACTCATGTTGATAGTTTTGATTGATAGTATCTAATAATCCAAAAGTTTGATATACTAGAATATTTTGACCTTTGATGAGTTCATTCTAGAGTCTTAGAGAATGGTAAAATGCACTCATGCTTAAAAAAGATGATCAAAATATCAAAGCTGCTGCTTTCCCAAAGAGTTATTCTCCGATTTTCATCACTTGGAAATATTTACAACTCTGATGATTCCTCATTTTAGTAGAATTGTTTTTCAAATCATCTTAGTATTCGGTTTACTGCATTGAAATATTTTTTCATCTGCTATATCTAAATTTTAATTAAATATATGATTTCTTCAAAGTATGTTTCAATCTTAAATGCCGAAGGACTTTACCAATATCTGTAAGCATTGATTTACCTCTGCCAAAATGTCGGAAGATTAATAGGTATTCACTTGTGTCAGTCTATAAGTTTCCAATGAATGAATTTCAACGATATTTTCTGAATCTTAATCAATTCTTCATTAGCCTGTGGTCCACCCTACCAGAAAATCCATTGCAAGTTATCCATTGAAAGATAAAAGCCCTGACTCAGATAGTTACCATCAATCACAATGAAATGGAAGTTTTAATTTAGCCATAGAACTGCGATGACAGATATTTCTGCCATCTACAGTTAATTAAAGTTTTCAGTTAGTTTTCTCATGATATTAAAAGATTAAGAATTAAAGATAATATATATATATATATATATATATATATATATATATATATATATATATATGAATGAGAAATGGACATATTTGGTCCAACAGAATTAATTATAAAGTGCATTATATCGAATAGAAACTTTTTTGAAATGATCTCCAGTCATTACATGGTTAATGCATCATTCTATTTAGACAACATAAATAAACAATTAAAGAAAATGGGGCCGCTACAGTAGTCAAACCTGCCACTGATAGGATAGTCGCTTCAACGTAGTGATGCACTTACCATTGTGCTAAACAGTCAAGCATTGTTTAAATTTAATGATATATTAACTGAGCAACGATGGGAGATCATTTCAAATAAGTTTCTATATAATGCAATATATATATATATATATATATATTGTAGTATGTCATTGTTACGATACTGTTCAATTCAAGATTTTAAAAAAAATTGCCTCAGGTTACAAAACAAAAGTCAGATGTGAAGAAGTTAAATGAAAGTCAACAGAAACTCGAGTGAGAGCAATAATATAATGATACTGCAAGCATATGTGAGTGACAGTTACTTTTATTTATAAAAAACGTTCAAGCAAGTATTTTTTTTCATTGGGAGGAGATTCTTTCCACAGAGATAATCAGGGACATAAGTCACTTTGGTATGTTATGTACATCAATTGGCAACCATGAAAACATTCCTGAGGACATTCTTCTGGCTAGACACCGAAAAACACATCAAGTGAACAGACAAATTGATTTGCAGGCATTTCTATGATTTTTCCATATATTCAATTAGGAAAATAGAGTTTATAGACTGGTCCTTTACTTCATCTTTGCAAAGGTTTGCTGAAGAATCTATGTTAGTGCCAAAAGGCATTAATGGCTTCTTAAGAGTGTGGTTACCTTCATCTGTCAGAAAACATGATTTTGTTTTACAGGCCAGGGAGGAGGGGTGGGGGCTATTGTCAGGGCCATAAGCCATTTCTAGACGATATTGACTTTGAAAAATACAATTCTTTATTTCAACTATTACCCATGGCAAAACTTTCACTCACCATAAAATATACCTCCTTACTTATGTCATATAAATTCATTTTTCTATCTCAGCACTTTATAACATAAAATTCTTCAGAGTGAAAAGTGTTTTATATCAATTTTCTTCTACAAAATATTATAGATTGGTCTTAAATGTTGTTGAAGATATTGGAATGGAACATATTGACCAACAACATTTCAATCAGCATGATGAATCTATTCCTGGCTAACAATGCAACACTGTTGCAGCAGAGCAATGATCAGACTGAAACGAACATGTTAGACGAGTTAAAAAAACTTGGGGGGGGGGGGGCAGTACAAACCACAGCATTGCTGTGATCGGTGAGGATGCTGAAGAGATGGCCAGATACCTGAGGATACTTGCAGTAACTTGGTCCCCAGAGATGACCACCAGACATCTGGTGTGAACATGCAGCTGCACGAATAATAATAAGGAGAAGAATACAGCGACAGCATTGGGATGAAGTCTGGATTAGATGAATGTGCACTAATGGTAATGCACAAAGGAAGGCTCACAGCAGCAGAAGGAATCGAATTACTTGACAACAAAAAATTCAGAACACTGACCATATAGGATTGATATAAGTACCTGGGAGTTCTTGAATGTAACATGATAAAACAGGAATAAATGGAAGAGAAAATAAGAAGAGAATACCTTAGAAGGATAAAAGAAATATTAGAGACCAAACTAAACAGCAGGAATCAGATAAAAGAAATGAACGCATGGGCAGTATTGGTAGAAATATACACAGGGCTATTCCTTGGATGGACAAAGGAAGAACTCAATCAATGGACAGGCAAACAAGAAAGCTTATGACAATGCACAAATCCTTACACCCCAGAGATGATACAGATAGGCTGTACATGAAGAGGAAAGGTAGCAGCAGAGGACTCATCAGCATAGAAGACTGTATCTAAAAGGCCAAAACAGAATTAGAGAAGTATGTGAAAACAAATAGTGAAGACATTATAAAAAGTGCCCAAAGCAGTGCAACTAATAACAAAAAATAGCTTGTGATAGAGCAGTACAGCAAACAAGGAAAGAAAAATGGAAACAGAAAAACTATACAGGGAATTCACAAGACAGATACAAATGTTGCAGATGACAGATCATGAATGTGGCTATGCAAAGGAAACCTGAAGAGAGAAACAGAAACGCTCATCATAGCAGCTCAAAATAAACCCATCAAGACAAACTATATAAAGAGAAAAATTGACATTACCTTAACAAATAGCCAACACTGCCTATGCGGAGAAAGGGATAAGACTTTAAACCAAATAACCAGTGAATGTAGTCAACTAGCTCAGATAGTGTACAAAATCAGACAACAGAGTAGCAACAATAATATACTGGGAACTGTGCGAACGAATGGGATTCAACCTTGCGGTATCAGCAAAAAAGCAGAGACAGCCCTGAAAAATTGAAGTCATGAATCCCTCTGGGATTTCGACATCCAAACAGACCACCCTATCCAAGAGGGAAGACCAGACCTGGTGATCGTGGACAAGGGAAGGAGATCCTGCCAAATAATAGACATGGCTGTGTCAGCGGATTACAGAGTAAATATGAAAGATTGCAAAAAACTAAGGAAATGCCAGGACCTTGCAAGGGAACTTAAAGTGTGGACCATGAAAGTAGCACCAGTAGTAGTAGGTGCACTCAGAACCATATTAAAGACATTAAAAATGAGATTTGAGTAACTGAGGGAAAAGGAAGGATTGAGACTATACAGACTACAGCGCTACTGGGGCTGCATGAATACTGAGGAAAGTGCTGGAAATAGGAGACCTCCATCCACCAGCAGTTAGCAATGGTCCGACAGCCAAGAAAAAGGCATGGTGGAGGTGGTGCAAACCACAGTGTTGCTATGATAGGTGAGAACGATATGAGAGGAGGGCTGGTGACCCATGGAGACTAACTGTCACTCAGCCTTCAGTGATATCAGACAACTGATGTGAAATCATCATCCACAGTACTGCTAAGGACTGTGGGAGTGTGAAGAAGAGGGCTTGAGACTTGAGGAGGCTTGCTGTCATTCAGTCTCCAGTGATGAACACCATGCAACTGGTATGTAAAATGCAAATAATGATAATAATAATGGGTTTTTTTTCAACAGACTTTATTTAAAAAAGGATATGATCTTTTTGAGAAAACAAAGACGAAAAAAATTTTTTTTCAAACCACAATGATTTGAATATGATGTAACAATTAGGCTATTTGTACAGGGTTCTGAGTTGATGCAAAATGTATGAAGTTAGAAGTGATAGCATCTGGCTAATGTTGATAAAAGAATAAGAAAAAAAAAGGTGGATCTGGCATGAATCCCAGGGCAGTAAAAAAAGTTGGCAGTAAAGATAATGGTTTACCAATAAATGGAGATTTACTCAGTTTTTTGCTGTTAACTTTTCTGGTTCACATTTTGGCAAAAGATTTTAAATATAACCAATGTATAGCACTGATCTCCAAACACTAATAGTCAAAGATAGTATTTATTGTGATTCTAATATAGTCTATTATAATAGCACTGGAAAAAATAGCACATGTGGAAAACTAAAGGAAAAAAAATAAAGGCACATCCATATAAAACACCAATGATCTCAAATAACATTGATTTAGTGAGATAGATTAAATTGAATGTTAAGAAATTTACTTAAACTAAACCAAATAACTACACCTGATTATTTCTTTGAAGTAGTTGTAACATTATCAACACCACACCTTATATTCTCTATCAGAAGATAAACACTCTGAACTAACTTCCCAATTAACCCAACAAATCAACCAGACAGAAGGAATATAACTAATAAAGCAAATACAATAATAAATATTAATAAAATAAAAGTTTTACACAAAATGAACAAACAAAATAATTTTTGTTAGCTTCTATATTCATTCATTCATACTCAAAGGGTTTTTTAGATCATTAGCATTTCAATTAAACGTGTCATTTTTTCCCTAGTTTTTCTATTTCCAGACACCAGTTTATATAGAAGTGTGAAATAAATCTGAAAATCATTGAGAGAAAGTAGTTATCTCCTCTGAGCGGTACAGAGATTTCCATAACCAGTGGAAATTGATATGCTAAGTTTATTTTGTAAATTCAACTTATCAATTTCTACAGGTAAGGAAAATTTCGGTGGGGACACTAAAAAAAGCAGTTGAATAGGTCCTTGTCCTTTGTGAGAGTTCCATTGTATGAAATATAAATTTGTTAATACTTTCTTTCTATATTTTTTTTATTATGAATATTTTGATATAATTGCAAAGTGAATGAGTTGAACAATTAGGAGTCGAAATGATGTGTATAAAAGCAGATCTTCCAATTAAATACTCAATTGTACAATAAGGGATAGTAAACCTGTTGAGAAATGAATGAATAATGGTCGCTGATAAGTGATGTAACAGCAGATAATCATGAACAACGAAAAGAGACAAGTAAGTAAAGCAAATTAAATTAACCAGAATAAATGTTGCTCTATATAAGAAATCTCGATTCCTTTGATGTCTGCGGAGTAAAATTTTATTCATGAGCTTCGATTGTATACCTGCTGTGGTACATTATGGAATCAAGTTCTAAAACAAAGAAGTTTTTGTTGAAATGGTGTCATAGTCACTGATTACTTATTCTCATAGTACTGGAAATACCAGATGTGTGTTTGTGAATGGAAGATAAAAGGAAGAATTAAATGATTGGCTTTGGTGTGAGGTGAATCAAAGGGAAAAAAAGAGAGAAAAAAGACAGACTTGAAAGACAAGTAAGCAAAGGAAATGTTAATTTCAAAGGAATAAGACTTTTTTTATCAGCAGTTGAGCTATTATTCAGTGAAAATAACAAAAAAGTAAATTAAAAGAGATCAATTCAGTTGGTTGTGCTGAAAAATGTTATCTTCAAAATAGCACAACAGTATAGAAAGTAATGCAAATGTTGTCTACAAACACGATTAATTAGGAATGAAGCTCTGGATTACATGAAGAAAACAGTGGTAGATGCTATGCACATTTGTTATACAATTTTAGAAAAGAAAAGAATATAGATACTTTAATTTTACATAAGAAGAAAAGTTGAAAGTCATTAGGATTCAGTTCAAGCTTTTTCTTGCAAATTTTGACCACGCTGGCAATTAAGATAACAGAAAAACCTGGATTATCCAAATGAGATCGGTGGAGATTATTTTATTTGGATAACTGATAAGATTATAAAAAAAGAAGACATACTGAACACAATTACAGACAACTGAAGATAATTGATGTTCAGAATCAAGGTTCCTCTGTAGTTTCAAGAAATCTACTATATACTGGTAATATGTCTGAGTAAGCTTAATATGCTTTGAATCAACAATAAGCCCATTTACCAAATCGTATAATAAAGAATGAATATAATAACCAAGTCCTTGCAAGAAATGAGAAATCTAGCCATGTCACTTGCTTAGTGAAAATCAGAAATAATAGGAAAGAAACCTAAAAGATTTTTTGAATTAATAGTAACCATTTTTATGCCTGTCTGGAAATTGATATCTAATCATTACTTTCTGTTGAATAATAATATTAAAAAAGTGAATGTGTTGGTTCCATTTTAATTTCTAATATATTCGCAGTCTATCCCAGACACCGATTCTAAATGTCTGCAAAGAGAGCTTTCTGATAAATCTATCAGAGTTCTTAATTAATAAAGATCAGGAAACTAATGAGGAGACAGAGTTGGTTGAACCAATTAGCAGTCAATGGGTTTTCTTTAATTAAAATATAATTCAGCTGTATCAAGGGACTATAAATTATGCAGCTATTTGCTCCTTAAAAGTAGAGGCAGTCCAATCAAATTTATAAAGAAAAAAAAAACAAAAAACCAAGCAGTCAAATTCTAAATGGTGTCATTTTATAAATGCAGAACTATTGATATGCCACTAAGCATTATAAAAGACACAGAAACACAAAAATGGCTAAAATCTGTTTGCTTATAACAGCATTGAAACTTACAATGAACAAAATCATTACTTATTGATTTATAATTGAAAAGATAAAACTGCTCCAAATAGCCTTGGTTTTATTTGAAGGGAAAAAAAAAGTCAAATGTACTTTTGAAAGTAACATTTTTAAAGTCTAAGGAAACATACAACAATTCTTTACTTCTACAACTTCAAGATTATTACAAAGAGGCCCTATGAAATCATCAATGGTTGTGAAATTGGAATTATTCTGAACAGGCACTATAAGATTAAGAATTTGTGTGAGATTAGATTTATTACAAACATAGCACCAATTTTCTGAGTGAAGAGTTGGTTTAGAAGGTAAGATTTGACTTCTGCTAGCCATGAAAGCTCTGTAGCTGAATGCTCAAAGCAGCTGGATGTAAACCAGGCTTTCTTCTGGCAAGAGGGACGCGGGTTCAAATTTCTCCAGGAGATTTCACTTCATTTCTAATCTGATCTGTGCTGTTAGCTTGTTGCCATAGAGTGATGGCTCTAGTTGAGATGAGATAAAATAACTAAAAAATCAAGATGAAGATAAAAAGTTCAATTTTTAATTCAATATTCTAAACTATTTTCAGATGTTTCAGCCCTGGTTAGTATATTGATTATTTTTCAATTTTTTTTTCCCAGGAAAAATGAGGTTTTTCTGCTTTTCCTACAGATCCTATACATTGTTCAAAACATTACATTAACAATATTGAGTACAAGAAGAAGGGGACTCAATTATCTGACCAAAATTTACAACATTCATTAAGCTTAGCTTAGTTTTGGGACAAGGCCAAATGCACTGGCTACCCAGTGGGGATTGAATTCACTTTAATTAGCTGGGTAGGAATTTTTGATATACAAGTTTGTTTTTTTAAAATAATTTTTTTATTCAAACTTCAAGTATTTTGTATTACTCAATGGCCATATAATCAATTAATGATCTAGATCAATATTGCAATCATGAACTAGTTTCCAGAGTGGCATTGCTGAAATAAATTGCCAGGAAGTTATGTTAAGATGGATTGTTTTAAGATTCAAAAGTAGTTAGGCCATCCTTCTAATATTCTATATTTAGTCATCTAGGGCTGAAAGAGTCAAGATGATTTAGCAATGGAAAGGTTATTGAATTTTAATTTATACAAGTCATAAATTTAAATAAGGAATTTGATAATATTGTTTTTAATTTGAATCAAACTGCTTTCAAAAATACGATAAAAATAAGGAAGTAAAGGTAAATCATAAGCTAAGAGTTGCTTAATTTCTAAAAACACTCAATATACACATACATTTTTATACGCAAGCAACTTATAAAATAATTATCCTATACATGTAAAGAACTCGAATAGTTCTTGCTGAGCTATTGCAGTCAGTTATGTCACATACCGATCTTCATTTTATTTCATAAAACCCAATTCCTTCATATTTAAACAAAGAGGGATGAATATTCTTCGCAACCAGATATCTTTCACTTCCCTGGAAAGAGAGCAAGCAATAAATTTCTAAATGAAGGGATATTTTGTTTTTGATCTTGAACTAAAGCCTCTTTGAGAAACATCTATTCTCAGGATCATTCAAATCTCACACGTTCCCCACCCCCTAGTGTAGCCCAGGCTTATTACATCAATATTGGAAGTCATTCTGAATAATGACTGCTCAAACATTTTGAGTGCTTCACTACAAAAGGCTTTCTGTCTGTGACTGGTAGAGTGAAGATCCTATGATTAAATATACTGCACGGCTTCTGGAGGCCTACAGTTTTTTTTATTCAGAAACACAGAATGTCTTTCATGCCTGCTCACCAGATCAATGCCAACTTATTATTTATGGACACACAGTCGGCATTGTTCTTTGGCGCACTTAGATAAATACAAAATTTTAACTGATATTTTGCAACATTACAAACTAAATATTGTACTCCAACACATACTGTGTTTGTCCTCAGCAGAGCAAAGGACATTTATTAAGTGGAAGTTCAAGAATAAAAATGAGGTGCAGTTGTGAAAAAGTTACTCTATGTTCCTTAAAAAAAAAAAAAGAAAAAAAAGAAAAGTTAATTCAAGTTACATAATAGAAAAGTAAATAAAAACAGGCTAATGTCAATGGCAAATGGCGTGGGAACAAAGTAAAACCATTTATATGCTCTCCTCTATTTCTAAAATGTCAATTTCATGCTCAGTGCATCTATATTAGATGAGTTCTGCTTTAAGATAAGAAATAATACATTCACTCTTAAGCGCTTAGACACCAGAATCTATTAAGAACAAAGAATAAATTGATGATTATAACTTTTTTTTGCAAGCAAACCATATCCTGCTACAAGCACACCTGTATGCTGAGCCAGTAATCCCTAAGTTGGCATCTATAGTTAGGGGCATTAAAATTTTTCCAGGCAACCATAATCCAATGCACTGATGCGTGGTCACAATGATTGGAAGCGACACCTAACTGGCATATCACAAATCACACTGTCCATTGTGTGTTGAACACTAGATGGAGCTTGGTTGATAAACAAGGTTTACATTCTGGATTGTTCTAAAACTGTGTTGAACATTCTTGGTATATCATCATTATTTTTTTGCTATTTACCTTCATCTCAAATGTTGTTGCTTCTTTCTTTTTTTATTATTGCAAGTTAATTTGGGCTCGGTTCCCTTCAGCAGCGAGTAAATAAATAACCAGTGTGGATCAGAATAAAGAATAATTTCCGGGTGAAAATCAAACTCATGACTCCCTCTGCTGGAGAGTAGCTTGCCTTACATACAACTGTTCATATCACTGATCAACTGGAACTCAGTGGTAGCAAGCGTGAATCCAAATAAAGCCCTTAAACCCACTCCCTATACTGTAGAGGGTCATGAGTTCAATTCTCACCTGAGACTTATTCTTTATTCTAATCCAAGCTTTTTATCTGTTTAAACACAATTGAAAGGAACCCAGCTTTTAGTTGCAATAAAAAAGCAACAACAATTAAGATGAAAATAAATAGCAGAGAAACTTGATGATAATGATGATTTCATGAAATGAAATGAAATAAAATAAAATAAAATTGGATTCTTGGTACATATTGTGAAAAAAATCAATGTGGAATGGGAAATGAAGGTGACTGTCTCCAGTTTGATTCCAAGATTTGGGAAACTGAGTGAAGAACACAGGCTCAAACATCCCTCAAGTAATTTTAATTAATTTTGTTTATTAAAAGAGGAGACAAATATATATTTTTTTAATGAATTCAAATCACATGATTCATTATTTTCTTTCCTAACTGAACTAACCCGATGAATGTAAATGCAATTATTCAGTCGTATCTTCCGACTTACGGTGCAGTGAAAAAACGCTTATACATTAACAGTGCTGAAAAAAGATTGGTACCACTGTGCTGGGCAATATTGGTCTATTTAACATGACCAGAGCAACTTTTTTCCTGATTTCTCGAAGAGGAGAAATGATATGCTACGTTACACTAATGCTCCAACAGCCAATGCCATTAACTCCAAAGAAAGAACATCGAAGTTTTTCACAAACTATCAATATTATCATTTATGGATGTTCTTTCAAGAAAGTATGGAGAAAAACATTTGCATAAAGAGAAACGATTTATCAAAAACAGTATCCATTAACTGGACATAAGAAATGTTATAAAACACACTGAATGTGAGAGTCTGTATTCATGTTTCTCATGGGGTGCTGAACATCCATAAGATATTTAAACCTCAAATAGTTGTATAAAACAGCTAGTATATGAAAGTAATCTCTTTTTATCATATTTACTAAATACATGAACATTCTCAAGATCAATGTTGGAAAAAAAACAAAACTTGTCTCTATTGCTTAAAAGAATGATCAGAGTTTCTTTTATTGAATATTTCTGCTTGGTTTGGGCATGAAAGAAGGGGGGGGAAGAAAATACAAACACATGCTCATTCCAACTGTTGTACCATTGTGTATGTGAATATACAGATATGTATGTTGAAAAAGAAACAATTCTCATGAGGCAGAGATGAGATTCTTTGCACACTTTGGGCAAATTTTCATAAAGACTGCTTTTAGAGATGATTCTTTTTGCACTTGTAACAGATAATTTTGAACAATTCTCTCTGCTGATGATTCTTGATTTGCAGTCAGGCGACTGCAATGAGTTATGTAACCAATTCTTGTTCAAAACATTAGCCAATAACAATCTATCTTGTTTATTGCCAGAAAACCTTTCACTTGCCTCACACTTGGCTTTCCCTCTGAAGAGGTTTACAATATCCTTTGATCATGGCTCTCTGCCTCTCGAGTGAACAGCTAAATCAGTAGACCGTGAAGAGTTGATGGCACAAATTACACATCTCATCTCATTCTGACCAGAAAATATCCAGCCTTGATTAGACTTGAAACAAATACCATCAGAAGCAAACAACAACAATCAAATAAATAAATAAAAAAATAAGAGAAAGAACATAGAAAGCTGTCAACAGAGAATTAATGTGGGCCTTTTTTTTTAAATCTAAAAAAACAAAAAACAAAAAGCTTTTGAAAATATTTTCAAGCAATTAATGAGAATGAGATTAACTCAACCATTTCTGTAAATAAAAATCTGGATAAAATGAATCGATCATTAAAATGTACTGTCATTTCTGATGGCTTAAAAAAACCCTAAAAAACGAAGTATCAAGCTATGCTGAGAAGCATTCAAAATCTTCCATCAAAAATTGCACAGTTGAAGTCCAGGTAGCATTCTGCAGAGTGAGGCCAGTTCAAAAGATTAAATCCAGAAAACATTACAAGAGTAACCATATTTGACAGCATAAAAGACCTGCCTGTTTTTCTACCAAAAAGAGCTCAAAAGGTAAATGTAACCTTAAATGTCCAGCCCCACATAAGCCTGATTTTGAGGAGGAGTTGAAAAAACAAAAACAAAAAAACTAAACAAAAAAACAAACTGGATGATAGACTGGAAGAATTTCAAGGAAATGAGCCAATTCCTTTATTATTCCCAGTCAAAATAGGGGTTGTCTGAAAAGCCATCAATTTTGGTATTCAAAATTGGTTGGCTGAAAAAGGAAGTGACTCTACTTACAACTTTCAATGATAGTTTGTTCTACTTGAAATGGGATTTTGTTGCAAAAAGGAAGCTTTGAATCTGATGTATATTGGGAGTGGCAGTCAATACAGACTGATTGCATAAATCGTCTGCACAACAGAACTTTCAAAAAACTTTTATCATAAACACAAGAACATCTTGTTTGTTTAGGCAGATAATCAGCTTTTGTAGAGAACTTTGAACATTTATAGATACAATGATTGAACCAGCAACTTTTTTTCATTTTAACAACAAAGTTTACTTTTTTATATAAATATTAGCTCGGCTGATACATGTTGTCAAGTGGTAATTCACTTACTACTAAGTAAGCAATGGCAACTAATAACATTATAGAAATTATAAACTCATAAAATAAGAAATAGTGACCAAAAGGATCAAAAAGCATCTTGTAGCAGTTGTTGTTTATTAGAGACAAATAAATTATTGAAACTTTCTTTATCAGCCATCAGACTAGTACTACAGTGTGCATTGTCCCTCAGCAATGAATTAACTATTAGGCAAAATAAGCATGTGCTTAGGACATCTAAAGAGAAGGGGGCACCACAGGTTCCTTGCCGTTTTTTCACACTAAATTATTAAAAGGTGTTTAAATTGTTCAACATAAAAGTTTAAATTCAATATTTTCTTATACATAGAGTTAATTCAGACATTCAGATAATTCAATTGTCCACACGAATACTATTGTAAAAAATCTGGTCATTGTACAAGCACAAATTTCATTGGTAAAGATTTGGTCGAGCCAATTAGTATATTTTTGTAGGAAAATATATTTTTCCTGACATCTTTTGATGTGTTTCAAATGAATATGATCTTCATTCCTTCAAGAATTTTTCATATTTGAAGATCTTGTCAGTTAAACAATGGGAGGGTTGATGTTGGCTAGCTTAGGGGTGGGCTTGGTGCCTTTAGGAGGGCCACCCCAATATCTAGTGAGATTTGTCACTGGAAATGCAGTACGTAAATTACTATTTATAAAGCTCTTGGAGGCCCCATTCCATTGGGGACCAGGGGATTCAAATCCTCCCTTCCCACCTTAGAGCATATACCTGTTCAGTGATACAAAGAAAGTAGTTATCTACAAGGGGAAATGTAATGAAGAAGGAAAACTAATGGCATAATGTAATGCTTCTTGAATGTGATGTAGAAAGGATTAATGAGAGTAAAGGTTCTTCAGCAGGGAAATATTTCAAGTGCTAAATAAAGAGGATAAGGAAATTGCCAGAAAACCCAAATCAAAAAGTCACAGTAAACATACAAAAGATAAAGGCGGAGTCTATTTGAGATTTCAACTTTACATTAGCCAGAGCCAAGTGCGATATGCCATATTAGTGAAGGCTGTTCATTAGTGTCTATAAAAGAGACTGTCCATTGTTTTTTTAGCTCTTGAAGAAGACTAGCTGGCTGGTCCACCATAGTTGGAGGCGAACTGAAGGCTTGTCTTTGTTTTAACTACTATCTTTCCGGAGAGTGGTGGGTACGACTCCTGTCCCTGTTTTGACAACCATTAACCCATGATCCTACAGAGAGGCATGAAGTACCATTTTCAAAGTCTTCCGTACAACAAAGATTGATCCCAGGTTACTTACAACACAGTATTCTCAAAAAGTCATCCATCAAAGTAATGACCAGGCTCCATATTGCTCAACTTTGATGATTCCAGAGAACTGACAACCACACAAAACTCAAGAACTCAACAGCAGTTATGGGCTTGGAATGTTCTGCATTGAGTTAAAACTAAAATTTTGATTCAGTATTAAGATAAAACAATATTATAAACTGATTTATCCCCATCTTGGCTGCTATAGTCCCTACATTTCAGCTGTTGTACTCTGTCCTTCATCAAGTGAACCGGAGTCAGTAACCTTTGGGAAATTTCAGACAAAACACTTCATTCAATAGAAAGAAAAGTCATATACTTCGGTTTGGGCAGACAAGCAGCACTGTAAGAAGAAATCAACCAGAAAAAATCAACTGAAACAAGATATCCTCTAGCATGGACAGTGGAATGAAAAGAATCAACCCCATGGATGGAATGGAGGATTAGGTTCCAAGTTTCCAGATGGTTATATATAGACTACAACAGACACTTGAGGAAAACTGGAGGGTACCATGGCCAAAACATTGTGACTATAGCAACTAAGATAAGGTCCAAGTAAAACAATGCATGATAATGATAATTTCTAATCTCAGAAATTCAGCACTAAAGGATTACACAAGTTTTCGATATGAACGAGGATAAGAATGCTTTGTTGGAGATTGACAAGTTTTCATTTTAATTACACAAGGTTTAAATAAAACCAGAATAAAGATCCGTTTCCTTGCAGTTCACTGAAAAGTTAAACCTCCTCAAAAGACTTAATGTTGGTAAATTAGTGGAAGTGGCCCGATGACCAAAAAGATATCATTATCATAAGAGAGAGGAAGAAAAAAGAGAGAGAGAGGACAAAAAAAATCAAAAAAAAAAAAATCAAGAGATTTTGTTGGAATCTTCCAGGTAACTTACCTTCCTTTGGGTATGAAAATAATCTTGAGAAAATGTTAAAGCTTATCAATCTAGATTAATACATACCTAAAGTAATTGGAAAACAGAATACTGTAAAACATACCAATTTTGAAGTGACATGTGTTTTGGCAAGTTATAGCAATGTGGTTTGTGACATGATAACGTAATAAAGAGGAATAGCTAAAGAATGGAAAAGTTGAGAACAGGAAGAAGAAAAAACTAAAAATCACTCTAGAGATCTCATACCTCATTCAACATCATCCACTAATTGAAATCTGAATGAAAATCAGTTCATATACAGCATTGGTGTAGGAAGAGTAACTGAGTTTCGTTTTCTCAATTTTTGGAATATTGTTGTCTGAATACATGAAGAGAAAATTCCTGGATTTACCCCAAAAATGTAATCAATTCTTTCTTAGCCCACAGCCCATGGCCCACTCATCACAAAATGTCACTGAAATTCATTGAGAGCTTTTGAAGACATTGCGAGAATAAACATGAATGTATACATAACTGTATGGAGAAAAAAAAATGAAAAATATCTCAAATCAAAAGAATATTGGATCCACCCCTAAATTTAACCAACTCTTCTTTACACCACAGCCAATCCTTCCAAGAAATTTTATTGAGAACTTTTGGAGATATTGTGAGGACAGAAAGTCACAGGTGAATATAAATACCTCTTTTAACTTCATTGAAAGAGGTAGAAAAACTCCATGATAGCAAGATAATTACTTACCTCAGAGGAATTGTCAAGAAATCCATATCTGTTGTAAGAACAATAAGGTTATTGCCCAGTAAGTGGTTGTTGGTAGTAGCCAAGCCAAGGATTGGGAATGGAGGACTAAAAAATAAAAACGAAAGAGTTTTTTTCATTGGATAAGATGCAAGAGCTTCCAAGCTAAAAAGATCATATATACTGAAAATAAAGTGATTTTATTATTATATTTAAGGCAAATTTGTATTTTTTACTGCTTGACAAGTCAAATTGAAGGATTTGAAACAGATCAGAGCCAGATGAATCAAGGGTGGTTTATCATTGAAAAACAAATAAAAAAATCATGAACAAGTAAAAAAAAACTGTACAATATTATAAACAAATACTTGTATTTCTTTAACAATAATACTTAATGAGGCATGGTAACCACAGGCAAAATTATAGCAGTCTTGATTGAAATTTAAAAAATGTTCTCTCTAAAATGAAAAGTTGAGCAAAAAATTAGAAGTATATGTATATATGCATTATGTCTCTATAATTATCACAGACACACACACACACTATATATATATATATATATATATATATATATATATATATATATATATATATATATAGAGAGAGAGAGAGAGAGAGAGAGAGAGAGAGAGAGATGGACAAAAAAAATTAGGAACAAAACAATACAGCATTTTCATATTTTCAGCATTGTCTAACACATCTCTTCAGGAGATTGGATTAATGTTCTTAGCTGAAAATGCATAAGCATAATGTTTTCTTCAGAAAAATTTATCTTGAAATTCAGTTTATACTTAATAAGAGTGATCAAGTACACTTACTGATGAAAATTATCACTACCAAAATACTATATAACTGATGACCCATTGAAACAAACACTTCCCAGATTTAAGTCACTTATTCCAATTATATATATATATATATATATGAAAACATAAAAACACACACAATTTTATCAAAGTTTAATTTTCTAATCTTTGCATTAAAAAAAAAAAAAAAAAAAAACAATTCCCAATCCACGCAAAATTATTGAAAAAGACAACCTTCATTATTAGTCAATTACTCCTCCCTCACAAGCCTGAAGCCTAAAAATTAAAAGTATTAGGAGACCAAAGAAATATAGACTGATAACAAAAGTAATCAATAATAATAATACCATAACAATGGCTGATATATTAGTTCCATTTCCCTTTGCATGTTTTTATGAATATATTTCATGTATACTTCAATTGCAGAAATATCAGGTTGGTGCAAAATAATTGCGGTTTTTCACCAACTTTATAGCCGTATATCACAGATTAGAATGAAAGCTATTAATCGAAATAAGAACCTTCAAAATCTATACATTTTTTGCCAACTAGAAACAAGTCCATTTATTCAGGTGGCATAGAATTATGAGGTCCTGGAATCAATGAATTCCTCAAAGGCATTTTGAGCTGCTGCTTAGTTATTGAATATCTTCCCCCAGCAGGAATTGGACAAAATGCTTGAAAAAAAATGGTGGTCAGTCAAAGTGAAGTTTAGCAAGTAAGCGTGGCAAGCTGCACATTTGTCAAATGGTCTTCGGCACAAATACTTGGTTAATATTGCGAACAGTTTCTACTATTTTATGCCAGATTTTTCAAACACTCAACAAAACAGCATGAATTTGCTTCTCCCATTTTTGATTTGATAGCTTCAAATAAACCAAAATAGTAAAAAGAAAATGTTCAACTTGAATGAATAGAGCAAAATTCACACTTGAAAATGGTATATTTCGTGAACATAGTTCAGTAATACTTTATTTCAAATAAGCATCCAAGTTTGAAATAGCAAAAACCACAATTATTTTTGTACCAATAAATATGCAAAAGTAATAATGTCTCGGTTTTTAACACTCGTGGGATTTCCATGATTCCAGGTAGTAAATATCAAAGTACAGAGGGAAGATGAGCTGAGACTAAAATGCATTTGATGTTGGTTAAATGAATATTAAAAGAAACTAAATTCCAAGATAGCTCATGGAATATTTGTCACATGTTTAAAGAATTTTCAGAAGAAAAAACAAAAAATGAAAACAAGAAATGCATAAAGATAAAAATATGAACCATGTTTACATTCTCCCTCCAATACTAACTTTTTAAAATTATTGACTAATTTTCCTCCCTGGTAACAGATTGTGTAAATGGAAAAAAAATCAGAATTTCATTAATTACTTGCTAAACCTAATGAATTATTTGTTTCAATATTCACTAAATTTTAAATAAAACAATGTAGAATAATGGAGAAAAAATGCAAGCCATGAAAGCAGGTGACACTGACAGGTACTTCTTCCAATATCAGATAATCACAGAAAAATCAATGCAATTTATTTAGAGTATGTGCATGGAGGAGAAAAAAATATGAAATCCCCTAAAACCAAAACAATTTGATCATGCAATAAAAAAAATTCTATAGATTTCCACTTGAATTAAATCATAGAAGAAAAGAGAGGAAGAAACGAGATATTTAATTGTTCAACAGATTTTACTCAATTTTTTCAACTGCAAGTGGAAACTACAATTGATAATTTGTCGATTTATGCCACAATAAAAATTCTGTTCTATAGGAAATCCTAAATCAATAGAAGCTCTGATCACTCAACAGAACAAAAATGCAATTTGGATGGCTGATCTATCATCTTTCTATCCACATCTTTTTGGATCACTTAACAAGCAACAATACAAAAGACCACCATTTCAGAATCATAAAAGAAGATAGAAGTGGAAGAATGAAAGAAGCTTAAGTCTGGTTTTATTCATTTTTCTTTTTTACATTAAGCAGAAATCTCTAAAACATTTAATCCATAATCACAAAAAGTTAAGAGCAATAAAACAGGGAATCAAAATTGAATTATGTGATATCAATAAAAACTCTGAGAAGGAGGAACTAAACTACAACCGATTCAGAATCAATTAGAAAAAAATACATTCTAAAATTAAAAATCAACACTATCAAGAGTAATCAATAAATGCTAGAATTATGAGAGAGAATGAACCCAAAACCTAAAAACAAAGTATGATTGTTCTACTTTGTATGAAACCAAAGTTGTTGAAATGTTCAATAATCACTTATTGAAAAAAATCATAACATAATTCTGCAATAATTTCTCTCCAATAGGAAATAAATGCAAAAATCTTCTATTTTACAAATGGCTGCTTAAAAAAAATGAAAATAAAATGGTAATGAACTGATTTTTGGAAAATTTTCACTTTAAAACACAATAATATCCTTGTAGAGATGTGGTTTGTGGAAAGATAAAGATGTCATTGAAAATGGTCTTATTTTTGTGAGATGGAGTATGATTGGAATTCAGGAATAGAGTTAGATAAAAGTCATCTCTTCATTTATTAGTGATTTGATGGGTATGGTAAATTCAAGAGAACAGTTAGCACAAAAATGTGCTTATACAAGCAATTTTGTGTTCATATATTCTGATAAAAAAGAATAGAGGGAAATTGTCCATAAAGAAGTTTGATCTCACATACTAAATGCAAGTGCATAACCAGAAAGCACTCAGAGAGCATGAACTTCTACAAACACCAACTAAAAATTGTATGAAAATCTAATTTCTATATTAATGACTCCTGTCTATCTCTTTTTAATATATAAAAATATATCTAAATCTAAAAAAAATCCTGGATCCACCCCAAAATTTGATCACTTCCTCCTTAGCCAAAGGCCCAACCTGTAATTGAAATCCATTTGGAACTTTTAGAAATACTGGATAGACAAATATAAGAGAATACATAAATATATGAAAAAAAGGAAGAAATAAAATAACTGTCGATAGAAAAAAAAAAAATTCCTGGATCCACCCCAAAATTTATTTCAATTTCTCCTTCATGCATGCCCATTCTCTTCTACAAAATTTAATTGAAAACTTTTGGAGACATTGGGTGGACAGACAGACATGAGTGAATATTTATACCTCTTCCAAATGTGTTGTCATAGTTAATAACAGCCCCTCATTTATTATTAACATTTGTATAATCATTCAACTTGATCAACATATAAGGAATGACATGAACAGAGTACCACAGTTGCTAGTATGTTTCTACTACAAATGCAGATGGACAAGTCTACTTTGGTTGACTGACAAGATAACAGACCTGCATGCTTCCTGCTATCAAAATTATTCAATTAAAAAGGACTAATTGATCATAGGTAACCAGAAAATAATGAGGAGACAATATCAGTTGATATTTGACAGAACACCATGTTAGGTTAGTCAGAAAATATCTTACATTCACCAACAGTATCGGTTTGAACAAATACTAGCAGTATTTGTGGAAATTCCATGGTTTAAAAAAATATTCAACTCATATAGAAATATTTGTTTATTTTAGATGGCCATTCCATCCACACCTTATCTATCATTTTTTTCTAAGATATAATCATCTCATCTTTCTTTTTTTCTTTCATTTTTCCTATACTACGCTTCATCCTTTTATTCTGCTTCCATCTTATTTTATTTCTACTCTTCTTTGATTTCAGATTAAATCTTTCTCACAGATTTTCCTATCTTTCTCTACCCTCTCCCTTGTTGGCTTCAATTTTGATAAATACTTCAAAATTCAGAATTTTACTTTGCAAGAATATAATCTTCTGTCTGTTCCATATGCTACTTTTTACATTGGGTGGGTTGTGGGTTGCTGTGCTGATGGAAAAGAGTAACTGTTTTCTCTTTCCATTCTTTACTGCATGATACAACAGGCCCTTAAAACCAGCTGGATTGAAAAAAATTGATTAAAAAAAATGAAAAAGAAAGAGAAAAAAAAAAAAAGAAAGAGAAAAAAGGAAAAAGACGTCCGGATTTTTTTTACATTGGGTGAGTTGCTGCACTGGTGGAGGGGATTACAGCTTTCACTTTCACAGCATGATAGAATAATACAACACGGCAAATAGAAATGGCAGTGGTTATGAGTTTTAATAATATAGATTGAAAAATCATTATTGGAAATTTATTTGAGTTATATATTGATAATCGAGTCTTACTATACTCCAATCAATCACTGTAAAGAACACATTCACTGCCACACAAGATATATTCATACAAAATAAAACAAAATATCAAAAGTACTAAGAAAGAATTTCCATTTGCAAGCATAAGACTGAACCTACTTTAAATTTTAAGGGTATGAAAATAAAGCAAATAATGGGCATCTTTTAAAAATTCACATCTTTGATAAAGAAAGACATTTTATAATCTGTTTTTGACAAAATATTTTCTGTGGTGTAATGGCTTGGCTATTTGAGGAACAAAATGAAAATAAAAAATGAAGCATTCTTAATTGCTTTACAACTTAGTAGAACACACATTTTCTAAGAGGATTGGAAAAAAAATAAGCCTGTTGGAGATTTTGGAATTATATCATTTGGGAGGGAATTATCAAATTAAGCTCGAATTGGTTCAAAAGTCATTTATGAAGAATACAGGAAGCATTTTACAAATTCTAATAAATATACATTTTAATAAATTAAATATTATAGAGTTTTTAATTTTATTCAGTTCATGATGATAAAGAAAACAGAAAAAATCATTTGGTTATTTGAAACTGCCAAATTATTGTCAGCGTGCGCACAAAGACAGTAATTAGGTTTCGGCATGATGATATTTACTCATACATACATAAATAAATATAAGATAAGAATAAAGTATACTGGAATAAATGAAAAAATATAGATGCTGGCAAGATGATTGAAATCATCCACCTGCAATTGTAATTTATTTGGAAACACGATACTAGTAAATTAAATGGAAAAAAGAGGGGAAAAAAATTTGTACATTAAATGTACAAATTATCAAAAGAGAAAATGATAAAATTTCAAAGATTCAATTATATTTCTATGTAATCCAATAATCAAGTGAAAGGAAACTTATGAAGTTTTTTTAAAAAGTGTATTTAATCTTGTGTGTAGCAAGAAGGGGAATCATGTATTGTAAAGTTGCTTGAAGTACAGAACATAAACACCATCATCATAGTAGTTAGCAAGAATAAATTATTATTATTAGAGAAATAGAAGCTAATAAATGCCGAGTCAATTAGATTTCATGATAAGAGGATATCAGTGACAGTAATATTATTACAAAAGAAATGTTTATAGGTGCAGTAGTTCATCTGGAGTGGCACAAGAAATTTTCCCTTTAGATATATTTATCTTGGATTTTGGAAATCATTTTGAATTAACTGTGGAGTATAACACCCCACAAACACCTTCCGTTTTCAGCTACATAAATCAATTTCACGTGGATCAAAAATTAACTGGCTGCTGTGTTTGCCAGATTTGTTTGTGCTCTTTCGGGGTTATCTAAAAGAAAAACTTTACATGATAAGCCCCAAAAAAGGAAATTGAGAATGATATTTGACAAGAAATAGAGCATTGGAGTCAGATAGATTATGAATTGACATGGAAGATTAGGGAGAGTTTGACTCTGCAAAGCTGAAACTGGAAGGCATTAGCAGGATGTTATATTCTGCAATTAGTACAAATTAATTTCTAAGGTTCAAAATATATACATATTTGAAGGAAAAATTTCATCAACTTATTATTATTAGATGTTGGATTCCTTGTTTACCTCTGCCAAAAAGTTGGAAGAGGTATACATATTCACTTGCATCTGTCTGTCTACACCAGTGGTAGTCAACCTTTTTCCCCCCCACCCACTGCGACATATCTTAAAACGTTGATTTTAAGATAGAAGGTGACTTTTATGCCAATCTATATAAATGGTGAAGTAAGGAAGACAAAAATCCATGCAAATCATGGATAGAAATGGGGAAAAAGAGGAAGAATTTCAAGGTGATGATCATTCTCAAAGACTAATTGAGTTAACCAAAAATTCATACAGGGTCAAATAGCTGAATGATTTTTTTAGCAGACTGATGCTTAAATTCAACAAAACAATTCCTTTTATTGACAGATGGATAATAATATTATTAGTAGATAAGTTAGACTTTCCTTTTTAGCCTTTGATAGTCATACTACTAACTCAAGCAGAAAATAATGAATAAAAATTCAAGGTCTAAAAACTGATCAGAACAGAAACTTCATCTTCTGAAATAATCAGCCAATTTGATCAGATGAAATTTCATTTGAAGATTTCAGAAATCTTCTGTCCACACAAATTGGACCGTTGGATTGATATCAAAAAGAGCGTGTAAGGAATAGTTGTTAAGAATTGTTTATTGAAGGGCGATTCATATGGCTAGTCAAATCAACTTGCTTTTAGGGACATTTTTAAGAGCACAGACAAATTCTCAGAAATCAATTCAACTTCCAAAGACTCAGAGCCCTTTCAGCTCCAAAAAAGGGTAAGATGAGATGATACCAGCTCATCCAAACTCTCCACAGCTGGCCTCTAGACTAGGAAAATAAAGGAATCAAAATAGACGGTAAATATCTGAGCAACCCCAGATTTGCAGACAACGTTGCCCTCTTTGCAGAAAACCAATTCAACCTCCAAACTAATGCTAGATGAACTAAATGAAGAAAGCAAGAAAGTCAACCTATACATAGACTTCAGCGAAACAAAGATCATGTGCAAAAATCAAGTCAGACAGAAAAAAAAAAGTAAAAAGTAGATTACTACATCTACTGAGGACAATGAATCTCCATGAAATCCTCAAAAGAAGAAGATATCAAACGAAGAATCACTCTAGGATGGTAAACCCTTGGTAGAGCAAGCTCAACCTTCAAAAACAAGAAGATCCCATTAATCCTAAAAAGAAAGGTATACAACCAATGCATCCTCCTGATAGTCACTTATGGTGATGAAACATGGATCCTAACCAAGACATGCACATGAAAGAATCATGTTCAACCTCATACGGAGAGATCACAAGACAGCACAATATATCAGGGAGAAAACAGGCATCTATGACATCATAGAATGCGTTAAAAAACTCGAATGGCAGTGGGTTGGTTATGTTGCAAGAATGGCAGACAACCAAGGGACATCACGACTCACAACATGGATCCCTAGGAATCACAATTAAAACTGAGGCCAACAGAATACAAGATGGAGAGATGAATTAGATAAATTCAGAAAGTATTAGCTCCTTGACGCCCTCAATAGAAAAGTGAGGTGAATCCTGGGGAAGGTCTATGTCCAACAATGGATGTTAAAAGATTGATGATTTCAGCAGCAGACATTAATGAAACCATGGACACACAGAGCAGTGTTTTGTGTTTGTTATGGTGATGCCGTTTTGGTTACTTACATTAACTCTATTATAATAAAGATTAGTTTGCTTGACGTGCATACCATCATATATTCCTGTTTATTATAGAGATTCATTTAGTAAGAAGCAATATGTAAGGCAATGTCATTGTGAATTGTTTATATTATTCTCGTTGATGTACATACCATCAGATATTCCCATTAATTACTGAAAATCTGATCAGCCAAGAAAAATAAATATCTATGTCCTATAATTGTGTTTCTTGAAAGTTCAATTAATGTTATTGTTTCTCACTGAAAATCAGAACAGATCTGCTTAATGAAGAGAGGCAAAAGATTTATTTTTGCCTTTTGTCTCTGAAATTGTTATTTGTATTCATTATGAAACCAACAACCGAATCACAGTTTACCAAACACCTACTAAACAAGAGTTAAGTTTGGTTGTTGGACTCATTGTTTACCTCTGCCAACAGAGTTGGAAGAGGTAAACATATTCACTTAAGTCTGAGTCAGTCTACACCAGGATTATTCAAACTTTTGCTCACCACCTATTTGACATATTTTGATGAGATTGAAATATGCTACTGCCCACCTAACATAAAAACAATAAACCACCGCCCACTTGAAATTGTATATTGCCCATTATTGGGAGGTACTGCACATATTGAAGACTCCTGATCCATCTGCACAATATCTCCAAATGTTCTAAATGAATTCAATCAAATTCTGTGGAATGGTGGGCCATGAGCAAAGGAAGAACAATAAAATTTTTGGAGAATTAAGAGACATTTTCATCGACCCGCAGCAGATAGAAAGTTGAAAGAAAAAAAAAAAGGAAAAAAAGAAAAAAAAGGAAAAAAAGGAAAAAAAGGAAAAAAAGGAAAAAAAGGAAAAAAGGAAAAAGAAAAAAAAGAAACAAAGGTTTTATGCATAATTAAGGGAGATAACTCAATATTGATTTCGATGCCTAATTCCCTTGTGTTATTTTTTCCCCCATATTTTCACTAATTATGTGTTAAATTTTTTTTAATGACAGTGGAGTCGGCAGAAGTGTGCAAACTGAGTTCTTTATTGTTAATGGTATCACTTACACCACAACAATTAATGTTGAGACTTGAAAATGAAAGGAGAAAAATAAAAGAAAAGCCTGAGATTGTGGTAATATGTGTATAGTAAAAATAGTAGAAGTGGTATAAGAAGTGATTAAGGAGAAACTTCTTATTACTGATGATAGTAAAAACAACTAAGCAATACGAAGAGAGAAAAACAGTGATGTATGAATATTTGGGGGCTATAATGATGATGACTGTATAAGATGCTAAAATGGTAGAGAAGATCAGATTGATAGAGTTAGATGCACATTGACAAATTTTTGGCAGAATACCAAAAGAGAAGAAAAGCAAAAAAAAAAAAAAAGTATAGATATTTATTAGAAAAATCCATCTTGTCATCCTTGCATTCCTTATTCATAAAAGGTGAAAACAGAATGAAAAAAATGTCTTTGACACTGAAATCTCAGGTATCCCATGGCATATATGTTTTGAGAAAGAGTAAGCACATATCAGGTGCATTATCATATAAAAATGACACGTTTATTTCTATCAAGAAAAACAAAATTCTCCCTTGGACTTCCATGGCAGAAATAGAAAGTGCTTAATATCTCATTATGTAATATCTCATTATGGAACCAAACACTGTGGTTATCTCCATCACTCGGTTGGCAGAAATTTTAGAAGTATGTAATTGTTGATAGAGGTGCAGGAAGACTGAGCAGTAAGCGGCATGGATATGAACTTGAGAGCTAATTTCGAACGCCAGCTGAGAAAGTTCACACTAATAATCTTGGAAAAGGCATGAATCCATCTGTCACCTAAACTATGGATAAAATAGAGTAGGGCGAAATGAAATACCACTTTAGGTGCTTGTCATCTCCAAGTCTATATCACATATCGCAAACAGGCCGAGTATGTAACAATCAGATATGTGGAGTCCAGGCAGAGGTATCGGAAGCCATAGACAGCATGAGGGCATTACTCACTTTTTGTTTTTTGTTTTTGAGTACGCACAGGGAGGAATGATAGATAAAATATTTTTGCCTTTGCTTTAAAGACAGACTTATTTTCCCCAAATGAGTCAGGCTAATGAAATCTTCAAGAAAATCTATTATTTCAACTTGAATGAAAAAATGTATGCTTTGCATATTTCAAAGTGATTTAGTTCAACTACAGTAAACTCTCATTGGAATGGCACTCGTTCTAGGCACTATTTAACGGTACATTTGTTTTTACATGCTCGCAAGACTATTGTCAATAGGTTCATTCAGGTTATTTGCAGACCTGTAACCTGGATATGGGGCATTAGACTGTGAAAAGGTAATAAAAAGTTACTTTTTGGTTTTTCATCTTTAATACACATCATGTAAAATCCACCTGTTTAATAGCAAATTCATTATAACGGCACTCTTGAAAGCTTAAAGGTGCTGACATACCAGGAGTCTACTGTATTATCAGGAGTCTTTTTTCTCAAAAGAGGAGATATATGCCTCAAAGGACTTGTGAAATTCCTATATTAGAATAGGACGCATTGATTCTCATGAAGATGATGAAAAATTAGAAAATACAAAATAACTTAGTTGAGTGGTTCTTATGAAAATTTCTTAATAACAAATCATTAGTTTTAACTGGTTATCTCAGGAATTCACCAAAAGGAAAACTTATTTATAAGTAAAGATTAGAAATAACCGATGGTCACCTAATACATCAGACCAAGTTTAGTCTAAGTAAATATAACTGAAGTCACGGTTTTATAAGACTGAGGAAGGAAAAGGTTCGACTGCTGCGAGATAAAACTCCACTCCTTGAAGATGACTCATATTTTATATGTATATATATATATATTATTGTTTCATCAACAGACAGCTGTTTTGTTGTATTACAACTCTTCAGTGTGGCTATAGACAATCCATTATCATCCAGTACCACGATGGTAATCCATTACCATCCAGTACCACGAGGCAGGATTGAAACCTTCGCTGCAGACCCAGAGGCCGGTATCCTACCACTGAGCCACGGAACTGGATGGTCAGCAATGAATTTAAGCGATATATCTATTTAGTTTAAATTCCTCGTGCAACAGAGTGCTCTATACCTATGGAAGAGCATTGCATAAGCTTACGATGGACGAGTTACCTCACTTGAAGAGTGCTCAACCCTGAATAGAGGAGTGTTATATTTATATATATATACATACAGAAGTAAAACTTGTCAGTTTGGCTCAGTAAGAGAACTGCTTAACGACGATTTTGTTGAAATTTCGAATCACAGAAGGGAAATGAAGATTTTATACATAGGTTTAGTTCAACATGATGGGAAAGACAAACAGTGTAGAGTTTACTCCTCCTTAAATTATATGAGGATTGTTCTACTTATTGTTATGGTAGAAGAACCAAGTTGACTCCAGCCTACAACTTGGACTGGAGTTGGACAAAAAACAGCTCAAGAAAATTCCCTTGATCCAAATAACTCTTTATGGAATGAAAGAAATTCAAGTACTTCATAAATTAGTTTCTACTGAGTTTTAAACAGCTAAGGAAGGTTTCAGATCTAAACTTTCATTTGATCGAATAAACAATTTGAAATTTTAAAATATTCTATTAAGAACCAAAACTATCCTTTTTTTTAAAACAATTTTTTTTACTTTCAACTCTCATCTGGATTCTTAGTTGTTTTTATCACAACTTTGACTTGGCAAGCAACTAAAAATTAAGATGAAGGTGAAAAGAAGTGAAAATTAATAAAATAATGGGTTCAAATACTTCATCTAATAAGAATAAATAATGAAAAAAAAGTATCTTTGTAAAAAAAAAAGGCAAGATGGAACTTCGCTGATGCTTGTTTTAATGATAATGTAAATTTAAACATTCTTCAGCAGAATGGAGGTGAGAGAAAGCTTTTGATTGTATTAAGATTAAGAAATACTGACAACAGGCCTTTTTCACCTTTTCTCATGATTATTTAAGATTTTCTTTTTTTTTAATGAAAAAATACAAATTAGCCAAAGGAACATTTTAGTGTAATTGTGTGTGCGTGTGTGTGAAAATGAAATGCTTTGTGTGTAAAGAGATTAAATTTACATAATTGGCCAAAGCCAAGTTAATCAAGAAATAATTTCCTGTTGACATGAGTCTGAAACAGTCACTATCAACAAAATGCTTTTTCACCTTTCCCAGTGCATCAATAACAGATGTGGCAACCAGAAACTGTCAACAAGGGATTCTTCAGTTTTTAAGAATTTCTGGCTATCTAGCTATATATGTCATGTGCACAGGCTAAAGGACAGAAAATTTAAACCTTTACTCCTTATTAAGTCTAGAAAAGAGTTTTTTTTTGTTTTTACTCTGCCCCCAAGTTTTTAGTGGGGGGTGGGGTCAATTTACAATATAAGTTTTTGATGAATTAATCCTCTTGTCTGTGCCTGGCAGCATTCACATTTATCTTTAGAAAATTTGGATTTTTTTTAGTGATCACTGGCCAACAAAAAGCAAGAGAAATAATTTGAATATTGATCAGTTTCTATTCAGTGACTTCAAGCCACTATACTTTTTTTTCCAAAAAACAAACAAAAACAAAAAAAAAGGTCCATTTCAAAACCAGAATGAGCATAAATAATAATAATAATAGAATGACTTCAACAGATAGATCATCAAATTGGGAATAAACAAAACAACACTTTTTGCAATTTAATTCAGAAGGTGAAAAACATCCAAGTTCACAATCAGAGGTTCATTGAGTGAATAAAGTTGAAAATCATTCTTTCAACAGAAAGATCCTGTTGAAATTAAGTCTGGGATTAATTCACGGAAATTATTAACAAACTAAATAACATCTAGCAGGAAATAGGTAAATCAGCAGAATATTTAAATGTGTTTTTTTTAATTGCAACGTTTCAACTGGCAAAATACTGATCTTTATTAGTTACATGTGTAGCATGATTCTACCCAGTTAATTGATTCTAAGTACTTAAGACGGTATCTGGCAAGTTCTGGTGTCTTTTACAAAATCCATCTCCATTTCCAAAATATTAATAAAAAAAAAAAAGAGAGGACAAGGAGTATACTGATTAATCAGAACAATGTTATAAGATAGGAGAAAAGTCAATGATGGAAAGGATGACATGCATTCAAGAATGAAAAAAAAAAAAAAAAAAAAAAAAAAAAAAGGTTCAAGGAAGAGACAGTTGGAATTCTTTAGATTTTTTTCTCCCTGTGCTTAAACTTCTGATATGCAATGCATTGGGGCCCATCCATCATCAATGAATAGAAAATGATTATTAAACAATAATATACAATAATTAATCTATATTGATGCAATGCTGAGATTATCAAATGATTCCTGAATTGGTCATATTTTAGGAGCTTGAAAAGAAGAAAAAAAAAAAGAAAAAAAAAAGAGAGACATTCAAGTTATTCGTTCAGTCCCCTTACTGTCTCGATTCAGCTCCCTGTAACCTCTGAGACTGTGGACAAGATTAAGGAGAACATGAGGAGATAGCTAATGGCAATTCTGAAAGAGGATTTTGTAGACTGTTCTGAAACTTGGACATGATACTGGGATAAGTGTGTGAGGTCCATAGGCAAGATCTTTGAAGGGTACTAATTTGGCATTGCCCTAGGTAGACTATTGATCAAACATGGTGATGGATTCTATCCTCTTTTTATACATATATGTATTTGTTCTAGTACTCTTGGCCTTACCATTTTATCTACAGACTTGAAAATTGCCATCAGAAATCCACTAGACCCTGAAAAGTTTCTTTTTTATTTTTGGAAAAAAGCTTCTTCAATTGGCCATATCATTTTGTTTACAGACTTGAAAATTGGTATCAGCAAACCATTAAACCTTTTCTAAAGACAGATCTTTCGGACCTTACTTTGTAGGGTTTATTAATAACATCTAGATTCACCAGAATCTGGATGTTTTTATTCAACTTTATGTTAGATGTTTTCCATGGGAAAATGCTAGTGATGTCATCAACAGAATTTATTTTGACCATATTTATTTTTTGATGGAATTTCTTTTAGATGACTTCAAATTTTGACACAACAGTTGTTCAATTATTCACTGTGGTTAATTTTTTCTACTGGTATTAAATCGCTGAATACTCTTCAGACAGACCTTGTACATGCACACGCCATAACACATTTGCTAGATTTCATGATCACTCAACACTTGTTAAATTCAACATGTTTGTTCTGTTTCAATTTCTGACAAGCAATGATTTATCATCATTGAGAGTTAAGAGTTTGATGGAAGACATTAGTTTATTAAAATCATACAGGTGAAAGTGTAAATGTATTTGAGTGTGAAGGACTTTTCATACAAGTCTTGGCAAAGAATAAATGATTGGAATAATTCTGACTGGAATGCAAAATACAGAAACCATTAATTGGTAGAAAGAAAAGAAGTTAAATGGGAGGCAGAAGAACAAGGATAGAGAAAAAGGATATAAGAGCAAAGACAGAAAAAGAAGAAAAAGACAAAGAGGAGGAAAAAGACGATGAGGACAAAAAGGGAGACAGCAAGGGCAAAAAGGAAGAAGACTTGGAAGAAGACAAGGAAGACAAAAAGGATAGAGACGAGGACAAAAAGGATAGAGACGAGGACAAAAAGTGGGGAAAAAAAGACGATGAAGGGAAAAAGGAATGGAGTCGAAGTGTAAAATGTTCAATTTACCTGGAGGCCAATGGCTTCGTGCATATCAAATGTTCAACAATTCCTTTATCATGCAAGGACATGTCTGGCAAAGGTTCTTCTTCATCTGAAAAACACAGAATTGAAAAGTGATGTCAAATAAAATTTACCTTTGAAAGTATTACATTTCATGTTTGCAACATTCTGGAATTGATGTCATCCAAGTAGACAAGTTGCACTGTAACTGACACATAAAACAAACCAATAAAAATGGAGATGAAAACACACTGACAAAAAAAAAAAAATTAAGCATCTTCTCTGACAGCAAAGCTATAAAATTTGTTATTAATCATAAATAGGTATCAGCAGAGACTTACTCCAACCCACCTCAACACAATTCTTTGATTACCAATAAATTTTGGCAAACCGAAAAAAAAAAAAAAAAATCTAGTGACAGTTATGAGTTGCCATTGTTAGACACAAAATCTTAGATCTTTGTAAGAATACAAAGAAAAATCATGGTCCTGTCCAAAAAAGGAAGATGACTTAGGCTCAGTTTATTGCTATTTGTAAATCATTCTTGGGCCAAGACAAGCATCCCATTACAAAAGTAAAGAAATCATCAGAAGTGCTCATATAGAATGTAAATAATCTCTGATTCAATTCATTCATCAATAATATATTTCAAGTACAAAAATCAAATGAGCACAATCAAATAGTTGGAAAATTTATTGATTCTAATTTACTTGTGAAGTGGCACACCAGTTATAGGAAGAGAAAACAGCAACAATGGACTAAGGTTGCTCATGTTCACTTCTTCACACTAATACCCTTGGGAAAGCCATTAATCTAATTCTCTCAGCCATGGGTACATCGCATGCTAGTTGAGGTCCCTAAGGGCTGGACGGCAGCCCGTCTTGGGTCCCTTCACCTCATAATCATTGCTTGTCAAACTGTGATGTTGATTACCTGAGTTTCAAAATTCATAGCAAGGTCCATTACCTACTTCCCCATATTTAGGTACCTGCTATTGAGTGATAGCTACCGAGCTAATCCTGTGAGCCAATGCTTGCAAGTTCAGTCCTCACTATGTAGTCTACCATTGTAGCCTAATGTTTGATCAAGCTGAGCAAAGTGAATATCTATTTTTTCTTTCAATTTGAAATGAATTTTGTTCCAAATTTGTGCACCTGTAGATTCTGTTTCATCACCAATAAAGTGATAGAAGTGACAAGATTGAATTGGAGATTTCAAAAGAATACTCGTACATTTTTGGTCAATCATATGATTTTGGCATTCTATTTCTGAGGATTGATTCTCAAAGTTTTCAACAAATGGTGATTTTATTTTGAAAATCTTTTCAAAATATGATTTTCTACGTTTGAGTAATCATGGTACTTTGTCAAAGCTAGAACAACTAACATCAACAGGAAAATATTATATAGCTCGGAATCATTTAGAAATGGCTGAACGATTCTGCAAAGAAATTCCAAGAACTTGAACAAATGGTTTTCTCTGTAGGAAAAAAAAGCTGAACAAAAATATGACTGCAACTAAGAAAAAATATCAAACATTTCATGCACCCAAAAAATATCGCACACCAGTAAATGTGTGTGTGTGTGTATACATATATATATATGTATTGACAACAATCATATATATATATATTCATACTGACTATACATACATACAAGGACGATAATATATATATATATATTATATATAAACACAAAACATAAATTGTACATACAAACTTCATGTAGGTATATATCCTTCATATGTGTGGATATATATGTATGTGTGTGAAAGCTATATATAAATGTAAGCTTTACATATATACATATATACACACACACACATCTAGGCTTTATATATATATATATATATATATATATATATATATATATATATATATATGCAAGCCTAACATATACATGGATATATATATATATATATATATATATATATATATATATATATATATATATATATGCAAACTTCACATATACACGGATATATATATATTCAAACTTCACATAAACACATATATATATATGCAAAATTCACATATACACGGATATATATATATATATATATATATTTCATCACGTACATATATATATATATATATATATATGCAT